>JAGSMP010000141.1:0-607500 GCA_029286625.1 Parnassius orleans | reverse complement strand
CCAGGGGTTCTACACCAGAAAACGACCGTATGTTAGCATTCCTCATTTACCTGAAGCCTCACGTGACCTTCGTGGAGGATAGTCCCTCTAGCCTTGATGAGTGAAGCGGTCCGCATCATGGGAGGATCTCACCGGTGCCCGGCACAGGGTTGAACACAGCGTTAGTATATCCGGGGACTGAACCGTGTCCCGTCTACTAGACAAGTCTGATTTGATGCCCCGGTAGCTTGGTACCAGCTGGTTTCTCAACATGGGTTTCGATTGTTTGTGATACGTAATATAACTTCCACGGGCCGTTTTTGTACGGTCAGACAATAAGGTCGCAGGTACATTCCGAAAGTACCTAACTAATGTTTCGGTAACCGGATGAATTATTTTATTTTATTTATCCAATTTATATATTAATATGGCTCAAAGTAAGTGTAGGCGGTTGTCCTCGTTTAAAACTAGGACTTGTAAAGTTCTAACTATAATTAATATAACTATGACTTCTGTTTAACTTGTCAAAAATACGAAGGAGTGTCTGGGATTGACATTGAGCCTCCCGAAATCCTAGAATATTAATGTAAATTACTAAAACTATAAGTGTAATTAATTTTAATTAGAAAACAAAACAAAAATAACCGGATAAAAATTATTCGTCCGGTTAGCCGGATAATTTGATTCAACCTTGAATTTCTTTACAAAACAATTGAAATAGGTTATAGTTTATTTATGTATCGGTGTATCGGGAATTAATACACCGTTAATGAAGCCACTTATTAAGGTGCGTTTGTGTGTTTGTGTGTTGTAAGTGTTATATATACTCTCATATGAAATTGTGTCCACACACAACTGCACAAAGACTTGTATAAAAACTTTTTTTGCCTTATTTATTCTAAATATAGTACGGGGTATCGTACATCTGTTAGTAATTATATAACCACGTGGGACCTGTTCATTTCGAACATTCTTAACAAAAATCAGATCAGCCCAAAACACGTTTTCAGGGAAATGAAATTACAGGCTAAGTAAGGTTATCAATGTTTATACAAATAATAAGTGTCTGTTTGTAATGTCAAAATAACAGCTTTATCCTGAATGTATGTATGGGAAAGTTTATTCGGTACTTATAACAAAAAAGAAATTTTTTTAAATTTTTGTCTGTCTGTTTGTTCCGGCTAGTCTCAGAACCGGCTGGACCGATTTTGACGGGACTTTAATTGACGTATAGCTGATGTTATATATAAGGAGAAACTTAAATTACTTTTGTTTTAAGAAAAGAACTAGGGTTCCGCGCAAAAAAAAAATTCATGAAATTGTGAAGAAAATCCGATTCAAATAGGGAGGTACGGAAATAAATTACTAAAAACTGTGCGTGCGAAGTCCCGGGCACAGCTAGTCGTTCAATATATTCAATCAGATATATATTTATATAGTCTAATAACATACAAATATTTACGGATATCTATTTCAAGTAGTTTTATCGTACAGATATATAAATCGAAAACTTATTCATCAAAATGCGTATCTTTAACATATACGCTTCTATATTGTATAGATTGTATACCGTCTTACTCAAAAGTCAAGAAACTTCTCTTGAATAAATTCCAATTAAATGTCCAGTGCTATCTAATTTTACGTTATTTTTCGTTTTGGGACCATTCGCGGACCTTTCCCTTTGTCGTTACAAACGCAAAAACTAAACATATTGATTTACTTTACAATTTTTTTCTGTTCTTCTATTTACTCTGCTTGCATTCTTACTGCCACATGGCATTTTTTTATTTTGGAAGTTAAAAAATTCTTGGGCTAATTGGAAATACTCCGTCTTAATTGTTAAAGAAATATTTCAAATAAAATTTATTATGTTTTAAACTGGACGTATCGTAGACCTACGATATTTTAATGTTATTTTTTTTAAAGCTGGCAACACTGACTATCTCTTCTTAGAATAGGTAGATGTATTCGTCTAATTTTGTATCAGTAACATAACATAATATACGTAAATATAAACTCACGCCTGTTACCCAGAGGGAGTAGCCAGAGACTATGGACTTCCATTTGGCTCAGTCCTGACAGCTCTCTCGCCTCTTTCACAACCTTACACCAACGCATGCATACTGGCCAGTTAAGGATATTCTTAACTTGGCACATCTTCAATATATCGCCAATTTGGTGGATAAACTTCCGTCGAGAGAATCCTTGTCGCTTCTGCCACTCACTTCTGCAGCATAAATTTGCGTTGTCACTCTTATAATACGAATATATTGTATATTAATCCACATAGGCTAAGTATCGCCCTTTTTTACATTTATTACAGCTTCATATTTATGTATTTGAAAATCAGTAGCCGTACTTTAACACTATAAACAGTTTAAAGTTCTTTCTTACATGTCATTCCAATTCAAAGGTTAAATTAGTTATGATATTTAATCGACACGTAGTAATTACTATATAATCGTATATCGAATATAATGTTATAGGTTTAGAAATAGTTCCCAATATAAAGCACATTTTCTAATATATAGTTCGGTCGTTAGGGCCTCAGTTTGTCAAGATTACACTTTCTAGATATTTCTTCCCCGACGTCCTGTAGTTCATTACCTGAAAATGTGTTCCCTTTACATCACAGCAGTATCAATTGTCTCTTACACTGTACTTGAAATATGTGGTTTAAAAAATGATAAATATATAAAAGGACGTAACTTATAAATTAATTATTACATAAATAATTGTTCCGTACCGTACGTATACGTACCCTATGGTTTATATCAAATCGTACGTATCAAAGACAGTACTTTCGCTATGATGCACACAAATTTATTGTAAAACGGATAGTTAAGGATCAAATAGCACTGTACACTTTAGCACGTGTTTTTTTTTGGTAACAAAAAAACAGTGTTTCTTAAACTTTTTGGACGATTCTAACCATTACTTGATTGCAGTTTTAAAGAACCTATTTTATGGTTTCTCCGTAAAGATTCTCATGCTAAAATGAAAAAGGATAGTCGTTATAACAAGAAATGGTATTTGAAATGATATTTATGATGTTTAAAATTAATGGTTCTCCTGACCCGACACGACACTCCGTTGTGTTGACACTGTCAAGCAGTATTGCAGATTTGAAGTTCTTTTGGCGGGCTTGTGTATGTATATTGGTTAATCACCACACCCAGACCCGTCAGAACTGTTTGCTTAGTAAAGCCGTAGCCATTGAGAGTACTTTACTGTCAAAATCGTTAGAAAGTCAAAAATGTTAGAAAACTTCATTAAGCCGGTAAATCGCAGGGATATAACTTCTGTGATAAAGTCACTATCCACACCGTGCTAATTGATCCTTTATTCCGTTTTTTTATTCCTGTAAGGTCACACAGTTTAAAAAATTGTCAAGAGTCACTATATTGTGACTGTGTCGAGCTTCTTCTTGTGTAACGGAATTACTGCATTACGGTTTATCTATTGCGTATCGTGTGATTTTTGACTGTTGTACTTATAGCTTAATTTTTCACGCACATGTATTCCGGTTGTCTATTGTACCGTGAGGAAAAATCTAGAGTGTTTTAGGTGAACGGAGTAGAAGCTTATGGCATAGATATTTATCAAATTTATTTATTTTGCATTGGGTATGGATGTTTGTCCTTTAAAATTTATGTATGTAAACTGCCCCCACGATACCGGAGAAAATCCTAGTGTGGAGGTAACGTTTTTATAAAATAAAAAATAAAACAAATAAAATTTATTTAGCACTGACATCTTGTGATATTGCACAATCAATGAACACTACTAGCGGCCGGTTCAAGGTCAAGGGCGTCACCAATTCACTGATTCTGGTCATGCGTAAAGTGCTTTTAAACTTTTCCAAAATTTGATTATATTCATACATACATAGGCTTCTGCTCCGTTCATCTATATTTATCCCCACGGGAAAAATGTTAGCCTGTACAATTGTCCGCTCATTTCGCTTTGCATGCTTTTGCGTTAAATCCCACTGAAGTAGGTTAAGTTGTACGACGAGAGAATTCTCCACCGTTTCAATACAATTAAGACTGATTTAGATCATGTGTGCTGATTTGAGATTCGCTTAATCCTAATTAAATTTAAATATGGAACACCTTTCTCACACTTGAAACACCTTAAACGGTTTTGCTATACTATTTATACTTATAAATTTTCGAACTCCACCATATTGTCCAAATTAAAAGAAACATACTGTGTATTATATAAAGTAATTATTTTAATTTACAATGTAGGACTCATGACATTCTATTATCCACGAATGCTATTATGTCACTCTACTGGGAATTGTAGTTGAATCCGTTTTGAAGGTTGACGTTAGGTTCATAATATATAGGTATAATAATTTGTTTTATATATAATAGGTTTGCAATATATCGTAATAAAGAAATTTAACGCATTTGTGGAATGATCCCCACCGGAAAGCGATTCTAAGAAGAGTGACATAATCAATTTGCGGTTCTTATCTAGCCTCCAACACTAGTTGGCAGCTTTGCTATATATGATGATGGTAAATGCAGTCTTCTCCAAATAGTTTTCAATTTTACATATTATGTACTTCTTGTGATTTTTATATTTAAAAAAAATTGAGTTTCACTTTTCTTAAAGAATTGCGACTATCGGAGTGCCATTTTGTCTTGCGTTATCTGTATCCTAGCTGAGTGATGTCTTTAAAATTAAAAAATACAGATATTGACTTTTGGCCAAATACTCAAACGCTACTTAATTTTAAGATGTCGTTAAGTCTCGTGGTGTCACAGTCACTTTGACTTAAAGTGATAGATTCAAGTTCAAATTCTTTATTTGCTAGTAAATAGCTACAAAAATATTTTGTTCTTGGTGTTATCACAATGTGTTGAGAAAACCTATTTAGCTATTTTCAACGCATGCAAATGTCCAAAAGTTTTTATAATATAATTAGTTTCTAAAATTAATCTATACACATAATTAAAAACTAAAAACTTCCTTTTACAATTTTATAAATAAATTAATTAATATAAATTAATTAATTAATATAAATAAATTAATTCATACATCGATTTTTAATTAAGACAACAGGTACTTAATCACTACAATTTAAAAACTCATTTATTGTGTAAAATATTTTTTTCTACCAGCCATCGTCGTAATGAAATTTTAAGCTTGTTGTATGGTAATTGCTTAATATGTGAGGGTATTTTGTTATAAATAATGTTGCACATTGCATTGCTATTTTTTTGAAAGCGCTTACTTTTTGGAATTGTGTCAAGTACTAGTTTGTCTGGGTCCCGTAAGTTTATTTTTTTAACATCTTTAGCTTGTAAAAACATGTGCTTGTTTTGCATTACAAATATGCCAACCTCAAATATATAGAGGCAGGGAAAAGGAAGTATGTTTAAGCTCTTAAAATTAGGCTTGCATGATCTGTCCGATGGGATGTTACTTGTAGCTCTAATACAGCGCTTTTGAGCTAAAAATACTTTTTGACAGTCTGTGCCATTACCCTACATTAAAAGTCCGTATCTGATAACAGATTCTACATATGCGAAATTCGCTGTGATCGCAGTGTTTTTGTTTGTTTTTGATATAGACAACACGAGACTTAACGGCATCTTAAAATTGAACAGCGTTTGAGTATTTGGGCAATTATTTTGTTAATGTGTGGTCAGTTTCACACAGCGAAATGCTTATTTCTATATTAGCAACTTTAATTATTATTTCGATTAGCTGTCATCAGTTGACAAAGATGGTGAGACTGCTTAGGTAGTAGGTACATATATATTGTGTAACCCTCAATGATGATACAAAGAGCCATTAGTGGCACCTATGTGTTTCGTACAATATTATTATTAAAAGCACAAGTCCGTATCTAACTTTAGTACATTGCGAGTATTAAAAAGATATATATGCGATAGAGGCGATAAATGGTTGAGGCAGCTTTAATATACTATTTAATCTTAGCTTTAATTATAATTATTTATTAAGTTAATTTAATAAAAACTGTAGTGTATGGGTGCGTTCTTTTGTTGAGTGTTTAAGTATTATAGATTTACTAATTAAGGGGTAATTTCAGCTATGCTATAAAGAAATAAAAGAGGCACGAATATTGAGCGACGGTCAATTTTGATGGGGTTCGTTGGAATCATTTTTAATCAATCACACTATTGTGTACTTCGAATTATTGTGGTGTCACCAGTCGTTGGCTAGTCTCACCACCCCCGCGCTTTTACTCATACCATTGAATAAGGGCATCCGCAAACTATTTTTATTTATTTTCAAAGAGAGTTTAAAAATGTGCACAGAATTTAAGAGCGCATCACTGAGGCATTGTTTTGTCTAATAATATACTAAACACTAACTCATTCCTCATTCCCAACTAGAGACATCTGGTGAACGGAAGATTAAAACTTTTTACTTTACTTTTTTGTGTAAATCTGCCAGTATCGTTTATTAGACGGATGCATTATTATATTAATATCTTATTTTAGGTTTCAAAAAGATAACTTCATGAAAAAACAATGCAAGGTAGTAATCACTGATAATCGATTCCCCTCAGAGTTAATTATATTTTTTATAGATACGTTATACGCCCATAAAACCACTGAAAAAAAAGTTTCCGAACTCTGCCGTCCCAGCGGCAGCGGACACTACTCATTTTAATGTTTTACTTACATTTCACTAAAGTCTCTCTCGCTCTTCGTTGTTTTTATCGCACCAGTTCTAGAACTATTGTTGTCCTTTTCTTTAAGCTTACGAAATCATGGCGTCATATTTGTTAGCCTTGGGCCGGAGTGGCTAATTGACCACTTTCTGACGCTTCAGTTTCGGCGTGCTACTAAAGTATCTACCTTTTTTATATATAAATATCATTGTCAGAATTACACTTCCTCGTGAAGATCAGTGCTCATTGTTCGTGTCGCTTTCTATATAAATATATGTACTCCGAAAGTTTACTTTAAATTAAAGTAAACATTAAGCTATACGTGGTGATTATTTATTCTTTCCCAAGGTCCTGTTTAGTTGGTTTCGAATAAGTTGGCGTGTGCATGAATTCGCTGCGCGTATGAAATATATTATAAATAATAATTACACGATATTGCTCTGAATATTTTAATTCTGCGATAAATCTAAGATATTAATGAGGGCTTTCACAGCTTTCTGCCACCAGGGCGTCGCTACTTTGGAATGAGGTGAAATATTTCACAGATTTAATGGCCGGAAAGTAAATACATAGTTAGAAATTATGAAGATTAATGTTTCTTTGTGAAATATTATTTATTTTTTGCATTAATTAGATCAGAAGTAGATAATCAAACTACAGATATTACTAAAAGTATAAGGATTGAAAAGGAGTTAAAAAGAACTAAAGAGCACACCGCCGAGGCATTGTTTTGCGTATATAAAGTGCGGATACAGCTAGGTTTAGCCGGCTACTACTAGGTGCAGCATTGCGGTTGGTTAAACTTAGGTGTACTGTTAATTTTGTAAAAATTCGGAAATACGTATCATGTAATATCAGCGATAGTAGGTTAAGGTGCGGTTCGACTGCTAGTAGCAACCGGCTAAACCTAGGCGTGTCCGCACTTCGGCTTATAGCCGTAACTATGCACTTGCGAGTGCAGTAGAAACCGAAAAACATATTAAAAGCAACTTTTCACTGTGTAACGAATAACTTCACCTCGTTCCCAACTAGCGACATCTGGTGATCGGAAGATTATTAGCCCTCAGCGTATCTATGACACAAGAAGAAGCTCAAATACTTGGTTAGTTTAGAGAATTGATATAGTTACTTCTAAATGCTAGATGTAAGGGGGTACATTTATTTATTGGAGGATGGTTATTTATTGTAAAGATTGTTTTTACGGAGCGAGTCGCCGTTGATCGAATATCGTTAAGAAGTCGTGCTCTGGAAGCAATTGTACGTGAATGGCTTTGATTAGCTTAATTTATATAATTTAATTTTTATTTACTTACATTTGATAATGTATATACCCTTATATGTCATTTTTGTACATATTTTGGCTCAACATTGGGTATTGACACATTTTAGTCAAATTTTTTTTGTTTGGTGCGATTAAATTTCGACACCCATGTACGATACGTATGTAATATTACGATAATTTTGTAAATAATTACTAATACTGACATTTAGTAAAACGTATGCAAAAAACAAATACTGTATTGCATTAATATAGGATAAATATGTAATTTATTCTTCATAATTCACGAAATGCTTTCTTCCTAAATGATTTGTTTCGAATGTTTCGTTTTCTACATAGAATGAATTGTATATTTCATTTCGTGTTCACAAAGATTTTTCAATCGACATAGTTTGATTACATTTTTTTCTTAAAAAAGAAAAGTAGAAAAGCACTGTTTAAACAAAATGTTCACACAACTGTTCAAGAGTACGTCATGTACCATATGAATTAATATAAGTAACCAAGTGCCTCTACTGAGAATACGTATGTACGACACGAATCTATGCTAGTGTGTAGTGTTTGTTGTACTGCTAATTCTCTGCGTGCTATTTGTGCTATGTTTAGTTCTTATAGCATCTTAATGAACACTGCCTTACTACTGATATGCGTACAACTGTACACCACATGATGTTCTGTTACTTGCGATCGACTCTGTATCTTATCATTGCCTGTTGGACACAATCATTGAATATAAGAGCAGTCTCTTTTAGTTATGTCGCAAGTGAAAACACGTAAACAGTATCACACGCTGTCATGAAGGCAATATATTATATAATTTGAAACATTTTAGTTATCGCATCGAACAAACACGTTGAATTCAGTTTGTGGGTAATTTCGACATCGAAGAATATGAAACATGTTTATATTGACCTTTATTGAAGAAGTATGTCCTTTAGCTATGCCGTTGCTGACGACTAGAACAAATTGTATTACGATGTACAGTCGCGTGCATTAACATGTATACAATTTCGTAATTTTGAATTTTATTGACATTTTACTAGCTCTGTACAGCTCATATTTTATAATTATCGTCCAACATTATCACTAGTCATTAGACTTATAATTAGTTGTTAAGTTGCCTTTAAATATCCTTGGGCATTATCCTTGCATTGCGTTACTGTGCAGGACCAAAACGCTACTGTCACTGCTCCTGACCCGTTACCGTTATAGCCTATTTAAGTCCACTGCTGAACATAGGCCTCCCCAATGGATTGCCTAATAGAGGGGATATTTGCCATAGTTGCCACGCTTAGCAAGAGGGTTAGCAACCGCAGTTTTTTTTATTTGAGTCATTACGACTAGCCGCTGCTGTCCATCTCCTGATTTGTTTCCTTCTGTCGCTTCTTACAACACCCACGGGATGATATGGGGTAGTGAATTTTACAACAATTTGTTTAAAATTGAGAATAGATGCCAAAAATTGCTCGCAATTTCGCTGTTAAGGCCCACCTAAAATTTCGAAGTATTATTGTATTTTATTGTAAATACGCAGTGTTCTTCCGTAAACAAATTTAACGTGTATCAGCAATAACTTTCTTTAATTTATAAGTTTATTGCTCTTATGTCTTTTTGTATTGTATGAAACTTTTTTAAAACTCCGCCAAGAAACATTAAAATGATTTTTTTCTCTTATACGAGAGTGTAAAAAAGGCTTATGAGTGTGTATTAGGAAGTGGGAAACTGTTGTTGTATCGACCGGCGCTCGCTCTGCTTAGTCCTATCGCTTCCGGATATTTAACTGCTTTATATATAATAATTATCTTATATCAATGGTCGAAACGAAGGTGCGTGAAATTCTAGTGTCCAAAATATGTATGATTAATGAATGTATGTGAATTATATCGATTATTGAAATCAAATAACTGTTTTCTTTTTAGCAATCTGTTATTACAATGTCCTCCAGACCGAATTTCGGTCACGGCGGCCAGCATCAACGGAGATCTGTGCAAGACAAAATTATAGTGCACGAGTGTATCGCAAGCATAAGTGCACTCTCTATTCCTTCACTCTTATAATCCGTTGGGATGGTAAACCGACACAACCGGAGAGATCAGGCGCAAGAACAATCGCTTTACATGCTTTCCGAGGCACGGGGGTGAAACACCGCCAACTTCATGATACCGTACAGCTATTGAGGGTTTCTTGACAGAAAAACTCAATAACTGATTCGTTTTTCCTGTCTTACTGTCGAGTTTACGGTCACTAAAGCAACGAGGCAGTCATCTGTAATTAAGAACCACCTGCAAACATACCGTTTAATTTTGTAGATGGCCCCTTAGAATATCGAGTACCCTGACACACAGAAAATTTGGTAGAGCAAATTTCGGTGTTGGTAATATTTTTACAGTTATATGATCATTCACGCCTAGTATATATTGGTAAATAAAATACAAATTGGAATTATTTAATTTGAAAATGAAATGTATTGTAGCGAAGTAACCAATGCCATGATAGGTATTTTGAAAGAATCACCTATATTATTTTGGATTACATTAAAAGGTTTGGTAGGGTAATAAATAAAACAACGATTGATAAAAACAACCTTATATTGGCGTTTTCATGATTTACAACTATATTTGTATCCAAAAGTGTCCTTCTAATTCTTATACTAAAATTAAATTATCACTGTTCCGCGCTCGCGAAGAGCTACAGGTACGGTGAAACGGCAATATCGTAGATGCTGAATCACAGTGTCATTTAGAATCTACGATATCGTTTTAATATGTTACCACCTTTGATTATTACATGAGCACCAAGCGCGACGCCCTCTGCAATAAGTAATAATCTCGGCGATGAGAATTTCTAAACATTAACACAAGCAAGATGAAGTTGTGACAAAATATTCTAATTCAATAAACTACTTAACATACAGTCCAATTAAAAACATTGAGATATTTCCTAGAAATTCGGTCGCGATATCAATAAATAAATATCTAATACGAACATCTAACAAAAACTAGAAAAATTCTTAACGCCATACTACAAGATAAGTAATAATAAAGTCTATTACAAATGTGATAAGAACAATATTCCAATTATATCTAGAAACGAGTTATAAGTAGGTATTACAGAAAATCAAACAAAAAGGCCTTTGTACTTATGCGTACATCTTAATGATATTATTGAAGAAAATATGAGAGTTTTGTTAAATACATCTTTTTACATAAAAATAAAGAATAATCTTAAGTCCATTTAAAAATACTATCTTGAAAGTTTAGTTGACTCAAGGAGATCAAATAGGTTTACAAGGTTATTCTGTCATTATAATAGTTTTGATGTCAGTGTGGAATTATTGTAACCCAAGGAGCCCATATATAACGGCTGCTGTGTCAAATTGTATCTAATAGAAATGTTTTATACATTTTTAAATCTATCGAGAAATATATTCGAACTAAAATGTATGTTATATAAAATATATTCGATTATATTATTTTAAAAATAACGGTGGAAAATAATAACGTTATGGTTTTGTTTAACGAGTGGTCATAAAGAGGACCAATATAATATATGAAGGTGCTGAAGTGTATAGTGGAATGTATATAACGATTACTTATCTTCTCAATAATATCATATATGATTGATAATTAAGATTTTGTTACTATAAAATCTGGCATAAATATACGTATAACAACTGATTTTGTCGTACTATAGATTTTAAAATATTTTTCAAAATTAATTGTTATATAAAGTTCCCATTTCCGCCACAATTAGTGGCTGTATACTTTTTACGCCTTTGTCTTTAGCAATTAGATAAATTGAAAAAATAAAGTTTTAGCGGGAAATTGACCACCGGTGGATTATTATTATTCGTATTTTAAAATCTAAATAAATACTAGTCTAAGGTGAACTTTGATACGTAAAAGTGATGCGATTTTGTGAATTATAGATCTGCGTATAGAGTACTTATAAGTAGAGTGACTTATATGTTGAAAGGATGAAACAAATGTTCCCACGTAGACGTAGATGTAAACCTCAAGTGAGTTTGAATTTTTTAAAATTTGAGATAATTATGATTAAACCAGCAGATGTCATCTACTGTCTGCTGGCTTAAGTTGTCGTTAAAGTTTTCCAATAATAATAATTGCAGGGAACATTGAAAATTATTATAAAGTAGGTATAATTTCCTATTATATGACACTGGCAAAAGCAAAACAGCAAAAAAGAACTAATTTGGCGCCAGTTGATTACAAAAGATCGATATGTCTGTTAGATGTGTACAAAATGTTCCCTGACTTTAAGTATCGTTTTAAGTAACACCAGATTTTAGAAATAATAACAGTTCTTTTTACAAAATTGTTTGAACTGTGTTAAAAATAATGCTCAATGTAGATTTGGTGAATTTTTCACTCACATTTTTCATGTCACTACCCGATAGGGTGACCAGCTGTTTTTAAAATAAAATAAAGTATTTTCAATCCCATAAAAATAGTGGATCCACAAAAAATGTATGTGATAAATACACCATGTAATTTATAAATGTTTAACTCTTTAATTATTTATATAAAACAAAAGTTTAAAAAAGTTACGATACTGCGGTATACGAGATTGCTTTCATGATAATATAGGAGTAGGAGTTTCTTTTAAAGTAATAGGGCCTATATAGCAGGATTACTGTTCAGTAGGATCGGTGACCTTACTACCAGACCTTGCATTTCCGGTGGGGGTTCATCGGTGCGCCGGGTGGGCAGTGGAAATCGCGGGCGAACTCCTCCATGTTGGACAGCGGACCTTGGACGCGGAAACGACCTGGTGCGTGGAACCCGGTCGTGATGCGAAGCTTGATGGCCTCATTGCGGTACACCGCGCACCACGTGTTCGCCGCGCTCAGCCAGAACAGCTGCAGCAATAGGAGTCAACTCATTAACACCTTCTTAATAGTAATTATACATTACCGTTACCATTACAACCTGTAAGTCCACTGCTGAACAAAGCCCCCCCCCCCATAGATTGCCTCATAGGGAGGATATTTGCCTTAGTTGCCACTCATGGCTTGCGGGTTGGCATCCTCATTTTATTTTTTAGTTGTTATTAGGAAGACGCTGCTGCCCATCTCCTGATTTGTTTCCCTCTGCCGCCTCTTACGACACCCACGCATGATATGGGGCAGTGGATGTTTTTACACCGCCACTACTCAGTAGTACTAATTTGGCCACACATATTTCAGTTAAAATACCACGAAGAACTTGAACGGGGTAGAGTCACATTGCAGCTATTTTATGGTTGTAGCACCAATGGGTCGGCTCGACCGGGGAGGAACCACGCTCTCACAGAATACCAACGTAAAATAGCAGGCTAATGCTGCTGTGTTTAGTATGGTGAGTGTAGATACCCTTTTTACGGCATACGAGAAATTCTATCTTAGACCTCACGGGTGACAACGCATCTACATTTTGATTCTTAATCAGACAGAGACAGAGACAAACAGAGGGAAACTGAGACAGAAGATGGGCAGCAGCATCTTTCTAATAACAACAAATTACAATAAAAAAAACTGCGGTTGCCAACCCGCTCGCCAAGCGTGGCAACTATGGCAATATACCCCCCATGACCAGAGTTAATAGGGCAGGGGGTGCTAAGAATCTCCGGTGGAGGTTCGGTTGCCACCTAAGACGACTCGACCTGGCAACATACAAAGCAAGCACTCTGAGGACTGACGAGAAGATCCTGGAGCTGGAAGAAGAGATAGACAACAAGTTGCGCTGGGATATTATAAGATTATCTGAGGTCCGAAGAGAGGGGGAGGACACGGTAATCCTCGAATCCGGCAACTTGTTCTATCACCGGGAGGGCGACCATCTGTTCCAAGGAGGGTCGGATTTATCGTCCACAAGTCTCTCGATAACAATGTAGAAATGATTGCGAGTGTATCGACGAGTGTTGCGTACCTTGTACTCAGAATCATCAAACGGTATTCGTTGAAGGTCATACAGGTTTACACACCAACCTCGGCACATCCCGATGTGGAGGTGAAGGAAATGTATGAGGATATCTCTAAAGCCATGCATTTCTCCAAAACCTACTATACGGTGTTAATGGGAGACTTCAATATTAGATATAACGATGAGGTGAAGGTAGGGAAATTTGGAATAGGGCAGAGGAACCCAAGGGGCCAGCAGCTGGCCGAGTTCATGGAGAAAGAGGGACTCTTTATGATGTACTCTTTCTTCCAGAAGCGGCCCCACAGAAAGTGGATCTGGTCGAGCCCCGACGGTTCGACAAAAAATAAGATTGACTTCATTATGACGACTAGAAGGCAACTGTTCAGTGATGTCCTAGTGATCCCGAGGGTGAAAACTGGTAGCGATCACCGAATGGTTAGAGGCACTGAACCTAAACGTTAAGTTGTAGAGGTCTCGTCTAATGAAGTCAACGCTCCGTCCCCCTCGTGCTCTAATCCAAAGTCCCGAAACCTTTCAGCTCGAGTTACAAAACCGTTTTCAGTGCCTAGAAGATTGCAATGCAGTGGACGATATGAATGACAAGCTCGTGAAAACTGTCCATGCGGGCGGAGCTAAATTCTGCAAGACCCGCCGCGGAAGAACTCAAAAACTCTCCGATCACACTCTTAACCTCATGGCTGTTAGACGGGAAATGAAACTGCAGTCTTCAGCAGATTTGACAGCATACAGGCAACTGAACAGACAGATCTCCAAATGCATGCGGCGGGACTTACGCAACTTTAATCTACTCGTATTGAAGAAGTGATCGAGCGGAACTAGGGCTCCGAAGTCTTTGCCATAGATCTATCTGCCAGAAAGAGCCAACTGTCGAAGCTGAAGACCGAATGTGGCAGCATCGTTTCCGGGACACCTGAGATTTTGAGTGAGATTGAGAGGTTCTAAAGAAAGGGTTTTAGCACCATAGACCATATACATACCCTTCGGCAAATTGTACAGAAGACTGAAGAGTACAATCTGCCACTTTCTCTTGCGTATGTGGACTATGAGAAAACCTTTGATTCCGTCGAAATTTGAGCGGTGCTGCAGTCCCTTCAGAGGTGCCAAGTTGACTGTCGGTATATTTAAGTGCTGAAGTGTTTGTACAGTAGGGCTACGATGGCTAGAACCAGAGTACGAAACCTATCCAACTGCAGAGAGGTGTAAGACAGGCTGACAAAACTCTTCACCGCTGCATTGGAAGACGTTTTCAAGCTACTGGACTGGAAAGGATACGGTATTAACATCAATGGCGGGTACATCACGCAGCGTTCGGGAGATTACGACATATCTTCTCGTCAGGCATACCTCAAAACCTCAACCAACCTACAACCAGTGCGTGTTGCCAGTCATGACCTATGGATCTAAGACGTGGTCCTTTACTGCTGGCCGTATGAGGAAGCTCAAGGTCACTCAGCGAGCTATGGAGAGGGCTATGCTCGGGGTTTCCCTGCGTGATAGACTTAAAAACGGGGATATCGGCAGTAGAACCAGAGTAACCGACATACCCCAACGGATTAGTAAGCTGAAGTGGCAATGGGCCGGCCATATTGAACCGACAACCGAAAGTTTCTCGAGTGGCAGCCTCGTACCAGCAGGTGAAGTGTAGGGCGGCCCCCCACTAGATGGAGTGATGACCTGGTAAGACATGCAGGAAGTCAATGGATGCAGATGGCTCGGGACCGTGCTTTGTGGCATTCCTTGGGGGAGGCCTATGTTCAGCAGTGGACTTGTGATGGGCTGTAAGGATGATGATGATGATGATTGTGACCTTTATTCTATATTAGAAAGGTTACATTGCTCACCTGTTTAGGGCTGTAGGCTTCTAGACCTGGCAGGCGTTTTTCAATGCCGTGGCGCTGGGTCCAGGCCTCGTAAGCGTAGTACGCCTCCTTGATACCACCGTTGTCTGCGATATTTTCACCTTGTGTGTTCACGCCGTTCAACTGCACACGGGACAAAAGACATTATTTCACTCATTTCTTTAAATCACAGTACTATTAAATAATGTAACTTATCATTAATAATACCTTTACATTTATTTCTAATTTAATCATTATTGCACATGAATTTGCCATTGCCTTTAGGCATTTTCTATTACTCAACCACGAGCTAAGCAGAGAAACTTAAGCAGGTGCCTTAATAACTCCTAACACTTGAACGAAATATTATCATTAACTAGTACCCTAAGAAATTCCATCACAATATCGCGGCGGTTTATTATACAGATCACTTTACAACATGTCGTTAAAAATTTGATGGGAAGTGCCATAGAAATATTTTATTTGGTATTTTTTATTCTATTCGGTTAAGAACTAGAAACTGCATCCGTCCATTAAAGCCTATAAATGTCCACAGCTGAACATAGGCCTACCTCACGTATTGTTTCATAAGGGGAAGTTTTGCCATAGTTCCCACGCTTGGCAGGCGGGTGGCCAACCATAGTTTTCTATTAGTTTGAGCTGTTGTCAGAAAGATGTTGCTGCCCATCTACAGTTTCCGTGTAAGATATCCGATTACGTGGTGTAATAATAACCACTACCCCATATCGTCCCGTGGGTGTCGTAAGAGGCGACAGAGGGAACTGAAACAAACATAATACTATATAACTAACAACTCAAACATAATAACTAACAACTCATAATAATAAAAAATTGCGCGTAATAATACGTTGGTATTCGATTTATTGGTAGTTGTGGTGGAGCGAGAAAAGAGGAAGCAGACCCTAGACATATTTGTGCTATCGTAGCAGTGCCTTCTACGTACGTTCCATGAAGGCAACCCGGTGTCGATTAGATAATTATAAATAAATAAAATAATTCAAAGGTGTACTTGGTTACGTCTTAATTAATAAATGTGAAACCTATGATAATGTTAGGGATAATTTGGTAGAAATATACCAACTGAATCGAAATCCCTAGGTTTACAGACTAAATAAATTTATCAACAACTTTTTTGTTTCGCCAATAATGGCACATCAATTGCGATGCATATGAAACGGAAAAAGGCAACCTTGTGAAATAAAGAAGGCGAGGATAATATAGCTGGCTACCTTATTTTATACCACTTAAAATGTCATTGTATGCATAAAGAGTTCAATCAAAAGAATGTTGTTCTTTATTTAGGATTCCCTCTATGATAGTAATTACTCTGAGAGTAGTACGACTAATATCTATTTATATATGTTGTCCCATAGATTATATATGTTACGGCTAAAAGCCGAAGTGCGGTTACTCCTCATTCTTGCCGGCTAGAACTAGATGCGGCCAGCAGTAGTTGCTTAAATTTAGGTGTACTATTAAATTTGTAAAAATACGGAAAAACGTATCAAGTGACAGTAGGTTAAGGTGCGGTTAAAACCGCAGACATTTATTTAATTTATAAATTATGTATGATACATCAACCGCAATCGACTACATCTTGTATTAGCCGGCTTCACCTAGGTGTATCCGCACTTCGGCTGTTAGCCGTAACATACTGCTGGCCTCACCTAGTTCTAGCCGGCTAGAATGAGGAGTAACTGCACTTCGGCTTTTAGCCGTAACATATACATAAATATTTTTATTATAATTAACATTTAACATTACCCAATTATGGAAAATCAATTGAGATATTTTATCCAAATCATATGACTTGTTATGAAGTTACGGATGGACATAACAGTCGGGTAATGAAAGGAAATTTAATCAGTTTCCTTATCTAGTTAAATTTAAGTGAATAGTGCCGATAATAAAACAAATACACACTCACCTTCATGCCTACTTCTTTAACCGTGTAGTTAGAATACTGATCAATGATGCACTTGGCTTTCTCGAGGTACTTCTGCTTGGTCTCCTCCTGCCACCAGTCGATCAGGTTACCGTTCTTGTCGAATTGGCGACCCTGGAAATTATTTTCTTTCGTTATGTTTATCAACCATAATTCCTCTTTTCACTTCTCACTCCTCTGTTCACTTACAAAGAAGACGATGACTGACTGCAATGGAACAGTTGGTTAGTGGTCATAAGCGCGACAACTGATCATGAGGTCCCGGGTTTGAATTTCGGGTCGGTCGAAATCAGTTATTGAGTTTTTCTGTCAAGAAATCCTCAATAGCTGTACGGTATCATGAAGTTGGCGAGTTTCACCCCCGTGCCTCGGAAAGCATGTAAAGCGATTGGTCTTGCGCCTGATCTCTCCGGTTGTGTCGGTTTGCCATCCCATCGGACTATAAGAATAAAGGAATAGCGAGTGCACCTGTGCTTGCGATACACTCGTGCACTATAAATCTGTCCTGCGCAGATGTTTAGTCTCCGTTGAGACTGGCCGCCGTGACCGACATTTGGTGTGAAGGACATTATATAATTATTAATTTTATACGTGTTAGAGCCATACTGCAGCAATATTATGGTGTTATGGTTGTATCACAAATAGGTCGGCTCAACCGGGGTAGGACCACGCTCTCACAGAATACCAGCGTAAAATAGCAGCTCAATGCTGTTGTGTTTCGTATGTGAGTGTAGAGAACCGGAGACCCTTTTTCCTGGATACGAGGCATTCATCTTAGTCCTCAGGCATATTGATTCTTAATCGAGGATAAATTTAGATGTCTATGCTACAGCATCCACTTACCATTAGGTGGACGGTGTGCATGACCATTTGTCACTATTATTCTATTAAATTTTTTTATTGGTTTTGTTGAAATTACCTGATCATCGAAGCCATGCGTGATCTCGTGTCCGATGACGAAGCCGATGGCACCGTAGTTCATGTATGCGGGCCTCGTAGCCGAGAAGAACGCACCTTGCAGGATACCGGCGGGGAATTCTATCGAAATTTGAAAATATGTCGTGTAGTGGCGGTGTAAGAATATCCGTAGGAGGCGATAGAGGAAATGTAACAGGAGCGTCTTCCTAACAACTTGAAAATGAATCGCCTGCCTAGCGTGGCAAATATGGCAAATATCCTCCCTATGGAGTAATTATTAGGTAGGCTTATGTTCAACAGTAGGCATTTGGTAGACTGTAAAGGTAACTGATGAAAACAAATGTGCAAATAAAATAATTGTATTGTGGCGGTGCTGTCACAGCGCCACAATGACGATTGAGCAAACAATTACCGAAGCCTGAATCACGCTATCGCTATCGGAACGACTTCTAAAAATATTTTAAGCTCCGAGTTATCAATCAGATTACGCCTTCCTCACTCCAACACTCCGGAGGGGAAGACCAATACTCCATAGCATAGAATATAAAATTTAGATTAATTTTTTCATCATAAATTCTAACCATGGGTATAAAGTTCCCAAAACGTCGGGAATATAAAATAAGTTAATATACGCGATAACATCCGTAAAAAAAAAAACAAGTTTCATTCAAATGTGTAGTGTTCGCGTAAACATAACAAATCGTTATCATAATTATACAACAAAGTCCCAGAAAACATGCAGGACCTATCGAAAAGGTAAAATTTTTATTAAGCAAAAATTGTTTAATAAGGGTATAGGTATACTACTAAAGAGTTCATTATTGATAATAACCCCTGGGAATGAGGTGGTTGCTACCATGCTGTTTAAAATATTACATTGTAAATTAATGTTTAAAAAAAAGTCCCGGTCCCGCTGGGTTTCTTTCGGTTCTTCCCAGGAGGTTTTTTCCCGAACCAGTGCAGTGGTAAAACTTAAATGACTTTCAATAAGTATACTTGTATTCTATATTGAATAAAAATATTCTATTCTACTCCTTATAGCAATGCTAATTAACCCTTCGGTGGCAAGTCTACGAAACGTGTTAAATATATCAACAGTTTTTAAATTAATGAGATCTCATTGTCATATTTGTTTTTCACAAGCCCGGTAATATCAACTGCATGAGCCTCTCCTATTGTCAGGTGGATTAACGATCGCCAGTACCAGACCTCTTGCAGCTTTGACGCTGCTTCCCATCACTGATCTGAATATATTACGCCTGGCTTAAACTAGATTATATACAATTTATACGTGCGATTGCTGTCATTTGGTGAAACTCCAGATTTGTATAAACACTTGTACTAATTTCACAATATTTTAAAATTTTTCAGTTTATTCAAATCACAAAAATAGGTAGACCGCCATATATTAAGGCATATCCCATAATCGCCTCTTATACCAAATCAATTATCTTATTTACATAGTATCCCCACTAGATGGAGTGACGACCTGGTAAGACATGCAGGAAGTCGATGGATGCATATGGCTCAGGAGCGTACTTTGTGGCGTTTCTTAGGGGAGGCCTATGTGCAGCAGTGGACTTATGAAGGGCTATAATGATGATTTACATGGTATCTGCCGAATATACTCACGGATGCTGTTCTCGATTGAAGAGTAGAAGGCGTTAACGATGGCGGGACGGCCGTGGGTAACCCAGTCGGTCTTGTTGACCGGTTCACGCAGCTTGCTGAACAGGTACTCCGTGCCGAAGAGCGTCAGGTTCAGCACAGACTCCATCAGCTTGTCCGATGACATCTCCAGCTGTGGAGGATGGAGGATGGCTATGAATGAAGAACTAGAAATATGTGTGGTAATTCTAATTATAAAGAAGTTTATACGTGGTAGAGCCATGCTGCAGCTATATTAGTAGTATAGTTGTAGCGCGAATGGGTCGGCTCGACCGGGGAAGGACCACGCTCTCACAGAATACCAGCGTAAAATAGCAGCTTAACACTGCTGTGTTTCGTATGGTGAGTGTAGAGAACCGGAGACCCTTTTTACTGGAAAAGAGGCATTCCATCTTAGTCCTCACGGGTGACAACTCATCTGCATTTTGATTCTTTATTGAGGATAGATGTAGATGTCTATGGGTCACAGCATCCACTTACCATCAGGTGGACTGTGTGCTCGTTTGTCACCCTTATTCTATTAAAAATATATAAATTTGAGTAATTGACCAACTCACCCCAGAATAGAACTCGGTGAGTTTATCGTTGTCCAGCATCTCGTTGGGGTATGCGATGTGGGCAGCCATGGAGTCCGCTTTGTCCAAGGCGGCACGACGCGTGGTCTCGTCCATCCATTCCACCTCGGCCAGGGTCCTACGGAACTGTTGGCGGATGTCGTTCACCATCTCGAGAGCGTTGGCCTTTGAGTTCTCGTTGAAGTACTTCCGGATGTAGAGGGCGCCGACCGCGATTGACAAGCTAAGGAAGAGGAAGTACAATTATACAAAAAAATGCAACAAGTATTTAACTTAGCACAGTTTTAGATTCACCTCATTCATCATCATTCGTTACATTTCGTACTTGACTTTAACCTTAAAGAAAGGCGTAAGTGTAGAGTGAAATTTTCTTTTACAAGGACTGTAAGTTGAAATAATGTGATATAGTCAACTAATTAAGGTAAGTTTTAACTAAGTTAAAATAAAATGAATAAGTAAATATGTCTTATTAGAAATTTTGACAATTTATTTAAAAGTATTATCTTTTGTAAGTCAGTGTTTTACTGTCTCCTTTGATGGTAAGTGGTGATGTAGTTGAAGATGGTAATGCGTACTGTATTTTCTTTTATAGAATGCGGATGACAAACAAGCACACAGTCCACCTGATGAATAAACCAAAAACTAAGTAGAAGAAAAATATAACAATGAGTTAAACGAAATATATTATGGTCCACTATTCAATAAATTCTCAAAACCCAAGACAACCCATACCGAAAATGAAACTAAAATAGTAATAGAAAACTACTCCTTAAAGCGGAACCCGTTAATTCTTTTTCAGTTTATAATTTGCAATTGGGTCCCGCCTGCTGCTTAACTTAATGCGGGTATTTTACTTAGGCTATCAGCTCATATGTAGTCTGTTAAACCGAAGTAGAGTTTACTTTGTTTATAGTTTATATTAATTGTGTTTTCTATTCTCAATCTTGTTTCGGTCTTTTTAGTGCATTACTTTTAAATTGTTTTTTTTTTGCAGTCGGGGTTTGTTTTTTTTTATTTATTTTATTTTAGACTTCTTAGTGTCCCGACATACTCGGGTCACTAAAAAGTTATGTACTAGATTTCATTTATGATGAGGTCCGACAAACATGGCGACGAAAATTTTTAAACCAATTTATTATTCATAATTAAATTTAAACGTATAACATATATTTTTGGTAATCCCCATTTAATTTACTTTATTTTGATACCCCACTGGATAGGTTTGGTTATTTTTTTTACTAACGTTTTACTATTTCGCGTAAAAAATTCGCCATTTTGTTTTTTTTTTCAAACAGCTATCAAAAAACAAATTTTGGGTTTTTAAGACGAATATAATGATACCAAAACTGTCGAAATCCATCGAGCCGTTCGGAAGATACAAGGAAAATTTCCAAACACATACATACAAGATACGCGCGAAAAACATAACCCTTCCTTGGCAGTCGGGTAAAAATTGAAGATCCATATGAGTATTAAATTTTAAAAAAGCAATAGCATCAAAAAGATCAGAACCAAAAAACCATCAACATTCTTAACTACCATATATAAAAGACAGGAGGAATTAAAAAAACTAGTGGAGACGGAAAAGTGGATACCAAACATTAAAAATAAAGCACGAAAATAGAAAACGACAAGAAAAGCTATAATCCAGACAGCTACTGACGTCTATAGAAAACTTTATGCAGCAGAAAAAGATACACCAGATTTAAATGTAAATCTCGATGACCATGACGACATAGAAGACATACCAGTTTTTCTATAATCAGAGATAGAAAAAGTTGTCAGCAGTGAAAAGAACGACAAATCACTCGGACCAGATCAGATTCCTAACAACTGGCAACGCTAATATGCTCTAACATATTATATTACAACAGTTGACGGAGGCAAGCAGAGAAGTTGGATTTACTATGAATAAATCAAAAATAAAAGTTATGACAAGCAGGAAAGAAATAGCCATAAAAGTAGGTAATGAAGATATTGAATATTAGGTATGTTAGAAGCTCATACATTCTTTAGGGAAATTAATATCAGTTAGAGATCAGACAGACATAGAAATAGAAAGAAGAGTGACTTGTGCTTGGAAAAGATACTGGTCCCTTAAAGAGATATTCAAAAGTAAGCACATTCCTATGACAGCTAAGAAAAAAGTGCTTAAGGGCCTCAGCTCAAATACTAATTTCGCCCCCACTTCCTCGCGCCACCTCACTCTTATCTTTTTATTAAAATTAACTTTTAAGTCGTTTATCATGTGTTTTTTTTAAGCCAACCCAGTCGCTTCTTATTTTTATTACGGTTATATCCCATTGCGCCAACACTATAAGCCTAAGTATTACAATATTTTTATTTTTATTCGTCCTGTTGCGTAATGTGTGTTCTGAGCGCAAGTGATACAGCTCTCCCGTTCGAAAGCCAAAGCGAGACTGAGCAGTGAGCACGGAGCACCACAGAACACAATTACTCTCTACCAAGAGCTGAGCACTGCACTGAGTAGACAGCAGACTGAGCGGTGTCGGGCGCAGCGTTTGTCAAATTCCCCGAAATTCCATGTCAAATTAAACATACAATTTAGGGACAAAACTTCAACAGATTTCTCACAAATTCCCTTCAATTTTATTTTAAGAAATGAAACAATTTTGAATTAATTTTATAAGATTTACTTTTTAACTAAAATTTTTCTTTTTACCGACAACTTTTTTTTCACACTCCATATTTTTGTAACAAGCATTTTACTCCATGGAGTATTTTTAATTCCTTCCCTTGTTGCTATTAAAAAAATACCACCGTATCTGCATTTTGCATGCGGTTCTCTGCTTTAAAATTAAAAAATAAAGAAATGAAAAGCATTGAATGATACACAAAAGTTGTCGAAATAAATCCGAAAATTAAATGTGGTGTAATGAAGATAATTAAAAAAAGGGAGTCGTTCGCTATTTATACGTAACCCAACAAAAATGTTAAGATAAGTGTTTAGATTTATTGAAAAAAGGTTCAGACTTTGCCCGGGCTATCAATTTTCAAAATCCCCGCATTTTCCCAGCATAATACCAATCCCCAAAAAATCCCCAACCAATTTTAAATTCCCCGCAATTTGGGGAATTCCCCATATGTTGGCAACGCTAGTCGGGCGCGGCCGGGAACAAACTTCAAGGCGCCGATAGTTTAGGTAATTTCTGCTTTATAGTTAGTTCAGTTAGTATGCAAGTTTCATGATCTAATTTGAATTATTTTTTGAATCATCATTACAGCCCTTCACAGGTCCACTGCTGAACATAGGCCTCCCCCAAGGAATGCCACAAAGCACGGTCCTGAGCCACCTGCATCCATCGACTTCCTGCATGTCTTACCAGGTCGTCACTCCATCTAGTGGGGGGACGCCCTACACTTCGTCCGCCGGTACGAGGCCGCCACTCGAGAACCTTTTTTCCCCATCGGTTGTCGGTTCTTCGAGCTATATGGCCGGCCCATTGCCACTTCAGATTACTAATCCGTTGGGCTATGTCGGTTACTATGGCAATATACCCCCATGGTAGTAACGAAGCGACGGCCCCCAGTCCCCGGCGGCCCCGCTATTCCTGGCTACGGTGTCGACCATGGTAACGGCGGGGCAGGGAGTGCTAAGAATCTCCGGTGGAGGTTCGGTTGCCACCTACGACGACTCGACCTGGCAACTTATAACGCACGCACCCTGAGGACTGACGAGAAGATCCTGGAGCTGGAATAAGAGATAGACAAGTTGCGCTGGAATATTATAGGATTATCCGAGGTCCGAAGAGAGGGGGAGGACACGGTAATCCTCGAATCCGGCAACTTGTTCTATCACCGGGAGGGCGACCATCTGTCCCTAGGAGGTGTCGGATTTATCGTCCACAAGTCTCTCGTTAACAACGTTGTAAAGATTGGGAGTGACCAATCGGTAGAGATCACCAAACGGTATTCGCTGAAGGTCGTACAGGTTTACGAACCAACCTCGGCACACCCCGATGAGGAGGTGGAAGAAATGTATGAGGATATCTCTAAAGCCATGCATTCCTCCAAAACCCACTATACGGTGTTGATGGGAGACTTCAACGCAAAGCTAGGCACAAGAGAGAACGGTGAGCTGAAAGTAGGGAAATTCGGATTAGGGCAACGGAACCCAAGAGGCCAGCAGCTGGCCGACTTCATGGAGAAAGAGGGACTCTTTATGATAAACTCTTTCTTCCAGAAGCGGCCCCACAGGAAGTGGACCTGGTTGAGCCCCGACGGTTCGACAAACAATGAGATTGACTTCATTATGACGACCAGGCGACAACTGTTCAGTGATGTCTCAGTGATCGCGAGGGTGAAAACTGGCAGCGATCACCGAATGGTGAGAGGCACACTGAACCTAAACGTAAAGTTGGAGAGGTCACGTCTTATGAAGTCAACGCTCCGTCCCCCTCGTGCTCTAATCCAAAGTCCCGAAACCTTTCAGCTCGAGCTACGAAACCGTTTTCAGTACCTAGAAGATTGCAATGCAGTGGACGATATGAATGACAAGCTCGTGGAAACTGTCCATGCGGTCGGAGCTAAGTTTTGCAAGACCCGCCGGAGAAGAACACAAAAACTCTCCGATCACACTCTCTTAATCTCATGGCAGTTAGACGGGATATGAAGCTGCAGTATTCAGTAGATTTGATAGAATACAGGCAACTGAACAGACAGATCTCCAAAAGCCTGCGGCGGGACTTACGCAACTTTAATACTGCTCGTATTGAAGAAGCAATCGAACGGAACTAGGGCTCCAAAGTCTTTGCTAGAGATCTGTCTGCCAGAAAGAGCCAACTGTCGAAGCTGAAGACCGAGTGTGGCAGCGTCGTTTCCGGGACACCTGAGATTTTGAGTGAGATTGAGAGTTTCTATGGGCAGCTGTACACATCATCGTTGGAGCCACATACAAGTGTGAGTAACGATCCAAGAGCGAGTCTTATCCGACACTATTCCGATGATATCCCGGACATCAGTCTGTGCAAGATTAGAATGGCTCTCCAGCACCTTAAAAACGGCAAGGCCCCAGGCGAGGATGGAATTACAGCGGAGCTTCTGAAAGCGGGTGGAAAACCGGTACTTGAAGTCCTTCAGAAGTTCTTTAATTCCGTCCTATATGGTGGCATTACACCGGAGGCGTGGAGCAGAAGTGCGGTGGTCTTGTTCTTCAAGAAAGGCGGCAACGCTCTCTTGAAGAACTACAGACCGATTTTCCTTCTGAGCCGCGTCTACGTGCTGTTTTCGAGAGTCATTACGAATCGTCTCGCACGCAGACTCGACGACTTCCAGCCCCGAACAAGCCGGTTTCCGAAAGGTTTTAGCACCATAGACCACATACATACCCTTCGGCAAATTGTACAGAAGTCCGAGGAGTACAATTTGCTACCATGTCTGGCGTATGTGGACTATGAGAAGCCTGATTCCGTCGAAATTTGGGCGGTGCTGCAGTCCCTTCAGCGGTGCCAAGTTGACTGTCTGTATATCGAAGTGCTGAAGTGCTTGTACAGTAGGGCTACGATGGCTATCCGAGTACAGAACTAGAGTATGAAACCTATCCAACTGCAGAGAGGTGTAAGACAGGGTGACGTTATATCCCCGAAACTCTTCACCGCTGCATTGGAAGACGTTTTCAAGCTTCTGGACTGGAAAGGATACGGTATTAACATCAATGGCGAGTACATCACTCACCTTCGATTTGCCGACGATTTATGGCAGAAGCGCTGGAGGACCTAAGCACTATGCTCAATGACCTCAATAGTGCCTCCCAACGGATAGGTCTTAAGATGAACATGGACAAAACAAAGATCATGTTTAATGTCCATGTCACACCTATGCCGGTAGTTGTTGGAGCACTAAGCTAGCTCGAAGTTGTTGACGAGTATGTTTACCTGGGACAAATATTCCGACTAGGTAAGTCCAACTTCGACCGAGAGGTCAATCGACGGATTCAACTCGGCTAGGCAGCGTTCGGGAAATTACGGCACATCTTCTCGTCAGGTATACTTCAAAACCTCAAAACTAGATTGTACAACCAGTGCGTGTTGCCAATGACCTACGGAACTGAGACGTGGTCCTTCACTGCTGGCCGGATGAGGAAGCTCAAATTGCTCAGCGAGCCATGGAGAGGGCTATGCTCGGGGTCTCACTGCGTGATAAACTTCGAAATGAGGATACCAGCAGCTTATTATTCGGTTTGGAGGTAACTTTGGATTTTTTTTCTATCGAGAAATTTTTATGGAATCGTGGTTTCGTCTAACGTAGTACTTAACATTAATCCTCAACCTTACCATATATTTATTTCAAAATTAATGCTGCAGTATTGTCGGCATAACGGAGGATCATGCTAAGCCATTTGATTTGAGGTAGTATAGGCCCTTAACTCGTGTATCTTGTCATTGGGTAGGTACGACACCGACGCTACAGTATGATGTCGCTGTGTGTGTGTGCGTGTGTTTTTGTGTGAGGAAGGTGGGGAGGCGTTCTTACCTCATGCTGGCGGTGTCCGCGCACCCTTCCAGCGGCTCTCGCGCTCCGTCTTGCCGGAGAGCGCGGTGACGTAGGCGAGCTGGCGCCGCCGCAGCGACTCCGTCAGGTACGACACCGACGCGCCCGACACGCGCCACATCACGTAGTTCGCCTGCACCCGCCTCGGGGTCTTCTCCAGGAGCACCTGACACCACACCGTTCCATTATTTATTTATTTAACCAATTTTCAAACTTTATATACAGTTAGTTACCGGTACCGGTTATTAAAGTCCACTGCTGAACATAGGCCTCTTCCAATAAATACCACAATGTCGATGATGACTCAAGTTCGTGTTTCGTGGCGTTCCTTTGAAAAGGTCTGTATTACGCAGTGGATTAGTGATAGACTATGATGATAAAACTTATAATAATTCTAAAGATTAATTCATGGATGAACTTCTTACTGGACTCCTCTGTATAGAACCAACCATTTAAAACAATATATATACATTTTAGCATTCATAAGAATATGACGATCTTGGCACATTATAAAAGTGTAAACAAAAAGTTGAGTTATACCTCTAGATCGGTGATGTACTTGGGCACGTTAACGATGGCGATCTCTTCAAGACCAACTTTCATGTGCGGAGCCAAGAGTCTGTTGATGTAGGTCAACCACGGGATCCTGTCGAGAAAACCGATTGTATTAAACTTACGAATTAAAGACTAATAATGTAAGATTCAAGAATAGATCATTAGTTTGCCGTCTACTATCGGGAAAAATGCACAAGCAACAAAAATAAAAATGGAAAGAGTTCTATTTTTTATCAAACTGAAGTGACAAACAATCTTACAGTCCAGTTCACTCGATAGTAAGTGGCTACTGAAGTCGATGCAGGCCTGCAGACAACTTCAAACAAAGAAGACTGTAGATGCGCTGTTGCCCTAAGAATTAAGATGCCTTACTACCTGTAATTATACTACTTCTCTATACCCTTCAGACTGGAACGAAGCTCAGCGTCATCGTCGTCATTTCTGCCCATCACAAGCCCTCTGCTGAACATAGGCCTCCCCCAAGGAATACCAGAAAGCACGTCCTGAGCTCTCTACATCCATCGACTTTTGCATATCTTACCAGGTCGTCACTACATCTTGTGAAGACTTAAAATCCCAACGATAATATTTTAAAATCTAAACAACTTACACCTGTATACATCTCTAACATTGTCTCATGCTGCACTTACTTGGGGAACTTCTGCTGTAACTCGGCTATAGTCATGGGGTTGTACAGACTTGTTGCATTACGGCGTTTCTCCAGGGGCAAGGAAATCTAAAACAATAATATGTTGAAATATAAAAGAAATTCAATTCCAATTGCGTTAAAATTTTTAGTATGGATTTATTTAAATTGTGTTTGAGAACAATGGCCAAGTCGGTTTTAATGATCGAGCTTAATTATTTCTGTTATACCTGAATCTAGAATCTATCTTTGGAAAGGTTTTTTTTTATAGGATAGGGTGACAAACGAGCACACAGTCCACCTGATGGTAAGTGGTTGCTGTGACCCATAGACATCTACATCTATCCTCAATAAGGCATCAAAATGCAGATGCGTTGTCACCCGTGTGGACTAAGATGGATTGCCTCTTTTCCAGTAAAAAGGGTATCCGGTTCTCTACACTCACCAAACGAAACACAGCAGTGATAAGCTGCTATTTTATGCTGGTATTCTGTGAGAGCGTGGTCCTTCCTCGGTCGAGCCGACCCGATCGTGCTACAACTATACCAGTAATATAGCTGCAGAATGGCTCTACCACGTGTATAAGGTGACTTATGTAGGATATCCTCGCTTTTCATTTAGTCATTCTTTCAAAAGTCCAGTGCTGAACATAAGCCTTAGAGTAATTACCTACATAATAGGCCTATATCAATGAGGGCATCCTCTTATGAATGAGGTGAAATATTTGACAGATTTCATGACGGGGAAATTAATTTGTTAGAAAAGTCTAGAGATTAATGTTTCTTTTTTAAATATTACTTACATTTTATATTAATTAGATTATAGAAGGATTAACCAACCTACGGATATACCTAAAAGTAGAAGAATTATAAAAGAGTTTAGTTTGTGTAAAATATTAAAGAGAACAGCACAGGCATTGTTTTGTCTACAAACCGAAAACTTATTTAGAACGCTACTTTACAATGATGATTACACTGTACGACCATCAGTCTCAACTAGCGACATCTGGCAAGCGTAAGTTTATTAGACCTCATTGGCAATGAGCAAGTCGATTATAACATCGAGCTACGTAGATGTCTGTTATCCGGATCCTTGTTTTTCATTAATTTCCTTCACATCACAAACACTACAGGTTTTCTCGTTTATTCAAAAAAAATATGCCAATTCATCATTAGTATTATCTGCTTCGTGTTAAAATTGGGCTTTCCTGACATATGACATTGCTATGTGGTAGGGCTTTTTCTCTGCCTAGGAGTCAATCCTCGTTGGTACTACTGCACCCACTGTATTTCCGGTTTGAAGAGTATCTAAGAGATTAATTATAATTGTAGGCTATGCGGCATTCCATCTTTCAGAGACAATTCGTCCAACTAGATAGAAGCTGAAGTATTATTTCCCAATCCTCAGATATAAAGACATTTATTCTAACACGTACATGATAAATTACAATTAAAAAAATGAGTTATTAACAAACAAACAAAAAAAAGGAAACAGAATAAAGAAAAGAAGTGCGTCCATTATATGTGTATTCAAACACATATTAAAATAAAAAATCGTATGCTATGATGAAGTGGTGGAAGGGACCGTCTCAGCATAAGCCGCGAGCTTGCAGCGCTGATTTTCAGCCGGCCCCGAACAAGTTCGGACGGTCAACTGTATGCGATTAAGTCGTTTTTTAATCTGTTTTCTATACGCCATGTGAGATATTATGCCGTTATGATGTTGAACCCTAGATGGAATTCGCACTGTCTTAGCGCAACAAATCTCTACCCATAGCCATTCCCAAAATACAAAAAGTTAACTGGTAGAGAATGTCATTGTAGCATTAAGTTCGCTTTTGTACCTATATCAATGTTTTTTTTTAATCTAGCGACTGATGGAACTGAGCTGTGTTCAATTTTAATGCTAAGATCCATCCTCTTACCCATACATTATAAAATATATAAATGGCCTATAAAAGTCCACTGATAAACAAAGGCCTATTGACGGCTCTGTGGCGCAGTGGCCTAGCAATGACTTGCAATGCTAAGGGCCGCGGGTTCGAAACCCGCACGGAACAAGTATTTGTATGGCCTACAAATAATTGTTCCGGGTCGGGATGTTTGTCCTTGTGAAATTCATGTACGTAAACTGCCTCCACGATGCAGGAGAAAATCCTAGTGTGGGGGTTACGTTTTTAAAAAAATTAAAGGAAAGAAAGAAGGGCCTTTCCATATATTGCTTCATAGGGGGGATTTTGCCATAGTTGCCACGCTTGGCAGAGTTTTATTATTTTATAATCAGGAAGATGCTGTTGCCCATCTCCCAACTACAAATAAAAACTGCGGTTGCCGACCCGTCGGCCAAGTGTGGCAACTATGACAAATAACCCTCTATAGGGGAGGTTTATGTTCAGCAGTGGTCTTTTTTACGCTGTAACGGTAGTGGTAATAATAGACTTGAAGATCTGAAGACAATGTCCCGATACAAAGCGAAACGCCCATTAATTGCGGCACGTCATGGCGATATTTATAATCCCTCGGAAGCCACCAATGAGAGCTAAAGTGAACTGTGTATCATTGTAAAGTTGCGTTTTAAATAAAAGTTTTTCGGTTTCTAGTGGATGTAGGTATATACACAAAACAATGCCCCAGCCCTGTATTCTTTAATTTTTTACACATTTTTAACTTCTACTTTAAGGAATATCTGTAGTTTGGTTTATCCATTTCTGATCTAATGTATATAAAATATAACTAATATTAAAAAAAACATTAATCTCTACACTTTTCTAACAAATTAGCTTTCCCCGTTGAAATCTATCAAATATCTCAGTACTAAGTGGCGGCGCTCTGGTGGTAGAAAAAGTAGTAGAGACCTAATTGACACCACGATCCAATATACGAGGGTGATCCAAAAGTAATGATAATCGGTTACTTCAAGTCCGCATAAAAATCCAAAAAAAAATTTTTTTGCTTGCTTATATACTCACTACGTCAGCCTAAAAAAATTATATAAATAGATCACGATTTCCGGGAGATACATTCATTTGAATACGAACTGTCAAAGAGATAACATCAACATGGAGAAAACGAAATTAGAGCTGTCATCAAGTACCTCTGTTTGAAAAAATGTCTTCAAAAGACATACACAGTGACTTAGTGGAAACATTGGGGGACTCTGCCCCTCCATATTCTACAGTTGCACGCTGGGCCAAGGAGTTTAAACTGGGCAGAACATCCACTGAAGATGAACATCGCGAAGGACGCCCATCCACGTCCCTCACTGAAGACAACGTGAAAAAGTCGAAGATGTTGTGTTGGCAGATCGAAGAGTGACCATCAGGCATGTAGCTGAGGTCACAGGATCTCATATGGCAGCGTTCAAAGAATCCTTGCGAACGAGTTGCATATGAAAAGGTCTCTGCGCGTTGGGTACCCAGAATGTTAACCGACGAGCAAAAGAAAAATCGAGTTGACATTTCGAGGGTCGATCTCGAAAAGTTCCAAGCAGATCAAGAATTTTTTGTTCCGTTTTGTGACTATGGACGAGACCTGGATCGACCATTTTGATGCTGAAACGAAACAACAATCAATGACTTGGAAGCGAGCCTCCTCACCGACGCCAAAGAAATTCAAAGTTTCAAGTTCGGGAAAGGTTATGGCATCTGTTTTGGGACCCTCAAGGCATAATTATGGTGGAATATTTGGAAAAGGAGCCACTATTACGGGCTCTACTACGCAGACCAAATAAGAAGATTACGGGAGGCTATTAAGGAAAAAGACGCGGCAAACTGCGAGCTGGAGTGCTGTTTCACCAAGACAACGCACCGGCTCACAAAGCCGCAGTTGCGATGGCTGCCATTCAAGGAACGGGTTTCGAACTGCTCGAACACCCTCTCTATTCGCCAGATCTAGCTCCTAGTGATTTTTACCTCTTTCCTCGGCTCAAGGAACGCCTTCGAGGCAAGAAATTCGAAGACGATAGCGAAGTAATGGCCGCTGTTGAAGCGTTTTGGGAGGTCAAGACAAATAATTTTTTCTAAGGGAATCCTGGGTTTAGAAAAACATGGACTAAATGTATCGATTTGTTAGGAGACTATGTAGAAAAATAAATTATTATTTTAACTTTAATTACCGTGTTTTATTTTCATTATCATTACTTTGGATCACCCTCGTAATTAGGTCACTCTGGACCTTGATGCAATGCTTTTACTGTTGGCTCGCGGACGTTGCCTTCGTTTTACATAAAACCTACCTGAATCGTTAATCCAATTCTCCGCGGGAAAATTAAACAGTGCTTTGTAGGTCGGTTATTATGTGGGTGTTATCAATTATTATTTATATACAAATAGAAGACACTTTTTTTTAAAAGTTTAATTACATTTAATTATAATATATATGTGCCATTTTGTTCGATAACTTCTTGCCATATTGTAGGTGACATAATCCCGTTGCTGTAGAAATCTTGGGATTTGTGATCAAAAAAATGCAACAAGTAGTTTTGACAGTCCTCTCTTGATGTTATACTAACAATAACAAAAGAATTCTGAAGAGACCGAAACAGGTGAAAATCTTAGGGTGCAATATACTTCCCAACCAAACTCTCTCAATTTTTGCTGAGTGGCCAAAGATGTGTGTGGTCTGGCATTATCATGATGAAAGACCACTCCTTTTCTGTTGATCAATTCCGGCCGTTTTTTCTTTTCTTGCTCGAGTCTCATTAGTTGTTGGCAGTAGAGATCCAAATCGATGGCTTTGGTCGGCGGTAAAAGCTCATAATAAACGATGCCCTTCCAATCCCACCATGCACACAGTATGACCTTATTGCATGTTAATCCGGGTTTTGCTAGTCTGTGGAGCTTGACTACCTTTGACTGTGATCACTTTTCATCACCAGTGATCAATCTATTCAAAATGGGTCGGTTTCATTACGTTTCAATAGAGAATACACGATTCATTAGGTTTCTTTCAGTGATCTCGTGTGGTACCTAAATATCGAGTTTTTGTATAGCCAGACTTTTTCAAATGGGTCAAAACTGTTTTGTGGTCAATCCTCGATTCCTCGGCTATGTCGTAACTACTAATATGCCGATCTTGCTCCACTTTTTCAACAATAGTATCGACTTTATTCGTATGAGGTCGAGCAGAGCGAGCTGCATCTTTGACATCAAAATTCCCTGACTAAAACGCTTGAACCAACCTTGTGCTACTCTTACTGACACTGCATTAGGTCCATAAACGTCACAAATTGTTTTCGCGGCTCGAGTCGCATTTTCCCTTTTTTGTAATAAAACTTCAGAATGTATCGAATTTCTCCGTTTTTCGATTCGCTTATTTTTGCGGACAGAAAAACAATTGAAAAATAGCGGGAAAGTGTTTTTTTTTGCTTTTATTTTTCTTTTTCTTAATGTCCTAGATGTATTGATATTAAAACCAGCCATATACAAACAGTACAACCAAAAAAAAATTCTTCAATTTTATATAAACAAAATATTATGGTTGTGGCACGAATAGGGCGGCTCGAGCGGGGAAGGACCACGCTTTCACAGAATACCAGCATGAAATAGCAGTTTAATGCTGTTGTGTTGCGTATGGTGAGTGTAGAGAACCGGAGACCCTTTTTACTGGATACGACGCATCTGTCACTCCTAAGGACTAAGATGGAATAGTAGTTGAGTCTATGGCACAGTATCTAATTACCATCAGATGGACTGAAAATCTGCTCTTACATAGTCATGAATTAAAGTCAGATGAAATATTTTTGGATCGCCATGATACATCAACATACTACAATTATTTTAAGTGTAATCTTTATAATGGCAATATATACTTTATGACGTTAGTAACAGATCTCAATTTTCACTAGCAAGATAAACAAAGATGTATGGACGTTTCTCTCCTCATATGAGATTTATATAAAACTGAAGTGACAAACGAACTTATCCATACATCCATTACAGCCTATAAAAGTCCACTGCTGAACACAGTCCCCCATAATTGCCTCATAGGAGGGATTTAGCCATAATTGCCACGCTTGTGCAGGCGCGTTGGCAACCGCAGTTTTTTATAATTTTGAGTTATTATCAAGAAGATGCTGTACCCTTTGTCACCTCTTACGACACCCACGAGACGATATGGGGTAGTGGATATTTTTACACCGCCACTACACGGTTGGAACAAACCTATAGTCCACCTGATTTATCATCGGGTGGTGTAAGCCATGGACACCTGTAACCGACTTCAAAGCAAATACTGCAGATACCTTATAAACCCTGAGGACTAAGATGGAATGTCTCACAGCCTCTAATTATACTAGTTCTCTATACCCTTCAGAGCGGAACACATCAGTGCAAGCACTACTTCTTGGTGGCAGAAATAAGTGAGGGTTTTACCTACTCACACAGACTTATTACTAGTAACCGTACCTGATACGAGAATACTTACATTGGCAAGCTTCATCTCAAACTGCAGCGACTCCTTCAGCTCAACCTCGGCGCGGCTCCTCTCAGCTCCCAGGAGCACCGCAATGTCTACCATATAATCGTAGTACGCTTGCACCAGTTTGTCGCTGAAACCCCTGTTCAGGTACTCCCGACTGAGCCCTAACGATGCCTGGTCCAGCTGTTGATAATCCGGGTAAATGAAAAGTCATTGGCAACACTTGTGGACATTTAGATGACCGTGTCCCTAACATTGCACATATAGACTATTAGCGCTAGCTTTGTAATATAACAAAATTCATTTTTTGAGTCTAGAATCCACGACTAAAGTGCGCGTAAGGATCGTGGAAACTAACCCTATATTATATTAAAAACAATAATATTACATTTAAAACAATAACGTTCAAGGAGTCACAATGCACGCGTCAAATTTCCATTTTCTACTAAAGAAGAAAGCGTCACAGAAGAAAGTTCCTAAATAGTGTTTAGTTATGTTTTTTTAATATCTCAGGTTATATACCTTATATATTGCTATGGGTCAATTTATATTTATTTATTTAACAATTTATGTCTATACAAAGTACTGTTAAAGACGCCATATTGTAAAAATAATGTCGATATATTAGATAGATAAATTTTGAACTATTCATTTTACACTCATCCATACCATACAATCTAATATATATATATATAAATGAATATTTGTTTGTTTGTACTCCTTCATATCCGATTACGATAAAACTTTTGTGGTTATGGTACGAGGATGCCAAAGTTTCTGACAAATAGACAAAATAAAAGGAAGCATTGCAACGCAAGCCGGGTATAGCTGGTACTTTGTAAATAAAGTAAAAATTCGCTTAGCAGCATGCATTGAAAACCCAACGTTATAATCTGGCACGTCCAATAAAATATAAATTTATATCTCCAAATATTAATCAAAAATGCAGTTGCTAATTTCCAAGACAATTATGGCATAAATATGAATTATGAACTAATAAGAAAGACTCCTTACATCGATGATCCTCTTGGTGGAGTTCTTCACGTCGACACTAATAGAGAAGTCCAGGAAATAGTCAACGGAGTAACCGGCCGCACGGAAGCGGTAGACCGACTCGTCCCAGGAGAAGGAGCGCTCGTCCCAGGAATCGCCGTCCAGTACTGGCCAGCCACCAAGACGTCGAAGCATATCCAACAACGGCTGGACGCCGCGTGCTTCGATTGCGGCTGTAAACATGTTGCAATTAATTCTTGTGTTTAATTATTTATTTATACAGTATTTTTGCATAGCCTCTTACGAGTACCAAATAAGACAAAGTGCGGACTACCTTTAAACATTATCTATCTGGTTCACAGACTAACAAGGAACGATAGCGAGAAGATTGCGTGCATTTTAAGGGAAGCCTAAATCATGTTCAACTTATTGTAAGAATCCTACTTACACACATATACGCACATAAATCATTGACGTAAACTCATAATTACCAGTTATTAGTATTATTAGTAACCAATAACTAGGTGTTTTTATAGAATAAGAGTGACAAACAAGTATAGTCCACCTGGTGATAAGTGGATATGATGGCCCATAGACACCTACATTTATATTCGATTAAGAATCAAAATGCAGATGCGTTATCACCCCTGAGGACTAAGACGAAATGCCTCGTTTCCAGTAGAAAGGGTCTCCGGTTCTCTACACTCACCATACGAAACACAGCACCCTTTGAAACAAAAAAGAATTTTCCAAATCGGTTCAGGCGTCTTCGAGTAATCGGTGTACATAAATCAAAAAAGATTCCGACGAATTGTAAGCCTCTTCTCCTTTTTGAAGTCGGTTGAAAAGTAGGTACCAAAGAAATGCTTGAAAACACTATGGTTGACCGCGAGAAAGATTGCTCAATGAGAGCTGATAATCTTCCGTTCACCAGATGTCGCTCACTGAGACTGCTTAAGTTTTTTGTTACATAATTTCATAAAATTGAGAAGATGCGTTATAAATAAAAGTTTATCGGTTTCTAGAGTATTATATAAATACACAAAACAATGCCTCAGCGGTTTGCTCTTTAATCTTTTGCATATTCTTAACGTTTTTTTAAATTTTTCTACTTTAAGGAATACCCGTAGTTTGGTTTTTTATATATTAATTGCTTATCTCATTAATATAACATATAACTAATATTACGGTAAGAAACGGGGTATTCCCAGCAGTATACCAAGTAGTCTTATTAGTAAAACTACAAAATGCATGGATTTTTTTGTAAGTTAGTTTAGTAGTTTATTTTAGGGATAGTACTAAGCAAGCATAAACTTGCAAGAGGCAGGAGGATAGTTCTAGTTTATATTTTGTACACTTATACTACCCATAACAAACTTACGCAATTTACAACTGATTATGAAGACGCTAATCGAAGCTTTACGAACCGTTTTCCCAATAATATTAGTGAGCGACTCTCACTATAGTGAAAATAGCATCATTTTCGCATATTGGGAAGTTCCCACTAAGAAATTCCCATTAGTTTTACCAGTAAGACTACTGGGAAGAAAATTCCCAGTAGTCCTACTAGTAAGACTACTTGGTAAGACTACTGGGAATTAGGATTATTCTCAGTTAGAAACATTAAACCTTACATTTTCCAAACAAATTAACTTCCCCACAATGCAATCTGTCAAATATTTCACCACATTCCTAAGTGGCGTCGCCCTGGTGGCAAATAAGTCGTGGATGCTTCCACTAACACAGTAGTGCTCTAGTAAAATACTGTGCAACTGGTTCGATCCTCTGGCGTCACATCACAACGGTGCCTTGTGCTCTAAATAATGTTAGGCAAATGGCGGAAGTGACGTCACCGCGTTCACTTTCACTCGTAACCGGTGAGCGCAATATACGTGTAATTGTTAAGTACTGACAGTACTAGTAATTGTAACGGGCTAACTATGACATCGGGACGTCAAGCACCTCAGTCTCCCCGTGACCATGGGTACTGTAAAACACCCGAAACGCCGAGAATTAAAAAGTAAAAATTAAACGCGATAAAATCTGTAAAATTAGTTTAATTTCATGTGTAGTGTTCGCATAATTAAAAGAAATCATTAATTGTATTTAAGGGAATGAAAGCTCTTTATTTTTCGATGTTAAAATTTCGTTTCTCAATATTATGTTTTTTTTTTATATAAGAGGGGGCAAACGAGCATGCGGTGAATGCGGCTTACCTGATGGTAAATAACTACCGCCGCCTATGAACTACTGCAACATCAGGGAATTGCAGATGATTAACCGGCCTTTTATAAAAGAAAGTTGCATTGGTCCGGAAAAATCGCTGGTGGTAGTCGATTCCACAAGGAAGTTGTGCGAGGAAGAAAACTTCTTGTAAATCGCACAGTGGTGGACCTCCAATCACAGACCATCTGGAGCACGAGTTTTGTTGCATTGTGTAATTTAGCGGTTGAAGGTGAAATTTAGCGGCTGCCATTAGTTCTTTAATTTATCTTTGTTAAAAACGAGGTTCCCCTGTCCGTATAAGAAACGGCAAAAGAACCTCTACAGGTCTTTTTTGTTCTTTTTTATGGCCAATGACTATTTTTTTTTATCAAAAATATCACAGAAACTTAAAGCATGCATGTTCTATAATAAAAATATACGACAAACATATACAAAATTTTTGTTCGACACGTTTGTTGCCAAACCAAAAATATGAGTATCTGTGGACGGCCTATTATTACCACGTTTTATTACCTGTTTCAGGTATGTTTGTTCGGGTCGAATTTAGTAATTGATTTTAAAACAACTTCCCGGTGAGCTAGAGACTTGAAATTTTGAACATGGCTCAGAATCGTGAAAAAAAGGTTTTTGTCTAATATAAATTTGGTAACGCTAACTTAATTACCAAACGGTAGATTAAATTTATCAATATATAATTTACACATACTTGCAATTGTTGACACTTGGTAAAACCCCAGCTTCATTTTTGTGATTTCGATAAACACTTGTACTAGTTTCACAATATTTAAATATTCAGAAACTGATAAAAGTGTTGAATCAAACAAAAATAAATTTGACAAGTTTTAAAAGTATTATATTTGATATGACCTTATCAATGAACCATCTGATTTATTATTCAGTGGTGTGCAACGACGCAACCAATAGAGGTAACCTTGGCTGTCCTAAAATATAACAAAAGTACTTAATACTGCGTTAATAATGACCAACAATTTGTTAATGATATATTTTTAATACCTATGAGTCTGTTCTCGGAAGTCCACATATTAATATGCCTCCACGTTTTGAAATGCGATTTATACCACGTGGTAGTGCCATGCTATATTATAGTAGCACGAATGGAACGGCTCGACAAAGAAATGTATGGCAGCAACAAAAAGGCCACCAACTCAGCATAATACCATAGTAACAGGGTTACTACGGTGTTGATATTCTGTCGAAGCCGCAATTAACCGTTTAAACAAATGAAAATTATACTCACTCCTGTTCATGCAGGCCTGGTACAAAGTCTTGGCAAGGACAAACGGCCGGGGTTCACCAGGGGCGATGGGCTCGTCCAGTAGTGTCCTGATCTGTTCCTGTAGCTGGTCAGTGATAATGGAGAAGGTGTTGACTGAAGTCTTGTCGTCGGGGATACGTGTGTTCTTGACGAAGGAGCCGCACGCGAAATCGTAGAAGTCATCGCAAGGATCAACCTGCTCGTCCATATTGAGGAGGAGTTTTGAAGCTAAAACAATAGGACAATAATGCATTGAAATTCTGTATACATGTTTTATTATCTCTCTCTCTCTCTCACACACACACACACACATACACACCAACGCACGCACGCACGCACCCACGCGCACACACGCACACACAGTCACATTAACGCTAATCAGCAATGCTTTCACTGCTGTGTTTCGGTCTGTAGTGCCAGTATAGCTAGGCCCAATTTACACTGCCGCGGAACGGAGTGGAAGCGAATTTTTATAACGAAACTGTACATAGTAAAATGAGTTTTATGTTAATTGTGTAAAGTCCAAACTAGATATGAGCCAAAAAAACGTCGCGCGTCTTTCGTGGAATTCTCGCGCATTCTCGAGAATTCCCGTAGCTACTGTCGGCGCAGTCTGTGGAATCCGCGGGAATTGGCGCTAAGGGTGACATTTTCATTTCTTTCATTAATCATGCACCCAAATATTTCTATTCCTTTTTCTGATATTCGTCCTTTTCTCATCATTTTCTTTTTCTGCCTCACAAATAAGCAATACGAAAATAATATCCAATCAACCATTCCTGTCAAATAAAAGAGCGCAGTCTCGAGCATACCCGCGAAATCGCGCGTCTTCCCGCGCGACGACGCGAAATTGACGCTTCCATTCCGCCGCAATATAAATTGAGCCTTACATACTGTGAGGCGTTCCGTTTTAGGTACTCAAAGGTGACAGACAACGCAGCTGTTAGTCTTCTTTGTTTTAAGTTGGCTGCAGTTACCCATGGGCTGCAATAGCCACTTACTTAAAAAATTATAAATGATATAAAAAAGTAACCCTCACCTGTGTGGACGCACCCCGGTGTGTTGCAAGCGTCGTCCTCGTTGAATCCTTTGGAGATGACTGCAGGCGGCATGGATGGAGAAATTCTCAGTTCACTAGTCTGTGGCATGTCTAAAATGCAGACACGGTGCGTGAATGAAATGAAACAGACAAACAGAAGCACATTAACATATATGTGTTGCAAGACGCAAAGTGAATGAGTGATGAATTTTAAGCTTTGTGATGTAAGTAATTAAAATTAAAAAAAAAAATCTTTACACCTACTACGATTTCTCAGGTATTATAAAGGTGATGGTGATTTACATTAAATCCTCAACAACAAACAACATAACCTGACCATTTTTGCGTGATAGAGCCATGCTGCAGCTATATCATGTTAGTAGCTCGAATGTGTCGGCTCGTTGGGAGAAGGACCATGCTCTCAAAGAATAAACAAATAACTTAAATTAAAAATTTAAAAAACCTCCGAAACAAAAAGAGCTGATGATCTTCAAACGGGTGAACCCATTTTGATAAAACATATCTAAGAACCACCGCTAGAAAACCTGCTTTTAAATTAAAAAACCGCACCCAAATCGGTTCACCCGTTTAAGAGCAACGGTGCCACAGACAGACAGACACACACACACATAGCGGTGAAACTTATAACACCCCTCTTTTTGTGTAGGGAGTTAAAAATAGTAGCTTAATGTTCAATGTAATAATGTATTGTGAGTGTAGAGAGAGATCCGGAGACCCTACTGGAAACAGGCTATTCTATCTTAGTCCTCAGAATGACAATGAATTTTGATTTCGAATTCGTTTAATAATCGAGGATAGATGTAGATGTCTATGGGCAAACGAGCAAACAAGCACACAGTCTACCTGGTGGTAGACTGTGTGCTTGTTTGTCAACCTAATTCTATAAAAAAAAACCAGGGACAGTTATTTGAAGGCAATACAAATACTTATTCTGTCCGGGAGACGAACCCGTGGCTCACAGCTTAGCTTTCTTACGTGGTAGAGCCATGCTACAGCTATATTATGGTTGTACCACGAATTGGTCGGCTCGACCGGGGGAGAGCCAGGCTCTTACAGAATACCAGCGTGAAATAGCAGCTTACCATACCAAATATATTGGCTGCCGTTTTCGTATGGTGAGTGTAGAGAACCCGAGTCCCTTGTTACTGGAAACGAGAAATTCCATCTAAGTCCTTAGGGATGGAGACGCATCTGCATTTTGATTCTCAATCGAGGATAGATGTAGATGTCTATGGTCCACAGCATCCAATTACCATCAAGTGGACTGTGTGCTTGTTTGTCACCTTGAAAAATTTAGCAAGAAACGATTTGCCACCAACCGTCGATTTTAACATATGGTTCCGTACCTATAAATTGAAAGAGACGAAATTATGTTTTGCTTTTTGGCCTACAGCGAAAATTATTTGAAATATAATATCAGGCAATAAGGTCTATAACTCGCACTATAATTTTTTTTGTTAAATATCCGTATATCTATTTCTTTTCAAAAACGAGGCTTTAACCCATACTCTGTCTCGTCCCTATACCATTGAAAGTCCACTGCTATATCGTAGGGGGATTTGCCATGGTTGCCACGCTTGGCAAGTGGGTTAGCAAACGCAGTGTTTTTATTTTTTAATTTTGATTAGGAAGACGCTGTATGGAACGGTTTCTTTACTCATGTGCTGCTGCCTATCTTGTGGATTATTACTCTCATCGCCTCTTACGACACCCACGGGATGATATGGGATGGTGGATGTTAATACATAGTCACTAAACGGTAAACGGTTCTTTTTACAGCTTACTGCTATTATGTCTGGAAATGTCCTAATTTATTTTTAACAAATTCAAAAACGGTGTCAATTTCAATTCAATTAAATAACTCAAATTAACTAATTCAAATTTTCAATTCAATAACTACCTATAAACTTTTAATGTAAAGGTACGAAACTATTGTCCATTATTTTAAATATATTTAATGACTTGTTTATGTTAAGGCGACTTAAGATCTCCTAGTTTTTTTTATTATACGATAAATTTGCGTGCTAACAATAACTGAACAAAGTTATTTTAAACATGTGTGTATTGTGTAGAATGTAATCTTCGAATCAGTTAGATAATTGTTTAGCAAAGATGCCTAAATGTAATCACTCCATATACATAATATTAAGATTTGTTATCTTATAAGGTTTTGGTGCGTTGAAAGCTCAAACATTTTCCCATTATTTACAAGATCCCAATATTACCTACAATATGATAAGGTAGGTACTTATATTAAGTGTGTGTGTCAGAATCGAATATACATATTGATGTCTATGGGCCACAGCCCACAGCACCACTCACCTACAGGTAAACTATATGCGAGTTTATCAATTTTTTAAATATCAAAACCTGTACTTATAAACTTGTCGGTGAGCAAAAGCAGTCAATCATTAGATTGAAAATGTATGATACTTTTCATTCTAACCTTTTTAAAATGAACTTATAAACTTATCGATGCATTTCAAATAGCTCGCGACATGATAATGTATGGTGGTAAAGAAGCCGGAGTTACATTCGCCCGCAGTACATTGATTGTGTTAAATATTTATCGTCGAAGCGTCTTTGCGTGACTGCCTGCTGACTACTTGAGGAAGAAATAGAAAATATTATTTTGACACGCCTACCGAATGTTTATTTGTGAATGTTTGTTTATTTATTTAAACTTCTATATAGTAAGTACATTGGAGAAGATATTTATACGGAGGAGAAAATCTTTTTGAAGTGAAAACTGCTTTAGAATCGTTGTGATTTGAAACTCGATGAAACGAAAAAGTGACTCTAAAAAGAGACAAACATATACATCTATAGGATTTAGCCTGTGAGAGAATGAGATAGATTCTCATAAATATATATATGAGAATACAATATACAGTTTCCTATTATCTCGGTCTCCTCTTTGTGTGGTGCTTTGTAGATGATTAATATAACTTTTAACTGTTAAAATAAACAGATAAAAAATTAAAAAAAAATTAAATAAATAAAATTAACCATATTGAATAAAATTAGATATCATAATCAATCCATTCATAACAATTCACGATGTCATAACTTACCGATTTATATTAACCATTTCACTGTCTCATGAGTCAAATATGAACATTTCAATTGTTTAACTATTGTGTCTATTTCTCGGACGGGGAAGTTGTTAAATTAGTAGTGTTTATGCCATCTAGCGTTTATTTTATGTACCGCCTTGACAGGCAATCAAGCTTTCTTCGATACGAACGGACTTTATCTATACTTAGAATGAATTAGATTATATGCTATTATAAAGCAACTTTTCTTGCAATTTACTGAAGGTTTTCACTTTTACCGCGTGTGAAATGCACACATGTTTTTTTTTAGAATAAATTGTTAACGACAATTCCTATGACAATGTTACATAATTACAAACGATTTGCCGCGTTGTTACGGTTACGAATAGCAAAATATTGAAAGATAATTTAAAATTAAAAATGTTGTACAACCGACTTCAATATAAATTATTAAGAATAACTCAAAAACTATTGGCCATACCTTGATCAAATTTATATGGGTCCACATGAGAAGCACCAGCTTTCAAATAATAAAAGAATTGTCGAAATCAATACACCCAGAAAAAAGTAATGAGGTAACACACATAAAAAAGAACATACAGTCGAATTGAGTACCTCCTCCTTTTTGATGTCGGTAGAAAAGAAAGGAAGACAGAAACATAATTAATTCTTATATTTATGAGAATACTATATAAAATGTCCTCCACACCGAATTTCGGTCACGGCGGCCAGTCTAAACGGAGACTAGCCATTGCCGCAGGACAGGATTATAGTGCCCAAGTGTATGCTCAAGCACAAGTACACTTTTTATTCCCTCACTCTCATAGTCCCATGGGACGGCAAACCGACACGACCGGTGGAGAGATCAGGCGTAGTAGGTCTAATGGCTTTACGTGCTTTCCAAGGCACGGGGGAGATGAGATGAGAATACTCATTGAATAAAAACTAATTTTACGGTTTTTATCGTGTTTGATTTTAACACTTTACAGCCCTTTACCCAGTAAAATATTAACTGAAGGTAGCCTGAGTAACTATAACATTTGGACGGTGACCCTTGACCCCTTGACATAAGTGCAGTGAAGTACCTGAAACGTCGGGAATTAAAAAAGTTAAAATTAAACGAGATAAAATCCGTAAAATTTGTTTTATTCAATGAAAGAAACATCTTTATTTAAACCTACCTACCTATTAAACTGATAAAAACTACTAAACTAAACTGATCCCACGTACGCAATGTTTTCTGATTCTGAGAGTGAATTTGATAATGATATACTTTATTTGATGTTCCTAAACGAATATATGCACGCTACAATGACGAAGATTTTTCTTTTACGAACCCAATGTTTTCGCATCTTAACTTTTTAGTTAAGCAGCGAAGATATTGGGTTTGGAAATACCATACACTAGTAAAAAAACTGGAAAATGATGACAATCGATTTTTTCTGCACTTTTGTGTGTCAAACTTGCGATTGCGATATTTTGCGGGAGTAACATATTATATTTTACATATTCATGGATTCTTTTACTTTTTAAATAATCATAACGTTTAAAAGTATTATTATCAAATTTTCTTAGTTTGGAGTTTTGTGCGTTTAGGTAGTAATTCTGTTAAAAAGTGTGATTTATATTGTAAACAAATTCATGAATAATATGGAGAATACAATTTGTTATTTCTGCAATATATAAAATCATATTTCATATCTAATCGGAAATGGGCTCGCTGGGGTAAAAGTACAAAAAACTGCTTTTACTTTTACAGATATTCAACACATTTAATATTACAAAAAAAAAAAAACATTCATATCGCCTTTCTAAATCGATGAGATGTTCATTTCCAATTTAGACAACAAAACGCACCGTGCATGCGTTTTGTCTATTCAATAGCGGATTAGCATTCAACACATGCCTAGGGGCGCAAGGTTGCAAAGGGGCGCGCGGGGAAATTCTTAAACGAAAAAACTTCAATGGAATTAATCCAAACAATTGCTCTAAGCACTCGCCGTGATATATGCGATAAAGGATCATAGAGATGCAAGGCCAGTGGATTAATGCGATCGGAAAGAACTTGGTCGTCGACGATTCGGGCCGCTCTCCGTTGAATACGGTCATGTATGGAGCTGATACTGGGATGCCCCGGCCCAGAGATGAGAACAATATTCCATATGAAAATTTTTAAAATAAATTCGATGTTTTGTCTTGACTTAGTATCGAAATTTAAAATAAATAGTCTTTGATTATCTTATAGATCCCATCCAGGCGAAGCCGGTGCTGCTAGTATTACATAATAGTACTATACTTTAGTATTTAAAATATGAGTTTTGCAACGTTATGAAGTAAGACTGCGATTTAATTTTTCGAACAGGTAGGTTGTTCTAACATTTATTATATTTACGAGTATTAAGTAGAAACCCACCCCGGTTTCACGAAGAATTATTAATGTGGTGTTATTTACATTTAAGATAATCAAACACCATTTATTGTATATTACTGATTTATCTATATGAGAATGCTATAAGGCATTAAGTGCAAGTAAGGCAATATGTACTTTTTGTGCCGTTACCGATAACGTTACAGCTTATTAAAGTTCACTGCTGAATATAGGCCTCCCCCATAGATTTCCCATATTTAAAATAGTTGCCACGCTTGGCAAGCGGGTTGGCAACCGCAGTTTTTTATTTTTAGTCGTTATTAGGAAGACGCTGCTGCTCATCTCCTGATTTGTTTCCCTCTGTCGCCTCTTGTGCACCCACGGGATTATATGGAGTAGTGGATATTCTTACACCGCAACTACACGGTAAATTATGTACTATTTTGTACGGTTATATATTTTTGTGCATAAAAGTTTAAATAGGGTTAAAGAGTTTATTATCTCAAAAAGAACTAAAATTCACTTATATGAGACTTAAAAATAACATAATTGGTAAAAATAATACATTTACACACGGTGACTTATATGAATAAAGTTACATAAATATATCAAATTAAGAAAGCACTGTCTTTAAAATAATGTTTGACAGTGCTTTTTTTAATGTATCTTTAAATTTTGAAAAAGATTTTTCATGAAATACCTCGTTCGGTAGGCTACAGTACAGTAGCGCTTGCTCAAACTGAATAGTTTTCGAACTATAGGTTTAACTCCTAGCTTTTGGTAATTGCTGTAAATGTATAAACAAATATAATATTTTGTATGAATGACATAACTAGCTGTCGATTAGCGCGTTTAACGTGTACGTAAAAATATACGTTGAGTATTTAAGTGTGCTTAACTAAACGCAATGATCCACTGCATCAGGGTCGGATGATCAAACAGGAAAACGGTGTACGAAGATGAGGCCAAGTCCAGGACACGCATCGAGGTCATTGCCAACGTAAATGAGCTTTTAGGACTTCTGAACTTTAGAGTAAAAAAAAAACACTCTTGTGCAATAACAACTCCAGCTGTTGTCGTCGACTATATTAAATGACACTATCTTTTATATAAAAATTAATGTTTGTTTGTTTGTAGTTTATGCGCTGCCATACCGTTCATCAGATTACGCTTAAACTTTGTCATCTGAGTGCTTGCATTTGTGCGAAGGTTATAGGCATAGTACAATTAATTTTCAGTAGATGGCGCGGGTATCGTATCGACAAATTTATTTGAGTCATATAACATTCAATTTTAATGAATGTATTTCTACTAAAAAAATATAAATCTTCCAAATTTAAAACGATATGTCCTTAATTATTTCTTTTGCGGCAGCAACGCGCCGGATACAGCTAGTATGTTTTAATAAAAGCTAAATATAGCTGTTTAATTTAACAATGTAATTAGTTCTTTGTAAAATACTTTTGTGTTTATAGTAAAGTTGTTGGACACGGGTCTTCTATCATTACTGAGAGGATATTAAGAAAAGGAAGTTTTTACTGCGCTGCCTCAATGCGCGCTGGGGAACTTTAGATGCATTTGATTGATTTTATTTGATTTCTCAGACATGCAGCTTTTTCTATAGAATAAGGGTGACAAACGAGCACACTGTCCTCCTGATGGATATGGGTGGTACAATTATCCTAGGTTAAGAATCAAAATGACTTAGATGGAGTGCGTCGTTTCCAGTATAAAGGGTCTCCGGGTCTCTACACTCACTACATGAAACACTGCAGCATTGAGCTGCTATTTTTTCTAGTTTTCTGTGAGAGCGTGTTCCTTCTCAGGTCGAGCCAACCCATTCGTGCTACAACCATAATATAGCTCCAGCATGACTCTACCACGTAACAGCCCGGATGGCTCAAGCTGGTAGTAATTAGTATTATTTAAAAATATATTGATATCAAACGTGATCTCTTCCTTTAGCGTCATATATAAAAACGAGCTAGTGGCTGCATGAACTTTCCAGGAAGCAAATGGTATACAACCGGTGTGTAACCGGTTATTACGGGGAAACATCCGGCAGCCATCACGCATTTACGCTATCGTTGCGCCCGCGCAGCGTAGTTAGTATTAACTTACCTGTGTTACGGTTTGCCAACCCTAATATATTATGGATTAACCTTGTAGTATTATATATAGTATAGTATAATATATAAATCTTTACGTGTACTTTTAGGAAAATATACAACTCTAGCGATCCGCACCGGCTTCGCACGGTTGATTTCTGATCTCGACAACAACGCCACCTACTGGGTTCAATTGTGAATATAAATCATTCTCTAATCAACTTAATCACACACACAAAAAATTTCATCCTAATCGGTCCAGCCTTTTAGGAGGAGTTCAGTCACATACACACGGGCAGAAGAATTATATAACATATAATATGTGTGTATTATATACATAAACCTTTCTATTAAATCATTCTGTCTATTGATTAAAATCGCATCAAAATACGTTGCGTAGTTTAAAAGATCTAAGCATACAGACGGCGGGAAGCGACTTTGTTTTATACTATGTAGAGATTTAAAAAACACCCTGCCCGATAAAAATTAAAACAAAATTCAAAATCGGAGAGTGTACGCAGATATTACATGTTTAATTCCTCCCTTCGCTTTCCACCATCAAAAAACCAGATGGTCGACGGGTCTTCACCCATTTTTTGTCGATATTCCACTCATTAGAACCAAAAGGTTTTTTTTATAGCATAGGGTGACAAATGAGCGCACAGTCCACCTGATGGTAAGTGCATACTGTGGCCCATAGATATCTACATTAATCCTCAATTAAGAATCAAAAAGCAGATGCGTTGTCACCCTTGAGGACTAAGATGGAATGTATATGCCTCGTTTCCAGTAAAAAGGGTTCTCTATACTCACCATACGAAACACAGCAGCATTAAGCTGCTATTTGACGCTGGTAATCTGTGAGGTCGTGGTCTTACCCCGGTTGAGCCGACCCATTGGTGCTAAAACCATAATATAGCTGCAGCGTGGCTCTACCACGTAAAAAAAGTGTTTCGTCTTTTATAATGCATACAGCAATAGAGTAGAGTAATTTGCCGGCATCTGTCTTTCCGTCAGGTTACTATCTGAGTGTCTTCTAGGCAAGAGTGAATAGGCTTTTTCACTTCAGGCTTCATCACCACTGACTGACTGATGGGATTGCAGTTTAGCACTGGCTTATAATTAGTTAAAAAATATTCTGTTTTGAAACTGAAATACGATCTAAGACTGTTTGTAGGAAACGTTCGCTCGAATCGTACCATCAGCATCGGACACTGGTGAAGGCAGAGCGATTTACCATCTGGGAGTTCATTAATCAGGCGTTACTTTGCAAGATATTAAATCCTCAATTGCGTTTACTATCCCCGTAACCACTAATCCCAGCACCACTACTAGTGGTGATGGGAATAGTGCACTTCATTTTATCTTATTACGCGGATCTTGGCAAGTTAATTTTTGAACATCTTTAATCTTGGAGTTCATAACCACTTACCACCAATTTCTGGCTTGCAATCTATATAAACAAAATGATAGAGGTTTGTAGTTGTGCGCGCATCACGGAAAAACTACTGGATAGATTTCAATTAGGTCTTCTAAGTTTTATTTCTTAGACATTTGCCCCAAAAAAATTGCGATATCTTCATTTAATAAAACGTTATTAAAGTTTTAAGAAACAACGATTTTGTAAGCAAAGTATATTTTTGCTTGCGATCTTTTTGATGTTTTTTCCTTCGCACATACGAAAACCTTGTTAATATATCAAGCAACGCGGACGAAGTTGCGGGTATCAGCTAGTAACAAAACACAGATTTTTAATGTTACGATGTAAAGTATCACGCTCCACTAAGCAAATTAGGTATTTCACTCTCGATTTAAGTGCACTCACAGATTTCCTAACTCACCTTGCCTAATTGTAAAGTAACCGAGCATTGTTCGCGAATGCTATCGTTGGTCGAGCGTGTAGTTGCGCGGCGGAACGTGCCCGCCATTTAGAGGCGGGGTGTCGTTTGAACAATGAGGGCCAATAATCTTCCGCTCACCAGATATCGCCAGTTGAGACTGAGGTGAAGTCTATTTTTATAGTGTCATTTAATAAAAAAATTAGTTTCAAATAAAAGTTTATCAGTTTCTAGAGTATTATATTAATACACAAAACAATGCCTCAGTGGTTTCCTCTTTGACCATTTACTCATTTTTAACTCATTTTGTTTCTTTTTTTTTCTTTTAGAAATGTCCGTAGTTTGGTTTATTCATTTCTAACCTAATTGATATATAATATAAATAATAATGCAGAAAGAAAAATAACCTTTACATTTTCCAAATAACAGGCGAAGTGCGAGTCGGACTCGCGCATGAAGGGTTCCGTACCATCGTAATACACGTTTCTAGTAGGGCTGCTCCTTTTAATTTTAATTTTATTTTAATTTTATTATTTTTTGTTATAGCGGCAACAGAAATACACATTCTGTGAAAATTTCAACTTTCTACCTATTACGGATCATGAGATATATCCCGCTGACAGACAGACGGACGGACGGACGGACGGACGGACGGATAGCGAAGGCTTAGTAATAGGGTCCCGTTGGATACCCTTTGGGTACGGAACCCTAAAAATTAACTTCCTCGCTATGATATCTGTTAAATATTCCACCTCAATGCAAAGTGGCCGCGTCCTGGTGGCAGAAAGTCGTGGAAGCCCTCATTGATTTGGCCTGAAGTTTATGCGACATAGATTTTTGTGCAAGCTGGTTTTGATAAAAAAACGATTAAGGCCGCCTTGTAGTGCGGTGTGTCGGTATGAAAACGTTACCACATTCTCCGCAATTGTCGTGGCTAAATGTACTAAAGCGGGAAGAATTTTGGAACAATCAACCTACGTCGTAAGCGCAAGCGCATAAAGTGTTCATTTGTTTATAGAATGAGAGTGACAAACTAGCACACATTCCACCTGATGGTAAGTGGACGCTGTGGCCCATATGTGGCCCATTTGTCCTTGAATAAGAATGAAAATGCGTTGTCACCCGTGAGGACTAAGATTGAATGCCTCGCCTCCAGTAAAAAGGTTCTCCGGTTCTCTATACTCAACATACGAAACACAGCAGCATTAAGCTGCTATTTTACGCTGCTGGTATTATGTTTTCTTTTTTCATAAAATAAAAATTAAAAATGAATTTATAAAATGTGTTTTTTTCGGCTTAAAGTAATAACGTTAAATAAGCTTTTTTTTATTATTTTTAACTTTTACACGGTTTTTTTAAAATAAATTACCAACACACTAGGATTTTCTCTTATATCGTGGGTGCAGTTTACATACATAAATATCACAAGGGCAAACATCCAGACCCGGAACAATTGGTTGTAGACCGTACAAACACTTGTTTTGTGCGAGATTTGAACTCGCGGCCCGATGCGAGTTGTTATAATACACTGTAGTATCATTGTGTATTTTCGCACTGATGGAATTACTTTAGACAGTGCCAGTAGGCCAAAGAGAAACGGCCATGAAAACTAACTGTTTAATTTATTTTACCGCTGTGCTTGGCTAACCTTGCCTGAACGTGACTTTTTAGGATAAATTAGATTTAATTTCACCATCATAATATACATGTCAAAAAGAAAAAAAATATAACGTTGAATACGAGTATATTAAGCTAAGGGCGCTAAGGGCCGCGGGTTCGAATACCGCACGGAACAAGTGTTTGTATGGTCTACAAATAATTGTTCCTGGTCTGGATGTTTGTCCTTGTGATATTTATGTATGTAAACTGCACCCACGATACAGGGAAAATCCTAGTATCATGATTTTATTCAAAAATAAGACATTAATATACCGGATATTAAACATCAATAGTAGAAATGAGATTTTTTCGTCAGTAAAGTGTTTGTTTTTATGTAATTTCCCCAAGTTGCGGTACACTTCATTCTGTATTGTTATTCACTCTTGGATGTCCAGAATGGTAGAGGGCATCAATTCGTTATTTTGACCTTTATTTTTTTTTATTGTAAAGTCGACAGTGATCTCAGTGATACATAACGTAACAGTGAGACGTATACAGGAGGGCAATTTTATAAATTATCACCTGAGTGAAAGGAGAAGAAAGTAAGTAAGTCAGTTGCCGTGTAGTGGCGGTGGGAGAATATCCACTAGCCCATATCGTTCCGTGGGTGTCGTAAGAGACGACAGGGGAGAACAAACAAGGAAATAGGCAGCAGAGTCTTTCTAATAATAACTAGAAAAAGAATGTAGTTGTAAATCCACCTGCCAAGCGTGGCATATGTGGCAAATATCCCCCTTATGATGAAAACTATGGGGTAGGCCGAAGTTTGGCAGAAAATCAAATTCCAGCCATTATTGTGACATTGGCCACGTAGAAAATGTCACAAATATGAAAAAAAAAACACGTTAATTAGTTTTTGACTTTAATTTCAATACTCAATATTGTAAAATCGTGGTTTAATCCACTTTTTTTTTAAGTTGCGCTTGGTGTTAAAAAGGGAACTTGTTTCTAAGAAAATAAATATACTTCGATATACGAAGATATAAATGATAGCATGGTGTGATAGATACACGAAGTGTCCGTCAGTATGCACTGGAGCATAGCTTCGTCATTTCGCGCTAAATTACCTTCCATTAATTAGTATAGGGTGTTTAGTTTTATTGCCACGTTCTTATTAACTCTCTCTCGTGTGTCTGTTCGGTCGAATTCAGTAATCGATTTTAAACTAACTTCCCGATCAGCTAGAGACTTGAAATTTGGAATATAGCGCAGAATTGGATGACAATGTAAGAATATGAAAAAAAGCGTGGTATATTTAAAAAAAATATTAGTTTAGGGTACTTTTATTAGAATGTTTGGATTATTTTTTCTTCACTAGGTGGTAGAACTACTTTTCTGTCTAGAAGTCCGTTGGTTAGGTATCACCCTCTTACTTTCTGCCACCTAATAGCAGTGCTTTCACTGTTAGTTCCTGTCCGAAGGGTACAGAGAGCCAGTATAGTTACAAGCTGTGAGGTATTCCATCTTAGTCCTCAGAGGCGACACATTCGTAGCCATTTTTACTTAAAGTGGGTTGCAAGTGTTCATGTGCTGCAGTGGGCACTTACCATCATCAGGTGGACTGTAAGTTCGTTTGTTACTTCCGTTTACATACCCTGGGTGTTAACGTGAGTGACTAGGAAGTGGTCTCGAGACATTATAATAGCACTGCGAGGGTGCTGCGGGCGGTAAAGACTGCCCCGGGACGTGGTTTTTTGTCTAGAAGAAAGATACGACCAGGTATGGCCGGTTACGTTACGAACGGAGATCCCGGGACTCCTCATATACTCTGATGGTGAATACCATGGGGTTTAGTCCGGTATAAGCTTTTCGTTTCCCCCGCAGCGGAAGATATCTATTAGGCTTTCCCCACGATAAAAAACGAGTGATGAAGTGCAAGAACAAGGATTTCAAATATTCTAACAAATATATTTATGCGTTTGATGAAACCACAAATCCATAATTAATGTGTATGACGTGCGATTTAAAACCGTGGCCTCATTCTGTAAGTACGATACAAAGCATGTATCATGCCGAAATTTTCTCTAATTGCGTATTCCGCGGACGGTTGGCGGCCGATTCAAACGGACCAGCCTATCAAGCAATTGTAATACTGTATGTTTTGAGTGTGTTGAGGATAATAGGTTAAAAAATAAATAAATAGTGACATTAGAATGTAAATGTAAAAGCGTTTTTAAAGTCGTGGCAAAAAGCGTTATGCTGCTATTTTAGTAAATTAATAAAACAACGTCGTAAAAAAGCGGTCGATACATAGTGGCGCTATACTGCTATTTTAGTAAATTAATAAAACAACGTCGCAAAAAAGCGGTCGATACATAGTGGCGCTATGCTATTTTAGTAAATTAATAAAACAACGTCGTAAAAAGCGGTCGATACATAGTGGCGCTATGCTGCTATTTTAGTAAATTAATAAAACAACGTCGTAAAAAAGCGGTCGATACATAGTGGCGCTATGCTGCTATTTTAGTAAATTAATAAAACAACGTCGTAAAAAAGCGGTCGATACAACATAGTGACGTTATGCTGCTACTCGTATTTTAGCAAAGTACGCGCACAACCTGCACAAAAGAAATAGTCAATTGCATTTTAAGTGCTGATTTACCACGTGCTCGGCGGTGAAGGAAACATCTTGAGGAAATTTGCATATCTAAGAAATTAAAAAATGTTTCAACATAATTTGAAGTCCACGAACACGCGTTACCGTGTAGTGGTCCACGTTCCGTGTGTGTTGTAAAAGGCGTCAGAGAGAAACTGAAACGGGAGATGGGAAGCAGCATCTTCCTGATAACAACTCAACATAATAAAAAGAACTGCGGTTGCCAATCTGTCTGCCACGGCTAAGGCTATGGCAAGACTATGGCAAAATCCTTGACTATGTTTAGCAGTGGACTTTTATAGGCTGTAATGGATGGATGGAAACGTTTTAGAGAAGGGCAGCGGAGCAATTTCTCAGAAATGGGAGGAGGGCCTGCCAGCAGTCGGACGTATAAAGGCTGTAACTGAACTAAGTTTGAATTTTCACAGCACCATGGCCTAACATATAGTGTGACTTATGGTATCATAAACCATGTTGGTTAATGACTAATATAACTTACCTTTTCACCCTCTTGCGTGACTTACCGGTAACATTTACGGTGGTCCTCAAATGGAACGTGATCAGGAAAGCCGCGAAGAAGGCAATGGCAAAGACCGCGGCCACCCCAACAGCCAGCATCAGCCGCTTCTCCAGCTTCGTCCTCTGCGCCCAGTAGGATGGCCTGCGTTAAAAAAAACATCTCAATCTGCAGCCTATAAAAGTCCATTGCAGATGGGTCTCTCTCTTGTAAGGAGAATTTCCCATAGTGATTTCTTATATTTACGCGAACACTACACATTAAATTTTTACGGATTTTATCGCGTTTAATTTTACTTATTTTATTTTATCCAGTACACCTGCCAAGCGTAACGACTAGGGGAAATTCTCCATGAATAAAATTATTTCTACGGATTTTATCGCGTTTAATTTTACTTATTTTATTTTATCCAGTACACCTGCCAAGCGTAACGACTAGGGGAAAGTCTCCATGAATAAAATTATTTTTACGGATTTTATCGCGTTTAATTTTAGTTATTTTATTTTATCCAGTACACCTGCCAAGCGTAACGACTAGGCGAAAGTCTCCATGAATAAAAATATTTTTACGGATTTTATCGCGTTTAATTTAACTTATTTTATTTTATCCAGTACACCTGCCAAGCGTAACGACTAGGAGAAATTCTCCATGAATAAAATTATTTTTGCGCATTGTATCGCGTTTAATTTTAGTTATTTTATTTTATCCAGTACACCTGCCAAGCGTAACGACTAGGGGAAAGTCTCCATGAATAAAATTATTTTTACGGATTTTATCGCGTTTAATTTTACTTATTTTATTTTATCCAGTACACCTGCCAAGCGTAACGACTAGGGGAAATTCTCCATGAATAAAATTATTTTTACGGATTTTGTCGCGTTTTATTTTACTTATTTCATTTTATCCAGTACACTTGCCAAACGTAACGACTAGGGGAAATTCTCCATGAATAAAATTATTTTTACGGATTTTATCGCGCTTAATTTTACTTATTTTATTTTATCCAGTACACCTGCCAAGCGTAACGACTAGGAGAAATTCTCCAGGAATAAAATTATTTTTACGGATTTTATCGCGCTTAATTTTACTTATTTTATTTTATCCAGTACACCTGCCAAGCGTAACGACTAGGGGAAAGTCTCCATGAATAAAATTATTTTTACGGATTTTATCGCGTTTTATTTTACTTGTTTCATTTTATCCAGTACACCTGCCAAGCGTAACGACTAGGGGAAGTCTCCATGAATAAAATTATTTTTACGAATTGTATCGCGTTTAATTTTAGTTATTTTATTTTATCCAGTACACCTGCCAAGCGTAACGACTAGGGGAAATTCTCCATGAATAAAATTATTTTTACGGATTTTATCGCGTTTAATTTTACTTATTTTATTTTATCCAGTACACCTGCCAAGCGTGACGACTAGGGGAAATTCTCCATGAATAAAATTATTTTTACGGATTGTATGTCGTTTAATTTTAGTTATTTTATTTTATCCAGTACACCTGCCAAGCGTAACGACTAGGGGAAATTCACCATGAATAAAATTATTTTTACGGATTTTATCGCGTTTTATTTTACTTTAGAACGGACCAAAAGTAATAATTCAAAAGCTGAAGGTACTCCAGGTTATCTTTGAAATCGGGACGTCAATAACTTTAGTCCCCCGTGACCATGGGTGCTGTAAAGCACCCGAAACGTCGGGAATCAATAATAAATAAATTACACGAGATAAAATGCGTCAAAATAGTTTTATTCAATTTGTAGTGTTCGCGTAAATATAAGAATTCATTATTGAGATTACATGTGGGGTGTAACATAAAAAAAAGTTTTTTTAAAACTGAATAAACATGACAAGCGAGGGCACAGACCACCTAATGGTAAGTAAATGCTGTGGCCCATAGACATCTACATCTATCCTCGATTAAGAATCAAAATGCACATGCATTGTCACCCCTGAAGACTAAGATGGAATGCCCCGTATCCAGTAAAAGGCGTCTCCGGTTCTCTACACTCACTATAGAAACACACCAGCGTTAAGCTGCTATTTTACTCTATTATTGCTATTTGGCTCTACCACGTATAAAAATTGGTGTACAAATACATAAACCCTCACGCCTGTCACCCAGAGGGATAGGCCAAGAACGTGAATGCTGACGTTACCAGCCGTCGAGTATCCTGACACACCTCTCTCGCTTCTTTCACATCCATATGTTTATGCATGTATGCTCTTCGATAAAGGGTACTCCATCTTTAAAATATCGTCAATTTGGTTGATAATCTCCGTCTAAGATATCCCTTGCCCTTTACAGCATAAATTTCAATGTACGAGTGTAGTCAACATTATAAAATATGCGAATTAATGTATAACGTGCACACAACATGCACCCATTAACGTGTATCATAGGCTACAGGCCCGACAAGATCCACATAGGCTTTTTTGAAACAATTTTTAGCCAAATATATACCGTTGGTAGCAGCCGAAAAAATATATGTCAATCTTGAACATATATAAGAGAAACCGGTTGTTTCCAGATCAAGTTTAAAAAAAACTCAATAGAAAATAATGGTAAACTAACCACTTATTAATTTAAAAATTTAACATACGAAACAGCATTAGTAACAGTCACTATTATTTAAAGAATTTACATCACTATTTTTAATAAAACTATTTATATAGTACATTATGTGATCACAGAGTACCAGCGTGAATCTGCAGCATTATGCTGAAATGAGGCTCTTCTTATTTCCAGTAATAAGTATCTTAGTCCTCAAGGGTGATGACGCATCTTAATTTTGATTCTTAATTGTCTATAGGCCACGGCATCCACTCACCACTAGGTGGACTGTGTGCTCACCACCCCACCCAAAACAATTATTTATTAAACAAGGAACGAAACAAAAAATTGAACCGAAAAAACACACTGTAAAGAATATAGGAGTTCATATGTTTGATATCCGCCGATGAATAGAATATAATATATTTTTATTCAAAATAGATACTGATACCGATGATTCGAAAAATACCTCTGTCGTGTGATGAATCAGCGAGACCCGCTTTTTTTAAATATGGACGGAAGCAAGGAGATAAATTGAAGGTTGTTCTTTGCACGGGAAAATTGCTTTTAAATTACCAATTTGACGTACTAACCGAATTTGCGTGCAGCCTCAATTTTCTCAGGTGACGGAGGGAAGCCGCGAGCCTTGGGAGAGCTATGGGGAACTTCTAAATTTATTTATAACTTTCGCGTCTGCAAAATACGCTCGAATATTATAAATATTGGATTATGCAATCATCTTCAGTTGATTGGACGTTTAAAAAAATGATATATTATTGTTTACTTTACGTACGAAACGGATTTTTATAATATTTTCATAAAACCTGATATAATTTCTAACTTTTTTTATTTGGTAGAGTCACACTGCAGCTATATTATGGTTCGACCAAGGAAGGACCACGCTCTCACAGAATATCAGCGTACAATAGCAGCTTAATGCTGCTGTGTTTCGTATGGTGAGTGTAGAGAACAGGAGACTCTTTTTACTGGAAACGAACAACGCATCTGCATTTTGATTCTTAATCGAGGATAAATGAGGCTGTCTATGGGCCACAGCATCCACTTACCATCAGGTGAACTGTATGCTCCTTTGTCACCCTCATTCTATTAAAAAACTAATGTTATTACTAATCTTTGTATGCTTTCCACACAATCTCTCTAAAACAACAGAATTTAGGGTTGACATTCGACAGAAAGTTGAAAAAGCTTGGAAAAGAATTTCATCTATGGAAATTTTATTAGTGAATATATAAAAAGTTGTTTGTATTTAAAAAAAAAGTTTAGGTACAATAGCGGATTCCAAAGACTACATTTAAATTTAGGTAGGGAGTCGGAAATATTGTCAAAAATCTGGATCAAGGTTTGACGGCTCCGTGGCGCAGTGGCTTATCAATGAGTTACGGCGCTGAGGGCCGCGGGTTCGAATACCGCACGGAATAAGTATTTGTAAGGCCTACAAGTAATTGTGAATTCCAGGTCTGGATGTTTGTCATTATGCAATTTGTACGAATAAACCAAACTTCATCAGTTAGTTTTCTTTTAGAATTCATAGCCGTGAAATGAATGGTGAGACTTTGCGCTCGACCCAGAGGATCCGTGTTTTGTCGCCCTTACACGGCACTTTTATACGTCTGATGTAATAAATGAATATTAAAAAAACTGAAAGATCGTTCCCTTTCATGGTACATAAGCTATATGTAGCTCTCCTGCCATCGTCTATAAATATTCCACAAGGCTCTAAAACCGAGGGAACATTTATAGAGACAAGAGCCCTTTAAATGACTTGGATACCAAAATAAATTGGACATCTTAAAAAAAGTTTATATAGTGAATTATTTGATATGATTGAATTATTGATTTACGCATATTCGAAAACTTCCGAATGCTATTGGGAATTCAGCGTAAATCATGTGCTCGATTTTTTATATAAGTATAGGTGAGAAACCAACAAACAGTTCGAATGGCGGTGTGACATAGCTTCTGAATTTTGTTTCTTAATTTAGAAAACATGTTATAGATCATATAGTCCACCTGAGTGTTTTCTTTTCGAATTAGAATCAGAAACTAAATGCAGATACGTTCTCTTCCCTGAGGATTCAGAGAACGCTCCAGTACAGGTTAAAAGAGCCTTCGGTTCTCTACAATGGCCATATTATGAAGCACAACAGTATTATGTTACTAATATATAAGTTTGTATTTTGTAAAAGTCTGGCCTTTCCCTGGTCGAGATGATCCATTCGTGTTACATGAAAAGCAAAATTTGCGCTTGTAAATAAATTATAGCAGTTATGAACGCGATTCGTATCTGCGATATGTTCTAGGACCGCAAAGAAATTACCGAATCTTAATATTAATCGAGTTCGTTTTAAAACCGGTCATATCTAATAAAGAATTTAAAACAAGTTCTTGTACGGTTATAAAAATAACCAAAACGTAGAAGTTTTCCTCAAAACGCGAAACGAATGCCTGCGATCGGGGTTCAAGGAACTTGGGCCTCTACTCGAGCTTGGAGTAACATGGTTTCCAAAATGATACCAAAAGCGGATTTGCTGATTAACATATGGATCTGTGCCAAGCTGATCCTTTGTGTGTAAACTGAAGGTAGTTGTAAATTGTAATTTATAACTGTTGACATTGTTATTTTTTGTTTTTGTAATCCAGTGGCCGAAATGTTCAGAGTGGATTGCCATAAAGAATAGAGGACAACGAAGCATACGGATCTCATTAACATGCTAAACATCAGATGAATTGCCCTTTGGAAACAAAGAGACTTAATTCAATTCAATTTATTTGGTATTCTTGTTGTGTATATTAGTTCGTAATTATAATAATATAAGAGTTAAAAAAAAAACTTAAACTACACGCATTGATCATGAGCTGCGATGAGGCTGATAATTATTTAATTTTATCCTGGTGATCCTGATCAGATACTAGGATAAAGTTCCTTAGGTCCTTAATACAAGTGCAAATTTCAAGTCAATCAGCCGTCTACAAGTTGGTGAAAATTACATTAAAATATTCCGTTAAATATACATATAGATAGATAGAGAAGAAGAAGTTAATAAAAGCGTGAAAACTTGCAACGAGTAACAATTTAAATAGGTGGCAACCCTAACACCCATGACCTCTGAGATCTATCAGAAGCCAACAATGAAGTATATTTGCCTGCCTTAGCCGTGGTAGCTCAGATGGTTAGCGCTCGCTGTAAGTTACACAGTACGCGAGCAACCCGGGTTCGATCCCCGCCGGCGCCAATGAAATTGTTAATTGCAATTTTAAGTACTGATTTACCACGTGCTCGGCGGTGAAGGAAAACATCGTGAGGAAACCTGCATTTCTGAGAAATCAAAAAAAAAATTTTCGAAGACATGTGAAGTTCGCCAACACACATTGGGGCAGCGCGGCGGACATTTCCTTGCCCTAAAACCCTCTCAGAAATGAGAGGAGGCCTGTGCCCAGCAGTGGGACGTATATAGGCTGTAACTTTACTTTACTTTACTTTTGCCAGTACATTATCAAAATTTAATTCGTCTTTCTACGATTTTTTTTTTCATTTGCACTTTAACTGTAAAATCTCTGTAATAAGAATATTTTGACGCCTCAAACTTTCACGCCTGTCACCCAGAAAAGTACACATAGAATACGGACTTCCGTTTGGCACGATCCTGAGACAACTCTCTCGTTTCTTTCACACCATAAGTTGAGAGCACTCTTAATTTGTCTCAAATTAAATATATCGCCAATTTGGTCCATAAACTTCAGTCTCTAGCTGCCATTGCCGACTCTGCTACTTACTCTATACACAAGTCCTATATCACTAACAATTTTTACATTTTGTGAGGATATTAATTTGACGTAACTTAGCGATTTGGTAGTATGGATTAGTAAGCTGGACGGGCAATGTTGCGGCCATATTGCTCGAAGAACCGATAACCGATGGGGAAGAAAGGTTCTCGAGTGGCAGCCTCGTACCAGTAAGTAGGGTGTTCTGTAGAATGCCCCCACACTAGATGGAGTGACGACCTGGTAAGATATGCAGAAAGTCGATGGATGCAGGTGGCTCGGGTCCGTTCTTTGAACATAGGCCGTCACTAAGGAATGCCAATTCCTTAGTGGAGGCCTATGTTCGCTTATGACGCCATATGTAAAATAGTCAGACAGGTGACAGGCAGCAGCGTTAAAGATGCTTATGCGTCTGGTACTGCGATTGTCAATACCAAGCCAAGAGTGACGATTTTTTTAAATGAATAAGAGTGAAAAACGAGCACACAGACCACATGGCAAGCTTTGAATGCCAGTCTCACTAAATATGAGACTGGCATTCAAAGCTTGTTAACGAGGTCTTATGGGCCCCGCGCGGTCGGCCCAGGATCCTTTGTTATTAGATTGACGAGCTGTAGAGGGTTGACTGACCAACTATAGATCAAGACGTAGCTACGCGTAGTTTTGTGAGTAATATAATAGAATATCAATATCTATCAATATACCAATATTAGGTCTCAAGTGACAAGTGGATGCTGTGGCCCATAGACATCTACATTTAACCTCAATTAAGAATCAAAATGCAGACTGGTTGTCACCCTGCGGACTAAGGTGGAATGCCTCGTTTCCAGTAAATAGGGTCTTCGGTTCACTACACTCTCTATACGAAACACAGCAGCATTAAGCTGTTTTACGCTGGTATTCTGTGAAAGCGTGTTCCTACCCCGGTCGAGCCGATCCGTTCGTGCTACAACCGTAATATAGCTGCAGCGTGGCTCTACCACGTAATATTTAATGCAATACGAATAATAATGGAAAGGTTTTATGGTCTTGTGAAAAAGAGAACGATTTCCAAGAGGAGGAACCCATTTGTGGTATAATATGGGAAATACTTATGTTCTGCAACAAACATAACTTTGACCTTTTGGGCTTGGCATAACCTTTGTTTACCGTGCAGTGGCGGTGTAAGAATATCCACTACCTCATATCATCCCTTGGGTGTCGTAAGAGGCGACAGAGGTAAACAAATTAGGAGATGGGCAGCAGCGTCTTCCTAATAACGACTAAAAATAAAAAAACTGCGGTTACTAACCCGCCTGCCAAATTTAGCAACTATGGCAAATATCCCCCCTATGAGGCAATCTATGGGGGAGGCCTATTTTCAGCAATGGACTTGAATAGGCTGAAACGGTATACTTAATCTTTGTATTTCAGAGCATTTATTATCATTAAGTTTGGTTTACTTTAATTTAATTGCTCGATTGAAAGGTGCCCATTGTTGTAATAAGTTAATACTCTTTCATTCTGTTATATTTTACTGCATAAGTTTGTTCTTTTCATCTCAAATTCAATAATCAATGAATAATTGATTACGGTTATATTAACAGCGACTTATGGCTTCTGTTTAGTAAAATATATTTATGTTTTATTTATTTTATTTTAAAGTCAATTAGATTTTGATTAATAAATAAAAAAGGAAAAAAAATATATTAGCAACTAGCTAACTAGATTGGATTTCATTTGTTTTAACTTTTTTTGTGCGGAACACTAATTATTTTTCTAAAATAAAAATATCCTAAGTTAATCCTTATAACATCAGCTATCTGTCAGTAAAAGTTCCGTCAAAATCAGTCCAGCCATTCCGGAGATTAGCCGTAACAAACAGACAGACAGACAAAAATTTTAAAAATTGAGTTTTTTTTTATAAGTACCGTATATACTTTCATATGCATTTAGGAAAAAGCTGTTTTTGATTTTGACATATTTTTTTTATAGGATTGGGTGACAAACGAAGCACACTCCACCTGATGGTAAGTGGTTGCTGTGACCCATAGACATATACATCTATCCTCGATAAAGAATCAAAATGCAGACGCGTTGTCACCCGTGAGGACTAAGATGGAATGCCTCTTTTCCAGTAAAAAGGGTCTCCGGTTTTCTACACACACCATACGAAACACAGCAGTGTTAAGCTGCTATTTTACGCTGGTATTCTATGAGAGCGTGGTCCTTCCCCGGTCGAGCCGACCCATTCGTGCTACAACTATACTACTCGTATTAATATAGCTGCAGCATGGCTCTACCCACGTATGTATTTTCATTACAAACAAACACTTCAACTTTATTTATTTGTATAGATGTATCGATTTATTGTTAGATAGCCTAGACGCTATAGAGTTATAGGTAATAATTGAGATTGCTTCCACTTTCATTAAATTGTTGGGTGTTAGAAATATAACAGACTTACACAAGTTTTAGTGTTTGGAATATGAGTCAATATTTAGGTACGTAACTATAAATATGGCTGCCGCGTTGGTCTAGTGGTCGTAACCGCGATTGCTGATCATGAGGTTCAGAATTTGAGTCCCGGGTCAGATCAAATTCTTAGTTATTGGGTTTTTCTCTCAAGAAATTCGCAGTAGCAGCCCGGAATCAGGAACATGGTGGTGTTTCACCCCCGTGCCTCGGAAAGCACGTAAAGCCGTTGGTATTGCGCCTGATCTCTCTCCGGTCGTGTCGGATTACCGTCCTATCGGACAATGAGACTAAAGGAATAGAGAGTGCACCTGCGCCTGCGCATACACTTGGGCACTATAATCCTGTCCTGCACAGATGGCTAGTCTATGTTGAGACGGGCTGTCGTGACCGAAATTTGGCTTAGAGGCCATTATTATTAAATGCGTAACACACTGATTACTTATTAACCGTGTAGTGTTGATAAGAATACCCACATCCTCATATCGTCACGTGTCGTAAGAGACGACAGAGAAAAAGAAACTAGGAGATGGGCAGCAGCGTCTTCCTATGGTTGCGAACCTGTTAAGCGAGTCAACTATGGCAAATCTCCCCATATTAGGTAATCTATTTGAGTGGCCTATGTCCTATGATAAAGCATCGAAATGCAGATGCATTGCCATCCCTGCAGTCTAAGATGTGACCTCGAGACACAAAGAATTATAATTTGTTTTAGTTTTGTATGTGTGTATTATATAAGGTTGTATAATAAGTTAATAAGTAAAATAGCAATAGTTTATTCACTTTTAGTCGCTGCGCAAACGTAGACACTTTTGTGTCTTGTGTGGGATACAACTACCAGTGAGTATTTTATTTTCATGTAATCAATATGAAATCAGCCATTCCTTGCGCAAACCCAGACACTTTTCTACCGACTTTAAAAAGGAGGAGGTACTCATTTCGACTGTATGTTTTTTTTAATGTGTTACCTCATTACTTTTTTCTGCGTGAACCGATTACGATGATTCCGTTTTTATTTGATAGCTGGTGCTTCTCATGTGGTTCCATATAAATTTAATCAAGGTCCGACCAATAGTTTTTCAGTTATTCTTAATAATTCATATTGAAGTCGGTTGTACAAAATTTTAAATTTTAAAGTATTGTATCCAGTGGAAGTACCACTTGACAGATACCGACCGCTAATCAAAAAGTGCTCGGTGTAGGTAACTGGAAACTGTAAGTCGTCAGTTGAAGACACAAGCAACATAAAGCAAATTTCCTTTCAATTGAACGGCGCTGACATTGACGTGGTTGATTTGCCTGTAACTATTTACGGCGACGACGTCTACGTCAACGTGTAATCAACACAACAAGCAAAGGTAATGTTTCTTCAATGACATCCATCGTGAAACTGACGGAAAACAAGCAACGAATTGATACCAGTGACCAGAAGTAGCGACCGGCGACTGTGTCCGATTGCCGCTACCGGACACAGCAACTACGGTTTCCTGTGATGGTGTGCCGTGGCGGCAACAAAAAGTGTCCACGTTTGCGCAGCGCCTTAGCATATAAGTCAAAATGTGCATGTTACGGATATCACATACGAATAGTTATCATTTTTTTAAACTATTATAACTATAAATTAAAACGGGCACTTCACTCTGTATCCAATCGCAGCAGTAAAGTACGTCCTTTTAAAACAGGTAACTAAATTAAAAAAGAGATTGTGTACAAAAAAAAATTGTGTGGGAATTGAGAATACATCAACGGTGATATAACCTTTGGCTGAAAAGATGTAATACCTTGGTACGTGTTTTTTTTTTATAGATTAAGGGTGACTAACGAGCAATAAGTCCACCTAATGGTAACTGGATGCTGTGGCCCACAGACATTTATCCTCAATTAAGAATCAAAATGCAGATACGTTGTCACCCCTAAGAACAAAGACGAAATATCTCGTTCCCAGTAAAAAGGGCCTTCGGTTCTCTACACTCACCATACGAAACACAGCAATGTTAAGCTGCTATTTTACGCTGGTATTCTTTGAGAGCGTGGTCCCTCCCCGGTCGAGCCGACCCATTCGTGCTACAACTATACTACTAATATAGCTGCAGCATGGCTCTACTCAAACTAAGAAGACGACGACAAAAGGCGGTTTGCTAACACCAACTAGATCTGAACCAATTGGAACTGGCGATGACATTGTGCGTGTTATGTTAACAACGAAGGAGTGGAGAACAGCCAAGGGTTTGGTGATGCGATGAATGGAGAGGGAGGAATTAAGCCATGAAATTCCTGCGCTCATTCTACGCTCTAGAAAAGATGGCTAGGTGTAAAAATTTATTTACAGATTTTTCTGTCTTTAAACTATAAGGTCTAACGTAGTCTTAACTTATTTATTTATTTAAGATCCCTTAATCTAAGCGTTACAATTGACAGACTTAATGCCTTATGGCATTCTTTGCCAGTCAACCCTGGGAGAAATTGATAAATAAAAGTTGGTAGGTGCTAAAAAACTTATGCGGTAGAAATATAGAAAACCATAATATGTTTACAGGGTTATTTTGCAATAACCGGCCAAATTCGCAGAGGAAAATGGTGAAGAAAAATAATAAAAAAAATCTCAAACATTCTGTCCTTTTTATATTTTAAATTCAAATTGCGTGGTAATGCATTATTTTATCTGACTTTACTGCGCACGCACACATTCATAAGTGCCGATCGGTAGGCAAAGCGTTGTTGTCCATAAATCACATTCAATTTGGGATAATATACATATAATAAATCTGTAGAAAAATCGTTTGTTCACGTTTCACGCAAAAACTACCGAACGAATTTCCGTGAAATTTTGTATGTAGACAGTAAATGACCGTGTGTAACATATAGGTAACTTTTATGCTATTTTTTTATATATAATAGGGTGACCAACGAGCACACAGTCCACCTGATGGTAAGTGGATGCTGTGGCCCATAGACACTCACCATTCGAAACACAGCAGTGTTAAGCTGCTATTTTACGCTGGTATTCTGTGAGAGCGTCGTCCTTCCCCGGTCGAGCCGACCCATTCGTGCTACCACTATACTACTAATATAACTGCAGCATGGCTCTACCACCTAAAAGATTACGGAAGAGTAAAAAAAAAGGGTAATGTGTTTTTTTTTTTAGTTTATTGTCATTATTATGGCTGCTGAAGGTTATATTACCAAAGAGAATTTAGCTATACGTATAATAAACCTGATAAGCGTGCAACATGACCTGCCCATTTCCATTCCAATAGGTGGACTCAAAGAGTTACGGTATGGTCAGGACCGACCGGAATAAGACAGTCGCCCAGTCGAACGCTGGGCCGATGAAATACAAAAATTGCAGGGCAAAATTACTAAACAAGGCCAAAAATAGAAAATCTGGCATAAACTGGAGGAGGCCCATAATTGAAAAGGGCCTTAACAACATAAATAAATTTAATAAAATCTGTCATTTTGTAAATGTAAATATGGATTTATATGGAATTATATTATTATTATTATAATAAACACTATTATTATATAATAACTAATATTATATAATAATAATAATAATAAGTTCGGCGTAGGAAGTGACGACCCCATCGCCCGCTGACGTAACGGTTATGTGACAAACTGCATGTCAGCGCAGCCAGTCAGCGCCCTGGCCATGAGGTGTTAGTGCCGTGCCTCGGCAAAACTGAAGGTGCAGGCCCGCTTGTGCACATGGCCTCACCATGAAACGGTGCCGGGTCTGGGCGTCTCCCGTTAACTGACGCCCATTATATGGATGATGGAATTCAGAAATACGCGCAAAGGGTCGCTGCCTGGAGGTCGCCAGGGCGCGTCTGGAGCTGGCGCTGGACGCGACAGCATGCGAACCGCCAGCCGATCACGAGGACGCACGACCACCCAGCAGCCACCACATCCATCATCCCCACCAGCTGGCTTGGTGTCGGCAGGGTCTTTGCGGGCCCAGCAATCGGCACCCGCCACTGAGGAGTACGCCGCATGCGATGGACAATTCAAATGAATAGCAACGCATTGCGGGCGGTTTTAGGCGAAAGGGAGAAGTTGGAGGTTTTGCGTACCGGCCAGGATGCATCGACTTTGCTGAGCTGGAGCCATCTATAACCGTCACCGAGCAAAACCTGGCAGACCGAGTTCGGTATATCTTGCGCTCAAACATATTTGATGGCACCGAACTCGAACGGCTACGACGTGAGGCTGTTTCCTCATCGGATGAAAATACTACGACTGTGAATGCGGCGCCACAAGTTGCAGAGCAACCCGCACACGTGGATGCCGCCGTGAATCCCCCAGTTGTGGTTGATTCAGACGATGATGAAACAATCGCCCAGGAACTAGAACTAGAGCAAATGAGGAGTACATTGAAGAGGCGATTGTGGAAACGCGCAGTACGCCTCTCGAAAATCGACCGCGACTTTCGCATAACCCTAAGCAAGCGGAATCGGGATGTCGACGGCCCTGAACCCATTGCTGGCAACCTATTTGAAACAGCGGGACCTTTGCGATACGGACTCACACTTGGCGCCGCTGGCAGTTTGCCGCATTGTTGGTGTTAAACTTCCCACGTCTGGACGTGCTACTGGTCAAAGTAGCGCTATCCCAGCCTGGAGAAGAAGGATTGAGGACCGTATCGCAAAGGCAAGGCCCTCATCGGCAGACTGATAAGCTTCAGGTCGGGCAATAATAGGTTGAATTGTGCGCACCGTCAGGATGGCGTTTGCTGGGACAAATGTCAGTTTGTGAGAGCGTGGTCCTACCCCGGTCGAGCCGACCCATTCGTGCTACAACCATAATATAGCTGAAGCGTGGCTCTGACACATAAAAATAACATGTAAAAAGGGTTTATATGTAAATTGTATTTGTTATCAAGCTAATTTAATCATAGTCATGCGTAAACGTTGAATTGTTGTTATTTTAAATGTGACTAATCGACGCAGTACGAGTAAACAATTAGGTTCAAATCCGCACAGTCATCTCGTCGCGTATTGCGAGTGCTAAAGCCATCAGCGATAACCTATAACGAGCCATTGTTGTTCACCGCCCGTTACAATCTTTATTTCTTCGTTTATTATCTTCGTTATTACTTCAAGTTATTGATACACGTGATACACTTACAGGTACGTTTCTAAAGGTTAGTCTTTAGCAATAAGTGCCATCATTAGAACCAGTTAAGCACGTGTTTAGACCTTTTTTTTTAAATAGTTTAGGGCATCGATATATATGTACTACGTACTAGATTTGGCATTCCGAACATTCACTATGTTCAAATGAACTGTACTGCAATTCGTACACCTATAGTGTCATTTAGTGTGCCTTCAATATTCATAGAGTGTGGAGCTGCGCTAATAATACGAGATTTCAAATTAAAGTTTAAACCTGAACGTAATTAATAATTCAGTAGTCAAATAAGTAAAATTATTTGTTGTTCAAGTGAATAAATAGGTAATAATATTACAATAGAAAAATAAATTTCTTCATTTATACGCCACGCTATCTACAATCATAGACTAAAATCTACTATCTCCCGCGCATGCGCGAAAACAGAGTAGTGCACATTTTTTGTTTGGAATAGCTTCTCTAGTACGTAGTACATAGAACTCAATGGTTTAGGGTAACAAACGAGCACACAGTGCACCTGGTGGTAAGTGAAACAGAAATAGAAACTTTTTTATTCAATATAGTTTATAAATAATACTCATTGAAAGTCACTCAAATATACAGTCACTCGAAAATAGGCATCTACATTTATCCTCAATAAAGAATCAAAATGCAGATGCGTCGTCACCCGTGAGGACTAAGATGGAATGCCTCTTTTCCAGTAAAATGGGTCTCCGGTTCTCTACACTCACCTTACGAAACACAGCAATGTTAATGCTGGTATTCTGTGAGAGCATGGTCCTTTCCCCGGTCGAGCCGACCCGTTCGTGCTACAACTATACTACTAATATACCTGCAGCATGGCTCTACTCAAACTAAATAGAAGACGACAAAAGGCGGTTTGCTAACACCAACTAGATCTGAACCAATTGGAACTGGCGATGACATTGTGCGTGTTATGTTAACAACGAAGGAGTGGAGATCAGCCAAGGGTTTGGTGATGCGATGAATGGAGAGGGAGGAATTAAGCCATGAAACTCCTGCGCTCATTCTACGCTCTAGAAAAGATGGCTAGGTGTAAAAATTTATTTACAGATTTTTCTGTCTTTAAACTATAAGGTCTAACGTAGTCTTAACTTATTTATTTATTTAAGATCCCTTAATCTAAGCGTTACAATTGACAGACTTAATGCCTTATGGCATTCTTTGCCAGTCAACCCTGGGAGAAATTGATAAATAAAAGTTGGTAGGTGCTAAAAAACTTATGCGGTAGAAATATAGAAAACCATAATATGTTTACAGGGTTATTTTGCAATAACCGGCCAAATTTGCAGAGGAAAATGGTGAAGAAAAATAATAAAAAAAATCTCAAACATTCTGTCCTTTTTATATTTTAAATTCAAATTGCGTGGTAATGCATTATTTTATCTGACTTTACTGCGCACGCACACATTCATAAGTGTCGATCGGTAGGCAAAGCGTTGTTGTCCATAAATCACATTCAATTTGGGATAATATACATATAATAAATCTGTAGAAAAATCGTTTGTTCACGTTTCACGCAAAAACTACCGAACGAATTTCCGTGAAATTTTGTATGTAGACAGTAAATGACCGTGTGTAACATATAGGTAACTTTTATGCTATTTTTTTATATATAATAGGGTGACCAACGAGCACACAGTCCACCTGATGGTAAGTGGATGCTGTGGCCCATAGACACTCACCATACGAAACACAGCAGTGTTAAGCTGCTATTTTACGCTGGTATTCTGTGAGAGCGTCGTCCTTCCCCGGTCGAGCCGACCCATTCGTGCTACCACTATACTACTAATATAGCTGCAGCATGGCTCTACCACCTAAAAGATTACGGAAGAGTAAAAAAAAAGGGTAATGTGTTTTTTTTTTTAGTTTATTGTCATTATTATGGCTGCTGAAGGTTATATTACCAAAGAGAATTTAGCTATACGTATAATAAACCTGATAAGCGTGCAACATGACCTGCCCATTTCCATTCCAATAGGTGGACTCAAAGAGTTACGGTATGGTCAGGACCGACCGGAATAAGACCAAGAGGTCGCCCAGTCGAACGCTGGGCCGATGAAATACAAAAAATTGCAGGGCAAAATTGGCTAAACAAGGCCAAAAATAGAAAAATCTGGCATAAACTGGAGGAGGCCCATACCCGAAAAGGGGCCTTAACAACATAAATAAATTTAATAAAATCTGTCATTTTGTAAATGTAAATATGGATTTGTTAAGGAAATTATATTATTATTATTATAATAAACACTATTATTATATAATAAATAACTATTATATAATAACACTATTATTATATAATAATATAATAACTTATTATTATTATTATTATTATAATAAACCTATAAAAAGTGTGTGTGTGTGAAAATGAAACTCATCGCGCCACCATCCAGTAAGGGCAGAATAACGTCTGCCGGGACAGCTAGTTTCAAACAAAAGTAGAAGCCTTATCAACTAGTATTTTCAATAACTGCAATAACGTTATATTATTATTTATATATTTGAATTTAATTTTAAAATTTGGCTAGCCCCCCTATATACATTATCACAGTGTAGTGGCGGTGTCAGAATATCCACCACTCCATATCATTCCGTGGGTATCGTAAGAGGCAACAGTTGGAAACATATTAGGAGATGGGTCTACCTAATAACGACTAAAATAAAAATAAAACTGCGCTTGCAAACCCGCTTGCCAAGCGTGGGCCCCTATGAGGAAATCTATGGGAGGCCTATGTTAAGCAGTGGGCTTTTACAGGCAGTAATGGATGGATGTATGTACATTAAAGTGTATATGAAGTTATTTTTTTTATAGGATAGGGTGACAAACGAGCACACAGTCCACCTGATGGTAAGTGGTTGCTGTGACCCATAGACATCTACATCTATCTTCAATAAAGAATCAAAATGCAGATGCGTTCTCACCCGTGAGGACTAAGATGGAATGCCTCTTTTCCAGTAAAAAGGGTCTCCGGTTCTCTACACTCACCATAAGAAACACAGCAGTGTTAAGCTGCTATTTACTTTGTTAAGCTGCTATTTATTTATTTACGCTGGTATTCTGTGAGAGCGTGGTCCTTCCCCGGTCGAGCCGACCCATTCGTGCTACAACTATACTACTAATATAGCTGCAGCATGGCTCTACTACGTATAAAAATAAATAAATAAAAGCAGCTGATGCCAATAAATAAAACAAAAAGTAAATAGCATGCGGTGGTCACCATATCAATGCCTGGTCGTTACGCAACCGATGGACTCCGACGGGTTACTATCGGATGGATTTTTTCCATCGCCGCGGACCGGTATGACCCAGGTTCATCGTCCCATGGTCAATGACCTCTGTGACCATGTAGGCTGTACCCTGGACTCACGTCAAGGTGAAATAATGTCGCCACTTTCTCTTTTATGGGCAATAAGCTGGTCCAGGATTTAGCTTTAGATTATATATTAACCCATAACATATAAAAAAAACTTTTAGAGCTTTAAAAACTAAACTTAAAAAAGTAAAAACCGTTTATTAAACAACTAAAATGAATAAAATAATTTCCACATTATACCTTCTGAAGTTGGTGATAAGACATGACAAATATATCGAAGAATTGGAGCTTCGACTTTAGTAGTTATTATATAAAAATTTGTATCTTTCTTTAAAAATGCCTTACCCTCACATTAGGATTTTCTCCTGTATCGTGGAGGCAGTTTACAAACATTGATTGCACGAGGACAAACATCCAGACCCGGAACAATTATTTGTAGGCTATACAAATACTTGTTCCGTGCGGGATTCGAACCCGCGGCCCCCAGAGCTGTCAAAATTATTTTATTATTTTTAGTTTTTGTATACGTTTTTTTTTTTACTGTTTCTTTAAGTTTATTTTTACCGTTTTGAGTGGGCTACGGAACATCACAAGTTCAGGGGAATAACTAGTACGTAGTCTAAATAGTTTCATTAAAAACTTCATTTCCCATTTGTCCACCCTAAGTGATGAAATTATCTTAAAAGAAAACATTTTTTTAATAAAAGAAAACTGATTAAAATTGGTTCTTACACAAGAAGTTATGCTCGATACATAAAACGAAAATATATAAGGATGAATTCAATACCTACTTCTTTTTTTACGTCGGTTAAAAAAAACTTAAAACGTATTGATTTCAGATTACAGATCAGATTATACGAAATTTCAGTTTATTCAGAGGCCTTAAAATGGGTGAAAACTGAATTATATAATTCCAGTACATTCATAATTACACACATACGTACAGACATACACACATACGCACTTACATATATACAGGTCAAGCTAATATGCAATTAATTTAAAGCGTATCAAAAAAGTACTACGTTTGTTTATGGTCTATAGAGAACGAGAACATTAATTCCATTCACACCGCTAGCAGACTACTTAGTGATCAAAATACGTAGTTAATAGTTTGAGGGTCGTGAATTCGAATCGGGGCCAGAGTTTGCATTAGTGCAGGGATTTCATTTTATGGGTCGTGCAGAAATATTCTATTGTACCATGTTATAAGAACCAATGAAAACTTAGCAATGATTACAATGATTACAATTTTTTTATTTTGAATATTAAATACTAGCTGTTCCCCGCGACTTCGCCCGCATGGAATTTATTACGATTGGATTTTATGGGTTTTAAATTTTTGCGCGGAACCCTAATTCCTTTTCTAAAACAAAAGTAGCCTAAGTTACTCCTTATAACATTAACTATCTGCCAGTGAAAGTCCCGTCAAAATCGTTTCAGACGTTTCGGAGATAAGCCGGCACAAATAGACAGACAGACAAAAATTTTAAAAATTGTGTTTTTATTATAAGTACCGTATACACATTCATATGTATTTAGTTAAAAGCTGTTATTTTGACATTACAAACAGACAATTGAATTTTAATTATTTGTATAGATGTTTAAGTTCAATGGAGTGACATGTATGGAACGAATGCTTAAGGCGACACATCGAAAACCGTTGAAGCGGGCTATCGCCGGACTGACCCGAGTGAAACATAATTTCTATAAAAACTTCAAAAACGCCGTCATAAGGCCTAAAATTGCGTAGCGCCCGCGACCATTAAGACCGCTTAGAAATCGCTTGCAATCTTAAAATATTTTAAAAAAATTATTGATTTAAGTAATCAAAATAATGAGCAAGTAAATTACGAATATTGATGTTATGAATGTATTTGAGTGATTCCCAAGCATATAGATTAAGTAATTTCGTTGTAATTTCAACTATAGTGATTTTTAGAGGTGTTTTCGCAAATAATTATGATCGAGTCAAAATTATACAATCGTGTTTTTGAACAAGCAAAATCAAGATAAAGACATGAATTTACCTATATCAAAATTCCAGTTTCGTTAGTCGTGTCATATTCCTATACTATTCGATGAAATGAGGTGCATTTTTTCGCGGTGTCGCCTTAAGGCCGAGTTGGACAAAATATCGTATTTTACCACGCTTTTTTAATATGTTTTCGAAAAACTATGCGCAAAGAAACACATACAATTAAATTCTTATGTATGCCGTATGAGGATGCTGAAGGTCGCTCAGCGAGCTATGGAGAGGACCATGCTCGGGGTCTCTCTGCGTGATAAGAGTAGAAAATTATGGTATCCGCAGTAGGATCAGAGTAACCGACATAGTCCAACTGATTAGTAAGCTGAAGTGGCAATGCGCCGGCCATACAACTTGAAAAACCGATAACCGATGGGGAAGAAAGGTTCTCGAGTGGCAACCTCAAGTCGATGGATGCAGATGGCTCAAAACCGTGCTTTGTAGCATTCCTTGAGGAAGGCTAATGTTAAACAGTGAACTTGTGAAGGGTTGCAATGATGATGATGATGTAAGCTGAACGCAACGCTCCGCCACACGCTCCGCCGGACGCGCATAATTCAGACGGTAGACTTATAACTTATTGCTATGAAAAGTAAAAGGACAAAATAATCGTACATTAAACTAAAACAATGAACAAAGAAAAGTTAAAGTTAAAAGTGAAATGATTTTGTGGCCCACTTCATTGACCTTATAGATGTCACTTTCGTTATGTCGTAACGGACGGACGGACGGACAGACGGTAGCTAGTAATTACAAAGCGTGATTTTTCATTTCCTTACATACCTACTCGCAGTTACCGAATTTTGAACGGAGTAATTATGATGAGCCGTGGTAGTTCAGATGGTTAGCGCTCGCTGTAAATTTCACAGTACGCGAGCAAACCGGGTTCGATCCCCGCAGGCACCAATGAAATTGTTAATTGCAATTTTAAGTGCTGATTTACCACGTGCTCGGCGGTGAAGGAAAACATCATGAGGAAACCTGCATGTCTGAGAAATTAAAAAAAATATTTCGAAGACATGTGAAGTTCGCCAACACGCATTGGGGCAGCACGGCGAACATATCCTTGCCCTAAAACCCTCTCAGAAATGAGGGGAAGCCTGTGCTCAGCAGTGGGACGTATATAGGCTGTAACTTTTTTTAACTTTTAATTATGATCGTTGATGGACAGCTTTGCAAACGCGAATAACCAATGAATGAATTATTGACTTTGGGGAGTCGAGTAACTGGTAGGTTCTTCTGTTTAAAAAAAGTTACCCCCGCACTAGCAGTTTCTCATGTACCGTGGAGGCAGTTATCATACATAAATTTCACAGGACAAACATCCCGGAACAATTATTTGTAGGCCATACAAATACTTGTTCCGTGTGGGATTGAACCCGCGGCCCTTAGTGCTGCAACTCATTGCTAAGCTACTACACCACGGACTCGTCCATATTATTACTATAATTGCTTTATTATATTATTATTTATATCTTCAAGAGCAAATTTCTATCACGGCAGCCAGTCTTAATAGAGACTAGCTGTCTGCACGTGACAGAATCAAAGTGCATGAGTGTGAATGTGAATCTAAACGTCCGAAGGTATGCAAATCCGACACGATCCGAGATCTCAGGTGTAGGACTAACGTGATAGAGCCACGCCGCAGCTTTAAATAATTATATTTGTAGCACGAATGGGTCGGCTCGACCGGGGAAGAACCACAATCTCACAGAACCACCAGCCAGCCTAAAATAGCAGCCTAATACTGCTGTGTTTCGTGGTGAGTGTAGAGAACCGCCTCGCCTCTAATGCCCTCGAAAAAGAAAACCATCTTTACTGTAAACGAGGCATTCCATCTTAGTCCTCAGGGTGTCATTTAGGTTGGCATTTTGTCTAAACTAATCGAGGATAGATGTAGATGTGTATGGGCCATCCACTCAGTTTACCATCAGGTGTAATCGTTTCCCACCCTAATTCTTAAAAAAACGGCTTTACATGCCTTCCGACGCACGGGGATGAAACTGCGACAACTTCATGACTCCACTGCTACTGCAGTTTCTCGAGAGAGAAACTCAATAACTGATTTGCACTTACTTGACCGCAGTCCCGCTTACAACCACCAGACCAAAGATACAGTCAGTTATTATATTTATTAGAGGTTAACTAAATCAAAATTTCTTACTTATTATCTCTAATTTCAATATTAACCTGTCAAACGACCTTGGCAAACGGATGTACGTGCGGTAGTCGATCCTAAATACAAAGCTTCAAAAGCTCCTTAATTGAATTTCGTATAGATCAAACACAGTTTATTGCTAAAGATCATAAATGTTTTTTTTTTGGAGCAGTGTACGCCACTGGCGGCAAGTGGACGTATGCGAAGCTATTATTTAGTTATTCACAACTAACTGTGCCCGCGACTTCGTTTGCAGTTTTGTTTTCGTAAGTTTGCAATTTACATGGTTTAAAGATTTATTATTTAGGGGGGGATTATAATTTTATAAACTACACCACCATTGTTATTTAAATAATAATTATATATTAATATTAGACGGCTCCGTGACGCAGTGGCTTAGCGATGAGTTGCAGCGCTAAGGGACGCGGGTTTGAATCCGCACGGAACAAGTATTTGTTTGGCCTGCAAATAATTTGGATCTGGTCTGGATGTGTGTCCTTAGAAAATTTATGTATGTAAGCTGCCTCCACGATACAAGGAGAAAATCCTAATGAGGGGTTCGATTTAATGTACTTTTTTTACTTACTATAAGCTAGTGCTCGACTGCACTCCCACGTGATGGTTTCTTTTTTTTATTGGAGAGGGGGCAAACGAGCATGCGGCTCATCTGATGGTAAGTGACTACCGCCGCCCATGAACAACTGCAACACCAGGGGAACCAGGGGAATTGCAGATGCGTTGCCGGCCTTTTAAAAAGGAGTAGGCTCTTTTCTTGAAGGTCCCTAAGTCGTATCGGTTCGGAAAAATCGCTGGTGGTAATCGATTCCACAAGGAAGTTGTGCGAGGAAGAAAAAATCTTCTAAATCGCACAGTGGTGGACCGCCAATCATCCAGATGGTGTGGATGGTATCGGGAGTTCTGCCGCGATGTGCGTTCGTGAAATTTGGCGGCTGGGATAATCCGAACAATTCCTCAGAGCGCTCCCCGTGATAAATGCGAAACAAAATGCAGAGGGATGCAACATTTCTTCGCAGCGCCAATGAATCGAGCCGATCGGAAAGGACTCGGTCGTCGATGATTCGAGCCGCTCTGCGCTGGATGCGGTCAAGTGGAAGGAGCTGGCACTGGGGAGCCCCAGTCCAGAGATGGGAACAGTATTCCAAGTGAGGCCGAACATGCGCCTTGTAAAGTTGCAGGCGTTGTGCCGGCATGAAATACTGTCCCGCTCTGCTGAGCACACCAAGCTTTTAAGAGGCCAATTTGGCCTTCTCTTCCAAGTGACCACGAAACTGCACGTCACTCGATATGTCGACGCAGAGGATTCCGATACTGGCTGAGGCAACAAGGGGAGTGTCTTGAAACTGAGGAGATACGACAAAGGGGTTCTTTTTAGCGGTAAACGCGCAAACTTATGTCTTATGAGGATTAAACTGGTCTAGATTTAGTCACCCCCAATCCGAGACTTTGTTCAGCAAAGACTTGACTTCAGACACAAGTTTGTTCCGGTACTCGGCGACGTTTTCCCGAGAAATATTGGCACGGCCGGTGTATAGAGCGTCACCAGTGCTGTCATCCGCATAGCAATTAATGTTACCGGTTTGCAACATATCATTGATATGCAGAAGAAACAGCGTTAGTTATAGCACGCAGCCTTGTGGAACACCAGTGTTAATAGGCTTGTAGTCGGAGCATGCACCGTCTACAACGACTGCAAGATCTGCAAGAAAGCTGGTGATCCAATTGTACAATTTCTCGGGAAGCCCATAGGAAGGGAGCTTCGAAAGAAGCGCCTTGTGCCAAATCTGATCGAAGGCTTTCGCAATGTCCAAACTAACGGCCAATGCCTCCCCCTTGGACTCTACTGCCTCCGCCCATCTATGAGTCAGGTAGACCAAAAGATCACCAGCTGATCGACCCCGACGAAAACCGTATTGGCGGTCACTAATCAGCTGGTGATCCTGAAGGTACGGAGCTGGCAGTTTATAACGGATTCCATTATTATGGAGAACAAGAAGGTCGCCGCACATCCGACATGGAGCACTCACACCGCGGGATGGTCGGCGGTGTGTTCCCTCCGTCATCAAGAGTCGAGTTGGACGCAAAAAGGGAGCCTAAAAGGTCGGCTTTCTCTTTTGCGACGTGAGCTAGTGAGTCGTCCTCCCTGTGCAGAGATGGTAGTGATGGCTTACAGAAATTCCCTTGGACAGCCTTGGCGAGAGACCAGAATGCACGGGTTCTCGAAGGAAGGCAAACTAGTTTCTCGCCAATTCTGCCTATGAGCTCTGACTTTGCCTTGGCAATTACTCTTTTGAAGGACCTGGAGGCGAAGTTATACTTCTTTTTAAGCATGCTGGTGCTTACATCCCGAGCCGCGGAAGCCTCAGCCCAGGCCTGATAGCACTCCTGCTTACTGCGTAATGCAGTCTTACAGGAGCGACCAAACAAAAATGAATGAAAAAATTGGTACCACAGATGATGGAATAAATAGTTCCATTCCCTGTAGCACCACATCAGTGACAGAGTCAGTAACAGCGCTGGGATCATCCGGCAAGAAGCAAACCCACCCCCATGGGTAGGCTGCAAAGAAAGATCGCATTCCGTCCCAATCCGCCGACCTTTAAAGCCAAACACGACGGCAACCTGCAGAACGCGACCGCGAGGGGAGCGTGAGTGGCACCACACTCCGGATCAGACAATGGTCCAAAGAGCCGAGAGGGGCATCGACGGAAACCTGATATCCGTCCGGATGAGAGGTCAGCAGAAGGTCCAACAGGAAAGGTGTATGATCCTTCACATCTGGAATCCGCGTACGCGAAGTAACCAGTTGTGTCAGACCATATGCCAAGGCAAAGTCATAAACAGATCTCCCCGCATGATCGGTTAAACGTGAACCGAGCCATTCGGCGTTAAAATCGTCAAGGATCACGATCTCTGCGTATGGGACCTGTTGTAGCAAGGAATCTGTAGCCATTTGGACGTGGTCAATGAGTCGGTCCCTGATGTTGCAGTAGAAGCAGAGTTTCCACTTAACGCCGGTATTCTGTGAGGTCGTGGTACCAACCCGGCTCGAGCCGGCCCATACGTGCAACAGCAAAAGCTGCCGCGTGGCTCTACCACTGTTAAAAGTTAAGTGGTGATGAAGCCCTAGATGGTAAATCGGTCTTAGAGTAACAAAAGCCTATTCACTCTTGTCTTGAAAACGCCCAGATTGTATTCAGACGGAAAGAAAGACGCCGGCAAATTATTCCACTCCTTTTACTGTACGCATTACGAACGACGCAACAAACCCTTTGGTTCGGATGCGTGGAATATCGACAACAAAGGGGTGAAGACACGCTGTCCGATGGCAGAAAGGGGAGGGGTAGGAAATAAAGCGTGTAATTCTTGCGCACACTTTCCGAAATGCATCCTATAGAATACCGAGACGCTGGCTACTCTGCGCCTGTGCTCGAGGCTGATAAGATTGCTTCCCAAATCAAGGTTATCAATAAGCCTCTTAGCACGTCTCTCTACTGAGTTTAATGTTACTGGGTGGCATTTTGCAGCACTAACCTATATGTAGTACTCCATTCACAACCGGACTTGCGCTTTATATAAGGTAAGGAAGCTGCCCGGGCGTAAAGTAACGCCACACCCCTGCTAGGACACCTAGTTTCCTTGCGGCTGCTTTGGCCCTGCACTTAATGAGTCGCCCATAATTTACGTTTACGCACTCCTTCTCGATATCAGCTATCTAAACGCCAAACTATATGCTAAATCTCCCACTCCTCCAGGCGCGCATATGTTATAGATAGGGTACGAAGTTTTGTGATTTGGATAAACACTTGTATCTGTTTCACAATATTTATTTTAATGCCCATAGTCGTGCGTTATCAGCCAAGATGGAATACCTCGTTTCAAGTAAAAAGGGTCTCAGGTTCTCTACACTCACCATACAAAACACAGCAGCATTAAAGTGCTATTTTACGCTGGTATTCTATAAGAGCGTGGTCCTTCCCCGGTCGAGGCGACCCATTCGTGCTGCAATCATTACATAGCTGCAGCATGGCTCTACCACATAAAAAATGTACAAAGTTTTCCTTTTACGTATTAATATTAAATTATCTGGAAATCAAACGTAGGTGTAAATCGATTGTCTGTGTAACGTAGTTACAGAATTTTATTTTATTTGTATGACTCAGTGACTGAAGTATTAAAATGTTAGAATTGTTTTATAGATTTCACAGCTGGGCACAGGCCACCTCTCAATTTTAGAGGCTATTAGTTACAGTCAGTCAGTAGTCACGTCTCTGCATATTATATAAACTTTCTTATTTCTAAGACATAGTTTGGTAGAGCCAGGCTGTAGTGTTTATTGGTGCAGCAAGAATGGGTCGGCGCGACCCCCTTCTCCAGAGAAGGGAAAGGATCACCCTTTCACAAATAACCAGTGTGGTATGGAGAGTGATGAGAGCATACCATTTTAGTCCTAATGGGTAACGAAAAACAAGAGTGACACACAGTCCACCTGATGGTAAGTGGATGCTGTGGCCTATAGATATTTACATCTATCCTCGATTAAGAATCGAAATGCAGATGCGTTGTCACCCCTGAAGACTAAGGGAATGCCTCGTTTTTAGTAAAAGCGATTTCCGGTTCTCTAAACTCATACGTAACACAGCAGAACAAAGCTGCTATTATGCGCTGGTATTCTGTAAGAGCGTGGTGCTTCCCCGGTCGAGCCGACCCTTTCGTGCTACAACCATAATAAAGCTGCAATGTTTCTCTAACACGTATATATAGATCAACTATCAGCCCGCGAGTACATTGTGAACCAAAATTAACTAGGCCCGAGCCGACAAACAGTTCCAGTCCTTTGATGTGCGTACTAAAAGGTCGTATATCATTTTCCGTAAGTCCTAGAAATGCCAAGAGCGTAGAACTCGCAGATAAAATCTTTTTATAATTTATTATACACTGACGACCTAGCGTTGCACGTGAATAGAAATATAATTCTTCAGATCTTTTAAAATCGTTCTATACAGAAGCCATCGTAACGTTTGTCAGTTACTCGACTCCAAAGAGTCAGTAATTTCTTCATGGGGCAATGTAAACGATTTTACAAAAAAGTTTTAAATTTTTATTATGCAAAAAAAATGTTTAATAAGGGTTATTATACTACTAAAGGGTACATGATTGATAATAACCTCTGGAAATGAGGTGATCGCTACTATACTGTTTCCAGATGTATCAAAAAAAATCCGCTGGGTTTCTTGCTGTTTCTTCAAAGGACAGAGGTTTTTTGGTAAAACTTAAATGACTTTCAATAAGTGTTCTTGTAATCTATATCGAATAAAAATGATTTTATTCTGTTCTATTGTAGTATATTCTATTTGCCGATCTGCTAATTTAATCTCCACAGTTCCTAATTAAGAGCCCGTGTGGAGAGGTCTTAATAATTCTTTCACTAATTTATAAGTGCATGCTTTTGAATTAGTGGTGTCAAGGTTGTACATTTTGATTCTTAATCTAAAATTGTGACTATAGTCCTCACCGTCCACTTATAGCTCAACTCCACGGAGTCACTAATTTATTCTTGGGGCGATGTATATGCTTTTACTCCAAGAAAATTTTCATAATTAGACCTCCGCAAAGTTCAAAAACTTTATTAAACAAAGCTTGTAAAAGGTTATTATAATATTAATGAACTTATGGATGATAATAACCCCTGGGAATGAGGTGATCGCTACCAAGATATTTCTAATTTGTTTTGTGTTGTTAATTGTTTAACAACACTAAACAAATTACTATTATTTTGTAAACTCTTCTTTTTACCAAAAAAAAGGTCCCGCTGGGTTTCTAGCTGGTTCTTCCCAGGACAGAGGTCTTTTTCGAACCAGTGGTAAATTAAACATAAGAGTGATTTTCAATAAGTATTATTAATAATCTATATTGAATAAAAAGTTTCTATTTGTCTTCCTATTTACAGCATAAGTACACCATAATGCAAACTGCGTACTAAGTATCGGATGCTAAATTAAAATGCATTTATTCGAAACGAAGGCCTCACCTTCCATTACCAACTTTATCAGTGTCGATTCGAGAAGAAACGCACCCGTTACCTCAATAAATTACAAAGTATGTCCTGATATCCTCCACGGTAGGTAACGGTATACCGGGACCGGCTTGCCCCGGGATGGTGCCACCTACCATTGGGGTCAACGAACCTGTTCAATACCGCATTATAATGCGTATTCCTAATGACATGCTTTGTTGACGATTAAGAGTAACCGGCTTTACCGTACGGCTTGGCAGATTATCTATGTGCACATATAACGGTGAAATGTTTGTCTGTGATAGCGTTATCTAAATTTATTACTGAGTAACGGTTTACTTCATTCCAATAATAAATTAAATATATTTGAAATTATTGTAATGCAATCTAATATATAGAAATTAATTTTTGTTTGTTCGTATTTTATTCGCTGCCAAACCGTTCAGCAGATTGCGGTAAAACTTTGTCAACTTACTGCTTGCACTTGTGTGAAGGTTATAGGCATAGTTCAATTAACTTAAACTAGGTGGCGCGTGTATCGTACAGCCAAATATATTTGAAAGTTATATATTATCATTCAATGAATGTATTATACTTCCTAATTAAATAATATAACTCTTACAAATTTAAAGCTACATTTTCACAATTATTTCTTCTATGGCAGCAACGCGCCGGTTACCGGCTGGTTTAAATGTAAGAAAAACAGAAATATGGATTTGTGGACTGATATCTGCAGTACGGAGATGAATCCTTTTTATAGAATTAGGGTGACAAACGACAGTCCACCTATGAGTAAGTGAAGACTGTGGCGCATAGACACATTACTCACACATCTACCCTCGATTAAGTATCAAAATGCAGATATGTTGTCACCCCTGAGGACTAAGATGGAATGCCTCGTGTTCAGTGAAAAGGGTCTCGGTTTCTCTACGCTCACTATACGAAACATAGCGCTAAGCTGTTATTTTACCTTGGTATTGTGTGAGAGCGAAATCCTTCCCGGTTCGAGCATATCGGTGCTACAAACATAATATAACTGCCACGTGGCTCTACCACGTATTAACTTTTTTAAGTTTTCTTTGCTTTTTAGAGAGATTTTACTAAATGGTAGGATTTCTTTTCTGCCAAAGAGTCCGTTTGAGGTGCGAGACTCGTATTTATTATTTCTGCTGTGCTCCCGTAATAAGTGCACTGCAGTGCTCCGGTCTGAAGTGTAAAGAGGGCCTGTATAGTTATAGGCTGTAAACAACGCTTCTGTGGCCTTCTTTGTTTGAAGATGGTTGCAGGTGTCCATGGGCTGCCACTTACCACTACACACAATAGCCACTTACCATCAGGTATACTGCAGGTATACTTAGCATCAGGTAACTGAATTTGTCACTTCAATCAAACCCACACAAAATTTGAAATCTCTAACTCATCCGAAAGTTTAAGTTAATTTTACCTTTTTAAACCTATCGCAAAATTGTTTCTTTTTTTACAAAACGATCTTTAGTGGTCGGACAACAACACAGATAACTTTCCGGGTGCAGTTACATGTTAAATAAGTAGGAGCGGTGGAATATCGTATGTCAATACCTCTATTTTATCTGTTTTCGCTATCATTTAATTAACAATGACGTATGCTGTGGTATTGAGTTTTTTTACGACACCATAATATGCCTTACTATCCTCAGGCCCATTACTAAACTTGGTATATTACCCTCCCGTCACTATACATTTACCTACGAAGTTGACATGTTTGTTTTTAAACAAGTGAAATAAAAATAATATATAATATAAAAAAAATATTCTAGGTTTATTTTTTCATATTCTTACATTGTTATCCGATTTTAAGCTATATTCAAAATATTAAGTCAATAGCACATCTGTAACTTATTTTTAAAATCAACTACTAAATTCGATCCAAACAGACATAAACGAAAGCGAGTTAATAAAAAGACGTGGTAAATTAAGTAATTGTTTATTAAGCAAGTGATTTGAATCCCTGAAACCGAAGTGACCCGTACAAACCTGTCTTCGATGTCATTCCTGGAAATACTTGTAAGAGGGACAAAATAAAAAAGAAATACCTAAATAATTTAAATTAGTAAGCGAAAGATTATACAAGAAACATTTGTAAAATCGGTTAAAAACTAAAAGCTTTTATGATAATTTAAGATTTTTTTGATAGTAATCGTTTAATATTGTCATATGGACAGTTTAAAATTATGTTAAAATTGTGTGTTATGTACGAGCTATTGTTAGCAAAACACCACTTCATTGGATAAATTTTAACATCTTATATCGTGATTCTTGCAAATAAAAATTTATGATTATAATTTAGGATTATCCGAGTTCCAAAGAGAGGTCATTAATGGTATCAATTTTTCATTTTTTCCAAGCATGTATGCTTGAGTATATAGACGTGAAGGAGGTGAGAGAGGTGTCTTTTTTATAAAATTTTTTAACTGACTTCAAAAAAGAGGAGGTTCTTAATTCGAGTGTATGTTTTTTTTGTACGTATGTTACGCGATATCTTCGCAGATTGTGAACCAATTTTGATGATTTTTTTAATTTATACTTCAAGGGTAAATTTGGAGAAAAAAATTAACCCCATATAGTAGCTCAAGGACTAAGCGCTCACTGTAAATTTCGCAGTACGTGAGTAACCCGGGTTCGATCCCTGCCGGCACCAATGAAATTGTTAATTGCAATTTTAAGTGCTGATTTTCCACGTGCTCGGCGGTGAAGAAAAACATTTTGAGGGAACCTGCATGTCTGAATAATAAGAAAAAATTAAATTCATGTGAAGTTCGCCAACACGCATTGGGACAGCGCAGCGGACATTTCCTTGCACTAAAATCTATAATCAATTGAAATGTAATCACACCATACAAAATTTAAAAACAAACCCTTTGGTTTCCCATTAAGTTATCACAACCAGTATTCAAACGTATAGAAAAAACTTTACTTCAGAAAACACGCCCTTAAAAACATGTGTGCAGTTCACACGCGGTAGTTGAAACTCAGAAAAGTAGACAAGAGTGGGGAGGCTACGAAGCACTGCATAGAGAGGAGACCGAGATAATAACAAATACTGTACTTTTATCTCATTTTCATATAGATGTATATGTTTGTCTCTTTTTAGTATCGCTTTTTCGTTTCATCGAGTTTCAAATCACAACGATTCCAAAGCAGTTTTCACTTTAAAATTAAATCAAATTTGAATATTTTTTGTTTGCATATTGTATGTGGTTTTATTACTTCTGACTGACACGCAAATCGATTAAGCGGGGTCTTTGACAATAATCTTGCTCCCCGGCCAATGCAGAGGTAATAATTACTACAAATAAAAATTACAATTTGCAAATAATTTTTTAAGTTAAATTTTTAATGTTATGGTTGAGTTTTCTAAAGTAAAGTTATTTCTATACGTTTGAACACTGATTGTGATAACGCACTTAACGGGAACCATTGGGTTTTGTAACATGTTGTATAGTGCCAATTTGAAATTGAATCATAAACAATACCTAAATCTAGAGTGAAACCACGGGGCTTTGCTAGCGAAGTCGCCTGTCGTCGTCTGACCTTTATTATATGTTTTGCGCGCTGAACAACAAAAAGCGTATGTGCTGTGTACCGGCTAACGTCCGTCATTGTAGCACGGTTACTTCTTGGTACTGTACTCGTATTTGAATTTAAGTCGCAAAGATAGCGCCTGGTTTCATTTCGTTTGTTTGCTATGATACGTTATTTTCATAGTTCTTAACAGCTATTTAAAAGGTATTTCATACATACCTTAGGAGGTTTTAACAGGTTCCCTGTCCGCGATATAGATGCAATAGTTAAACAATTAAAATATTAAAACGAACGGGAAAGGGTTAATACGCTTTTATTCGCTTCATCTATATGTTTGTACGTATGTATATTATTAATAATAGGTCGTTTGTATAAAATTGAAGAAAAATCTCCTTGGTTGTACTGTTTGTTTCTGGCTGGATTTAATATCAATACATATAAGACATTAACAAAAATAAAAATAAAATGTAAAAACACTTTCCCGCCATTTTTCAATTGTTATTCTGTCCGCCAAAATGAGTGAATCTAACGAAGAAATTCGATACATTCTGAAGTTTATTACAAAAAAGGGATAAATGCGATTCAAGCCGCGAAAAATTTGTGCCGTTTATGGACTTAATCTAGTGTCAGTAAGAGTAGCACAAAGTTGGGTCAACTATTTTTGAAAAAGTGGAGCAAGATTAGCATATTAGTAGTTATGACATAGCCGAGGAATCGAGGATTGACCACAAAACAGTTTTGACCCATTTGAAAAAGTCTGGCTTTACAAAAAGTTCGATATTTGGATACCACACGAGATCACTGAAACAAACCTAATGAATCGTGTACTCATTTGCGATTCTCTATTGAAACGTAATGAAACCGAACCATTTTTGAAAAGATTGATCACTGGTGATGACAATTGGATCACCTACGACAAGAAAATGCCAAAAATTCATGGTCAAGGGTAGTTAAGCTCCACAGACTGTAGCGAAACCCGGATTATCACGCAATAAGGTGATGCTGTGTGTATGATGGGATTGGAAGGGCATCGTTTATTATGCGCTTATATCGCCGGACAAAACCATCGATTTGGATCTCTACTGCCAACAACTAATGACTCTAGCAAGAAATTGAAAAAAACGGCCGGAATTGATCAAGAGAAAAGCAGTGGTCTTTCATCTTGATAACGCCAGACCACACACATCTTTGGCCACTCAGCAAAAATTGAGAGAGCTTGGTTGGGAAGTATATTGCACCCTAAGATTTAAGCAGCGCGGCTCTATTACGTATAATTGATAAATATTTGTTCCAAGTCTGGATGTTTGTCCGTGTGTATGTATGTAAACCGCCTACACCATACAGAAGAAACTCTTAATGTTACGTTATAAAACACAAAAAAACGTTATTTAGTTTTAAAATAAGATTAGCTGGGATCTAATCTGTTGAGATTTTAAAGTAAAATTCTAGATTTAGAAGTTGACAACTCTGATCATTAGCCTACAGGGCCAAATGGCATAAGAAGACATGAACTGTCATTTAAAAAAAAGAATCGTTTAAAGTTTCATTTTATGTTGCTGAATGAATTGTTTGTAATATAAACTGGTTTCACATGCACCGGGTATGTAATATAACGGGACGTTACGGATAACTAAACGTTTCTTGAAAATTGGTATCGGGCAAGTCTGTTCCATCATAACACTTTTAACGGTTTTTACATAAATAAATTAGGGCAGTTCCCTTGACTTACATTAACAGACAGGAGTGCTCTTAATTCGACCTTGGAACGCTAGCTCTAGAGTCGTAGCCTCGTAGCTAGTTACGAAACGGTGCTATTTTGTAAATACATTTTTTTATAGAATAACCTGGTGGTAATTGGATGCTGTGGCCCATAGACATTTATCCTCGATGAAGAATCAAAATGCAGATGCGTTGTCACCCTTGAGAACTAAGATGGAGTGACTCGTTTCAAGTAAAAATGGTCTCCGGTTCTCTACACTCACCACACGAAACACAGCAGCATTAAGCTGCTATCTTTAGTGGATATTCTGTGAGAGCGTGGTCCTTCCCCGGTCTAGCCGACCCAATCGTGCTACCACTTTATAGCTACAGCATAGCTCTACCACGTACAAACTTTGTTTTAAGAACTCTAAAAGAAGACAATTAAGAAATTACTAAAGCATATGATGCACACACACACACAAAGCACTCATCGGAACCCAGAACAAAGCCTGATTCTTGGATGCAAATCAAACTTAAACCTAGGACACGTGAATCATTCCAGTACTTAGTCGCTAAGCCAAGCGTATGGAATAAACGTTAATAGAATAATCACAAGGACGCTACGTTGGGTTTAAATATATTAGATGGTGCAAAATTCCAGATGTTTCTCGAATCACATATTATGACACGCGTTACCGTTTTATCAGATGACAAGTACTGTCTTCAAATGTACTTACGTTTGAATTTCGATTAGTGTAAACAACTTAATGAATAAAACATTAATGAATACGCTTGTGCACAAAGCTTTGCTATTTATCCCATTAATCGAAAACAGAGGCATTGATAAAGGGTCATAATCACAGATAAACTAATCCGGGAACCAATCATTTGGATTACATATAGAATAAATGGTGACAATACGAGCACACAGTCCACCTGATAGTGAGTTGATGCTGTGGAGTATAGACATAGTCTACCCTCGATTAAGAATCAAATTTAGATTGGTGACAACATCCTGAAGACTAAGATGGATTGCTTCGTTACCATTAAAATGGTCTGCAGTTTACTTACCATACAAAACGGATCAGCATTATGCTGCTAATTTTTGTTTAGTTTTTCGTAGTGCAATTCGTGCTTCTTAAGTAATTTCATATCCGGCTCGAAGGACCAGAAATTTAGTGTATTACTCTAACACAATAACATTTCTAATAAATAATATAGATGGTAATACTGTTTTAAATGAATGAAAAAATACTCAGTTAATGTTAAAGTTATAAAAAACGAGCTGCAAAAATTTAAGCATATGCAAAATAATGCTACATGTTCGTGTATTATGTACGATAGCTCATACAATTACGATATTAAATATTGACGTTTTTGATTTAGTGCGCGAAAAACTTGACGGCAAATCATCACCAGATTTTTTATCAGATATGAGTACCGTCATTCAGGCTTTTAATTAAATTCGGATATCCTTGGCAGGAGGAAAATTACGATGCAGTGACCGCGAACCATGACGCAGAGCATTGTTTGCGTTTCTCATAAGGCTAGTTATTAGGGAGGCTGTAAACTCACCGATATACATGCTAACTGGATACTATACGATAAATATGGATCCAAATCTCGTTATGGTGTGTAAACTTAGATGTGAGGATTAGCGAGTGCATTTTCACTTTATCTACTATACATTTGCAAATACCAAACTGAACTACAAATAACTCAGTGATAAACGAATATGAAGGATTATGTATGCAAGCGAAATCCGTTCGAAAATGTCGGAATCAATATCACGGATATGTGATGTAATATATTATAATTACAGCCCTTCACAAGTCCACTGCTGAACATAGGCCTCCCTAAGAAGTACCACAAAACATAGTCTTGAGCCATCTGCAACCATCGATTTACCAGGAATCGTCAATCCATCCAATGGGGGGGGGGACGCTCTACACTTCCTCTAATGGTACGAGGCTGCCACTCGAGAACCTTTCTGCCGCATCAGCTTACTAATCCGTTCATCCCACATCCATTTTGTATCCATTATGTTGAGCATTAGTTGAGTATCCATTTTGCGAATACTTCCTCTTTGCCATTTCAACCAAGCACATTGCATTTAAAATTATCGACACCGTAAATAGCGGGGTAATATCCAACCCTATACCGCGACAAAAAGCGCAATAAAGTGTAAAGACACACAGAGTCGAAGCTGAAATTACAGATAAGGCGTCGTCGACGGCCGTGCATTTAGCGGAGGCATAAACAGGCAAACTTTATGCAAATCAACCATGTATTTACCGCGCTTCAGATCCGACAGCAAACACCCTGATTGTCAGCGCTCACTTGCCCTCTTTTATTGCTTTATAAATATTAATGCGTTCTTTACTCGCCTTATATTAGCTTAGCCTGTATGAATGTATGTATTTAGGCATAATATTTTTTTATAAAACTGAAGTGAAACAGCTCAACATACAGCCCACCGCATGGTAAGTGGCTACTGTAGCCCATGGACATTTTCATCTCTCAGGGCTAAGATGGAATGCTCCAGAGTCTGTAATTATAATGGCTCTCTATACCTTTCAGAGTGGAACACAGTAGTGCAGGTTCTGCTATTTAGCGGCAAATATAAAAAAGAGGGTTGTACCGAACCAGACAGACTCCTGGGCATCTAGAAAACGAGTCCTAACAACTAGTGTGTATAAATGTAATAGAATTTTATATATAACTCCGTTTTCACCCACTTCCAGACATCTGAATAATGATAAATTTCGCAGACAAACAGCAGACGCATCGAGTACTGAGAACAATACAATAATTTATGACTACGACCTAGTATTCTCAACAGAATCATCATAGCTCATGATCAGAGCATGATGTTTAAGTTTTTTATACTCTAATGTCTTAAATAAAAAACCCGTGTCACGATGTTCGTTTACGCCAATCTCCGGAATCTCCCGACCGACTTTAAGGAAATTTTGTAAATGTGTATTGTTTGCTCCAAATTGAGAGGTAGTATAGTTTTTATATATGTGACTCGCAATATTTTTTATTGCGAATTTAAGGATTTTTATAGGGTAAAGGGTCGTCGGAGAGAACATAACAACGTCTACCTGGGCTACTAGTTACTATATTGTACATAAATACCAGCGATATGCCCCGGCTTCGCACGGGTGATTTCTGTATTTCGACAACAGTACCACCTACTGGGTCCAATTGTGAATCTGAACCATTCTCGAGTCAACTTATTCACACACACAAAATTTCATCAAAATCGGTCCAGCCGTTTAGAGGGAGTTCACACAGACAGAAGAATTTTTTATATAAAGAATGCCTAATGTTATTTGTTAAATTATTTATTTCATTGTGTTAATGCAGCGTAGGGGCTGCTTTAAATTCAACAGTATAAAAGCCACACCAGTTCGATCATTGAAATTGCTCCCGGGTTAACTGGGAGAGAGAGTCCGCTATTTGTAATCCTTTTCATTATGGTGTTTTACAATAAAATGTATATAAATAAATCATCTTGTTATTAACCTATCTGGTATTGAAATAATGAGTCTTCCTGGTTCGTTTAAAAACCTTTTATATAATACAATCATTTTTATTTAATAAACATTACAAGAATAATTATTGAAAGTCATTTAAGCTTTACCACTGGTTCGGAAAAAACCTCTCTCCCGGGAAGAACCAGCAAGAAACTTAGCGGGACTTTTTTTACAAGCATAATTTACAATGTAGGGTAGGGCGGGGCTAGTTGAGCATAGGGGTAAGTTGGGCAATCGAAATATCTCAGAAACTATACACCGCACTATACTAACGCATCAAATAGCCGAAAGAAGCGGTCAAGGGGGAGGAACTCATCGCACGACCGCCGGTGAGTTGAGTGAAGCATACGCACGCTTTGTTTGTTTAGCGACCAAAAAAAAAAATCGTGAGTGGGAATATTTTTACTGTACGAGTCAAATATTATCCGTTTTCAATCAGGTAAGTGTTAAATTTCCATAAATTTAGTATATTTTTGGTATTTATAAAGGTTTTGGATATAATTCTAACAGTTTTTTTATAACCTCACTTTTGATTCAAATTTTTGAGGTGGGGTTAGTTGAGCAATAGTTGCTCAACATGCATTTTTCATCATTTCGTGCATTTTCCCCCGGGAATTGTTCGACCATATCCATAGGCATATCGTAGAAAAGCAGCCAAGACTATCAGAAGAAAGCGGAAAGCTGCTATTCTAACAAACACACCCGATAAGAACACATTGCAAGAGGAACAAAATTAAACCACTAAAAAAGTTAAGAAGCCAAAGAATATTGATAATAAAAGAAAGAAGAGTATTGCAACGATGCTGATGATGACTATTCCTGCCTGGTTTGTTGTTCTGAAAGTTTAACAGGGTAAACATGGATCCAGTGTCAAGTTTGCAGGAAGTGGGCACTTACAAAATGTGTGCTAGGTGCTGGTCTTACTTTCGTTTGTATAAATTGTAACAGTGACAGCGATGATTAAGTTTCCAAAACGTCATAAGTATTTTCTTTTTTAATATATTATGCTTTATTGATGATTATATAAATGTTTAAGTCTGATTTTAAGTAGAAAGACTGAGTTCTAATCAAAAACTTAAGCTTAAGATAAGTTGAGTTTTTGTTGATTAAATTTTTTTGTTTAATATTAAAAGAAAATTACTTGTAGTTTAACTGTTATGTCACTAAAATACTAAAAATAAAAAGTTGTTTGTAAAACAGAAATTTTATTTCATGTCTAGTAAACATTGAACCCATGGTTTGACTAGAATTTCTAACTGCTCAATTTACCCCATACCCTTGCTCAACTTACCTCACCTATGGGGTACGTTGAGCACCTTTGACTTTCTTCACTTAAACGGTTGGAGCCCTTAAATGCGATTAGTTAGAAATAAATTACTATGGACTCTTTTGAAAAGGGATAAATTACTTACCCATCAGTATGCATAACAAGCCATGAGGACTTATCGTTGAGGAGCTATGACCGCTCAAGTGAAAAATTGCTCAACTAGCCCCGCCCTACCCTAATATTTTATACAATTAGTATGCAAATGTTTAGAAACAGTATCATAGCGATCACCTCATTCTCTGGGGTTATTATCAATCAAAAAATAAATAAATTAAGAATATAAAAACATGACTAAATGTGTAACATTTTATATAATCACTTGCTATTAATAGGCGTAAGCTAAGATTGCATTAATGAAGGATATATGTATAAAAATACACCGCATAAATTCCGTTTTCCTCACACCTTAAAGTAAAAATAAAGCATTATATTATATAATCTCCCATTTTGCGTATGTTGCAAACTGTGGGAAGTTGAGAATGTGAGTATACGTGGTAGAACCACGCTGCAGCTATATTATGGTTTGCAGCACGAACGGGTCGGCTCGAACGGGTAAGGACCACGCACTCATAGAATTGCATTGAAAATAGCAGCTTAATGCTGCTGTGTTTAGTATGGTGAGTGTAACCGGAGACCCTTTTCACTGGAAACGTGGCATTCCATCTCAGTCCTCAGGGGTGACAACTCGTCCGTCTGCATTTTGATTTTTAATTGAGAATCACCATCAGTTGGACTGTGAGCTCGTTTGTCATCCTTATTCTATTTAAAAAAGGCGAGGGTCTTTTATTTATACCTACATATAAATAAAATCGACTCGTCTGTCTGTAATATCGAAATAACTGCTTTTTATTGAGCTGAGGTGACTATTTGCATCCCATTAGCATTTTTGTCTGTCTGGGTGTATGACTGTCTGTCTTTTTGTCCGGGCTAATCTTCGGAATGGCTGAACCGACTCACTCCTTCCGTGGTACTAACTCACATAGCACAAAAAAAAAAACAAGATACCAAGGCGGTCAACGTGAAGCAGTGTCAAAGGTTCTATATCACACGAAACATCTGGTACTGTAATGACCAAGTAGCCTGTGGCGATTACGGCAAAAAATACGCACATATAGCGACGTGTAGAGGTGGTGTAAGAATATCTACTACACAATACCATCCTGATGAATGAAGATGAAGATGGTTGCCTCATAGCCTGTGACTATATTGGCTCTATTTACCTTTCAGACCGGAACACAGTAATGCACGGACCGGAACACAACTGTTTTTAAAAGAAACTATCGCATAGTAAACTCAAAATGGCGCGTATATGCGCGTGTTATTAAGTGTCAGTATGTATGTATTTTATTTTTAAAGAATAAAGTGACCAACGAGCGCACAGTGCACCTGATGATAAGTGGGTGCTGTGGTCCGTAGACATCTACATTTATCCTCGATTAATAATCGAAATATAGATGCGTTGGTACGCCTGAGGACTAAGTCGGAATGCTTCATTTTCAGTAAAAAAGGTGCGGTTCTCTAAACCCACCATAAGAAACACAGCAGGATTAAGCTGTTATTTCACGCTGGTATTATGTGAGAGCGTGGTCCTACCCCGGTCGGGCCGATATATTCGTGCTACAGCAATAATAAAGCTGCAACGTGGCTTTACCACGTATAGTTATGTATGTCTTTGCTTCAGTTTGGATGACATAATTGGAGGGAAGGAAGCTCTAAATTAATTCGCTAACTTCAGCCGTCCGCTTCGGCACTAAACATATTTCCACCTAGACGCGAGTTTGACGTAACTTTTAAGTTCAAAGTTTCATGATGTAATATTTCTAAGACTACACTTTCACTTGTGTGAACAAAAATGAGTATGATTTTGATCGATATTAAGATACCAATATGAATTTTGTTGCAAATTAATAATGCTTATTTTTAAAGGTTACTTGAGGAGGGGATTTACCACTATTTGTTTAGTTTAGATTGTTATGAGTGAACTCAATGCTCGCGAACTATTATGTCTGTTGCTGGATATTGATTTAATAAATTAGTAATCATCAATCGTTTGTCAACCAATCAATTATTTTTTTTCCCAGAATCAAATAATTTGTTAATTAATTACATTACAAAATTACAAAAGAAATAAACTATGCGCTAACACGGACATACGAACTAAACAAAATTATAAGTCACAACGATCCTCCTTGGACTACTTTGTTTTCTTTATAAGTTTTTTTTAAAGTTATCGCCGTCGCCCATGAATATCTGCAACAGCTGGGGAATTACAGGTGCATTGCCGGCCTTTTAGAAAGAGTAGGCTCTTTTCTTGAAGGTCCCTAAGTCGTATCGGTCCGGAAAAACCTCTGGCGACAGTAAATTCGGTCGTGCAAGGCAGAAAATTTCGCGTAAATCGCACTGTAGTGGACCGTATGGACAGTAGTGTAATGTAAAAACCAGCAGATGATTCAACCATTTGAAAAGGCAACCAAACATAACCTCTATCTAAGAAGAAAACGAAACTATACAAGAGTGACGGCCTCGTGGCGACTGTCCTTGAGCTTCCTTGAAGTTAATGCAAAAACCATCTGACGTTATGAACAAGTTATTCAGCTAAAGTTGCTTATAAAATCAATCAACTGTAGAGTAATTGATGTTTTAGCTTTAGGAATAAAAAAGTCGGTTAAGTGCAATCTATTTTTAAACTATTCGCATTCGGTATCATCTAAATCTCAGCTTATATCGTTTAATTGTAAATAACAATTGAAAGTGCTAGATTTTTTTCAATTCTAATAACTTTAGCTAAATCTACATTTATATATTGTCTAAAAGGCGCTTTTAGTGATAAGGACAACGTTTTTTTTTTTACTAGAATAAGAATGAAAAATGAGTACACAGTCTATGGTAAGTGGCTGCAGCTATTCTTTATTACGTGCCTCGTTTCCAGTGTAAAAGATCTCCGGTTTTTTATGCTGGTATTCTATGAGAGCGAGGTCCTTCCCCGGTCGAGACGTTGATGTTACAACCATAATCTATTTCCACATTTTATATAAAATGATAGAGGTTTGCAGTTGTGCGCGCAACACGGAAAAACTACTGGATAGATTTCAATTAGGTTTTCTAAGTTTTATTTCTTAGACACTTGGCCCTTATGTAAAAAAAAAAGTTTAATATAAAGTTATTAAAGTTTTAAGAAACAACGATTTTTGTACGGAGTTTTTCACACGGTCAACTGTAGGTCGCTTGCTCTCGCGTTAATAATCCAGATAATTTATATATTTTAGCTACAAACGAAGCAACGAATAACATTGTTTACAAAAAAAATTGTCTTTTTGATGTTTTTACCTTCGCACATACGAAAACTTTGTTAATATATCAAGCAACGCGGACGAAGACGCGGGTATCAGCTAGTATAAAGTAAATTATTTCCGCTTACATTTATAATACTTTTAATGTAAAACTCCTGGTTGGTTGAACTCGAGCACAATACGAGGACTGAGTCCAAATTACACGCGAGTGGAGTTGTGACGTAGTTTACACACGGACACACACATATAAAGAATCGTGCTAATGTTACTTAGAGTACATTGCGTAATCAGCGAAAACATGAGGCACTAAGACGTAATACCATTAAACGCGAGCTAACCGCTTATTACCTAAGAGCTTAAAGTAATTTGCGGTAGGTTTCAATAATATGAATATTTTTAAATCGACGAAGTCAATAACTTACAAAAAAATATTTAAAAAAAAACAGGGGTCCCGGATGCATTATTCGTGGTAGAGCCAAGCTGCAGCTATATTATGGTTGTAGCAATTATGGTTGTTGTCTCACAGAATACCAGCGTAAAATAGCAGCTTAACACTGCTGTGTTTCGTATGGTGAGTGTAGAGAACCGGAGACCCTTTTTACTGGAAAAGAGGCATTCCATCTTAGTCCTCACGGGTGACAACGCATCTGCATTTTGATTCTTTATTGAAGATAGATGTATATGTCTATGGGTCACAGCAACCACTTACCATCAGGTGGACTGTGTGCTCGTTTGTCACCCTATCTTATAAAAAAAATGGGTCGGCTCGACCGGGGAAGGATTACGCTCTCTCAGAATACCAGCGTAAAATAGCAGCTTAATGCAGATGTGTTAAGTATGATGAATTTAGAGAACCGGAGACTCTTTTTACTGGAAACGAGGTATTTCATCTTAGTGCTCAGCGGTGACAACGCATTTGCATTTTGTTCTTAATAGAGGATAGATGTAGATGTCTATGGGCCACAGCATCCACTTACCATCAGGTGGTGTGTGCTCGTTTATCACTTTTTTATTCGACGAAGTAAAATAACTAAAAAAATACTTTTAAGGAAACAGGCGTTCAGTATACGTTTCGCTAAATTTGACGCCTGGCGCACACTGGCGGGATGTCACGGCAAGGGATCCTTCGGTATCCTTACATGTAAGCGCACACTTGCTTTATGTCGTGTCCTTAAGCAGGCCGTAGCATTTTTTTTAAACTGAAGTGACAAACGAACTTACATTTTAAACATTATAAACATCTACATTTATCCTCAAATAAGAATCAAAATGCAGATGCGTTGTCAGCCCTGAGGACTAAGGTGGAATGGCTTTGATATTTGACCTTCGGTGTAACGTTATATATTGCAGGTGCGTTGCTGGCTTTTTTTAAAAGGGCTCTTTTCTTGAAGGTCCCAAAGTCGTGTTGATCTGGAAAAATCGCTAGTAGTAACCGATTAAATTGATGGGGGACATACAGTAATTATTAGTAAGGGACTAATACGTTCCTATAGTATCTGGAACTGTCGGCCTTACTCATTGTCCTATTTAACATTATGCAAACCCATATTTTTTTTAGTAATAAAATTTCAAATCAATCACTACGATAGTGCCAGAACAAATTTTACAACGCTCTTTAAACAGTCGGCTCAATTGAATAGTTAATGTAGGAAACTGTTTATATATTTGAATTGATGACGCGTGACACGAAAATTCTCATTTGAAACATTGCCAGGGTTTTAGATTGCTGGTATGGATACACTATGAAAGTGAAAATGTAACTGTTCACGTTTCTATAGACACTTTTACTAATAAAATAATTAGATTTAAAAAAAAGAATTAATTTTAATAAAAATAATTATTTTTAAAATTAAAGAAACACGCTAAAGACAAAATTATTTTATTTTATCCTGATGATCTTGATCAGGATACTAGGATAAAGTTATTAAATTATTGTATTGTCAACAGTCCTTGATATAAGTGCAAATTTTCAAGTCAATCGACCATCTACAAGTTTGTGAAAATTATATTAAAAGATTCCGTTACATAGATAGATAGATACACGCGAACCTAATAAAAGCGTGTTAAAATAGGCGCCACGTTGCAAAATAAAATGTTGCGAATCATAATGTTGTTATTACAAAAATCTGACTTGCGCCAAGTTTTTTTTATTAAATAAAGATTGTATAAATTTATGGATGATAATAACCCCTGGGAATGAAGTGATCGCTACCAAGGTATGTCTAATAGTTTTGTGTTGTTAATTATTGTGTAACTTTAATGATTGTAAACTGTTTTTTTTTTTCAAAAAAAGAACTTCCGTTGGGTATCTAGCTGGTTTTTCGCATGACAGAATCATTTTCCGAACCGGTGGGAAATTAAACATAAAAGTGACTTTCAATAAGTATTATTTATAATCTATATTGAATAAAAAAGTTTCTATTTCTATTCCTGTTGCGCGGTGTAAGTATCAAGGAAGAATATATCTACCCAGACATATATATACTCGACAGAGTCAGTAATTCATTCATGGGGCAATGTATATGTGGCAAGCAAACCAGCTTAATTAGATTTTCATTTAACAGCCAGTCTTTTTACTAAAGGACGCCGTTCAACTACAGACCTGAATGATATTTAGCCGATGCGTCTCATACAATATTGCAACTATCTTGTAATATCAACGACAGTAGGTTAAGGTGCGGCTGCGGGGCCCTCAGGCTACCCTAAAGCCGCTTATATTTATATAGTGCATAATCAAGCATGAAATGTTGTATTAGACGCATCGGCTGAAACGCATGGGCTGAATATCATTCAGGCCGCTAGTTAATAGTAAAAAGGCCTGGCTTTTAACTGAAAAGCTAATTAAGCTAGTTGGCTATGACATATACACTATTACAACAAAGCCCCAGAAAATATGCAAGGTCTCTCTGTTACCAATTTTAAATATTTTATTAAACAAACACTAAAAGAGAGTTAATATAATAAATGAATATATAATTGATAATAACCCCTGGGAATGAGGTGGTCGCTTCTAAACTGTTTCTTAAATAAGTTTTGTAAATAGTTTGTACAACCTGTGTACATATTGTATAATTTACTTTGACAAAAAAAAGTCCCGCTGGTTCTTGCTGGTTCTTCCCTTGGTTTTTTCCGAACCAGTGGTAACTTGTCATCTTTACTGGATTAAAAAGAATATTCTATTCTATTCTATTTGATATTGGTGCGACCACAAGTCTCATTCATAATTAAATTACCGCTGCAAGGGCGCAAGGTCCGTGGGTATCTTAATTGACGTCTTTTTTTTAAATAAAACTGAAGTGAAAAACGAACTTACAGCCTACTTGATTCGGTCGGACTGTAGTAGCTTAAGTATTTTTATCATAGTGTTTTAATATATTCAGCTATTGGAGTCCTTTTTTTTTAAAAAACCGAAGTGACAAATGAACTTACAGTGCATCTGTTTATACGTGGTAGAGCCATTCAACAGCCAAATCAGTAGTATAGTTGTAGCACGAACCGGGGAAGGACCACGCTCTCACAGAATACCAGCGTAAAATAGCAGCTTAATGCTGCTGCTGTGTTTCTATGGTGAGTGTAGAGAACCGGAGACCCCTTTTACTGGAAACGAGGCATTCTATCTTAGTCCTCACAAAACATCTGCATTTTGATTCGTAGTTGAGGATGGATGTACATAGATGTCTATAGGCCACAGCAACTACTTACCATCAGGTGGACTATGTGCTCTATCGTCACCCTTATCCTATAAAAAAGTGGCTACTGCAGCCCACGGTCACCTGCAACCAGCTTGAAACAAAGTAGGCTACAGATTCGTTGTCACCTCAGAGGACTAAGACGGAATGCTTCACAGCCTGTAATAGACCGAAACACAATACCATATGCCGGCAGAATTAGGTAATACGGTGGTCACTAACCTGATGGTACCGACTAGAAAAAGTGTTCCAAAAGGCATTCAAAATTCTTAAAAGATATTCCAAAAGGCAAAATGATAATGTAAAAGCGACTCACTTGACGTTGTTTCTCATATTGTAGTTTGTTGTGATAAACTCGGCGTCCCCACTGTAACAAAGGAAAACATATTTAAGAATATTTGAAATACATCCTAGGGCAACAGAATCTTCCTGATAATAATTCATAATAACAAAAAAACGCCAGCCAACCCACCACATAAGCATGAACTATGGCAAATATATACGGTGGTGACCTATGTTTAGCAGTGGACGCTGGCTGTAATGAAAGAATAAAAAAAGAGTTACCCAATGAGCCGGTAGCGAAGCCTCCATAGAAGCCGAGAAGCCGGGCTTGCCCTATCAAACTGCTCAATCAATAATATCAACTAATAAAATAACTCGTGAACTGTTTCAAACTATTTCAAATTTCCCGCGCGCTTCTCTGTCACTGTCGCTGACCTGTTCTACACAGGCCATAGATTACTGTATATACACAGGCCTTATAACGTCAACACGCGGCAAAACTGCGCGATTAGGTTGTCATAAAAATTTGTCGTCTCTCTCGCACGCGTGGGCTTTTACCGGGCTTTCGAGAAGACGATCGCTCCCTTTCTAACCTATGGTAAAATGTTCTATAATGAAATATAACTACGATTGTTTATATAGCAATTTGTACGTAGCAAAAAGCCAGGCTTTTAGTGTGAAGTTGGTCATTAGTCAAGCGCGGGCGATACCTTTGCAAGTTCACTTCACATTTCAATGTTTACCCTGTGTGTTTACTTGAGCGAATAAATATTGCGAGTTGAAAATTTATGCTTTTTTATAGAATTTGAGTGAAAATGGAGGATAATAGTGTTCCTTGTGATAAATTGAATTGTGTTAAAGTGCTAATCGGCGAGGAAAAGGTAAAATCGAAAAAGAGAAAAGGTAAATTTTTATAAAACTGCTAAAAACAACAAAACCATATCTTAGGCTTGCCCTAGTTTGAAGCCCTAGCTTCGCCACTGCAATGAGCATATAGTCCACCTGGTGGTCAATGAATGGCCCATCACCCACACCTATCTATTCTCAATAAAGAATCAAAATGCAGATGCGTTGTCACCCTTGAGGACTAAGATGGGATGCATTATTACCAATAATAAGAGTTTTAGGTTCTCTTCACCTACTTAGATTATATGAGACCAAAGAGTATGATATGCTGCTATTGTAAGATGATATTCTGTGCGAGCCTGGTCCTCTTACATTGGAGCCAACATTCGAGCTGCACCCCTTATACGGAAAAGCGTGGCCCTAGTTAACCGTGTAGTTGCAGTGTGAGAATATCCACTACCTCATATCATCCCGTGGGTGTCGTAAGAGGTGACACAGGGAAACAAATAACGAGATGGGCAGTAGGGAGACTCCTAATAACGACTAAAAATAAAAAATCTGCGGTTGCCAACCCGCTTGCCAAGCATGGCAACTATGGCAATCTATGGTGGAGGCCTATGTTCAGCAGTGGACTTTAATAGGCTGTAACGGTAAGGTTGGCCCTAATTCTTGTTTCCTGCGGTGGATGTCTTAGGTTATTTCTTGGTTCAGATCTTACCAAACTACTTAACTTTGTTAATTAATAAGTAACTTGTCCGCACCATTAGGCTTATAGTCAAATTAATTACTTCTAAGATGGAGCAACCTCAAACTATTTTAGTAGATAAACATTAAGTAGTAAATATACAGTGCCGGAACCTGCGACCTAATTAATTACATCCTGTACTTATACAAAAGGTAAATATTGGGCAGCCTTGGGCATTGTATAGTGCAGACTCATCAGGCCGCTACATCCACGAATTGTCAATTGAGTGATCAATCTGAGGATATGCCACGCTGTGTTGATTACAATTCGATTCTCAATTGTAAAATATTAATAGAGGATGTAAGCAAATAAGTCCAAGCATGTTTTCGATATTGTATATACGATATGAAATCGGAAGAGTCGAGAAGGGACGCCCTAGACGAAGGTTTATCGACCAAATTGACGATATATTGAAAATGGGCCAGATTAGGAGTACCTTTAACCGACGAGATATGTGGACGAGATAGGCGTAGATATATGGATGTAAAGGAGGCGAGAGAAGTGTGTCAGGATCGTGCCAAATGGAAGTCCGCAGTCTCTGCCTACCCCTCTGGGTGACAGGCGTGAGTGTTTATGTATTTATGTATGTATTATGATATTAAATGACCCGTGAGAGCCGTAAAAAGCGACAAAGGGAAACAAACCGGGAGATGGGCAACATGATCTTCACAATAACAACTAGAAAATAAAACGGCGGTTGCCAAGCGTGGCAACCATGAGGGTATACCCTTATGAAGCAACCTAAGGGTAGCCCAATGTTCAGCAGTGGACTTTAATGGGCTGTAATGGTAGTTGACGGTGGATATTGGATCATTACTGTTTGTACTGAGACACGCTGTATTTTGACACAGCACGAATGGGATAAATAAACCTGTGGAAAATTACACAGAATAGTAGCGTGAAACCTGGTATGGTAGCTTCGTATGTGATAAGTGAGTGCCTTAGGTAGAGCGTATACTTATGGCATTATAATAATATCCCAGCAGTGGACAGCTTCCTACAATGTTGAAAGATATCGGTAACATTAATCTTTAAAACAATGGAAAACTTAAGTACTGTTTAAATTAAATTCGTTATAATAGACAGAAATAGTTCACAATATGTCAAGTTAGCCAATATAACAATCATTGGTGCAATACAGTGTCATAAATTTTTGAATAATCTACGATATAAATTTTTCGCTAATGAGGAGAATCCACGACTTTTTCTGCCACCAGAGCAATACTACTTTGGAAAGAGGTGAAATATTTAACAGATTTCATAGCGGTGGCAGTTAATTTGTTAGAAAAGTGAAAATGTTTATTTCTGAAATATTATTTATAATTTTATATTAATTAGATTAGAAATGGACTATGGATATTCTTAAAAAGTAAAAGAATTCAAAAGTTAAAAACGTATTATAAATTAAAGAATACAGCACTGATGCACTGTTTTTGCATATACATACACTAGAAACCGAAAAACTTATAATTCAAACGCAACTTTCAATTATGATGACACTGTGTGACCATCTGCGTGACAAATAAATTCACCTATTCCTTACTAGCCAAATCTGGTGAGCGTAAGACTATTATCCCTTATTGTAACAGATTTAGAAAAACCTAGATATGCAGTTTTTTTTAATTGAGCTTATGACTAGAATTTTTTTATTTGTCTATGCACTTATATCACAAAAATTCAACTGTATAATTATTATTGAACTGGCTGGTACCCTGCGCATTGCTGCCGCAGAAGAAGTAATTGTGAAAATATCGTTCTTAATTTGAAAGGGTTATAAAGTTTAATTAGCAATGATACCTACATTCATTGAAGTTGAATGATATATAACTTTCAACTACATTTGTCGGCACAATACGCGCGCCACCAATACTACCACACTGTACTATGCTTATAACAATCGCGCAAGAGCAAGCAATAAGTTCACAAAGTTTTACCGCAATCTGGTAAAGAGAAGAGTGTGGTTTGCAAAATGATGTTGTGACCAGGATTAAGAAAGGAATGCTTCGGTGGTTTGGTCATGTAGAAAGAATGAATGCGGAAAGAGTGACAAAGCAAATTTAAGTGGCAGAGGTGAACGGCAGAGTCTGGAAGAGACGCCCTAGGCGAAAATTTATCAACCAAATTGGCGATATATTGAAAATGGGCCAAATTGAGAGTACCCTTAACCGACGAGCGTGTATGCGTAGGTATGGATGGATGTGGAGGAGGCGAGAGAGATGTGTCAGGATCGTGCCAAATGGAAGTCCATAGTCTCTGCCTACCCCTCTGGGTGACAGGCGTGAGTGTTTATGTATTTTTTAATGATAAACGATATGGCAGCGCGTAACATACTAACAAACAAACATCAATTTTTATATATTAGATTGTGCATTATATACGAATGTTATAATTTGCAGACCATCAAAGTTTACTTAATTGGTTTTGCGCTAATAACGCATAACCAGCTGCACATTTGTCTTCTAGCTCTATTGAATTGTGTCTAATATCGCGGAAGGCAGCATCTCCGAAGATCGGCGCAATGTGGTAATAAGGCATATCCTACTTTGAACGCGTAAGTCGTTTCCGCGATCTCTTAATGCGACTCATTAGATCTCTGACGCCTCGAGACTACGCCAAACGGATCGCGAATGCAGCGGTTTCCTATGCGAATGAAATATCGAAAAAAATCGATATTTTTATATCAATTAATTTTTTTAATACCTAATTACTTATTTTCTTTTTTTTTCTTACTAATCAATTTGTAAAAAGTCTGCTGGAATGGATTGCATATTTGCACCAATCGCTACTCTTGTGCTCGCGAACCTTGTATTTTATATGCAGAGTCGACTGGAAACTTCGATAGCGTGATTTATGCTTCGATTGTTGTTCAGTCCGTTTACGCTATCGACAGCGCCGTCACATATATTCGAAGATGCTAATTCTGAACACGACAGTCTGGTGATGGGAAACAACGTCATCACTGTGTGGTATACAACAGACTACATTTGTCTTAGATTAAGAACCAAAATGCAGATGCGTTCTCACCTCTGAGGACTTAGATGGAATGCCTCGTTTCCAGCAAAAATGGCCTCGGGTTCTCTACATTTACCATACGAAACACAGCAGCATTAAGCTTCTATTTTACGCTGGTATTCTGTGAGATCGTGGTCCTTCCCCGGTCGAGCCGAACCATTCGTGCTACAACTATACCAGTAATATAGCTGCAGTATGGCTCTACCACGTGAAAGTGTAATACGTGGTAAATATTGGTATAGTCACGCTGCATCTATATTATGGTTGTAGGACTAATGGGTCAGCCCGACGACTGGGGTAAGACCACGCTCACGGGTGACAACGCATCTGCATTCCGATTCGTAATCGAGGATAGATGTAGATGTCTATGGGCCACAGCAACCAGTTGCCATCAGGTGGTCTGTGTGCTCGTTTGTCAACCTTATCCTATAAAAAATAAATAAATATATATATACCAGTTAGGGCATTCTTGAACAGGCTTTTATTTAATTTTATAAAACTGAATTGCTATTTACAATTCCCCCGATGGTTAGTACCTACTGCAGCCCATATAGAACTGACTGACACTGTGTCACCTATGAGAATACCTCACATCCTATAATTATACTGGCTATATAACCTTCAGACCGGAACAGGTGCCCAGGAACGTGCTTAGTGGCATTCCTTGGAGACCTATATTCAGCATTGGAGGTTAAATAATTTTAAAGGAGTCTTCTCAAGGTAAAGTACGAGTATAATGCTTAACATTTCAGCATGAACAGCAATTTGCATGGTGTTACCTCCTCGTGGAAACAGCTCTTCGCGTGCTCGTGACCATGGAAAGCTTTTTACAAATTATTTGTTTATTTCTCTAAGTACATAATGAAAACAATTTAAATTCTTTCATTTATACGTGATGTCACACATTAAAAGCTAGAGTAACCATGTTTACCGTGGCAAACATAAGGATAATTTGAATATTTTATTATTCTTTTGCTTAAAAAATACCAAGATATTAAATATAGGTGAAGCGCGAGTCGGCCTCGCGCATGAAGGGTTTCTAGTAGGGGAGCCCTATTTAATTTTTAATTTTTATTATTTGTTGTTGTTTTTATTTTTATAGGAGAGGGGGCAAACGAGCATGCGGCTCACCTGATGGTAAGTGACTACCGCCGCCCATGAACAACTGCAACACCAGGGGAACCAGGGGAATTGCAGATACGTTGCCGGCTTTTTAAAAAGGAGTAGGCTCTTTCTTGAAGATCCCTAAGTCGTATCGGTCCGGAAAAATCGCTGGTGGTAATCGATTCCACAAGGAAGTTGTGCGAGGAAGAAAACATCTTCTAAATCGCACAGTGGTGGACCGCCAATCATCCAGATGGTGTGGATGGTATCGTTGTTATATTTGTTATATTTTTGTTATAGCGGCAACAGAAATACACAACATTCTGTGATAATTTCAACTGTCTACCTATTATGGATCATGAGATACAGCTCGCTTACAGACAGACTGACGGACCGATGGACAGACAGCGGAGGCTTACGAGGGTGATCCAAAAGTAATGATAATCGGTTACTTCAGGTCCGCATAAAATCCAAAAATATTTTTGCTTGCTTATATACTCACTACGTCAGCCTAAAAATCATATAAATAGATCACGATTTCCGGAGATACATTCATTTGAATACGAACTGTCAAAGAGATAACATCAACATGGAGAAAACGAAATTAGAGCTGTCATCAAGTACCCTGTTTGAAAAAAAATGTCTTCAAAAGACATACACAGTGACTTAGTGGAAACATTGGGGACACTGTTCTCCATATTCTACAGTTGCACGCTGGTCCAAGGAGTTTAAACTGGGCAGAACATCCACTGAAGATGAACATCGCGAAGGACGCCCATCCACGTCCCTCACTGAAGACAACGTGAAAAAAGTCGAAGATGTTGTGTTGGCAGATCGAAGAGTGACCATCAGGCATGTAGCTGAGGTCACAGGGATCTCATATGGCAGAGTTCAAAGAATCCTTGCGAAGGAGTTGCATATGAAAAGGTCTCTGCGCGTTGGGTACCCAGAATATTAACCGACGAGCAAAAGAAAAATCGAGTTGACAATTCGAGGGTCAATCTCGAAAAGTTCCAAGCAGATCAAGAAAATTTTTGTTCCGTTTTGTGACTATGGACGAGACCTGGATCCACCATTTTGATCCTGAAACGAAACAACAATCGATGACTTGGAAGCGAGCCTCCTCACCGACGCCAAAGAAATTCAAAGTTTCAAGTTCGGCGGGAAAGGTTGTGGCATCTGTTTTTGGGACGCTCAAGGCATAATTATGGTGGAATATTTGGAAAGGAGCCACTATTACGAGCTCTTACTACACAGACCAAATAAGAAGATTACGGGAGGCCATTAAGGAAAAAGACGCGGCAAACTGCGAGCTAGAGTACTGTTTCACCAAGACAACGCACCGGCTCACAAAGCCGCAGTTGCGATGGCTGCCATTCAAGAAACGGGATTCGAACTGCTCGAACACCTCCCTATTCGCCAGATCTAGCTCGTAGTGATTTCTACCTCTTTCCTCGGCTCAAGGAACGCCTCCGAGGCAAGAAATTCGAAGACGATAGCGAAGTAATGGCCGCTGTTGAAGCGTTTTTGAGGGTCAAGACAAAGAATTTTTTCAAAGGGAATCGTGGGTTTAGAAAAAGATGGACTAAATGTATTGATTTGTTAGAGACTATGTAGAAAAATAAATTATTATTTTAACTTTAATTACCGTGTTTTATTTTCATTATCATTACTTTTGGATCACCCTCGTAGTAGTAGGATCCCGTTGGTTATTATTACTAAAAAGTGTGTATCATTTAAAGTTATTGCTCCTTTTTATTTAAAAAGTTAACGTAACAAGGGGAACGTTGTCAATTGTAACGTTTACATTAAGATTTTTTCTGTATTGAAAAAAACTACTTTTACGGATTTTATCGCGTTTAATTAACTTATTTTATTAACTTCGCGACATCGGGACGTCAATCACCTCAGTCCCCCGTGACCATGGGTGCTGTAAAGCACCCGAAACTTCGGGAAGTTAATAAATTAATTAAACGCGATAAAATCCATAAAAGTAGTTTTATTCAATGTGTAGTTTTCGCGTAAATATAAGAAATAATTTTTTCTGTACTTATACATTATTATTTTAAGGATTTTACTTTGATAAAAAAATGTATATAAGATGACAGGCTCTGGCGTTAGAGTTTGCAATGCTATATTAGCATTACGTCAAGGCAGTGTCCAAAGCAGCTTATGATAAAGCAACCTTTACAATCGGCCGTCATATAAAAAAATTGGAATACATTATTTTTATAAGCCCTTGTAATTTTTTTTAAGTGTTGAAACTTATTTTTCGTAAGTTGTTTTCAATTAATAGCACACACACTCGCACGCACACACACACACACACATACACACAAACACACACACACACAAACACACACACACACACACACACACAGACACACACACACACACAAACAGTGTAGTGGCGGTATAAGAATATCCATGTCAAAGATATCGAAAATTTAAAATTACAGAAAAAATAACTCGCATCTAAACTTTAAGAAATGGTAGTAAACATAAAAAAATATTATTCATTTTTTCTTGCAAAACGCACTTCTTTTATTTCTAAATTGCACCCGTGTGAAGCCGGGGCCGCTCGCTAGTGATTAAGCTGAGTGAGGACTATCCCCTATTTTTTTCCGGCTGGCCACTGTTTCGCAGGCACGCAGGTCGAGGCTAGCGAAGTTGTTCTGTGTGTATGTTGTGGCGAAGATATTTATTTACCTTTTAAATCTTAAATGTACACATGTTATTATTTGTCATGTTATTACGGGCTAATGGCTGAAGTGAACATGTCTTACTCTTGAATTTTAGGTTACAATCCAGTCTTAGAGGACAGATACAAATACACAATGTCGCATGCTATAACTAATATATTAAGAAAAAAATAGCAAACAAGCCTTGGAAATAATTAGGAATACTTCATAAAATCAACTTAAAAAACTATCTACACCAACCTATACTAAAATCGACTAAAATATTTACTATAATATCAACTGTCAAAATGGCGTCGATAAAGCGGCGCCCTTTTGAACCTTTATTACATGAATGACTGATGAAGAGCTATCGTAACACAAAGCCGTCTATTCAAATGAAGCTTTATGAAAGCTTTATTTTTGAGTTTTATGAAAGTGACCATATTAACCGGATTACCATATTACCCTCACGTACTATACTAGTTTTGAAGGCCAACCAACCTAGAGTCTTAGTGGCATTAGTGCATATGTATCTTTAAAATAATGTATTTAAACTTTGTTATAGGTTCAGTAACATTCTCATCGAATAAAAAAAATACGAAATTATCTATGGTTTTTCCTATTTAGGTCTGTGTATATTGTGCTATTATAACAACGTCGTATAGATAGAGTTGCCAGATTGTAAAGATGAAATATTAAAAAAAAACTAATAGGTCGTAGTGTTGGGGTTGTAGTCAGAAGAAATCAACAGGTTATGCCTTTCAGAGTACTTTAAAAAACGTTAATTACACAATAACCTATGAAATAATTAAAATGTTTTTTTAATCTAATTAAATTTTCAATTAATTTGTTTTTACGTTGCCACTTATAATTTTAATTTTGAGAAAAATCCCACATTCTGGTAGCTTTAAGTGTATGTGGTAACTTTTGCCGGGAGTGATATCGATGTATTGTGATCCTTCCCGGCTGATCATTACAAGTCCCTAGCGTAGTGGCATAGTGGCGTCTACTTTACCGTTCAATATGCTTTGAATTGCAAATAAATGTAGATGCAGGCGCTGTGTTGAATGTTTGAAAAATCTTGAATGAATCAAAATTTGGAGAATAAAATATAAAATATATTTTGATTCATCTTTAAATAATATATCTTGCAAGACCATTAACAAGATAGAAGTAGCGGTTTTAACACTTTTGTATTATCTTGACCTGTACATATATATGTGTTAATGTATCAATCAATTGGAGTTTAATAATTCAGGTTTCACCCACATCCAGACGTTTGTATACTCTGAAATTTTGCAGATTAAGAACCACTAGATAGAATGACGAACTGGTAAGATATGCAGGAAGTCGATGGATGCAGGTGGCTCATTACTGTGCTTTGTGGCATTCTTTGTGGCCTTTGTTCAGCAGTGGACTTGTGAAGGACTGTAATGATGATGTTAATTGAGAACCGATGACAATGCAATAATTTCATGACTATAGTCTAGTATTCTCGCTTTTAAATGTTTTCTGTACCTTTTTATTTTGTGGTGCACAATATATGTATTCATTCATTCATACATTCATTCATAAGATCATTACAGCGCTTGATCAAGGCGTCTAGAAAAAAACTATAATTTTATTTATATTCCTTTTACCATCTAGCTTTATGTAGTACGATTAATGTCTATTATTTTATTATTGACTAGCGATCCGCCCTGGTTTTGCACGGGTGATTTCTGGACCTCGGCAACAGCATTGCAGTACTTAAGTAAGTTACAAAGTTTTTTACGTGGTAGAGCCATGCTGCAGCTATATTAATAGTATAGTTGTAGCACGAATGGGTCGGCTCGACCGGGGAAGGACCACGCTCTCGCAGAATACCAGCGTAAAATAGCAGCTTAATGCTGCTGTGTTTCGTATGGTGAGTGTAGAGAACCGGAGACCCTTTTTACTGGAAAAGAGGCATTCTATCTTAGTCCTCACGGCTGACAACGTATCTGCATTTAAATTCGCAAACGAAGATAGATGTAGATGTCTATGGGCCACAGCAACCACTTACCATCAGGTGGACTGTGTGCTCGTTTGTCACCCTTATTCTATAAAAAAAAAAGTAATAATATCTCTACATATTCTACAACATAATATGTTTAAAAAAAATTTAATCGAAAGTTTATAATAAGCGCAAGTGAGTTATAAGCTTCCATTGCAGTCTATGCCCACTGCTGAACATAAGCCTTCCTCATAGAGTGCCTCATAGGAGGGATTTTGCCATAGTTGCCACGCAACCGCAAAATTATGAAAAACCGCAGTTTTTCATAATTTTGAGTCGTTATCGGGAAGATGCTGTTTCACCCATCTCCTGTTTCAGTTTTCTCTGTCGCCTCTTACGACGCCCACGGGATGATATATGTAGTGGGGTAGTGGATATTCTTACACAGTCACTACATAGTTAGTGAAGCTTAATATTTCATAAACTTAGCTTAATTTTAAAGCAGTTTATTCCAATTGGACCCTCAAACTCACACAAAATATTTCATCAAAATCGGTCCAGCCATTTTCGAGTTTTTGCGAGATTAACGCACGGCAATTGATTTATATATATACGAGTATATATAGATATCTGTTATTATCTGTTATTTTATTATTATAATCAAAACAAAAAAAACTGAACTTCGTGTCAGCTAAGTTTTTTATTCCTTGTTTATGCTATGAAATGATTCACAACAACATTAATAAATCACTCATAGTTATTTACGTGAGAATGTTAAAAGTAGAGTTAGAAAACTCAGAGTCAAACGCTGAAGTCAAATTTAATAATACACAAGAAACTGGCGTTAGGTCTCCACCACTGTCATGCGAAATAATTTATCGCGTTATCAATAGTGGAAAACGCCACTAATATATCTGCACGTATGAAAAATAATATATTTCTAAAACAAATGGTATCTTAGATTAAAATGATTTAACGTATTTTATCGCGTATAATTTTGACTTGTTCTCAACTCGCAAAAGAACATCGATTTATTACACGAATGATGCATGATTGTAATTAAAAAAAACATCTTAATTTTAAAAGAGAAGATGGCCGAGTGTTGCCCTATGCTTGGGATCACAAAATTAATAAAATCCAAATTGATCCGACTGTCTCGTTGGTCTAGTGGTTGTAAACGCGATTGCTGATCATGAGGTCCCGGGCTCGAATCCCGGGGCAGACCAAACAATCAGTTATTGGGTTATTCTGTCAAGAAATTCGCAGTAGCAGCTCGGTATCAGTTGACAGTATTTCACCCCGTGCCTCGGAAAGCACGTAAAGCCGTTGGTCCTGCGCCTGATCTCTCTCCGGTCGTGTCGGATTACCGTCCCATAGGACTATGAGAGTGAGCGAATAGAGAGTGCACCTGAGCTTGCCCTTACACTTGGACACTATAATCCTGTCCTGCGCAGATTGCTAGTCTTCGCTTAGACTGGCCACCGATACCGAAATTCGGTCTGGAGGACTAAAATCCAAATGCTTCGACGTAAAATATTGAGACCAGCGGCAGGCAGCAACGTCGAAGGTGCGAGGAGTCTGGAATGTCGATCGTCAAATCCACCTGTCAAGCGTTATGAATAAGTCCTTCCCATAACAGTAGAGCTCCACGTCTAACAGTGAACTTCTACGGGCTAATGAAAAAGAGGGAGAGGAAAATGGTCTCTTTTTCTCTTTATTAACCTCTAATAGTTCGATATACGGATTATACTTGGTAGAGCAATACCGCAGTATAGCTGTAGCACGAATGGGTCGGCTCGACCGGGGAAGGATCACGCTCTCTTACAGAATACCAACGTAAAATATCAGTTTAATGCTGCTGTGTTTCGTATGGTGAGTGTTGATAACTGGGTACCCTTTTTGCCTTAAATGAGGCATTCCATCTAAGTGCTCAGTGGTCATGAATTTGCATTTTAATTCTTAATCGAGGATAGATGTCTATAGACTACATACTCGCTTGTTACCTTTATTCTATAAAAAAATAACGCTTTAAAACATATTCGTGGCCCGCCAGCTCTAGCTACCCCTTGAGAAGTTACTTCAACTCCCCTCCCCCTACTCTTCTCTGCAGGCAAGGTGTGCTGGAATACAGGCTCGATTTTCTACACGGCCGCGATATCTACCTACTGCTGTAACTGTCTCCCCGAGTCACTTTTGCATTGAAGATCTAACTGAGGCTGTGTGGTATTTTACCATGGCCCTCGGGAGTAACTTCCTTGACTGCTTCGTTGTTCTAGTGGTCGTAAGCTCATCTGCTTTAATCATAAGGTCCCGGGTTCGGTTTCCGAGTCAAACCAAAAAATAATTTACTGGGGTTTTCCGTCGAGAAATTCTCAGTAACAACCCGAAATTTTAATTTATTACGCCAGAAAATCAAACAAAGAAGTTATTGTTTTTGAAAAATTAAAAAGAAAAAGAAGAGTTTTCATTTCATAAAAAAGTCAATTCAAATAGAATACAATACGACTTTATTTCAATCTCATTACTTCACATTGTCACAAAGGGTGGTCTCATTTCATTTGGAAACTTTAGAGCTAGTTTTAATTGGTGTGACTGTAAGCGGGTAAACGTCTGGATTCATATCATTGAAAACAGGATATAAAGGTCTCACAAATGCCCCTTAGGGTGTAGTCACATGAGAAATGTGATATCATTTATTTTGCATTAGTACACAATTTTCTTAAGATAACATAAATGACTTCGTAAATAGAGTACAACATCTACCTATCACCTGTAGGACTCCTTTTTTGCATAGAAGTCTGTATAGGTACCTAGGTATATGCGTAGGTAGATAAAAATGAGAGGAGACCTGTAGCCAACATACGGACGTATAAAGGCGGTAAACTCACTCCTTATAACTTTTTACTAAGTGGCAGGACTTACTTTTCTGCCTGGGATTCCGTCTGGGTAGTTACCACACTCATACCAATTTAGCAATTGCAAGCACTGCTGTTTGGCGGCCTAATGGATGTGGAGAGCCAGTATAATTAAAGGAGAGCACTCTATCCGAGTCCGAGTGGTGATAACGCATTCGTTCTCTCTTCGATGTCACTTACCATTCGATGGACTGTAAACTAGTTTACCACAACAGTTTTACAAAAAAAAATGATGGCGGCTTGTCTTAGCTCGCATAGTTCAGTCAGTGAGGCAAGCCGCCAAAATGTAAATATCAAAATATAAAATTGTAATCCATTCAGATATCAGTGTAGTGTGAATGAATCCTAACCAAGTTTTACAGACAAGGCGTAATTATCTAGAGAATCTAGCTATAATACCAGTTATATAATAATCTTGATTGCGACGTCCGATGCTGATGGCACAATGAAAACAAACGAGCGGTTTCCTATAATTACGATCTCTTATGATACTCTATCCTTAACGACAAACTTGACAAGATTGTAATCGGATGGAAAGACTGACACCGGCAGTTTATTCCACTCCTCTATAGTACGCAATACGAAATACGAAGCAAACCGTTTGGTTCAAATGCGTGGAATATATACAACATATAGTTGAACCCGCCGAATGCCTGGTTGTCCGATGGTGAAGAGGGGAAGGAGGAATTAAGGAATTAAAATCAATAGTACGAGTAAATCCACTTCTATCATGTGATAAGTTTTGTTTCAGTGAAATAGAAATATTATAAATACAGGAAATCAAATTCAAAGGCAAGAGCGAGCAGGACTCGGGACCTGAGAGTTTCGAATTAACTAAATTAAGTATGTAAATAGTATATTTATCCCGGGATTCCCCAAAACTCCCGAGTCTCCAAGATTTTTACCTGTTTTCACTAAACTTACAAATACTAATCATACTAGTGTATACTATGTGTATACTAATCATACTAGTGTATACTATGTGTATACTAATCATACTAGTGTATACTATGTGTATACTAATCATACTAGTGTATACTATGTGTATACTAATCATACTAGTGTATACTATGTGTATACTAATCATACTAGTGTATACTATGTGTATACTAATCATACTAGTGTATACTATGTGTATACTAATCATACTAGACCGACAATTAAGAACAAAAACTATGTCAAAGCTGCGGACAGCGCGGGCGCCGCGCTGCGCCGGCTGGGCGGGTAGCTGCTACATTAAAACATGCCACGCAGTTGTATTTTCATTTACGACAGTTACTGTTTAGAGCCGTGGTAGCTCAGATGGTTAGCGCTCGCTGTAAGTTACACAGTACGCGAGCAACCCGGGTTCGATCCCCGCCGGCACCAATGAAATTGTTAATTGCAATTTTAAGTGCTGATTTACCACGTGCTCGGCGGTGAAGGAAAACATCGTGAGGAAACCTGCATGTCTGAGAAATCAAAAAAAAAATATTTCGAATTCGAAGACATGTGAAGTTCGCCAACACGCATTGGGGCAGCGCGGAGGACATTTCCTTGCCCTAAAACCCTCTCAGAAATGAGAGGAGGCCTGTGCCCCCAGGAGTGGGACGTATATAGGCTGCAACTTTACTGTTTTCAGTCAAATACGAAATAAAGTTACAAACTTATCCGAGATAAACTTCAAATCACGTTGACAAAGTGCGCACATAACTAATGACAGCGTTATTTTTGTCTTATTAAATAAACTCAGTGTTGGATTGTCGAAAACAACGTTCGCGGTTTACAAAACGAAGAACTAGTCTTTTTGTCTGCTCGCAGTCGACTAAAGGAGTTACGGAGAATTGACCGTAAGTTAGTGCGCAATGTATTAAGACTGGGTGTACCAAGTGCATTAGGTATTTACAAGCGGTCGTTGCAAAGATCGAGTCGGGCCGCGTATAATATGATCGTGATTTTTACAAAATAATCACAAAAATATTGTTTTAAAGTTAAAAATAAATATTTACACAATTTATTTTATTTCCTAAATATTATTTACGTATTTATTGGGTTGGTAATTTGGCACAGGTCTTATTTCGGCAACGTCCCACTGGCAAGCGACGTGCGGTTCGAAAATCACTTGAATAATCGGTAATTTTTTAATAAATGTAATGAGAAAAAAAACGATCGGATGGAATTGATTCCAAAATGAATTACCTATAAATTGATATTTTTTATAGGAAAAAATTAGTATTTGTACTTGTTTAAAATGAAATTTGGTTTGTAAAAAAACTGCAAATCGAACGTAGTTCGGTAATTTTTTCTATCGAGAAAATTGTATTGTATCGTGTGTTGACCGGGTACATCGTAAAGAGAAAGAATGTACTAAAAATAATTTTTTTCATACTATAAATTTAATAATTTGGTTATCAAAAACCAATTTTAAAACGGACAAAAACAGAAACACCCAGCCTTAAGGCCGCAGTCTAGTAGTATACACAGAAGTCTTTGGTAAATTAAATTATATTCATTTGTGTATATAAGATACGTTTACCACTGGCAGCAGTTAGATGAGAACTTACTTTAATCAAAATAATTATCTTACTGAAATTCATGAATTATAGATGAGGTAAGAAACCAAACATTGCTCTAACGTTAAGGTACGTCGGAGTGAAGGACAAACTAAACTTTGCTGTGGAAAACAACGTTCGCTCATACAATGAAGTACATCACGGTCAACGTGTCAACTGAAAATGTAAGTTTGGAGTCGCAAAAAAATATATTTTTATGCGGATAACTTCAAATAAGGGGTTCCTTTAATATATTGTGAGACCTTGCTTGTTACCGATTTCCATGATTACAGATCAACGGAAATTATCCTTTATGTTTTAAATATATGACACAAAAACGTTTTGACGTTTTAATGCGTGGATTAAGAAGCTTGATTTTTACACCTCTAAGTGACCGTAGACATCTGGGAAAAGAGTGACAGACGGACAGACAGACGGACAGACGGACACACAGACAGACACACGGACAGACAGACGGACGCACAGATGGACACATAGCCGGACAGACACACGGACTGACAGACGAACGGAGGGAAAAGAATCTCTGTCCTAGGAAAAACCAGCAAGAACCTAGCGGGACTTTTTTATATTGAATGAGGGCTTAATATTCACTTACCAGTAATCTTACGCACCAGATGTCGCTAGTTGGGACTAAGGCGAACTTATTTGTTACGCCCTGGTGCTGCCCTGGTTACAGAAAATCACGTGGATGCCCTCATTATCCTAACAGTATGCATCATTCCAATATGTTCTTAGAATATTTAATATAAAAGTTAAATTGGACCCAAAGTTTGAAATACTAATAGAATAGAATAGAATAATTTTTTATTCAATATAGATTACATGTTTTGTAATTCTTATTGAAAGTCATTTTTTACTTTACCACTGGTTCGAAAAAAATATACTCTGTCCTGGGAAGGCTGGTTCTTTTTCAGTTTATTCAGTATATTTTTTAGAGACCCAGCGGGACTTTTTTTTAAAGTAAATTTTACATTAATGGTTGTACAAACTATTTACAAAATTTATTTTAGAAACAGCTTGGAAGCGACTACCTCATTCCCAGGGGTTATTATCAACCATGTATTCATTTATATTATAATAACCCTTTTTATACAGTTTTTTTTAATAAAAAAATATTTAAACTTGGTAATAGAGAGACCTTGTATATTTTCTGGGACTTTGTTGTAATAGCGTACACATTGTCCCAAGAATGAATTATTGACTCTGTGGAGTCGAGAAACTGGTATCACTAGCTTGTGTTTGTTCCTAGTGTTTACACAGTGTATATCACTTTTTTTACTAAAGCTACCTTTGTTTTTGTGAACATACATTAAATTTTAGTAAATATAATGAGAGACCAAAGTTAATATATTTATTTCTTTAAATTGTTCTCTAAGAGACTCTCTCGGTTTTATGTTGTAAATAGCTCTAATGGCCCTCTTCTGAAAAAAAAAATAGTTTCTAAATCAGTCGCATTTCCCCATAGTAAAATCCCATAAGACATTATGCTATGGAAATATCTAAATTAAACTAATCTAGCTGTCTCGACACTTGTGAGACCTCTAATCTTTTTTACAGCATAATCTGCAGCTTAGTCTGCTTGCTAGTTTGGATATATGGGGACCCCACTGAAGATTTGCGTCGAGAGTGATGCCAAGAAAAACAGTGGATTCAACAGGGCTCAGTTAAAAGTAACAACCTATAAAATTAACATATATAAATTAAAACTATAAATTTGTTAATAAATATTTTTTAAAACGCTAATATTTTACTTAGGAAGAGACGAAATCAATTAAGCTAAATGTTTATTTAGTAAATGGCGAAATAGACTGTCCGTCCACTTTAAGTAAATTCTCTCTTCTCTCTTAACAAACCAACTAGAATCCGCTCGACATCCGCGTCCTTTATTCGATTGTCGCTTTGTCAGACCTAATTTAGGGAAACATTCTGCCTGTATCTCAACTGAGACCTTGCATCACAACGGATCTGCAATTTCAATCTTAATCAAGGCTAAATGTGTGTATGTATATTCTTTTTTACCCCCTGCTTTATCACACCGACTTAATCTACCCCTGTCATTATTCCAGCGTGGCCATTCATTGCATACTTCTTTTGTATAATTAATTTCTGAATGTTTTGTATCCAATGAGTTATATGTACTACGTACTAGAGAAGCTATTCCAAACAAAAAATGTGCACTACTCTGTTTTCGCGCATGCGCGGGAGATAGTAGTGTCGCGCATGCGCAGTTGATATTACAGTATATACACACTATGCGTAAGCATCATATTAGTCTGTGGCCACACTAAATGACACTAAAGGTGTACGGATTGCAGTACAGTTCATTTGAACATAGTGAATGTTCGGAATGCCAAATCTAGTGCGTAGTACATATATATCGATGTTTGTATCATTGTATGGTGTGCCATAAAGAATATTAAATAAATAAATGTAGATGTCAATGGGCCACAGTATTCACTTACCATCAGGTGAACTGTGTGTTCGTTTGTCACCCATATACTATATAAAAAAACTTTTAATTTATTAACTTTGTATTTTAAATACGCTAACAAATCTGATAGACTTGACATATTCAACGTTTTTCTCTCTAAATTCAAAGGGAAATATTAATCACTGCTGTTGAACTCTCACAGTAACAGATCCAACTGATCTTTTTGATGTTTAACCATATATTGTGCCTAACTTTTATTTTGTTATTTTCATAGTTTAGTGTATTTGGTTCACGCTGTGGTCGCCTACTTTTAGAATTACAATTACCTTAAGTATTTTAATCATCTTTACAGCACTTCAATTATCAACAACAAATCAACAAGAGCTTACTCCAATTATTACGTATTTAACAATCTATATCTATACAAATAAATAAAATTGAAGTGTCTGTTTGTAATGTCAAAATTACAGCTTTTTACTAAATGCATATGAGAGTATATACGGTACTTATAACAAAAATACAATTTTTAAAATGTCTGTGTCTGTCTGTCTGTCTGTTTGTTCCGGCTGGCCCGATTTTGACGGGAATTTCACTGGCAGATAGCTGATGTCATAAGGAGTAAACACAGGCTACTCTTATTTTAGAAAAAGAATTAGGGTTCCGCGCAAAAAAATTAAAACCCTAAATTACACGAGAGTGAAGTCGCGGGGAACAGTTAGTATGTTATATAATACCAGAAAGGTTCTTGATTGGCAGCCTCTTACCGGCAAAGCTTAGATTACGGCGACCCCCACTAGATGCAGTGACGACCTGGTAAGAGATGCAGGGAGTGGATGGATGCAGGTGGCTCAGCAGCGTGCTTTGTGACATTCCTTGGGAGAGACCTATGTTCAAAAGTGGACTTGTGTTGTAATTATGATGAAGTGGTAAAGCTGTATTTCGTTTGGCGAGTAATGAGAACTGGGGACTATTTTTAATGGCAACAATATTGCAGTCCTCAGAGGTGACAACTCATCTACATTTGGATTCTTAATCGAAGACAGATGTCGATGTCTATATACTATAGCTATATGCTGTAGCTATATCTATATACTGCTATGAACTGTATGGTCCTTTGTCATAGTTACTTACATACATTCATATTATATATAAACACTCACGCCTGTCACTCAGAGGGGCAGGCAGAGACTACGGACGTCCATTTGGCAGGATCCCGACACACCTCTCTCGACTCCTTTATACCCATTAGTACCTACGTATATAGAAAAATCCTTAAAATGTAGATTATCGGTCAAATTGCACTGGTAAAAACAAATACATTACAATACATTCTCTGTATACCGCTCATAGTGTATCGATGAATCCAATGCCTGCACGTACATTGTAGTTACTAGCATTAAAACATTTTGATGGGAAATGAATGGGTGAGTGTTTTGAACCGTAAAGATAAACTGTTTCTGTAGTAACTCTCAATTGAGCAGTAAACTTCGATTGTACAAAAATGCGATTGCGCTTTTACAACAAAATACCAGAAAATATACAATGTTTGTCATTTTACAAGTTTTTTAAAATTATTATTATATTATATTAATAATAATTAAAAAAATATATTATATTATTATTATTATATTATATGATATTCCATACTTATATTAATATTATAAATACGAAAGTTTGTTTGTTGGTTTGTCCTTTCAAGCAGCTACGATGCAACGGATCGACATGATAGTTTATAGACCAGAAACCATAACCGTGACATAGGCTACTTTTCATAAGTATAATAAATGCACGGTTCCAGTAGGAAAGACCTGGAATCTAATTCTGCTGTTTTTGGTTTTTGAAATTATGTCGTTTTCCGACCTCCACGAGGGCATAAGCGACCGCAAAACTTATGATACCGTAAACACAGCTAATAGTAATGCACTGAAAACTAGCTTCGTGGATAATACCACGAAGATATGCTGAGTGTAGTTCTTTTTTACTAAACCCGCACATAAAACTTATGATTACATTTCCTTGATTACATCTTATGATTTAGTTTTTTAGTTTATTAGCCTATTACGTTCTTGTGCCGCGTGTGATGGTTTTTGTTTAATAAATAAATTCCCTTTCCTTCTTAATAAATATTGTTATGTTCGGATTAATTCCAGCTGCTAAATTACACAACCGAACACTGCGGCCGAACTCGAAATTCCATCATCATCACCTCAATGGTTAGCGGTCTACTACTGTGCGATTTATGCGGAAATTTCTGCCTCGCACGACCAAAATGTGAAATTTACTGTCGTCAGCGGTTTTTCGGACCGATACGACTTAGGGACCTTCAAGAAAAGAACCTACTCCTTTCTAAAAGGCTGGCAACACACCTCCGATTCTCCTGGTGTTGTAGTTGTTCATGGGTGCTGGTCGACACTTACTAGGTGAGCCTACGTCCATAAAAAAAGAAAAGAAATGTATCCATTTCGACTTATATTGGTATTAACAAGCACTACTGAAATTTGCAATTCGTTACCTTAACACGCCCAATGGTGAAAACCGTAATTTTTAAAAACCCGACTGCTTAAAATAGTTTACTTAAGGGAGAAAATTTTTAGTACCACAACTAAGACGAACTAACGACATCCCATGTGCTAAAATCCGTCAAGCCCTTTAGGCTATAGAGCGTGTCAAAGAAATAGACATACATATATACATACATACTTTATAATAACATTAACCTCCTTTTTGGGTAAAAAGGGTCTTTACGTAATTCTATTTATGTATTTGTTGTCAATGTAATTTAATCAGTACGTCATACATAATATTCGTTTTGTTAAATTTAGCATGTACGACCATAAAGCGTAAGGTATTTAAAATCCTTAACGACAGTGTTTGATACGCGCTAGAGAGGAAAAGTTAAGAGCCGTGGTAGCTCAGGGGCTAAGCGCTCGCTGTAAAGTTCACAGTACGCGAGCAACCCGGGTTCGATCCCCGCCGGTGCCAATGCAATTTTAACAGCTGATTTACCGTGTGCTCGGCGGTGAGGAAACCTGTATGTCTGAGAAATAAGAAAAAAAATATTTCGAAGACGTGAAGTTCGGTTGCATTGCGGCAGCGCGGCGCACAATGCTTTGCCCTAAAACGTTTCCAGAAATGAGAGGAGGCCTGTGCCCAGCAGTGGGACATTAGGTTGCAACTTAACTTTAACTTTAGATAGCAAAAGTTGTAAGTGCTAAGAAATTATCACAACTTTAGAGACATCTTTGATGTATTGTGGAGGCGTAATAGAATCCATCACTCCTTTCCATCATCATTCGTTATGTGGGTGTCTTAAGAGATAGCTATGCGATATGATAGAAAAATATCATGGTCACCTATAGATGGCAGTGTAAACATTATGGTCGTTTATTTATAGAACGGAGGGAGTATCATCATCATCATCATCATAATCATCATCATCATCATCATCATCATCATCATTACAGTCTTTCACAAGTCCACTGTTGAACATAGGCCTCCCCCAAGTAATGGCACAAAATATGTTCCTGAGCCAAATGCATCCATCAACTTCTTGCATGTCTTACCAGATCGTCACTCTATCTAGTGGGCGAACGCCCTACACTTCGTCTACCGGTACGAGACTGCACTCGAGAACGTCCAAGAACCTACAACTGATGGAGAGGAGTATGATGTCAAATAATCGTAACCGGCGACCGTAAACAGCGTCAAACATACATACATACATACACTCAAAAAACATTCCGCCCCCCCTCCCCCCCTTTTGGGGCAGTCGGGTAAAAATATCGATATCTTTAAAACGATCGATTGCCAATTTCATCGTTACTCATCGAATTATCCATGAATACGAAGCATCGAGAACCGGTTTGAAATGCGCTTGATTAACGTTGAAGTGACACGTGCTCAGTTATAAAGATAATTACATTGTACCTAGCCGCGACGTGGTACGAAAACGTAAGATGTAGTCATTATCCGTCTTATTACCTTATTAATATTTCTCGGGCTTAAACTATCGTTTAGTGACAGTGTAAGAATATCCACTATCCCATATCATCCCGTGGGTGGCTAAGAGGCGATAGAGGGAAACAAATCAGGAGATGGGCAACAGCGTCTTCCTAATAACGATAAAAATAAAAACTGCGCTTGCCAACTCGCTTGCCAAGCGTGGCAACTATGGAAAATATCCCCCCTGAGGCAATCTATGGGTTAGGTCTAGGTTCAGCAGTGGACTTTAATAGGCTGTAACGGTAACGGTAACGAGTTTAAACTATGGTTAAAAAGAGACCTTCTAACTTCCTACAAGTCCCATAATAACCCAGGATTCAGATGACAGTTATTTCTTACACTGTTGCCATCTGATTGGCAATGATACCAGGCGCTATTGGGTAAGTCAGTATGGGTGTAGTTTAGACGCGCTCCATATCTAGGCATCTTACGATAGCATTCGGTAAGTTTTCTTTGTGATCAAAGTTAGGATCACAAAGAAAACTTTGTGAGTGGGTATTGTTTTTTTTAAATTAGTTTCTGCGGTGCGTGCACTGTAAGAATTGGACTATCACTAATTGATAGCTTCCCATCAAGCACTAACTTCAAGTGCGTTGTGTACAATAAAGAATATATATTTTTTCTTCTTTCTGTCTTTTTCTTATTTTCTTGCTTTTTAAAAAACTCACTAGGATTTTCTCCTGTGTCGTGGGGGCAGTTTACGTACGGCTCCGTGGCGCAGTGGCTTAGCAATTGAGTTGCAGCGCTAAGGGCCGCGGGTTCGAATCCCGCACGGAACAAGTATTTGTATGGCCTACAAATAATTGTTCCGGGTCTGGATGTTTGTCCTTGTGCAATTTATGTTTGTAAACTGCCTCCACGATACAGGAGAAAATCCTAGTGTGAAGGTTACGTTTTTTTAAAAAAAAAATAAAAAAAAAGACATACATTTTACAAGGACATACATCCAGACCCGGAACAATTATTTGTAGCCCATACAAACACTTGCTACAGGGTTCGAACCCGCTGCCCTTAGCGCTGCAACTCATTGCTAAGCCACTGCGCCACGGAGCCATCGATAAAAAAGAAAGAAATAATCGAAATTTAAATAATTTTATTAATATTAAGAATAGAAAAGAACACTTTCTAAAAAGTATGGTTATAAAGCCGCTAGCAACGTGTCTGCAAAATTTCAAATTAATCAGACGTCCGGAAGTGGGTGACAAATGAATTATAAAAACCGCCTGTGAATTGGATGCTTAATTTGTGCTTAGTATTCATTACTTTAATTTAAAATTAAGTAAATTGACTCCCCCTATTTGATAATTAACGTTAGCCCCACTGATTTTTCTGTAAAGAGGGTCCAGCCAGAGGTTAAGTGAAGTGCATGCATGCGGATGCAGGCATCGTGCGGAGATGAACCGTTGACCCTCTAATAACCTGTTAAATGATAGACGCACATTATATACGTGTTAATAGTAACGTCACAAGCTCTCTCCACGTAATAGACAAAAGAACTATAACTGACAACTATATCACGTAATCAAACTATGTGCCTACAGTAATGATTGCATATTACAAACATTTGTAAGAAGTCATTGTGTTTGAAGGAAATAATTATTCGTGTTCATCATCACTACTCTGTAACTCGTAGTAACTCACACTCTCAGTGAAGTCACAAGGCTCCAACTGGAAACCAGCGCTGTCTATTTGTTTTCACATTTTTTTTTTAGTTTTATTATTAATTGATGATGTGAATGTACTTCATAATTGTTATTGCGTAAGCAGCTTAAGACTGATGCGTACATATTTTCCCCCCTTGCCTTTGTATATTTCTGTGTTTATATGTGTGTATCAAATAAATAGTTCTTTATTTCTTTCTTTCATCATCGTCATTACAGTCCATCACTATTCCACAACTGAACATAGGCTTCCCCCAAGGAATTTTTATGTGGTAGAGCCACGCTGCAGTTATATTATAGTTGTAGCACGAGTGGATCCGCTCGACCGGGGAAGGACCACGCTCGCACAGAATACCAGCGTAAAATAGCAGCTTAACGCTGCTGTGTTTCGTATGGTGAGTGTAGAGAACCGGAGACCCTTTTTACTGGAAAAGAAGCATTCCATCTTAGTACTCGGGGGTGGCAAGGCATCAGCATTTTTATTCTTAATTGGACCCATAGACATCTACATCTAGTAGATGTCTATGCGCCGCAACATCCACTTACCATCAGGTGGACTGCGTGTTCGTTAGTCAGCCCAATTCGTGAGCGATCTGCATCCATCGACTTCCTGCATCTGTCCAGGTCGTCACTACATCTATTAAGTTGCTGTTCCCCTGTATAGTTCTTATCGTGGAAAGGAACCCCAAATCCCGCCACTGACCTTGCAAATGCATTCGCATGCATAGACAGCCGGCAACAGCATATTGCCATAGCTATCTCGCAAGCAGAAACACGCGCGTGGCACCTCAATTGAGCTCACGAGATCTCATTATTATAGAGATGTCGCTTGACTACTTACACCGCTCAATCGGGACGGGAAAGCGGGATTTCTATACCTATATAACTAGCTTAGTTGAACAAGCTTTAGTATTATGATAGATCAGTGGTTCTAAACCTTTTGATATTATAGTAGATCAGTGGTTCTAAATCTTTTAGTGATGAGAGAATTTGTCCAATTTTTTGTCTCTCCACGGATCTCCAACTTTTAGACCTTCTATGAATTGGATGCCATCTAGTGGTGGTGTAAGAATATCCACCACCCCCTATAGTTCCGTGGTTGTCGTAAGACGCTACAAGAGGAAACAAAACTGGAGTTGGGCAGTAATTTTTCTAATCTATACATATAAATTAAATAAAAAATTAAATTGGGTTATTTGCTATATATGTATGCTGTGTATTTAGACACACATAACCATTTTAATTTTTTTTGTCTATCTGTCTGTATGTCTGTCCGGGTTAATCTTTGGAATGGCTGAACTGATTGTGATGAAAGTTTACGAATGGACGAAGAAAATTGCTAGGAGAGATTCAGGCGATAAACTTCTATGTTTATTATTTTTAATAAATGGTTTTCATTACCTTAAATATAAATAAAGGCGAAGCCAGGGCGGACCGCTAGTAAAAATATTTCATTACAATTTATTTCTATCATTGAATGTTTCTAAGAAACACAATCACAATTTTTAAATGTGAATTAGTGTGTTTGGTAGCTTCTCTCTCATCTTAACTTCTTCACAAAAATAATTATTAAAATTCGTAGTATTATATATTAGATACATTCTTGTCTTCCCCCCTTAATAATTCATGGCTAAGGAAATATTAAATATGTCCCGGACGGGTACCTAGGGAGGCGGCGACAGTCACAACTACTGGCCGCACCGGACAGAAGGACAAACCTAATGCGTCAGGTGCCCCTGACACTTCCTCTGTGCACTCTTAATCCGATAGCCACAGAAACACACTTGTTTTGTGTCCCCTGAGTGAGTTCACAAAGCTAGCGTTACATTATTTGTTATGTACCTAATTTAAAGATATAAATGCGTATAATATAGTATATTGAATAGTTACACTGTCGTATTAGGATAACCTTTTTTACGTGGTAGAGCCATGCTGCAGCTATATTAGTAGTATAGTTGTAGTACGAATGGGTCGGCTCCACCGGGGAAGGACCACGCTCTCACAGAATACCAGCGTAAAATAGCAGCTTAACACTGCTGTGTTTCGTATGGTGAGTGTAGAGAACCGGAGACCCTTTTTACTGGAAAAGAGGCATTCCATCTTAGTCCTCCTGGGTGACAACGCATGTGCATTTTGATTCTTTATTGAGGATAGATGTAGATGTCTATGGGTCACAGCAACCACTTACCATCAGGTGGACTGTGTGCTGTGATGATGAAGTAAATAAGTAAAGAAATTAGTTTTATGAAGTGTAATGGAATAAGTTTATTAACATAGCGTTAACATAAAAACATGCGTAATTTTTTTTTAAATTTCGATTAAAAATATCTTAACTCTGCCTTTGACGTGTGTCCGGAGAAGTGTGTCCGGAGGAAGGAAAAGGGGCTATCTCCAGCCGGGCAAGGTGTTCTGCCCGGGAGCGGCCAACGCTCAGAGTGGTAGTTCTGAGCTATTATATATATACTGCTTTATTTCGGAACTTTGATAGCGCGATTTAGGCTTCGATATATTTTCGCTTGTGGCGCGACGATAGCGCCGCCACAGAAGGATCAACGATCGAGTACTCGTCGTCTTCCGCCTTTGACTCTAAGCGCTGTCTCCGGTCTGCTTATTTTACGCCTATTACGAAATTAATCGACGTATATTATATTGTGAGTGTAAAGAACCGGAGGCATTTTTTACTGGTCAAGGGGGACCCCATCTTAGTCCTCAGGGGTGGAATAACATCTGCGTTTTGATTGTTAGTCGAGGATCGACGTAGATGTCAATGGGCTACAGAATCCACTTACCTTCAGGTGAACTGCGTGCTCGTTTGTCACCAAACGACTTAGTCTTCAGGGGTGACAACGCATCTAAATTTGTGTCCTCTAAGCTTATTCTATTAAAAAACTAGTTTAGCCTAGGAAACACTAGTTTGTCCTAAAATCGTTAAAGAGCTTTTGACTGCACGCTCCATTCGAAACTAGTAGTGACTGGAAGCCCAACCCGCTTGTGGTAAACGCAGCCACTTACGCTCCGACTAATCCCCGTTCTAATCGAAACTCTTGTTCCGCTAAATTCCGACGACCGAAATGTCGCCGGCCAGTCACATACAAAAACTACACAATCGCCTAGTGCCGCAAACACTGTTAGGACAACAACGGATGGAACGCAGCGAGTCAGTAGACGGGTCACACCGCGTACACACCGTACACCCGCGTCCCTGGGCGGTTCTTACCGCCCAGAACATCGAACGATATGAGTTAGCCGTCAGAGCCGCGGTCCCTACCCCCTGTTTTGATGAATCCATGTTAATAAATCTAAAATAATCTCCCCCCTTTTTTATAGCTCGGGGCCTCTCAGGCCGCGAGCCCTGAGTCCGATGAAGCTGTAAGAGCCGCACAGGCTAACAGCATTAACATCACAGAATCCAGATTGACCGGAATTTAAGTCCAATCTACTTTTGATTTAATTTTTGACTGCTTTCGTCGGTCAAATGCAATTTTGCCTGGAAAACATTTCCGACTGTAACATTAGTACTGTAGTATTTTTAAAACGGCACCATCCAACATTGTTATTAGACATAACGTTATAATTTATGATCAATAAACGCGGCGAAATTTCGATTATCTAACCACAGATCCAGCATCCTACATTGTTGGTTACAGAAATACAGACGCGATAATCCGCGCTCAAGTAGTGCCTTCTCAGGAGTTCCTCTGCTAGATCATAAAATTGTCTATACACCTAAAAGCAATCTATTCTATCATCGTAAAATGGCCGGCAGTAAAAGCCGCGTACGACGTTACGGCTGGCCAATGCATTATTACTCTTTGCGCGCGTTTTTATCAACGGTACAGTATTTATTTAGCGATGCGTTGGATGTTTTCGCTTTATCGAAATGTACTTGAGTTTTTTTGCCTATGAATAATTGAAAACACTTATGTTTTCCCGCCGAGTAATTCTATTGTCCACTCCATGTCATATGCGAAATAGGGTTACATTACCGTTACAACCTATTAAATTCCACTGCTCATCATAGACCTCGCCATAGATTGCCTCATAGGGGGAACATTTGCCATAGTTGCCAGGCTTAGGAAGCGGGTTGGCAACCGCAGTTTTTTTGAAGACCCGCTGCCCATCTCCTGATTTGTTTTCCTCTGTCATCTCTTACGGCACCCACGGGATCATATGGGGTAATGTATATTCTTACACCGCCACTATACGATATAGGATGGTTGACTTGAATATCAATTATTTTTTTCTTCAGAATTTGTATAAAAATAGCAAGTAAATGACGTCATAGTAAATGATATGTAGTAGTAAAAGACGTAATAGTTCCTTACAGTCAAATTAAAATCGTACATATTAGTTTATCTCAAAGTAATAAAAATCTAATTTAGCTTAAAGCAGAAAACAGTTTTGTGAGATAATGAATAGTCATCATCATTAACATTACACCACTGACATCGGCCTAGTGAAAAGTAGCAGATTCAAATTCTATAATAATCTTAAGTATCTAGAATGTCTTAGAAAATTGCAAACATATTTAGCGTATAGTTTCAAGATTCTGCAATTGTTTTGAATATATTTCACATTCATGAATTCTCGAGTGGCCGCCTCGTATCGGCAAGCGAGATGTACGGTCACATGAGTAAAGAAATCGTACCGTAGTACAGTGGCGCCCCACTAGAAGGAGTGATGACCTGTAAGGCATGCGGGAAGTGTTTTGTAGTAGTACTTTGGGTAAACACGTGCAGACTGCTGAAGTTCAGCAATAGACTTATGAAAGGCTGTCATAATGTTGTTGATGATGAATTTGTTTAGATCCACTAAATAGCCCTACCAGCAAAATCGTCCGTTAAGAATTCTATTTTATCACTGAAAAGTTACAATAGAGCGTTATTAAGGTATCCGTGGTTAAATGTGGTAGAGTCACGCTGCAGATATATTATGGTTGTAGCACGGGTTGGCTCGAACGGGGAACGACCACGCTGTGAGAGCGTGGTCGAATACCAGCGTAAAAGCTCAATGCTGCTTTGTTTCGTATGATGACTATAGAGAACCGGAGACCCTTTACATTGGAAACGAGGCATTCCATCTTAGTCCTTAGGGGTGACAACGCATCTGCATTTTGATTCATAATCGAGGATAGATGTAGATGTCTGTGGGACACAGCACCCACTTACTATCAGGTGGACTGTGTGCTCGTTTTTCATCCTAATTCTATTTAAAAAAATCGTTACGTCAGTGAGTTTTATAATAGCGTTTTATAAAGTATTGCATCTATGTAATCTTAAACAGCATTTTGATACCAAATAGCTAGTGCTGTAAACATTGATATCAACACTAAATATCACGCTTTTAACGCAGTATTGTGATTGCCATTATTTTATTTTTAATTTTTCTCTCTTTATAGCTCGGCGGTGCGCGTACATTGTAGCAGCGCACCGCCTGGCAGGGTCGCCATGTGATATATGTAGGAAAGGTCTTGTATGAATTAGGAGACGTGTTGATGCTTCTATAACTTTAATTATACTGATCCTTATTCTACCTTAACACTAATATATATTGTCGTGGGGCTACACTACAACCTGACTCCGCTACAACTACATCAAGTATAGAGCCATTTTATACTATAAAAAATGAAATTGTCTATTCATAATATAATCAAGCGATAATTTTTTCTTATTATTACGATTATCGTTTGATTTATTTACTTTCATTCGGTTACGGGTAGTTTTGTAACACCCAGTATTAGAAGAATATTTTTTCCTATTCATTCTTTTATCATTCATTAATCCCTATCAACGTCCACAGATGAACATGAGCCTTCCCATTGAATGCTTCATGGGGGAAAATGTCCCCCATTTGCCAAAGTTGCCACGTTTGGCAGGCGGGTTGGCAATCGTAGTTTTTTTTTCTAGTTGTTATAAGGAAGACACTGCTGCCCATCTTCAGGTTTGTTTCTCTCTGTCGCCTCTAAGAACGGATCCTTACATATGAAATTAGCGTTTTGTCGTACTGACCACTTTGATCTGAAATATCTCCTCTTTGGTTAAGAATTCCAAATTCAAATTTATAAATTCATTTAGCTGGTACATTTGAGTTTTGAAAACAGTCATTCATTTGTTTTTTCCTCATTATTTTATTCTTTGGCTTCGCTTATTACCGCACAATAGAAAACATGAAATATCGGTATATTTACGAGTACAAGTTCTACCGTGGCACCAGTGCTGCAGAAACAGGTCGAAGGATTAATGATGTGTACGGCACTGGTGTCGCAAAAGGGTTCCAGAACGAAAAATTGGTTTCAACGTTTTCGTTCTGGAAATTTCGACCTTCAGAACCAACCCCGTGGATGGCCGGAGACCAAAGTGGAAAATTAAGAAATAAAGGCTATTGTGGAAGCGGATCCATCACAAAGCACTTCAGAGATAGCTGCAGGCTTCGGGGTAAGCGATAAAACTGTATTAATCCACTTGAAGCAAATCGAGAAAGTAAAAAAAATTTAAACGATGGGTACCTCATGAATTGAGTGAATCGAACTTGCAAACACGCGTCGACTGCTGTGTTACTTTGCTCAACCGACACAATAATGAAGGGATTTTAAATCGAATCATTACTTGTGATGAAAAGTGGATACTGTTTGGTGAACTAGCGCCGGTGTGGTTCACTACAGCTTTCTAAAATCTGGCCAAACGATTACCGCAGATATCTATTTTCAGCAACTGCAAACCATGAAGGAAGAACTAGCTGCTAAACAACCGAGATTGGTCAATCGCTCTAGGCCACTGCTGCTTCACGACAACGCAAGACCACACACTGCACAACAAACAACCACTAAGTTAGATGAGCTACAATTGGAATGTCTGCGACATAGACCGTACTCCCCGGACCTTGCTCCAACAGATTACCATTTTTCCGGAATTTGGACAACTTCTTACAATGAAAAAAATTCAACTCCGATGCGGCAGTCCAAACCGCCTTCAAAGAGTTTATTGATTCTCGCCCCCATGGTTTTTTTAGTAAAGAGATCAATGAACTACCTATGTGATGGCAAAAGTGCATAGATAACAACGGTGCATACTTTGATTAATTAAATATATTTTACAAAAAAATTGACTTTATATTCCTCACGTACAAAACGCCAATTTCATATTTAAGGACCTAATATATTATACTCTGAAACTTACTCGTATGGTTAGGCTATTTGCGTCTAATAAAACATTACAGCAATCTTGTAATATCAGTGACAGTAGGTTAAGATTCGCCTGGGGTGACCTTTGGGTTGGCTTAAGGGTGGTCCCTTAAGCCGCCTACATTATAATCGTTAACCATAAATAAATTAAAATATAATATTGAAAGAATTGAACTTTTTAATTTTATTGATTGTCGGACGAATAAGTATGTTTGCTAAAAATAAAAATAGATAATGGTATGAATAATTATTTTTTAGCAATAGCCATTAAAAATTATCATCATACTGTTTTAAAGCGAATTTGTGTTTGTGTAGTTTCCAAATGCGCTTAATAATGCAAATGTTTAAATAGTGCCACAAATACAACTATGTATATTTAATTAGTGCTTCTGAAAACGTTCTCTTGATTGCTATATGTGTATTGCATCCGTGTATTTAATAACTTAATTAAAATATTTGGAAAACCAAAATGCACACCTCATCAGCGTTTCATTTAACTACTCAACCGTCCACGGTGACTACAGTCCCCAAAAAAATTATTACCTCAGATGTCGTTTGGTGACTACAGTCACCAAACGACATCTTTCGGGTTAAACGTGTACAGCGCAAAAGCTGTTATTAATACAGTTCTCTGTAATTAATACGTTTGTGTTCTAGACCATCGATATGAACGACTGTACGTATCTTATTACGCATTACAGTTACCTATTACAAATTACGGGTGTACTTTTCCTTAAATTTGGTTTGCTTCGTTCATAAATGCTTAATGCTGCTGTGTTTTGTATTAAGAGTGTAGATGACCGGAGGCAATTTTTATGGAAACTAGGCATTCCACCTTGGTCCTCAGGGATGATATCGCATCTGCATTTTGATTCTTAATTGAGAATAGATGTAGATATCTTCACATCATCCACTTATCATCAGTTGGACTGTGTGCTGCTTTGTTACCCTTACTCTACAAAAAAACTTACCTCAGCAAGTGATTTCTGCATAATTTAGTCCGTTTTTCGCACACAATTAACACTAAGCATAACATTCAACATTGCTTCATTTATACAGATGTGCGCACATCAATCTTAGAAATGAACCGCCAATTGAAGCATTGAACAACCTTGTTTCGATAATTTATCTTTAAACAAACGATCGTAGAGAATATATGTAAAAGCGTCACTTATTATTATATATTTTATTATTATAGATTTTGTATACTCTGTCTTTATACTATATTGTAACTATATTGCTAATAAATGGAGGAAAAAATAGGTAATGAAGTGGGAAATAATTTAAGTTGCGTAGAATCGGCCTTGTCATGTGCGGAAAAACTAATGAAAGACGAGTTTGTTTACCAAAGAAATATATAATAATATTTAGATAAGGATGTTATTTTAAACCACTTTACAATGTTTGGATTCAGTAATGATGTGAGTAAATTAACCCTTTTCCCACCCCGTTAGTTGTATATGTTTCTATTTATTATGACCAAATACTTCTATGTATACTATGTACTACTAGACAGGCAATTCAAAACAAAAATTATGGCCCCGACTGTACGGTGGGTAGCTAGCAGCCACTGTTTTTAGGCAAATACTATATAAAGTTACATACTTATCTGAAACAAACTTCAAATCACGTTAACAAAGTGCGCGCATAAATAATAACAGCGTTGTCTTACTCACATCAAACTAAACCAGTGTTAGTTTGTCAAAAATAACGTTCGCGGTTTACGCAACAAAGAACTAGTCTTCTCGCCCGCTCGCAGTCGACTTAACAAGTTACGGATAATTGACCGTAACTTAGTGCGCAATGTATTATGACCGTATAAGTAGCGGCACGAAAGTCTAGTGGTGACCGTTATTGCGCATAAGTCGCGCTGATTGGCTCGTGCGTATCGTTCGCATGCGCTGGTTGGCTCTCCAGTCGCATTCGTGCAATTCAATTCGTGCGCGTCCCCTCCACGTTTCATTTCTCTGAGCCACCAAAGAATTCCTAATGAAATGGACATCGGCATTTTAGCATCTGTTTTATCGAATCAAATTTGACGACTCCATAGTTTAGATATATGGCATATATTTTATAGAGGTCCTATTTAATTAACCTGATCGCTGTGTTGGTAACGTAAGAGAAACTGTCAGCACACCTCATCCTATGGGTTTCGCAAATGCTACGTACAGACATACGACTTACACAAAAATATAAAATCCAAAGACCGTCGTCGCCAAGCAACGTTGAAGGTGCGAGACGTCTGGCACTGCGGTCATCAATGTGTCGGTAAAGCATGAAGATAAGGGCAAATTCAACAGGCTTTATGCAAAAGTCGGACTCTGACGGGTTGATAAAAGAAGAAGTAGGAGTCCCCCATAGATTGCCTCATAGGGCGGATTGGCAACGGCAGTTTATTATTTTGACTTTTCAGGAAGATGTTGCCGTCCATCTCTTGTTTCATTTCATCTGTTGCCTCTTATGTCACCCACGGGATGATATAGGGTAGTGATTTGCCCCGGCTTCACACGGGTGATTACTGAATCTCAATAACCGCACCACCCACCGGATCCAATTGTGAATCTAAACCATCCAGGGTTCTAATTCTAACAAACCACCTACTATTAAAATCTAAATCTAAACAAAGCACCCACTCAAACACACAAAAAAACCACCAAAATTGGTGCAGAGTGGCCGTTTTAGAGTTTTTTCGAGAAAAACAAATTCTAAAAAGAAACGATGACTAAATTAAATTTCACTAATTATGTGAAAACATCATCATTATCATCATCACAGCCCTTCCCAAGTCCACTGCTGAACATAGGTCTCCCCCAAGGGATGCCACAAAGCCCGAGCCACCTGCATCCATTGACTTCCTGCATGTCTTACCAGGGACTATGTGAAAACGTTTCTTTTTAAATACCCTTCAAATACGTATAGAACGGAAAGCAACTTTTAACAAACAATACTGCACCAACTATGAAAAATTCGATTTGAAACAGAGGCAACGAGTTCAATCAGTGTGGAATCATAAAGTTTTGACATGAGGGACGATGAGTATTGGATGTAAAAATCTAATTATATGCGCCTTTGTGTAGAATGTTTGCGATTTAATAAATTCATAGGAAGAAACTTTTCTTTCAGATGATATCCTATTCTATTTCAGAGTGTGAGAGAGAAAGAGAGAGAGAGAGAGAGATAGCGAGATAAAGCGAGTAACTAATTTATTTGCGCGTAACATATTGTTGCGTAAAACGAAACGTAAGGTAGATTTACCAATTTTTAGTAATAAAATTAAACATGTATGCAAAAAATCAATTTAATAAATTCATAAGAAAAAACTTTTCTTTCAGATGATATCCTATTCTATTCAGAGTGTGAGAGAGAAAGAGAGAGAGAGAGATAGCGAGATAAAGCGAGTAACTAATTTATTTGCGCGTAACATATTGTTGCGTAAAACGAAACGTATGGTAGATTTACCAGTTTTTATTAATAAAATTAAACATGTATGCAAAAAATCAATTTAAGGAAAAGTCAAATGTCCTAAAAATAGACAACAGTTAAATATTGAACAGCTTGATTGTTGAATCATGACATTACGAGTTATGATATACGTACATGCAAGGAAGTCTTGAAGTTCATAACGTAGCAGATAAGCTCCAAGAACTAAGATGGAATGCCTCGTTTCCAGTTAAAAAGGTCCCTGCATACGGTCGAATTTCGACCACTAGGTGACCTCTAGTATATATAGATGAAATAATTATCAATTAACATTTTTATTTCACAAAAAAATTGCATATTTTTGATTAAATAATAGCCTACATTTCTGTTGGCACTGCTCTCCATCTGTTCGTAAAGTTTCATCACAATCGGTTCAGCCATCCTGAAGATTAGCCCGGACAGAAAGACTGACTGGAGACAGACAGATAGATAGATAGACAAAAACTTTGAAAATGGCTATTTATGTCTTAATAGCATTCAAATAACCCATCATGAGCTAGAAATCAGTTCTTTCAATACCACAGACAGACACTTAAATTTTATTTATATGTATAGATTATTCCTTAAACAACTTGGACCAGTGGGATATTAAATGCCGGTAGGTTTATCTTTCTTTTATAGGGTGACAAACGAGCTCACAGTCCAGCTGATGGTAAGTAGATGGTGTGGCCCATAGACATCTACATTTGTATCATATTATACAGATGCGTTGTCACCCCTGAGGACAAAAATGGAATGTCTCGTATCCAGTAAAATGGTCACCGATTCTCTACACATACCGTACGAAGAACAGCAGCATTAAGCTTCTATTTTGAGCAGCTGACGTGAGAGCGTTGTCCTACGCCGGTCGAGCCGATCCATTCCTGTTACAACCATAATATAGCTGCAGCGTGGCCCTACCACCTAAAAATCTAATGATTTAATTGAGACGTCATGGATAACTACGAAAAATAGATGCAATATCATTAAAATGGACATGAAAGCTAATAGATTCGCCATTTTAGTTGCTTAAGAGAAACAAATAGAAAGGCAACGTTGAAAAACGAACAAAAACAATCGTTTAGAGGACGAAGAAGAATACAAAGAATCTGCCATGCTGCATTCCATTTGCTGAACTAAACAGGTTAAAATATTTATTAAGAAATGCAGTATAAAAAAATTCTGTTACATCTATTAAGACTTAACATTGTTAACGAAAACCAATATCGTAAATCAAATTCTATTTGCAAGCGAGGTGTGAAATTTAAAACTTATTCAGGTTTATATTATGTTCTCATATTTGCTTAAAACTGATTTGTAATTCTAAATGGTTATCTTTGCTTATTTACTTAATCCATCCATACATATTAGTAAAATTGAAGTGTCTGTCTGTAATATTGAAATAATTGGCTTCTATTAATCTCAGGGGGTTTGCATACTATTAAAAGATATAAACAACATTTTTTTTTATCTGTATAATGTTGGCTAATACTTGGGATTATCTGAACAGCTTGTGATGAAACTTTACGAACAGATAGAGAGCAATGCCAGAAGGGATCAAGGCTAAGTTTTTTTTAAACTAAAAATTGATAAAATAAATGATTTTTGTTCTTTTTCATTACAGATCCTATCCGAGCGAGGTCGTTAGTTATAATTATGTATATTGTACTTTAGACTAAGATTAGAACGCAAAAGCTAATAAAAACTTAATAGTTTTCCATAGCGTTTTCTGACGTTTTGCGCACATTGTCGTCCATTTTAGATTTTTTTTTATAGAAGTAAGAGTAAAGAATGAGCATGCAGTCTACTTTATGATATTCTTAGCGTCTTTACCCGGCAGAGTTGATGCAAAGTCTACACCTTGTATCAACTCTATCATCATATTTATGGGTCATGTATATTCTAAGTCTATGGGTCATATCTATGGGCCGCAATAACAAAGTTACCGTATGATCATTACTTGCAAATTATTTGCAAAATTTAATATTAAAGCATTTATAATTTATATCATACAGTAAAAAACGAGTCACTTAAAAACGACAATAGTAGGCGAACTGGGATACGACGGCGTCGCTGTAAATCACTTCTATACACAATGTTTTGGCGCGTTAGCTATTTACGCAGGTCATTATGGCGTCTCACAATATTCACTTATGTTTATTGACGCGTTGGTGTAGATGCTTGGAGCTTGTAGGTTTGAAATTAAACTATTTGAGATACTACATTGAAACGTTGATAAGTTAATTCCGCTGTTTCTATAGACGTATGAAACAACCGCATGACGTAGGCCGGTATTTCAAAATGTGAAAATTTAAGTGTAGATATATCGGTAGAGTGTAATAGTGTTGTGTGGTCTAGACCATAGTATACCGTTAGAGCCTATTAAAGTTCACTGCTGAACATTGGCCTCCTCGTTAGATTGCCTAACAGGGAGGATATTTTCCATAGTTGCCACGCTTGGGAAGCGGGTTGGCAACCGCAGTTTTATTTTTATTTTTAGACGTTATTAGGAAGATGCTGCTGCCCATCTCCTGATTTGTTTCCGTCTCTTACGACACCCACGGTATAAAATATTACACAAATTTTGTGTGTGTCAGGTTTGAGAATTGTCTCTAAATACCGGCATTACGTTGTTATTCAGAGAAAGACCCCGAATTTAAACTAAATTTCAACCGCACAATGGCAAAATTTGAGTCTATGGGATCTATCATAGGCGATTAGATATTTTTGGTTCACTCCTGAAATAAGGTCCTTCCAAAATATTTTTTATTTAATTTTATTCCGGACACTTTAATTCAAATTTTCAATCGTATTTCTCCAGGAATAAAAACTGTCAGTACGGAATCGCTATACCTGCTAGGTGCCCCGTTGTTTTTCGATTGTATTAAACCTGTTTTAAAAACAAGATTTGATCAGTTTTTAAATCACGTTGATAAATTGTATATATTAAACCCCCGTATTGCTCTTACTGTTTTAAAATATTGTCTACTTGTACCTAGATTTACATTCTTACTCCGCTCGAGTCCAGTCTGGAAATGTTCGGATATTTTAAAAGATATTGATAATATACTTATAATAGCTATAGAAAAAATTCTAAATTTAACTTTAAATACACCTGGACTCAAGCTACTTTACCTATAAAATTTGGTGGTGCGTTGCATTTCCTGTTTTCCTTGCTTCCGTGCATAGTGTCAGTGACTTATGTAACATAATTTTAAATAATAAAGTAGACCTGTGCTTTGCTACGTAGGCAAGACAGACATGGCGAACGCTCTGTCCCGGCGAAAATGTTCCACTGTAAGTTAAGCAACCAAAACAGTGGGATATTCCGTTGGTACAGAACGTGCAGAAAGATTTGTTCCATAATTTCCATAGTGACCAAGATCAGGCACGCCTTCTAGCTGTTTCGACTAAGGAGTCTAGTCAATTTTGGTTACACGCTTTACCATTTGCCAAGGAGCGGCGATTTGTCAACCCCATTAGTGCCCCTGTGGTAGCAGCGTCGACAAGTTTGGGCTCCACGGACTTTCATGTAAGAAAAGTGCTGGTAGGTTTCACGGCACGGTTCTTTGAACGATGTCATCCGAAGGGATCTTGTCTCTATAAATGTTCCCTCGGTTTTAGAGCCTTGTGGAATATTTAGAGACGATGGCAGGAGACCCGACGGTATGACATTGGTCCCTTGGAAGAGAGGTAAAGCCTTAGTGTGGGATGCTACTTGCGTAGACACTTTGGCGGCCTCTCATCTCAAGGGTACCTCGTTTACAGCCGGGGTGGCATCAGAGGTAGCTGAACTGAGTAAGTGGCGCAATTATGAGTCTCTGAGAGATGACTACATATTTGTGCTATTTGCTGTAGAGACTATCGGTCCGTGGGGTCTACGTGCGGTGAAGTTGCTAAAGGAACTCTATCCACGACTGGCCGTTTCTGCTGGTGATACGAGGGCTGGTTCTTTTCTCGCTCAAAAGCTAAGTATAGCTATTTAGCGAGGAAACGCAACCAGCGTTCTTGGCACGATACCACTGGGAGTAGGACTGTATGATAATTAAGTTCTTAGTTTTAGTTTTTTTATTATAGTTTTTTAATAATGTATATAATAAAATATTCCGGACAACAAACAATTACATAACAAGGCTTAGACTAAATAACAATTTGTAATAACATTAGTATTAGGTCCTTACATATGAAATAGCGTTTTGTCGCACTGACCACTTTGATCTGAAATATCTCCTCTTTGGTTAAGAATTCCAAATTCAAATTTATAAATTCATTTAGCTGGTACATTTGAGTTTTGAAAACAGTCATTCATTTGTTTTTTCCTCATTATTTTTTTCTTTGGCGTCGCTTATTACCGCACAATGGAAAACATGAAATATCGGTATATTTACGAGTACGAGTTCTACCGTGGCACTAGTGCTGCAGAAACAGCTCGAAGGATTAATGGTGTGTACGGAGCTGGTGTCGCAAAAGGAAGCACGATACGTTTTTGGTTTCAACGTTTTCGTTCTGGAAATTTCGACCTTCAGAACCAACCCCGTGGACGGCCGAAGACCAAAGTGGAAAATGAAGAATTAAAGGCTATTGTGGAAACGGATCCATCACAAAAACTTGAACGATGGGTACCTCATGAATTGAGTGAATCGAACTTGCAAACACGCGTCGACTGCTGTGTTACTTTGCTCAACCGACACAATAATGAAGGGATTTTAAATCGAATCATTACTTGTGATGAAAAGTGGATACTGTACGATGATCGGAAGCGCTCGTCGCAATGGCTGAACCCTGGAGACCCAGCCAAATCCTGCCCTAAACGAAAATTGACTCAGAAAAAGTTACTTGTGGGTGTTTGGTGGACTAGCGCCGGTGTCGTTTACTACAGCTTTCTAAAATCTGGCCAAACGATTACGGCAGATATCTATTGTCAGCAACTGCAAACCATGAAGGAAGAACTAGCTGCTAAACAACCGAGATTGGTCGATCGCTCTAGGCCACTGCTGCTTCACGACAACGCAAGATCACACACTGCACAACAAACAACCACTAAGTTAGATGAGCTACAATTGGAATATCTGCGACATAGATCGTACTCCCCGGACCTTGCTCCAACAGATTACCATTTTTTCCGGAACTTGGACAACTTCTTACAAGGAAAAAAATTCAACTCCGATGCGGCAGTCCAAACCGCCTTCAAAGAGTTTATTGATTTACGCCCCCATGGATTTTTTAGTAAAGGGATCAATGAACTACATATGAGATGGCAAAAGTGCATAGATAACAACGGTGCATACTTTGATTAATTAAATATATTTTACAAAAAAATTGACTTTATATTCCTCCCATACAAAACACTAATTTCATATGTAAGGACTTATGTAACCAGCACCGTTATCCACAAATTAATATTAAATTAATTAAATACACAGTAAACGGAGTTTAAGTGAAAAAAAAAAACAAATAAAATTGACAATACTCAGATTTTAAAAACAGACTAAAGGAAAAATATAGCTCTAACAATAACTAATCTTGTGAAATATTTTAATGCTATTGAATGTCGAACAACCTTCTTAGAATCTGAAAAATACGTGTTGTAAAATTTCATAATACATCTTAATGGGGCGCGTTCACTTGCATTGGTTTTGCATAATTTAGGCGCAAACAATTTATGTGTTAATATTCTTACATTGTCATCCGATTCTCAACTATGTTCAAAATTCCAAGTCTCTAGCTCATAGGAAAGTTAGTTTAAAATCAATTACTAAATTCGACCCGAACAGAAATACACGAAAGCGGGTTAGTAAAAACGCGGTAATAAATAACATAATTTAAAATTAAAAATTTTGTACAACCGACTTCAATATAAATTATTAAGAACAACTCAATAACTATAGTTCAGACCTTGATCAATGATCAAAATTATATGGCACCACATGAGAAGCACCAGCTATCAAATAAAAAAGAATCATCGAAATCGGTTCACATAAAAAAAACATACAGTCGAATTGAGTACCTCCTCCTTTTTGAAGTCGGAAGAAAAGGTGATAATAAAATAAATAAAATCGAAGTTAAATGAAGTGACTTAATATTGAGATGTCCATTTTTATAATTTTCTTTGTAAGACGATCAACGATTGGAGAAAGTCTCCCGTAGGAGAAAAAGTTATTTTCTGTGGTTTAGTTTCCTTTTCCTCTTTTTAACTTTTCCTTCTACACTGTGAATTTCTTTTGGATCGTGGAGACGTTTAACGTACATAATTTTTACAATGCTAAATTTCCTGACCAGAAACAATTTTTGGAGGCAATAAAAATATATTGCTGTTTAACAGTGGACTTGCGAAGGGTTGTATATAAGCAATGATAATGATGATGATAAAAATATTAGCCCAACAGATCAGTACGGCGATGTGGCAATGGGCCAGCCACTGCCACCTCCAACCATCGACTTCCTACATTAATCAAGTCGTCACTTCATCATTTTGTATAGACAGTTCCGTAGCTTAGCAATGAGTTGCAGCGCTAAGGTCCGCGGTTCGAATCCCCACAGAACAATTATTTATTTGTCCTTGTGAAATTTATGTATGTAAACTGCCTCTACGATACATGTGAAAATCCTAGTGTCCTATCCTAACGTTTAAAAAAATGCAATAAGGATGAAATTTGGTTAGTTATAGAGACATCAAAACAAAACTTCAAATTGATTCAACAGGTTATATTCAAAGTAAACGTAACTCAAATGTTGACAAGTTAAAGACAATGGCAGTAGTTTCCTAGCAACTTGCTCGTCGTGTCAACCTAACCTCAACAGCAAGCAGCAATTAGCACTTAAGGAATATAAATCCTTAAAAATAATAACTTAAAATAACGAGACACCTAATAAAGACAAGCAATAAATCATCTTATTTCAGAGATTAGTTAGTAATTTGTCTCAGGTTTAGTAGTCCCGTAGAAAATATGCGAACTAACATGTAGTGGCACGACTACACGCTCAATCTTACTTGCACAAATTCTAATTTGCACAAGTAAGCATTAGGCTAAGCCGGGACAACGGTATACCGAGCAAATGGCTTGCTCAAATGCTTAATTTGCTCAAACTAAAGTTGGACAAGCAAGCATGTACGTTAAGACGGCGTGTGAACGCCACAAATGTTCTTTGCGAAAACCTTGTACAAACTGTTTGCGCATGCGAGACGTTATTGTGTGGACGCTGTGCAGGTGCAGTGCATCATGTTGCTTGCGCAAATTTTTTTTACAAATTCTTTGCGCATGCAAGTCGCTGCGTGTAACCGGAGCCTAAGGTATGGAATTTGACAGCAAATGACAATTTAGCGACGACTGTAGGATGGGGCTAAAGGACTTCTTTAGTTAAAAGGACTCTTCTTAAACTGTAATTTAAGGTTAAAACTATTGAAAAAATGTTTTTAATAAGAAGGTATATGTTTAATATATTATGCAAAGAGTTAAAGCATGCAGACGTCTAGTAGTTGAAGCCACTACGTCCACCACGTCACCATAAATATAGTATTCAGTTTAAAGTTTTATTTTTTTATTTATAACTGGCTGGTACCCGGCGCATTGCTGCCACAGAAGAAATTATTGTTGAAATATCGTTTTTAAATTTGGAAGTGTTCTATTGTTTAATTAACAATGGTAATACATTCATTGAAATCGAATGACATATGACTTTCAAATAAATTTGACGGTACGATACGCGCACTACCTACTGTAAACAATAAGTTGACAAAGTTAAACCGCAATCTGATAAACGATATGACAGTGCATAAAATACGAACAAATAAATATTAATTTTTATATATTAGATATAAAAATCTAGTAACAATAATTTACCACTTTTTTAACAGCAAAAATAAGATAAGAGCAAAGACCCCGAGTTTCTTGTCAGTTCTTCTCTATAGAGGTCTCAATTTTGGTACACGTGGCAATTTATGTTATATTTCTTAATTTTTTTTGTTTAAAAACGTTACCCCCACATTAGGATTTTCTCCTGAATTGTAGAGGCAGTTTACAAACACAAATTGCACAAGGACATTCATCCAGACCCGGAACAATTATTTGTAGGCCATACAAATACTTGTTCCGTGCGGGATTCGAACCCGCGGCTCCCAGCGCAGCAAATCATTGCTAAGCCACTGCGCCACGGAGCGGAGGTGGTAGAGTTTGACGTGCAAATAGCTTGAAGTATAATAATTACAGGATGTGAGGCATTCCATCCTAGTTCTTAGAGGTAACAACGCATCTGTAGTCTGTCCTTCTTTGTTTGAAGTTGGTTGCAGGTGTTCATTTGCAAACAGATATATTCTATGTTACCCGCGCAATTATGTAGAGTCATTTGAGATGTTATTCATCATAACATCAGGCTTACATACAAACCGACATACATACACACCAGAAAAAACATGCGTGAGTGTTCCACGAATATTATTATTGATAAACCTATTATATTATTGATTAACAAATACAAATAAATGAATTACTAGCGTCTATTATAATAATATTTATTTCATCGTAAGATAAGAAAAAGTGCCAGGGAGATGGATATTATTCCATCTCGCTTCCTTATAGCCGCCAAGGCCGTCTACACTACATCAGAAGGGGTCGTGACGGAAAAATCTTACACTTTTTCTTTAGTATCGTCCGATAAAGAACTTCGTTCCAAAAACATTTCCTAATTAATAGAAGGCGTTACTTTGCGGAAATCTATTATATTAAAGATAGTAAAAATTACTTTGCTTATATCCGTTCAATATATTAGCATGAGCATATCAATGTATTGAGCGGATATAGGCAAAGCATTTTTTTCTAACTTTAAAAACATTTCCCCTTTTATAGCTTCGCCGTAGGCAAAAACTTTTGATGTATTAATAAGTTAATTAAGAGAATTCTTTTAACTGTATTCTAATGAAGTTAATTATATCTTTTAATCTAACAATTTACTTATAGCCCCTGAGAAAAAATATAAAACGATCATGTAACATTAAATGAGTACCTGGCTCAATTTATAATTGTTTTCTATTAATCCTCCAAGCTGATTATAAACAAGAAAATAACAACTTATTATAAGTGTATATTTCGTCATTAGGGTGGATTATAGGTGTATCACCTACTGCGGCATCAGATCCTTGTAATCGCGAATATTAGACAAACAAAACTTGCCGTTGGATTAAATAATATAATTTCTTACATTGGAAAATAAAGAGATCCCATTTCATACCGATTTTATATGGTAACAAGGAGAAAGTCGTCTAAGTAGTAAAGTTAAAGTACGTCCCACGGCTGGGCACAGGCCTCCTCTCATTTCTGAGAGGGTTTTAGGGCAAGGAAATGTCCCAATGCCTATTGGCGAACTTTCTCAGACATGCAGATTTCCTAACGATGTTTTCCTTCACCGATGAGCTCGTGGTAGATCAGAACTTAAAATTGCAATTAACAATTTCATTGGTGCCGGCCGAAGAGCATGTATGCAAACATATACGCAAGTGAAAGAAGTGAGAGAGGTGTGTCAGAATGGAGCCAAGTGGAAATGACAGTGTATGTGAAGTGACAGGCATGACACATAAATGCATGTATTATGAAACTAGATCCCGTGGTGTGTCTGCAACTGTCTATGAACTTCCTTTATTCCGTTTGTCGTCCAGTTGATATGTACATTGCAAAAGTAATAAATAAATTTATAACAATGGGTAATATCAGACTTGTTCTTGTTCTTTTTGACTTATAGACGGTTTACTAATGTAGTAAAGATGGTTCAAAAATAAAACCCTCCGTTATCAATCCAAGGTGTGCACTAAACTTTTATTACCACGTTTTTATTAACTCGTTTTCGTGTATGCCTGTTAGAATCGAATTTAGTAATCGATTTTAAACTAACTTCCCGATGAGCTAGAGACTTGAAATTTTGAACATAGCTCACAATTAGATGCCAGTGTAAGAATATATACGTGGTAAAGCCACGCTGCAGCTATATTAAGATTGTACAATGAATGGGTCGGCTCGACCAGGGTAGGAACCACGCTCTCACAGAATACCAGCGTAAAATAGCAGATTAATGCTGCTGTGTTTCGTATGGAGAGTGTAGAGAACCGGAGACCCTTTTTACTGGAAACGAGGCATTTCATTGTAGTCCTCAGGGGTGACAAAGCTTTAGATACTTAATCGGTGATAAATGTAGATGTTTATGGGCCACAACATCCACTTACCATCAGGTGCTCGTTTGTCACACTTTATACTATAAAGAAAAGGTAGAGACTTGAAATTTAGAACATAGCTTACAATCGGATGATAATGTAAGAATATGAAAATTTTAATGCACAATTTTTTTTATTTTCATTTGTTTTCAATTTATACTTAAGATTGACGTGTAGTGGCGGCTTAATAGAATCTACTACCACAAATAATCCCGTAGGTATCATAGGAATTAACAGAGGCAATCTGACACAGAGGATGTGTAGCAACCTTCCCGATAAGAATTGAAAATAATAAAAATTCGTTTGGCAACTGTGACAACATCTCCCTTATTAGGGAATCTATGGAGAAAGCATATGTTCAACAGTGGACTTTAGATATGCTGTAATGAATGATGAATGAATATTTCAGACAATGGATGATATTTATTGTAACATCATATAGAAATATTTTTTTCTTATTTCTTTTTTTATAAACGTTACCTTCACACTAGGATCTTCTCCTGTATCCTAGAGGCAGTTTGCATACATAAACTTCACAAGAACAAACGTGCCATACAAATAATTGTTCCGTGCGGGATTTGAACCCGCGGCCCTTAGCGCCGCAGCTCAATGCTAAGCCACTGCGCCACGGAATCGTCAATATGATAAAATAGCGTGTATTTACAATCGCATTTAGTTCTACGGCTTAGTTTGACGCTTCCCATTCACCGTGTCATTAATATTCTACTTCTTCATCAGCCAGTGAATGGCTGGATCTGGATATCTTCCGTTGTAGGGAGGGTTTGCATTTATCGTCACGCGGCAGGCGGATTTGACCATAGCTATACCAGACGTGAGCACCCTTGATACCGTTGCCCGTCGAAGGTCGTCGTGCCCGTTAAGGTAATTGATTATAACGCCCTCTATCGGAAGGCATGAGACATAAGGCTGTCATCGAATAGAAATGGATTCGTTTTCGCTGCCATCACACGGTGTAGAAGCATATATTGCTTTCATTGTCTATATGTGGCACAGACTAAGTAAGTTTGAGCCCATGTGCTCTAACGCGTGTTGCAAACCAAGTTTCGGCGTCTCTTCTAGTACGCAGTACATATTAATTCAGTGCTTATTACCAACTTAATCGGTCGCGGTCAGAGCCGTGGTAGCTCAGGGGATAAGAACTGGCCCTAAATTTCACAGTACCCGAGCAAAGGGTTCGGATCCCCGCAGACGTCGATGGAATTGTTGATTGCAGTTTTAAGTGCGGATTTACCTCAACCACGTACATGACGCTGAAGGAAAACATCGTGAGAATACATTTCAAGTCCGCGTGGGGCGGCGCGGTAGGCATTTGCTTGTCCTATAACCCACTCAGAAATGAGAAGAATCCAATGCCTAGCAGTGGAATGTATATAGGCTGTAACTTTTAATCGGCCGTTAAAGATTTACATGGATAATAAACTAAAGTGAATATATAAAATAAAATCTAAGGACAATAGGCGAAAAAGTGTCACCTGTTTTTTTAAAATGTTGTTCACAGATTTGACTGGCAGAAAATGCCATAAGTCATCAAGTCCACACTTTACATCCCCTTATTATAAGATGAATAATAAAGATTAAATATAATTAATATAATCAGGCGTTACTTTGTAAAAATTCGGTAAAAATTACTTTGCCTAGACTAGACATATCATTTTATTTTATTGAGCGGATGTAGGCAAAATAATTTTTACCAACTTTAAAGATTAAATAAATAAAAAATAAAAAACACTGCGCGTCTTTAATCAGCGAATTTAGCGTTAGTAACAGTAACATTGTAACGTATTAACTACAAAGTTTGCACGAGCAAACCTCGCGTGAAAGGAAAGATAATTTCACCATAATTTCATCTCCGCCGCAGTCGCGTGTGTAATTTATTCCGTGTACATATCATCTAAACACAGCACTGAATAAATTAAATCGTTCAGGCTAGTTATAACTATGTTAATTTGAAATAATTGAATTATTAAATCTACCAGGAAAGCATTATAGCAGAAGAGATTCTACAATTAAAAAAAAACACGCTTCTTTCAGTTCCAGATCAACATACCTCCTACGTTAATATAGATTCCGGGTTTGAAATTATAAAAATCCCACCGGCGGTAATTTTTTTTTATAGAATAGACATCCACATCTTTCCTCGACTAAGAAAGATCAAAATGCAGATGTCACCCCTGTGGACTAAAATGAAATGCCACGATTCCAGTAAAAGGTGTCTCCGGTTCTCTGCACCATACGAAACACAGCACTAATAAGCTCCTATTTTACGCTGGTATTCTGTAAGAGCGTGGTCCTTCTAGCCGGCGCTGTCGTGCTACAACTATGATATAAAATTTTTTTTTTGTTAAATACCTGCCACAACATAAAATATTCAAAAATATTTAAAAAGATTCAAAAACAGTAGGTACCTATAATAATAAAAACTTGTTTAACGGTCGGTATTCATTCCGTAGAAGTGGATATAAATTAAGTATTGTTTTTATACCGACCTTAACATCTAAAATCTCTAAAATATTTTAATATTTTTATAAATAGTTTGTTTTTGCAAAACATTTCATTAAGCAAAAAATATTTCCAACTTTTATATTGTATATTTTTTTATTCAGATAGAGAGAGAATTCACATAAAAATTACTGGCCTTAGGCATAAAGATAGAAATCAATTTAAGAAATGTTTAACGTTGCCCTTTCTCACTTTAATTAATGACAATAGAAAAAGACAGATATAGAGATAATTATTAAGTTAAGTGAGCAATAATAAATGATTGTAAGAAATGCCGTTTATTGTTCACACTATACATGATGTGCACACAAATTTTAATAAAACTTTTACTTAACAACTGCAAAAACTAGTACGTAAAAAAGTATTAAATAATACCCTTAGCATGCTTTATCGAGCGGACGTGACCATAGAGATGATCAACAGCTATAACATACCTGCAGGCCCTACAATATTTATAATATTGTTACAAATGAGATATATTGAAGATGGGTGAATTAAGAGAACCCTTTACCGACAAGAAGGATGTAAAGGAGGCGAGAGAGGTGTGTCAGGATCGTGCCAAATGGCAGTAGTATCTGCCCACCCCGCTGGGTGATAGGCGTAAGTATTTATGTTGTTGTATTACAATAGCCATGGTGTACGTGAGCAACCCGGGTTCGATTCCCGCCGGCACCAATGAAATTGTTGATTGCAATTTTAAGTGCTGCTATACCACTTGCTTGGCGGTGAAGGAATAAATTGTGTGGAATCCTGCATATCAATGAAATTAACAAAAATATTGCGAAATGTGAAGTCCTCCAACGGGCATTTTGTCAGCGCGGCGACAACATCTTTGCCCTAAATCCCTCTCAGAAATATGTATATAAAATTCAGAGATATTAGTGTTAATTAAAAAAAAAAACAAAGTTAACATCTGACACCAATACTAACAACATAAAGAAAAAATTTACATATAAGTATTTGAGGTGTTACATCAAACATCGCAGTTTGTAATGGAATACTATACATATTTGTATAAACGGGTAACTGAAGTGACAAATGAACTTACATGGAATTAACTTCAAACAAAGGAAGCTGCAGATGGGTTTTCATTGTTGCAAATGACCTATAAGGGCTAAGTTAGAACATCTCACAGCCTGTAATTACATTGGATCTCTATATGCTTCGGACCGAAACATAGCAATGCATATACCAACGCTATTTGACGACAGAATTAGGTAAGAAGGTAACCTAGACATAATGATTATGTATGATTGTAGTTACATAGCAAAATAAATTTAAGTTCTATTATAGGGACTTATTTCAAAAATGTGTGTTCTATTCATTAATAATAATAATAATTATTATTTATTTATTCTATTCATATAGATATAACTTTAGATGAGTTCATTTATTTGTTTGTCGAACAATAGGTACTGTTTTCCGCAATGTCGCAGAATTCTTTCTGTCAAGATGAACACATTATTTATTACTCGCAGAGAGTTTGTCAATATGTTTCCAATTCCATTCACTGCGTGAGGTGCTTATTGAGGCAATTATCGACTACTTCAGTGTTATAAAACAAGCAAAGCACGCACTGTCAGTGGTTATAATAAATCACACTTTACGAAACATTTATAACTTTAATTTTATGACAGAAACCGTAGACAAACTATGTGTGTTTGGAATGTTCATAATAAAGTTTTTATTTATCTATTATCAAGTTATTATTCCTTACATTTTATGTGTGTTTTAATTATTGTTATGTGCTCAGTATTTCTTAATGCCTTAAAGTATTGGATTTGGTTTCTAAGGAATATGGCAATATAAAATTGAAAAACGCCTTGGCATATCAAAGGAATTCCAAGCGCGCTGTATTGCGATGTTTGACGTGAAATATATTTTTATTAATAAATATAATGCATTCAATATAAAACCTGTAAATAAGGAATTAACAGTTTTTAAATATTTACTAAACGTTGCAAAAATACATTTTTAAGCGATGTCAAAAACTTTTTACCACATTGTCCAGAATTATTCAATAACATTTATAACTGGTTATTTTTTTATTTTATTTATATACAATCGTGTTAAAAACAAAAAGTTCACCATGTTCACCAAATAAAGTTTAACAGGAAACATTTTTGGCGCCAAAATGTAGTAGCGCGAAAAAGTTTTTATAATGTTTCAAACACTGGCAGTAAAATTTTGCGTTAATAATTTTGATACATGCGGAGCGTTTTATAAAATTTTACGCAAATACGTCACATTATATTATAAAAGTTTTACTTTCACACTTCAACGTCGAACACATAACAAACGTATAAACTATTAAACACAAGGCAATAAAATTCAATTCTTCAGTGAATGGCGTGTCGAATTTTGGAACATTTACAATAAATATAAAAAAACTCAATAAAAATAAATCGCAAAGCCAGAATTAGGTAGCTCACCTCATCGAGTCGTCCTTTGGCAGCAAGTTGGTCACTGGTGCGCTCGAGGGTGATTGACTGCTGGGTGGCGTTGGTGACCTCGTCATCCGCTGACCGTCCGAACTGTCCACTGGTGGCACCAAACAGTACCGCCGCTATGTCGTCGTGCTGTCGAACGCCGTTCGACTGAGTCTCGCGCCCTCCCCACGTTCACTTTTATAGAGTTCCCCTTCTCGGAGGGCCCGCCGTTTTCCTTCTCCCCGGCAGCCCAGGGCAACCTCTACCTTATTTCCATTGTAAACTGAAAAATTGGACCACTCTATAAAGCATTTGTTTGGAAATTACTATCGCATTAATGCAATGTCAATATTGTTTTAGTTCGTAAAAAAATTGGGAGGAGGAATAATGCCGATGGACAGTACGGTTTATGTTTTTAAATTGAATATTTACAAAAATCATTCCTTAAAATCAATTGAAAATTTTATACCATTAAAAATAAAGTAACAAATTCTATATATATATAAATTCTATATTTATTAATTAATACTGGCAATGTATTTCCATATTCCATTTAAAAAAAAAACTTAAAATACAAATAAACGTAGTGATTATATTTTCTTTGAATACATAATATTCTTATTTTGAGAAAAATATGTATTTAATATTCGGCGATAAAAAAATAATTAAGGTAAAATATCGGACTTTTGTGTTTACCTTATTTGAGGATAAATAAAGGTCACATTTATTTTAAAACGAAGTATTTGTTTTTTATTACATACTAGCTCAATCACGCCGCTTCTCTCGCCTGAAATCGGGTACAAGGAAAGTTATTTCTTTCAATTTATTGAGCAAAATAATACAAACCGGAACTGCTTATAATAACTACTCGCTTTATAATTTTTTTTACCAAAAACTAATTTCTTTGTGAGTATTTTTGTAAAATTTAAATTTCGCATTTTAGCGATTTGATTTAGCGATTAATTGGATGTAACCAATACCGCTTCATACTTCCGCTTAATCAATAAAGCGAGAAGCAGCGCAGCTTCATCAGAATTTATATTAATGGTGTATCTTCGTTAAGATATATGCATCATTGAGATGTGTTCCGCAGATGCGAAAGTCACTAAATTGCTACGACTGGCATTCGAATGCGTGCGGATTGTAGCGTTCAGTAGCTGTATCGCGCTTCCAAGAGGTCTCTAATTTTTACCACAGTAAAACATAGCCTATGTCACATGTGCATGGTAACTTCCGCTAAGTTTAAAAACTTTATTAAATAAAGATTTTATAAAAAGAGTTATTACAATATTAAATAATTTATTAATGATAATAACCCCTGGGAATTACGTGTGTTGTTAATTTTTGTTTAACTTTAATGATTGAAAATTGTTCTTTTTTTAAATTGTTGGTTCTTCCTAGTACAGAGGTATTTCCCGAACCAGTGGTAAATTAAACATAAGAGTGGCTTTCAATAAGTATTATTTATAATCTATATTGAATAATAACGTAATGCCTTTTGTACGCCGATGATCAAGTCATATTTGCATCGTCGGCGGCCGAGTTGCAAATGATGGTTACTTTAATGAACTGGCCATTAAAGTAATAAAAACAAATAATTTTTGTTCAAAGGAGGTAATCCCTGGAACTGGTGGTCCAATTCTGAAAATTCTTTCACTGCTAGTAGTAGAAATAGAAACGTTATTATTCATCATCATGCCTGTCACCCAGAGGGGTAGGCAGTGACTACGGACTGCCATTTGACACGATCCTGACACACCTCTGTCGCCTCATTTACATCCTTTACGCATACATACTCGTCGGTTAAGGGTACTCCTAATCTGGCCCATTTTCAATATATCGTCAATTAGGTCAATAAACCTTCGTCAAGGGCGTCCCTTACCGACTCTGCCGTTCACTTCTGCAACAAAAATTTGCTTTGTCACTCTTTCCTCGTTCATTCTTTCTACACGACCAAACCACCGAAGCTTTCCGTTCTTAATCCTGGTCACAACGTCATCTTGCAAACCACGCTTTTCTGTTATCACACTATTTCTCACCCTGTCATTCAGATTCAGCCTAATCCTTAATGACCGTACTTCTACAGCATTTATTCTACTCTCGTGCTTCTTCTGCCAGACCCAATTTTCACTACCATATATTAAAGTAGGGACTAACACAGCATTATGAATTGCCATACGTGCCTTTTTTGACACATTCTGACTTTTCATAATAGCGTGTAGAGCCCCATTCACTCTATTTCCTGCGTTCACTCGTCGTTCTATATCCTTATCATATCTACCATCCCTGCTAAATACACATCCCAAATATACAAACTCATCCACTTGCTCAATCAGCTCCCCTTCTATTCTTATTTCATATAACGTTTTACTTTATTCTCTTTCAAAAACCATCACTTTCGTCTTATTTGCGTTCACTTTCTTATGAAAGTGAACAAACTTCCCCATTTTCATTTATGTAAAACTGCAGTTTTACATAAATACTGCAGTATTAAGACGACACATCGAAAACCGTTGAAGCGGGCTATCGCCGGACTGACCCGAGTGAAACATAATTTCTATAAAAACTTCAAAAACGCCGTCATAAGGCCTAAAATTGCGTAGCGCCCGCGACCATTAAGACCGCTTAGAAATCGCTTGGAATCTTAAAATATTTTTAAAAAATTATTGATTTAAGTAATCAAAATAATGAACAAGTAAATTACGAATATTGATGTTATGAATGTATTTGAGTGATTCCCAAGCATATAGATTAAGTAATTTCGTTGTAATTTCAACTATAGTGATTTTTTCGAGGTGTTTTCGCAAATAATTATGATCGAGTCAAAATTATACAATCGTGTTTTTGAACAAGCAAAATCAAGATAAAGACATGAATTTACCTATATCAAAATTCCAGTTTCGTTAGTCGTGTCATATTCCTATACTATTCGATGAAATGAGGTGCATTTTTTCGCGGTGTCGCCTTAAACGAAATTACAGTACAGTACAGGTAAGTGGCTACTGCAGTCTTTGGACACCTGTAGCCAACTTCAAACAAAAAAGGCCTCACATGCGTTGTCACTTGTGGACTAAGATGGTACACCTCACAGCCTGTACCCGTCGAGCCTGAACACAGCAGTGCAAGCACTGTCATTGGGGACAGAAAGAGGTAATAAGGTTGTATCGACCCAGAAAACTCCTAGGCATAGTAAGTCCTACAACCTACCACCACCTATTTGTAACAATAATAAAATTAAAATGGTATAGGAAAATATTACCCGTATGTCACACAATACAACAAATTTTATTACACTACAGGCACTTTATAATAACTGCAGGGGAGACTACTTTTCATCTCGTCAAAATACACGATCCCATCCACACCATCTGGATGCTTGGCGGTCCACCACTGTGCGACTTCCTTGGAGTTTTCTTCCTCGCACGAATGCACCTTCAACAACTTTGTAGAATATTTTTCCGGATCAATACGGCTTAGGGACCATCAAGAAACGAGCTTACTCCTTTTTACACCTGCACCTGCAATTTCCTGGCAGTTGTTCATGGGCATCTACACTTCCTATCAAGTGGGCCGCATGATAATTTACATTGCATTTTTTCTTAAAAAAAACTACTGTCGTGTGATAAAAACGTGCGAGAATCCATCGCCCCCATTGGTTTAATAAGATGGGTATGGTATGGGTAGAGCCAGAAATGTCTTTTTATCTCCAATAGATGGTGGCTTAACCAATTAGTATATACCAGAATGTGCTCGCTCAGTAATGACCGGAAGTGAAGGGAATAACCTGAGGAAAACTGAAAAAAAACAGAGTGCGAAAGGCTTAGGTTGATATTTACGTGGTAGAGCCACGCTGCAGCTATATTATGGTTGTAGCACGAATTGGTTGGCTCGACCGGGGAAGGACCACACTCTCACAGAATACCAGCGTAAAATAGCAGCTCAATGCTGCTGTGTTTCATATGGTGAGTATAGAGAACCGGAGACTCTTTTTACTGGAAAAAAGGCATTGCATCTTAGTCCTCACGGGTGACAACGCATCTGCATTTAGATTCTTAATTGAGGATAAATGTAGATGTCTATGGGCCACAGCAACCACCAGGTGGACTGTGTGCTCGTTTGTCACCCTTCCCAAAAAATGTATAGATCTATCACCAACTACCTCACATATAAGCGTTGATTATAGCTTACTTAAAATAAGTATTAATTATAACTGTCTCTTTTTATTGTTAATTGCCACTTAGCGAAAAGAAAGAAAGCAAGCTGTTAATTAAATTGACAACGATTTTTGTGAGTAAGGCCGTATAAGTCTTTAAATAATAAAAGACTACGGTTCCATTGATTTTAATTGAAGTTTTTTTTAAGATTGCCAAACGCTATAAACAATTATACAACAAGTTTAACAGTTATCAAGCGATTCTACGAATACATCCATTACATAACGATTACATTTCAATATTGGCCAATTAAAACTGAAGTCTCTACTCTTTTTAAACTGAACGAGCTGTTGCCCGCGACTTTGCCCGCGTGATATTTATTACGATTGCATTTCATAAGTTTTAATTATTTTTGCGCGGAACCCCAATCCTTTTTCTAAAATAAAAGTAGCATTAGTAACTCCACATAACATCAGCTATCTGCCAGTGAAAGTACCGTCAAAATCGCTCCAGCTGTTTCGGAGATTAGCCGGAACAGACAGACAGACAAAAATTAAAAAAAAAATGTTTTTTGTTTTGTTATAAATACCGTATATACTTTCATAATATGCATTTAGTAAAAAAGCTGTTATTTTGACATTACAAACAGACACCTTAATTTTATTTATTTGTATAGATATTAATTGTGAAGTAAAAAACGAACAATTTATAGAAAAATAAAACGTCTAAATAAATTATAGCAACTCTAACTACTTTATATTTATGAAAATGTAATGAATGTACATAAAAACATAAATAGCTTTGATAAGAATAAAGATGTTCATACTTTAAATACTAGGAACAAACATAAGCTTGTAATACCAGTTACTAAAAAGTAAAGTAAAGTAAAGTTACAGCCTATATACGTCCCACTGCTGGGCACAGGCCTCCTCTCATTTCTGAGAGGGTTTTAGGGCAAGAAATGTCCGCCGCGCTGCCCCAATGCGTGTTGGCGAACTTCACATGTCTTCGAAATATTTTTTTGATTTCTTAGACATGCAGGTTTCACGATGTTTTCCTTCACCGCCGAGCACGTGGTAAATCAGCACTTAAAATTGCAATTAACAATTTCATTGGTGCCGGCGGGGATCGAACCCGGGTTGCTCGCGTACTGTGAAACTTACAGCGAGCGCTAACCATCTGAGCTACCATGGCTCACCAGTTACTAGACTCCACAGAATTAGTAATTCATTTATGGACCAATGTATACGCTTTTACAACAAAATCCCAGAAAATGTACAAAATTTGTCAATAAATAAGTTTAAATGTTTTATTAAAGAAAAATTGTACAAAAAGGGTTATTATAATATCAAAGAATACATAAGTGAAAAAAAACCCTGGGAATGAGGTGATCGCCACCATGCTGGTTCTATTAAAACTCATGTACAAATAAAAAAAAAATATTGTAAAGTGAAATATGTATTGAAAAAAAGTACCGCTGGGTTTCTTGCTGGTTCTTCCCAGAACAGAGGTATTTTCCGAACCAGTGGTAAATAAAAAAATGACTTTCAATAAGTATTATGTAATAATCTAGATTGAATAAAAAATACTCTATTCTATTCTATTCTACTAGATTTTTATACTGTAACTTTTTGCTTAATATATTTCTTGCATAAACCATAAACTATGGTTTCAGAAGAGTCCTTCTAACTAAAGAAATCCCTTAGCCGTGGCGCCACAGACTTCGCTAAATTGACATGTGCAGTCAAATTCCATACTTTACATTTTAGTTCGCATAATTTTCACGGGACTTTTTCTAACCGTTATCGTTACAGCCTATTAAAGTCCACATAGGCCTCCCTCATAGATTGCCTCAAGGGTTCTCATGGCAATCAATGGTTTTTTAATTTTTAATCGTTATTAGGAAGCTGCTGCTGCCCATCTCCTAATTTGTTTCCCTGTGTCGCCCCTTACGACACCCACGGGATGATATGGGGTAGTGGATATTCTTACACCACCACTACACGGTGAAGGGACTTCTTCTAAACCTGAGACTAATTACAAACTAATTTTTGTAATAAGATGATTTGTTTTGTATGGCTTGTCTTTATTATGAGTATTCTTATTTTAGATTATGATTTTCAAGGATTTATATTCGCTAAATGTTATTTGCTGTTTGCAGTTGGTGTTCGATTGACACGATGAGGAAGTAACAACCCATTGCCATTGTCTTTAATTGTCAGCATTTGACTTACGTTCCCTTTGAGATTAAGCTATCACTTATTTACAATTTACATTTTTTTTTATCTCGCTCTGAAGTAACAAAATTTAGGACAAAATTCACATTGGTAGAGTCATAGAGCTGAAATGATAGATTGATTTTTATATGATTAGAAGAGGAGGAAACATGCACGATCTACTGTAGCCCGTGAATACCTGCAACTAATTTTAAGCAACAGATATCCCTGAGGACGTATCGAATGCCTCACAGGCTGTATTGGCTTTACCATCCTCCAAACTTTTGTGGATAAGTGTACTGCTGACTGAAGAGAGCGTTAAGAAAATGATACTTATCGTGATATACTCCAAAGGCCAAAGGAAAGAAGCTTTACCTTTACCATCTACTAGACCACACAAACGTACCAATTTTACCGCAATTTTCGAGACATAATTTATTGTTACAGGACCGGAATGTATCGAAAGGAAAGGGAATGCTATGTGCCCACAGACAATTACATGTACATTGTCGCAATAGAGGACTTAAATGCAGTGTCTTGTTAGCAGGAGAAAGGGTCTCCTATGGTTTAGAGAACTTGCCTTTCTAGCATCATAAACAACAATAGAAAATTTTAAAAATAAATGAGAATGACATAATTACTCAACGATAAGTCACACAAGGCAACGTTAATTTCGTAATGATTTCTTATATTTACGCGAACACTACACATTAAATGAAACTAATATTTACAGATTCTATCGCGTTTAATTTAAATGTTTAATTCCCGACGTTTCGGGTGCTTTACAGTACCCATGGTCACGGGGGGACTGAGATGTTTAACGTCCCGATGTTATAGTTAGCCCGGCTACCTTCAGTTTTTGAATATTCATTTTCGGTCCGATTACGGAGAATGAACTTACAGTGTCTTGAAGTCTTGCAGTGGCATGCTTGCTTAAAAGTGAAGGTAGCCGGGCTAACTATGACATCGGGACGTCAAACACCTCAGTCCCCCCCACCCCCGTGACCTTGGGTAAAAATTAGTTTCATTTAACGTTGATTTCATTAATTTCTATAGTTTTCTATTTGCGTTTACAATTGTAGACAGTCAACTAGGCTAAGTCTTCTGTTCGCTACACTCGATGAAATACAGTTGCAGTATAGCTCTACCTGTGCTCTACTCTGTACTTATAAGTGTAAATTCTTAAATAATTGCTATTTTAAATATTAGTACTTAAATATAAATTATTTATTTAAGAAAGGTGCCTTTCAAATATATAGTGCTGGAACAATCATTCGACGCAATTTGACATAGGTATTTAGTTGTGATTCACCGACTTTTCAGTAATTTAAATTTAAATAGATACATAATATAATCGAGGAACGTTCGAATTTTAAATTTAAAAGTCGTTTCTTTTACTAGAGACGTTACAATGGACGCAGATACTGGCTACTAATTACTAATTACCTACTTAATGTATTTGACTTTATTAAATTTGATTTGAAAAGAAATTGTTACATTTATTTCTTTATTTTCCTTCGTGTGTAATAACAAAATTGTATATTAATTGTCATTATTTTCATATTTCTTTAGTAATTAATTATAAACACCTTTTATGTTTAATTATACTTAGAAGAAATAAAATACATTTATAATACAGTCATGACGTGTTGTGAAAGGCCGAATCGGGGAAAAAGAAAATCTGCTTCCTTATTTATAAAATACTTTAGCTCATTCAACATTAATGCAACACAATGAAAGTCTAACTCTTATCACCTGCCGGTAACCGGTGTATATGCAGACATACTTTGTTTCCTACCGATATTTAACGAACTCTATAATAATTCAATAGGTTTGATGAGCTAAACAATTTACAAAATGAATACGCACCGGTGGTAGGTACCGACATTGGTAGTTTTGTCAGGAACTTGGCCTCAAACGGATTGTTGCTTTTGCAATAACCTTAAAATAATGTAAGTAATAAAGATGAAAAAATTTCAAGCCGATTTTGATATGTAAAACTGGTCTGACTCTTATTTTTTTCTGACTGAAACTGAAATTATATTTGTGTTTCAGAAGAGGGCAAAAGAGCAATCTATTATTTAAAACCTGCAGGGTCTCAAAGACAAAAACTTGAGGACATTAATATGTTAACTTTGGCCTCTCAATAAATAAAAAACAAATACATTTTCGAAAATGTAATGTACGTACACAAAAATATAATAGTAGTTTTAAAAAAAAGTGGATTTCACTCTGTAAATATTAGGAACAGACACAAGCTAGTAGTACCAGTTACTTGACTTTTGACAGTAATTCATTCTTGGGGCGATGTATACGAAATCCCAGAAAATATACAAAATTTGTCCTCCGTCAAGTGTCTACGTAAATGTTAGTGTTAATGTTGACAAGAAATATTTTTTGTATTGCTACTGGGGCTACTATTTATCGAATCGTTCTGTCGAAATACGCTTACGTTTTTGTTAACATCTTACATAAGTTATGCAATTTAGCGCTATAATATATTTTGAAGCGCAAAATAGGATATCGCCGTTTTTTACGTGGTAGAGACATGCTGCAGCTATATTAATAGTATAGTTGTAGCACGAATGGGTCGGCTCGACCGGGGAAGGACCACGCTCTCACAGAATACCAGCGTAAAATAGCAGCTTAATGCTGCTGTGTTTCGTATGGTGAGTGTAGAGAACCGGAGACCCTTTTTACTGGAAAAGAGGCATTCCATTTTAGTCCTCACGGCTGACAACGCATCTGCATTTGAATTCGCAAACGAAGATAGATGTAGATGTCTATGGGCCACAGCAACCACTTACCATCAGGTGGACTGTGTGCTCGTTTGTCACCCTTATTCTATATAAAAAAAAGTCACTAATTTATTAAAATTTAAACACTATATTTCAGTAAGCTTAGTGAAGCTTAGTAAGTTGAAGTGGCAATAGCTCGAAGCACCGACAACCGATGGGGAAGAAAGGTTCTCGAGTGGCAGCCTCGTGCCGGTAGGCGAAGTGTGGGGTGGCGCTCCACTATACGGAGTGATGACCTGGTACATCTGATACAGGAAGTCGATGGATGCAGGTGGCTCAGCACCGTGCTTTGTGGCATTCCTTGGGGGAGGCCTATGTTCAGCAGTGAACTTGTGAAGGGCTGTAATGATGATGATGATATACACTATACACAGAACATACCGAAATAGGCTGGTCAAAATGACAAACATGGAGTAGACATGTCATTGAGTGCGTGCCTAGGCAAAGCTCCCGATCTCAAGCAATGATCTGCGTCTACACAAGATTGGTAGTAACAAGATGCGTTAAGCTGAAGTCCAAGTGGCGCCTGTGGGTGAGGCCTGCGTCCAGCAGTAGACTGCCACAGGCTGATGATGAATACGCCAATTCATTATTACAGCCCTTCACAAGTCCACTGCTGAACTTAGGCCTCCCCAAGGAATGCCACAAACACGGTCCAGAGCCACCTGCATCCATCGACTTCCTGCATGTCTTGCCAGGTCATCACTCCGTCTAGCGGGGGCCGCACCACACTTCGCCTACCGGTACGAGGCTGCCACTCGAGAACCTTTCTTCCCCATCGTTTGTCGGTTCTTCGAGCTATATGGCTGACCCATTGCCACTTCAGCTTGCTAATCCGTTTATCGATAATGTAACGAACGTAAAAATCTTTTTTGTATCTAATAATGTAGTTGTAAAATTTCCTTTACATGTTCTTTTTTACTGGTAACGAGGCATTCTGTCTTAATCCTCAGGGGTGACAACGCATTACTAAAATACATTTTGATTCTTTATCGATGTCAGATGTAAGTGTATGGGCCACAGCATCAACTTACCATTAAGTGGACTGAGTGCAGCTTGCCACTTATTACATAAAAAGTGGCTATAAGTGCCTCTCATCCGACAATTGCCTGACCTTCTAAGCCAGAACAAAGCAGTGAGTGTTATTGTTGCTTGGCGCCAGAAATAGAGGTAGGCACTTATCTAAATAAACTTCTAGGTAGAGAGGAAGCCATATTGCGTAACAAAAATTTCACTTTTCTTCTAATATTCTAACCTGGGAACGATTATTATTAAACGGATGTTTTGAGCGATACACGAGTACGTTTTAGCCTCATCACGAAATATCCTCATAGCGAAGTTTTTGTTGTTTTTTTCCTTATAATTCTATCGATAAATGAAATCGGGCCCATTAAAATATAATCTATTCAAAAAATAATTTATTTAATTACTAAACAAAAGCTTATAACAAAAGTATTGTTATAAGCTGATACCTTTTAATTGTATATCTTTTTAAAATAATAAATACAAATAGAAAAAAGACTCAATTTATCTACGCTTCAACTACACGTGGGAGACCCACGCTACAGCTATGTTTTTTTTTTTATAGTATAGGGTAACAAATGAGCACACAGTCCACCCGATGGTAAGTGGTTGCTGTGGCCACATAGACATCTACATCTATCTTCGTTTGCGAATTTAAATGCAGATGCGTTGTCAGCCGTGAGGACTAAGATAGAATGCCTCTTTTCCAGTAAAAAGGGTCTCCGGTTCTCTACACTCACCATACGAAACACAGCAGCATTAAGCTGCTATTTTACGCTGGTATTCTGTGAGATCGTGGTCCTTCCCCGGTCGAGCCGACCCATTCGTGCTACAACCATAATATAGCTGCAGCATGGCTCTACCACGTAAAAAAAGTTGTAGCACGTATGTTTTAGTTGTAGCACGAATTGGTTCGGCTCGACCGGGGAAGGACTACGCTCTCACAGAATACCAGCGTAAAATAGCAGCTCAATGCTGTTGTGTTTAATATGGTGAGTGTAGAGAACCGCAGACCCTTTTTACTGGAAATGAGGCATTCCATCTTGGTCCTTAGGGCGGCAACACATCTGTACACTTCTTTGTTTGGATTTGGTTCCAACTGCCACTTACTATCAGGTGGACTGTCGTGGCACTGACGTGGCAACCGTAATTGTTTATAGAATTCGCGGATCGCTAGTAACATGTATAAATATGCATTTTGTAATTTAAAAGAAAGCCTAACTGATGTCTCTCGGTTGGTACGCATTGGTCTATAAAATAACGGTAACCATCCTGGAGCATCAGTCTACGTTGGGCAAAGAAGAAGGAATCAACTAGATAAGTTGATTGCTATTGGTTGGCATTTCCAACAGATTTTATTGCTATTTACCCGACTGCCGCAGAAGGAGGGTAATGTTTTCGAGTGTATCTATGTATGTATATATGTCTATTTCTTTGGCACGCTCTGTAGCCTAAACCGCTTGATGGATTTTAACATGTGGCGGCGCTGTCGTCGCGCCACAAGCGAAAATACATAGACGCCTAAATCGCGCTATCAAAGTTCCGAAACAAAAACAGTATATATAGAATAGTTCCGAACTACCACTCCTCTGCGCCCTCTTTTCCCCTGCGCCCTCTTTTCCCTAAAGAGGGTCGCGTCCGATTCGGCAGAAAGGCTTCATAAGCCAATGCCAGTCCCACAGGTGGTGTTTAGTGGGTAGGCACTTAGGTTAGGTTAGTCGCAGTGAGTCCCACATAACCACGCAGCCGGCTGCGTGGTATGCTAGGAGCATTCACCACCTCCTTCCCCCGCTTCCGGAGGGTGCCTTTGCATTGGGCGCAAAAAAAAAACTACCACTCGTCCACCCGCTAGTGCGCCGCCCCCGTGCGGGTTGCTCTGGCAGTCAGTGCTCGCCGTCCCCGTACGGGTGTGCATTCTCGCACATGCGATTCCCACTCCATCCCTCCAGCACCGTCGCACTTTGCGGCTGTGTTGGTTGATCCGCGCTTCCGTCCCCGGACGATTGTGCCCCACGCCTCCCTCTCCCCGAGGGAGGTCGTCTCAGATACGACGGTAGAGCCGGGCTAGAGTCGGTCCCAAGGTGGTGTTTAGTGGGTAGGCACTTCTTCAAAGTGAGTCCCACATAACCACGCAGCCGGCTGCGTGGTATGCTAGGAGCATTCACCAACTCCCTCCCCCGCTTCCGGAGGGTGTCCTTGCATTGGACGCAAAAAAAAAACTACCACTCGGAGCGTTGGCCGCTCCCCGGGCAGAACACCTTGCCCGGCGGGAGATCTCCCCTTTCTCGGCCAAAAACATAAAACATAAAGTGTCGTTAGATTTGTCTTAGTTGTGGAACATAGAGTATAAAATTATCTCTTTTCAGTAAACTTTTTTACGCAGTCAAGTATTTTTTAATTACTGTTTTAACCATTTGCCTTGTTCTATTAATTTCTTACTGCTTTCTGTGTTCCATAAATGATTTCAAACGTAAAGTCGTTACTAAAAGATATCGTTTTCTTTTTTTTTTAAAAAAAATTGAGAGTTATTTCCAAAAATTCGTCTTTTATTATAATTACCCAGTAATGCGGTCAAATTCACGCGGCCAGGCGAGCATAGTACCTAATTTAAAGTAGAAAATACAGAAAACAATAATTCTTAATTGCATATAAAACTTAAAAAAACTAAAAGATCAAATGAAACTATCATTTTATTTGTAATTTTTATATGTACACGAATTTGACTAATTTTAAATCTCGACGTTTCGGTTATAACACCCATGATACGGAGGGTGCGGGTTGGGGTGCTTAATGTCCTGATCACCTGAAACGTCTGGAATTAAAATAAGTATAATTAATTTTAATCCATGACTTCATTTACCATTACAGCGTATCATAAGTACACATCTGAAGGTTAGTGATATATCCTCACAGATTGCCTCATTAGGGGATTTTTTTATAGTTGCCACGCTTGGCGACTGCAGTATTTTTTTGACTGCCTCATTGGTCTAGTGGTTGTAGTAGTGCGAGTGCCGATCAAATCCTGGACCTGGGTTAAAATCCCGGGTCGGACCAAAAAACAATCAGTTATTGAGTTTTTCCATCAAGAAATTCTCAGTAGCTGCCCGGAGTCAGGAAGTTGGCGGCGTCTCACCCCCGTGCCTCGGGAAGCACGTAAAGCCGTAGGTACTGCACCTGATCTCTTTCCGGTCGTGTCGGTTTACCGTACCATCATCGGACTGTGAGAGTGAGGGAATAGAGAGTGCACCTGTGCTTACGTCTCCGTTGAAGCTGGCTGCCGTGACCGAAATTCGGTCTGGAGGACATTATTTTTATTCAGCTGTTATCGGAAAGATGCTGCTGCCCATCTCCTATTCTTACGACACCTACGGGATGGTATGGTGTAGTGGATATTCTAACACCGCCACGGACTATTTGTCCCAGGTAAACATACTCGTCAACAACTTCGAGCTTAGTGTTCCCAACAATCTTTGTTTTTTCCATGTTAAACAATTACATTGTGTTATAAAATTTAAAGTTAAATTTACATCTCGTGGGTGTCGTAAGAGGCGACAGAGGGAAATGCAACAGGAGATGGGCAGCGGCATCTTAATGATAACAACCGAATACAATACAAACCTGAGGCTGGCACCTGCTTGCTAAGCGTGGCAACTACTGCAAAGATCCCACATGAGGCAAGGTCTATGTTTAGCTGTAGACTTGCGATGCTGAGGGCGCGCACGGAACAAATACTTGTATAACCTACAAATAATTGTTCCGGGCCTGGATATTTGTCCTTACGCAATTTATGTTTGTAAACTGTGTCCACGATACATGAGAAAAAAAATAGGCTGTAACGAATTTTCAGTTTCAGAAAATTCTAAGTTGTTATAATATGTTTGTTCCAACAAAAAAGTTATTTTTTGGCTTATTAATTAATTAATTAATGAAACTGCTGTGACTGCCTCATTTTTCTGGCGGTTGTAAACGCGGCTGCTGATCATGGGGTCCCGGGTTCCAATCCTGGATCGGACAAAAATCATTTATCGATATCAATCATTGTTTTGTGTATTAACATAATACTCTTGAAACTGATAAACTTTTATTAAAAACCAACTTCTCAATTAAATTACATTGTGTAACAAAAACCTTTAACTCACTGTCAACTAGCGACTTCTGGTGACCAGAAAATTATTAGCCCTCATTGCATTTTGATTCTTACGTTACATTCTTACAGCATCCTTACCATCAAGTGGACTGGTTTCACGTAGCAACTTAAAAATTAAATTAATTGAGACGTATTAAGTAAGTTTTATTGTTTTCAAATTGTGAAATATTATATAATTTTTTGCCATTTTATGCAGCTTTTTAAAAAAAATCTTCGGGGTGCAATCTCAAAATGCCGGCATTTTCAAATTATCTCAAGATATTTTATTGATGTTTTAATGATTTAACAATTAATTTTATTATGTTAATTTTTCTGATACACATATTTAAAAAAAAAAAATAATTGTATGTCTCTATTATAGCAATCAATCAAAAGGTATCAGCAATGATTAAAGTGAAGAACTGAACACAATGATGGACTTTGGTCAGCATAAAGTAAGTATTTAATAATATCTCATGTAATACTACTAAAAAGCAAATATACAAATAAATAAATATTCAGTTTCTTTGCTCTCGTATCTGTCAGGCGAGGATCGTTTTAAAATATTCAATTTATGTCATTGTTTTTCGTGAGATATGCACTCCGATTGAGAGAGAAAAAAATCTAAACAAAAAAGGTAAACGAACCCAGCGCTACGCGGACCTGTACGAATAAATACAAAGGAGGTCAAAAACTTAGTTGGGGACGAAACGCCGCCCATTCAACACATTGTTTATGTCTGTACGCGTGTTGCTCAGACCGTTAGTACCCGTGTTTGAATGCCAGATCATCGCGAATACGTCTATAACGGCGTGGACTCCTCTGACGAAGACAATGGAAGACGTATCAACAGTCATCTGCAAAAAACGACCTATAATTTGTTAAAAGATAACATCGAGATGACAATTGGAATAAAAAATACACACCCATTGTTTTTTTAAATCTATATCGGACAATGACTAATATGGTATCGCGGATTAGTTTATAATTTTTATTCATTAGAATTGTGACGTCAGTTTATATTAAATGTATGTTAGAAGCTGTACCCTGCATGCTTTGCTGTGCCTCTTTTTTGTCAGAATCCTTCGCGGGCGCGCAACCTACTCACCAGTTTCGTCGTAATCGGATGAATGGTATAGCAACGCATACATATAAAAAGCCCTTAACTAAAATAAATAAATTTAAAAAAAAACCTTTCATTGAAGCCAAATAAGTTTTACAATATAATTTTTTACGATATAATTGGCATTTTTTAAACGGAAATTGAATATGAATTATAATATAATTACTACTAATTATTGTAATTATTGAATTAATTACTGTTATAATTCTTAGTAATCCGATTATTTTTTTATGTTTGGTTAAGTTTAATTAATTATTCAATGTATTGATTAAGTACAAAAGTTATAAATAACTATAGATATTAAATGGATTTAATAGTTATAATATTATGATAGGATTGAAATAGAAAATTAAGATGGAATAAGATTAAAAAAGGCAATTGCAAATTCACTAAATATTATAATTTATTAAAGATCTATTCATTCATTTGTATTTGTTTGCTTTGCATGGCAAAGACGAGACATACATTACATTGCAAAGAAAGACGCTGCTACCCATCTCCTGATTTGATCCTCTGTCGCCTTTACGACACCCACGGGATGATATGGGAGTAGTGAATATTCTTACACCGCCACTTTCTTACACAATGAATCTTTTTCGTCATCATGAATATGTTGAAAATTCGAGTAACTATGGAATATGAGTACCGTGGAAGCAGCAACGCGGCACAAGCGGCACGCAACATCAACGACGTTTACGGAGCGAATAATACAAACGAAGGCACCAACTTTTATTGGTTTGCCCGAAAACTTTGGTCGACAATGACGAATTAAAGGCGAATGTGGAAGTTGATGATACTCAATCTACGGCTGAATTAGCAGCAGCTTTCGACGTTAGCATCAAAACAATATTGGTCCATTTGCGTCAAACTGGCAAGGTAAAAATGCTTGACAAATGGGTGCCCCACGAACTCAATGATCGCCAGCGCGAAGTACGCGTCGAGACGTGCGTTGCACTGCTCAACTGGCACAAAAAGTAAGGAATTTTGAACCGCATTGTTACCTGCCACGAAAAATGGATTCTGTTTGTTTGACAATTGCAAGCGCTCAGCAAGTTGGTTGGATCCTGGTTCAGCACCTAAAAAATGCCCTAAACGAAAACTTACCTAGAAAAGTGATGGTCACTGTTTGTTGGTCTAGCGCCAGTGTGATTCATCAAAGCTTCTTACCAAACGGGATTAGCATTACTGCAGATGTGTACTGTGAAGAACTGAACACAATTATGGAGAAGCTCACACGTCTCCAACCAGGTTTGGTCAAACGCTCGTCCCCGCTGCTCCTGCACGACAACGCGTGACCTCATACTGCACATTAGACGGTTTCCAGATTACAAGAGCTGGGGTTGGAAGCTCTCCGTTATTCGCCGTACTCACCAGACCTTGCGCCTACAGACTTCCACTTTTTCTAGAATTTGGATAACTTTTTGTCGGAAAAATAATTCAATACCCGAAAGGCAGTACAAAATGCTTTTGAAGAATTTGTTGCCTCCAGCGGATTTCTTCAAGAAGAGCATCAATAAACTGCCACTGCGTTGGCAAAGATGCTTCGATTGCATGGTTGATTACTTTGATTAATAAAAATAAAAATATAGAAAAAAAATTACTGTAACTTAATTCATAAAAAAACGGCAATTACATAGGTTCTTCCGTCCGTCTCAAATGAGGAAAATATTTTTTTTATCCCCCATTAAGAATAAAAATGCAGATGCGTTGTCACCCCTGAAGACTAAGATAGAATGCCTCGTTTCCAGTGAAAAGGGCCTCTACACTCATCATGCGTAACAATTAAGCTGCTATTTCACGTTGGTATTCTGGAGTGTGGTCCTACCCCGGTCGTGCCGACCTATTTGTGCTATAACCATAATATACGAGTAGTTACAGCGTTGATCTACCACATATAAAAACTGCAGTCCTAGGCAAAACAAAAGGGAAAAAGGGAGACAGCGTCAAAGATGGCACGACGATTTCAACTGAATAGCGTGAACAACTTTGACACGGACTGGGAAGCTCTCGGGAAGGGCTATGCTATGTATGAAGACTGTCTTAAAACAATTCTTACCAAACTGTTATATTAATACACCAATATTCCTACGTTGTCATCCGATTCTGAGTTATGTTCAAAATTTCAAATCTCTACCTCATAGTTGCAAATTCAAATTTCGAGCAATTCCCGATTTTACCCGGAATGACAGACAGACAAATAATCATTAAAGTGACTTAATAAAAACGTGCTAAAAAGAAAAAGATCTAACTGATAGACATTGTTCTCTGAGTGAGTCTCTGAGTTACACTTTGTATATTATTTTACATAGATAACAAGGTTACATTAACCAATAAGAAACATTGTTTTTCGGATATTATTCAGATTTTAAATTTAGTTTATATCGTCATCATCATCATCATTACAGCCCCTGAGTTCACTGTTGAACATAGGCCTCCCCCAAAGAATGCCACAAAGCACGGTTCTGAGCCACCTGCATCCATCGACTTCACTCCATCTAGTGGGGGGCCGCCCTACACTTCGCCTAACGGTACGAGGCTGCCACTCGAGAACCATCCCCATCGGTTGTTAGTTCTTCGAGCTATGTGGCCGGCTCATTTTTACTTCAGCTTACTAATCAGTCCAAATACGAGGTAAATATGTTGTATCAGCAATGACTTCGTTCCGGCCACATTCCGTGCAACAAGTTTGCTTTCATGATGCAAAAGAAACAATCTCCGAATTGCGGAACATGCATCACCATAGAGGATATACAACACTTGCCCGCGGTATGTTCCAAAAACCATCATGAAATAAACTATTGGTCGCTAAAACTAACATTAAAATGTGTAACATATGTGAATATCAAAGCATTCTCTCTGAACCATTGTCAAGTGCTGCTTAGTATGTTGTACAAGTACCTAATTTTATAAATTGTTTCGTGTTTTTTAGTTATAAGGTGCAATGGGAATGAAGTGGTTAAAAATAACGAAAGCCCCTTAGTTAAAAGAATAAAAAATACAAAGAGATTTTAAAGTAAGATAATCTTATCAGCCTCGAACACAGGCGCAAAGTAGCCAGCCTTTCGGTTTTCTACAGATTACATTTCGGAGTGTGTTCCACCATCGGAGAAGCAGACGTTCGGCCAGTCTCCACCCTTTCGTTGTTGACTTACCACGCATTCGAACCAAACGGTTTGCTACATCTTTTGTCGTGGATACATCAAAGGAGTGGAATAAGTTGCCGGCATCTGTCTTTCCATCCGATTACAAGTGGGTATCTTCAAGGCAAGAGTGAACAGACTTTTGTTAAGTCTGTGCGCGTCATCATCTTAGGCTACATCACCACTTACCATCAGGTGGGATTGTAGTTAAGCGCTGGCTTAGATTAGTAAAAAAAAAGATGTCATTATCTATCCGAAGAATGTTAATAAAAAGCTATTCTATTTTTAATTTACTGAATTCACAATAGATGAAATATCTAAACAAGGCGAAAACAATAAACGTGTTTTCCCACAATTGCGGATTGTCACATTTGTTTCGATAACGGCAAAATGGCGTACCTTCCGCCGCTACTGGGCCACCTCGCGGCCTCGCACCATTGACCCTATTATAATATAACAATGCCGTCCTTGTAAAATTATCGACGAACAAGTAAAAACAAATGCAACTCGCTCATTGGACTCATTGCTTATAAGATTATATTTTATAATAATTTGTATATGTACTGTAAGTGATGGTGCATAAAAATATATAGTTTTTTACGAGCGTGTACTCGCCGACAAACTGATTACAACTTTGTATGAATAAATAAATAAATAAAAAGGTTACTAATTATATAGAACCGTAGCTGATCAGGGGCTTAGCGCTCGCCGTAATTAGCATAGTACGTGGGTACCCGGGATCGATCCCCGCCGGCAACAATGGAATTGTTAATTGCAATTTTAAGTGCTGATTTACCACGTGCTCAGCGGTGAAGGAAAACATCGTGAGAAAACCTGCACGTTTGCGAAATTAAAAAAAATATTTCGAAGATATGTTTCAACACGCATTAAGGCAACGTGGTGGACATTACCTTGCCTTAAAACCTCTCATAAATGAGGACAGGCCTGTGCTGAGGAGTTAGACGTATATGTACATAACTTTAACTTTAATCTTTGTATATAATTTTTTTCTGTACGCGGTTTATACGTGGCAGAGCCATGTTGCGGCTATATTATCGTTGTAGCGTGTATGGGTCGGCGCAACCGAGATAGGACCGCGCTCTTACAGAATACCAGCGTGAAACAGCAGAATAATGTTGCTATGTTCTGGAAACGAGGAAACTGTATAATGGCTGTAGCACGAATGGGTCTTTATCTTTATTTCATTTCATTTGTATTTGTTCAGCGAACAACAAACCACAATGTGGTGACAGGGTAGCTTATTAGTGCTCAGCAGAGCGGGACAGTATTTCATGCCGGCACAACGCCTGCAACTTTACAAGGCGCAGGTTCGGCCTCACATGGAATACTGTTCCCATCTCTGGGCTGGGGCTCCCCAGTGCCAGCTCCTTCCACTTGACCGCATCCAGCGCAGAGCGGCTCGAATTGTCGACGCCCGAGTCCTTTCCGATCGGCTCGATTCATTGGCGCTGCGAAGAGATGTTGCATCTCTTTGCATTTTCTTTCGCATTTACCACGGGGAGTGCTCTGAGGAATTGTTCGGATTAATCCTAATAATAATAATGGTCAATAGACCATTTAGACGCTGGTTGAGTTCAAATCTCAAATTATCCTAACATTGGCGATTTTTTTTAACCTAACCTAATCTAACCTTTTTTTTCGTGGAGAAATCCCCATGGATTCCATTCGTTGCGGGGGCAACGAGAAGGTTATGCCGGACTCCCACCGGCTATAACCCCACGGTGGTCACCATCAGCGTATACGAGGGGTCTCGGGATCTCCGTTCGGAACGCAACCGGGGCCCCTCCATCGCTAACCTTTTTTTTTACATGGGGAAATGCCTACGCATACCCGCCTCGCGGGGGCAAGGACGGGTTATATCAGACTCGCACCGACTAAAACTCCATGGTGTTCCAGCTTCGCCGCATATTGGCAGGGCCATGGGAACGCTTTCGCATACATCCGCGGCCCCACTAGCGCTGGCCACCCCTTGACAGCCCCTCCTCGGGGGAGGACTTTTCCTCCCCATTCTCCTTTTCCGGCAAGGTGCATCAGGAACAAATGGCACGCCTTCCTACACGGCATCAAACTCCACCTGCGTAACGGGCCCTCCCGAGTCCGATACGCGGGGGCCATCGGGCCAGGAAAATCGAGCGCTCGGTAGCACCCGCTGTCCCGACCCCAGCGGTGAATCTGGTCTTTTGCGCCGCCGCCTACCAAGTTTCGGCCGCGGAGGGTAGGGAGAGCGGTGCCTAACAATACCGACACTCCTCTCCCTCCGCATCAACGGTGCAGCCCCCCTCTCACCGCAGCTCACCGACACACATCCGAAGTGGGCTCACCAAGCCCACTCGGAGTGGCCACCTCGGGCCGGCCCTACACAACGGGCCAGCCCTACACCCTACAGCTACAGCCCGTACCACGACAAGGTGGGAACCCGTTCGGGGAGGTTCCATCGCTAACCTAACCCAACATTGGTGATTTTTTTATAGAATAAGGTTGACAAACGAGCAGACAGTCCGCTTGATGGTAAGCAGACGTTATGACCCATTGAGTTATATGTACTACGTACTAGAGAAGCTATTCGAAACAAAAAATGTGCGCTACTCTATGTCTTCGCGCATGCGCGGTAGATAGTAAAATATTACGATATTATTACCTATTTATTCAAAGATTTCAAATTAAAGTTTAAACTATTTATTCAAGGTTTAAACTTTAATTTGAAATCTCGTATTATTATCGCCGCTCCACACTGCATGAATATTGAAGCCACAGTAAATGACACTAAAGTAAGGTGTACGGATTGCAGTACAGTTCAGTTGAACATAGTGAATGTTCGGAATGCGAAATCTAGTGCGTAGTACATATATATCAATGTTATGACCCATACACATCTACATGTATCCTCGATTAAGAATCAAAATGCAGATGCGTTGTCGCCCCTGAGAACTTTATCTTCTTTAAATGTTTAAATAAAAAGTTACCCCCACACTAGGATTTTCTCCTGTATCGTGGAGGCAGTTTACAAACACAAATTGCACAAGGACAAACATCTAGACCCGGAACAATTATTTGTAGGCCATAAAAATACTTGTTCCGTGCGGGATTCGAACCCGCGGTCCTCAGCGCAGCAACTGATTGCTAAGCCACTGCGCCACGGAGCCGTCCAAAGAATCAAAAGAACTAAGATGGAATGCCTCGTTTCCAGTTAAAAAGGCCTCTGCATACGGTCGAATTTCGACCACTAGGTGACCTCTAGTATATATAGATGAAATAATTATCAATTAACATTTTTCATTTCACAAAAAAATTGCATATTTTTGATTAAATAATAGCCTAGATTTCTGTTGGCACTGCTATCCATCTCTTCGTAAAGTTTCATCACAATCGGTTCAGCCATCCTGAAGATTAGCCCGGACAGAAAGACAGACCGGAGACAGACAGATAGACAAAAACTTTGAAAATGGCCTATTTATGTCTTAATAGCATTCAAATAACCCATCATGAGCTAGAAATCAATTCTTGTCAAACGAGCAACAGTCCACGTGATGGTAAGTGGATGCCGTGGCCAATAGACATCTACATCTACCCTCGATTAAGAATCATAATGCATTGTGTGTCACCTCTGAGAACCAAGATGGAATGCCTCGTTTCCAGCTAAAATGGTCTCCGATTCTCTACACTCACCATACGAAACACAGCAGCATTGAGTTGCTAATTCACGCTGGTATTCTGTGAGAGCGTTTTCCTTCCCCGGTCGAGCCGACCCATTCGTAATATAACCATAACATAGCTGCAGCGTAGCTCTACCACGTAAACAAAACCTTAAACACTAAAAATCAAGTCTTGGTCGCTTAAAATATATACTCGGCCTTAATTAGTAATTTCCCTACATTACGGTACACTGCAGGAAGTTGGATGCGCTTCACGGAAGTGCTTTTAAAAGGTATTAGTTAGTACGCGGAACACTACAGCCGACCTTCGCTTTCCAATGCCGACACAGGCCAGGAATAATTCTATTGATTATTTTCTCCTGTTAACGTAACAAAATCCTATTCACTCTTGCCTTGAAGATACAGGACGGAGGTTGGAACATTTAAGTAACTTTCATTAAAAAAAAGAGAAAAAATATAGTTTCCATATCATTTCATTTTATTGAATCTTGACAGTCGCTATAATATTGTTAAAGTAAAGTAAAAAGTAAAGTTACAGCCTATATACGTCCCACTGCTGGGCACAGGTCTTCTCTCATTTCTGAGAGGGTTTTTAGGGCAAGGAAGTGTCCGCCGCGTTGCCCCAATGCGTGTTGGCGAACTTCACATGTTTCCGAAATATTTTTTTTTGATTTCTCAGACATGCAGGTTTCCTCACGATGTTTTCCTTCACCGCCGTGCACGTAGTAAATCAGCACTTACTCGTAAAATTGCAATTAACAATTTCATTGGTGCCGGCGGGGATCGAACCCGGGTTGCTCGCGTACTGTGTAACTTACAGCGGGCGCTAACCATCTGAGCTACCACGGCTCAGATGGTTAGCGCTCGCTGTAAGTTAATATAATATTGTTACTATAATAATGATTTATTTATTTATTTTTAGGCATATATTTTTCTATATTACTATATATTTATATACAGCCCAACCAGATGAGAAATTCCCTATAAAAATAATAATTATTATAATAATAAGAAATTTATTCAATGACCAAAAGTAGCGAAGCGTATAAAATGTAAACAAATACACTAACGAAGTTATTTTTGTCGCTAAGTGGCAATACTACTAATGACAGTAGGGTTCTGACACTAAGGGCACTTAAATATATGTAACACTCGTAAGGGTACATGGCGTGTTTTAGTTTTTTTTTATAGTAGCAAGTTAAAATAAAATAACTTTAAAAAAATGTATACGTGGTAGAGCCATGCTGCAGCTAAATTATAGCTGTAGCACGAATGGATCAGCTCGACCGGGGAAGGATTACACACGCTTACAGAATACCAGCGTAGAATAGCAGCACGATGATAGAATAGAATAGAATAATTTTTATCCAATACAGATTACAGTACACAATGTAATTGTTTTGAAAGTCATTTTTTTACTTTTACCACTGGTTCGCAAAAAAACCTCTGTCCTGGGAAGAACCAGCAAGAACCCCAGCGGGACCTTTTTTTTTAAAAAGCACAATTTACAATATAATATTTTATACAATTGTTATGAAAACATTTAGAAACAGCATGGCAGCGATCACCTCATTCCCGGGGGTTATTATCAATCATGTACCCTTTAGTAGTATAATAACCCTTACTAGACAATTTTTGCTTAATAAATAATTTAAACCTTTTGATGGACATATTTTCTGGGACTTTGTTGTAAAAGCGTATACTTGCCCCATGAAGGAATTATTGACTCTTTGGAGTCGAGTAACTGGTATAACTAACTTGTGCTTGTTCCTAGTATTTACAGAATGTACATCACTATTTTTAATAAAACTATTTTTGTTTTTGTGTACATACAATAAATTCTCGTAAATATATTGAGAGGCCAAAGTTTCTCTAAGGGATTCCTTCGGATGATGCTGTGTGAGTTGGCATCTATGGCAAATATCGCTCCTATGCGCAATCATTGGGGAGGTCTATGTTCAGCAGTGGAGCTTAAAGAGACTGTAACCGATAAAAAATTCAGCCGTAAAGACATAGAAAGGGGTAATTGAAAATATATGTGTGTGTGTTTTATGTTTAACGTATCGAACGGTATTCACGTATCTAAAGATCACTGCGACATTATTACTTAGGAAATTTCTACTGGTTATTAATATTCATAAATTTCTTGTAAAATTCCTGTGGATCTCAAAATTGGGTGCAGCTGTAAAAAGAACCGTGTATTTTCTGGTCGAGTCGACCTATTCGTGCTTCAGTCATAATACACTTCGGAGTGACTCTTCTAAGTAAACTTACTAACATTGAAAAGGTTTAAAATATATTAGTCTAAGTAAATTATTTATTATACCATGTAGTGGCGATGTAAGAGAACCCATACCACGGGTGTCGTAAGAGGCAACCAAAGGAATACATAGTGGCGATGTAAGAATATCCACTACCCCATATCGTACCGAGGGTGTCGTTAGAGAAGACAGAGGGAAAATGAAACAGGAGATGGGCAGCATCTTCCTGATAACAAAATAATAACCAACCCGCTTGCCGAGCGTGGCAACTATGGCATTTTAGCAGTGGAATTTTATAGGCTGTAATGGATGGATGGATGGATAAAAAGAAACAATATTTGTACAGAGCGCGGCACTAGCGGAAGTAATTCACGCATGGAAATTTCTCGCCAATTTTGCAGCACATGACTCTCCTTCAGCAAATTTTAAAATCTACCAAAATCTACCAGAGCCTTAATCTCAAACCTTCAGAAATTAACTATCTTCTTTCCCTTTTGTGATACAGACATACAGGTTACCTCAAGATGTTTTCGGCGGTACCAAATAACCAAGCACCCAATAAACAAGCAGTTACAATAACTACAATTAACAATTTCGTTGGTGCCAGCAGGAATCGACCCCGGGTCGCTCGCGTACTGTAAAATCACGGCAACGCTTAGCCTCTCGCCACGGCCTTTTCGTAACAAAGGGGCAAACGTACATGTGAGATTATAAATACATATATGCAACGCCGGTGCTACTGCAGGGGTGTTGTCGGGCTTTTTTGGTTCTGCTAGGTGGTATGACTCCTATTCTGCCTAAGCATCCGTCTGGATAGTTAGCACCTTCTTACCTATTACTGCCGCTAAACCGCAAAAGTGAGAACCGAAGACCCTTTGCTGTTTTCTGGTATGAAGGTTATAGAGAGCCAGAATAATAACAAGTTGGGAGGCATTCCATCTTAGTCCTCAGAAGTGACCTTCTTTGTTTTTAAGTTGGCTGCAGGCTATGGGCTGCAGTAGCCACTTACCAGTTGGACGAACCTGCAGTTCCTTTGTCATTTAATTTTTATAAAAAAAAAACTGCGTTTAAATGTAACATTGGCAATACGCTACTCCTCGATCGCACACTAGTTAAACTGTTTGCAAACATGCGAGTTACTTCCCTCAAAACCGGAACGTTGACACCTAAATTACACGGACGCTTCGCAAATGTCACTGTACAGCATAACATCCTCCGTCTAGTTTTAAACATAACGGATTCAATACACCTATCACACGTACTATGCCACATATTATCGTAATATCTATACTCGTAAGAAAGTTAGAGAGTCTCTTAGTAAAGAATTCAAAGAAATGAATATATAAATTTTACCATGCCTATGTATTTACGAAATCATTTCGTATACATTTTTTTATAGGATAAGGCTGACAAGCGAGCACACAGTCTACCTGATGGTAAGTGGTTGCTGTGGCCCATAGACATCTACATCTATCCTCGTTTGCAAATCAAAATGCAGATGTGTTGTCAGCCGTGAGGACTAAGATGGAATGCCTCTTTTCTAGTAAAAAGGGTATCCGGTTCTCTACACTCACCATACGAAACAAAGCAGCATTAAGCTGCTTTCCTTCCCCGGTCGAGCCGACCCTTTCGTGCTATAACTATACAATTAATATAGCTGCAGCATAGCTCTACCACGTTTAAAATTGTACACAAAATAAAAACAAAAAAAAAATTGTTTATTAAAAACCCGGTCACGCGTTGCAGTGGCTCAAAAAGTTTTTTTAAAGGTATATAAAAACACTCGTCTACCACGGGGAGTGCTCAGAGGAATTGTTCGGATTAATTCCTGCTACTCAAATACACCATATCGTCTGGATGATTGGCGATCCACCACTGTGCCATTTACCATAAGTTTTCTTCCTTGCACAACTTCTTTGGGGCATTGACTACCACCAACGATTTTTCCAGACCGATACGACTTAGGGACCTTCAAGAACAGAGGCTCTCTTTTATAAAAGGCCAGCAAAGCACCTGTAATTCCCCTGTGTTGCAGTTGTTCATGGGCGGCGGTCGTCACTTACCATCGTGTGTGAAAATTTCAATGGAATTGGTGAAGAACTTTCGAAGATTTAAGATTTTAAACAAACGAAAATTTACATTTTTATTTGTAAAGCTACTGTAACTATACTATACTACTATAACTATACTAACTATACTATATATATACTATAACTAGTATATTATAACGTCTACTACGTGGTAGAGTCACGCTGCAGCTATATTATAGTTGTAGCAGGAATGGGTCGGCTCGACCGGGGAAGGACCACGCTCTCACAGAATACCAGCGTAAAATAGCAGCTCAATGCTGACGTGTTTCGTAGTGTAAAAGCCAGAAACTCAATTTTACTGTTAACGAGGCATTGGTCGTGAGGGTCAACAACGTATCTAAATTTTTACCGACTTCAAAAAAAGGAGGTGGTTCTCAATTCGACTGTATTTTTTATGTGTGTTACCTCAGAACTTTTTTCTAGGTAAACAGATTTTGATGATTCTTTTGATTTTTATTTGAAAGCTGGTGCTTCTCGTGCGGTCCCATCTGACAAGTAGTTTTTGAGTTATCCTTAATAATGCGTTTTATTTATATTGAAGTAGGTTGTACAAATTTTTTAATTTTTTCACTTGTTATCATAATCGGTGTAGATGTAGGTGCTTATGGGCCACAGCACTCACTATAAGGTGGATTGTGTGCTCGTTTGTCATATTATTTAATAAAAAGAATATAAGCTTGCCTACTATCCCACCTAATTATAAGTGGCGATGTGGCCGAAGATGATAAAGGACATTGACTTGAACATGAACAACTGCGGCTACAGATAAGAACTGCTAAGAACGACGAGGTAAACCATTTCCTTTGAACGTGTGGAATGTCCACAACAAAGGGGTGGAGAACCACCGAGCTTCTGGTTCTCGTGGTGGAAAGGGGAGGGAGCAATTAAATCATGTGATTCCCGCGGTTGTACAAAAAATAATATTTATTTATTCATAAATTATACTGATATACAAGGAAAATTTATTCTGTGCCTCATCCAAGAAATATTTGCATTACGTATTTTATTGTAAATGGAAAAGTTTTTACAATTAAAAAATAATATTATAGCGTAATTTACTGGGTATGTTAATCGAAACCCATAGAAATGCTAATAAGGTTTGATTGCACTATATAATATTATTTTATTTATTTCGATATAAAAACACATCATTTATTTAGAATTTACGAATGGTGTCACATACAAGTACACATGTGACATAAGTTACAATTTTTTTTTATAGAATAAGGATGATAAACGAGCACACAGTCCACCTGATGGTAAGTGGATGCTGTGCCCTAGAAGCATCTATATAATATCTCTTCTCGATTAAGAATTAGAATGCAGATGCGTTGTCACCCTTGAGGACTAAAATGGAATGCCTCGTTTATTAGAGGGGGGCAGTATGACCCTACCATACTATCACACGTAAAAAATACTTGCGCCAATGTGCCAGTAGAAAATATGCCGACTATCGAAGAAAGCACAGCACCTCGTTTACTTCTTCAAGGACAATGCGGGACTTCGTGTTATAGCAAGGTTTCCACCAATCCGTCAGTTTCACACGATTACCAAATAGCGGACAACGTTGTGTTTGGTGGATCTGCAGCACCATGGAGTACATTATATTCCGTGGAGTGGACTCATTAACCGTTTTCCAAGTAATCACTGAGATGCATGACGGCATTAAAGCTTTCATGAATGTCGAAACCAGGAATTCGCCATACAGCTTCATTACTGCTAATATAATGGGACGTCCATTTGAAATTTCATTCGACTTCATTGACGGGGCATTGGGATTCGCAAGCCCGGAAACTGCCATATCGCTGCCTTTACTAACATATTTGTGAGTTCCACTCATAACTGGTAGAGCTACGCTGCAGCTTTGTTATGGTTGGGGCATTATTGTTACGAATCGCCTCGCACACAGACTCGACGACTTCCAGTGTCCCGAACAAGCAGATTTCCGAAAAGACTCTAGCACCATAGACCACATACATACCCTTCGGCAAATTTTACAGAAGACCGAATAGTACAATCTGCCACTTTGTCTTGCGTATGTACACTATGAGAAAGCTTTATTCCGTCGAAACATGGACGGTACTACAGTCCCTTCAGCGTTGCCAAGTTGACTGTCGTTATATCGTAGTGCTGGAGTGTTTGAACAGTAGGGCTACAAAACTACGGATAGACTTATAGAAATTACGGGAAAATTCGGATAGCCACCGAATACGGAACCAGAATACGAAACCTATCCGATTGCAGAGAGGTGTAAGACAGGGTGAGGTTATATCCACGAAACAATTCCCCGCTGCATTGGAAGATGTTTTAAAGCTAATGAACTGGAAATGGCGAGTACACCACTCACCTTCGATTTGCTCAATGGCCTCATTATGTCTCCCAACGGATAGGTGTTAAGATGAACATGGACAAAACAAAGATCATGTGTAACGTCCATGTCACATCTATGCCGGCAGTTGTTGGGAGCACTAAGCTCGAAGTTGTTGACGAGTATGTTTACCTAGGATAAACTCCGCCCTTTGTTATCCTTGTTATTAAGGTGTCAACAAACAAGATTAAATAAAAAATAAAAAAAACTTGAAAACGAAATTGCACAACCAGTGGGTGTTGCCAGTGATGACTTATGGATCTGAGAAGTGGTTCTTCACTGCTGGCCGTATGAGGAAGTTCAAGGTCACTCAGCGAGCTATGAAGAGGGCTATGCTTGGGATTTCTCTGCGTGGTAGACTTAGAAATGAGCATATCTGCAGTAGAACCAGAGTAACCGACATAGACCAACGGATTAGTAAGCTGAAGTGGCAATCGGACGGCCATATAGCTCGAAGAACCGACAATCGATGGGGAGGCAATGTTCTGAGTAACAATCTGGTAAGATATGCAGGAAGTCGGTGGATGCAGGTGGTTCAGGACCGTGCTTTGTGGCATTCTTTGGGTGAGACCTATGTTCAGCAGTGGACTTGTGAAGGGCTGTAATGAATGAATAAAATAATTAATGGTTCCGCTCGACCGGGGAAAGACCACGCTCTTATAGAATACCAGCGTAAAATAGCAACTCAATGCTGATGTGTTTCGTATAGTGAGTGTAGATAACCGGAGACCTATTTGCTATTGTGCATTTAGTGTTTAAGTTGATGTGTGCATGTTATTTCTGCATTTATGCAACAATCGTTGCAACAATGCAGAAATAGCTACGGCATCCGCTTACCATCGAATGGACTGTGTGCTCATTGATTACCCTTATTCTATAAAATATTTACGTCAGTGATTACTGCAAGCCTCTACATACATCGTTTATTAGGTCAAAATCGACTCTACCACGAGCATTAAGCTGCACGTCGTGTATCTCGCTCTTCTGGTTTTGCAACTGTTCTTGAAGTAGAAGCTTGCACTCGCAGGTTTTCATCTCATGGGTTTCGTCCTTCACGGTCGCTTTCCTGGCGCGAGTTTCGCTTTTCAGATTTTTCAGCAGCTCTTAATTTGTCTGATTCGCACAGTTTCCCGTCGCACTTCTTGCTCTTTAGATGTTTAATGGCCAAATACTCAAACGCTACTCAATTTTAAAATGTCGTTTAGTCTCGTGGTGTCACAGTCACTTTGACTTAAAGTGATAGAGACAACCCGAGACTTAACGGCATTTCAAATTATTTCCAATACTTCATGTTTGGTGACAGATTAGGTGTACAAAATAAGTATAGTTGTGTGTGATACAAATTTCATTTGCCTATAAATATTACTTAGAGTAATAACATACAAATGGTATGTAACATTCATGTGGTAACTATGGCAGGTATCTCCCCTATTTTTTTTTGGTTTCCGCTGGAGGGTATACCCCCCCCCATGCGGAAGACAAGACACTCTCTATTACCAAAAACCAAAAAATATGGTGATTACATAATTTTGCTTAACATTTTGTAAGTAATGGTTTGAACAAATTCAGTCGGCGCCTTGGTTATGCTCTAATATAAACGAGTGTTTACTAAAATTATTAATGCAAAGTGATTTTCGTAGGTTTGAGTATATAAAATGAAATTGTATAATAAATGTATGAAAGTGGGGTGAACTATTCTATAAACTTTTAAGCTAATTAATTAAAACATATTTAGTGGCACGTAAATCATATACAAAAATAAAAAGTAATAGCAGATGCAACTGCAATTTTACATAGGTGATTAACAAGAGATACAGTAATAGAAGATAACAAAAAAGACACTGTAAAACCTTACATATTCTTAATCTATAATTATAAAGCAATAATAAAACTAACAGTAATAACGAAAACAAAAATACCTTGTAAAATATTACATCTTCTTGGTCTATATAACTATAAAAACTAGCAGATAAATAATAAAAAATGCAGTAATGAAAGAGAACAAAAAGAAAACAGAAAGACATTCTAAACCTTACATATTCTTTAATTTATAATTATTTTTTATACCTACTTACTAACTTAATCATTGTTACCGCTTTTTACAATCTTACTAAAGTTCTTTAGGTTCTTAAGTATATTTTAATTTAGTTTTATGAAGGAATCCAGAGCCGATTCCTTCCTCATCAGTTCCGTGAGTTTGTATGGCGATACTCTAAAGTTATTGTACAGTAATTCATGATGTATTCTGTATCGGCAGAAGGCAGAACTGCCCCAGTTCTCCAATAGATGTTCCAATGTCTGAGCTGTGCTGTTGTCGCACGGACATTTATCGTTTTTAGTGATTTTAAAACGGTGCAGATATGTTTTATGATAACCGTGTCCGGTGAGAAATTGTGTAAGGTAGAAGTTAGTTGGAGTCAATGTTCGCAGCCTTTCAATATGATTCAGTGTAGGAAGAAGTTTTCCTGTGCGTTTGCCCTGTGATGCACTGAGGTACCTAGTTTGCCAGGTGGAGCGATTGTTTTTCCTAATTATGTGCTTGATGTGTGTAATAGGGAACTCATAGTGATCAGGCGACTTGTGAAGTCTAGAGCCCGCACTGGCGGCCTCGTCGGCGGCTTCGTTACCCGATATACCAGAGATGGTGCCTATAGATTTGTGTTGATGTAAGTATTTGTGCATGTGTGTGACTATGGGGTGTGTGTTACTTCTGTTCTGAATTGCATGAATGGATGAGCGTGAGTGAGTCGGTGTATATAATTGCGCGTGTGTATTTGTGTGAGGTAGCCCATTTGCATGCTTCCTGAATTGCGAACAATTCCGCCTGCAACACTGTGCAACTGTCGTGAAGCTTGAACTTTTTGGTTGTCACTATGGAGTGAGGGTTGTGTTGACTGTAGCATATAAAGGCGGCTCCCACGGCTCCATCCTCCTGTTTGCTACCATCCGTGTAAACTGTATAATGTGCTGTCTCTTCGTCAGTTCATTGGTGATTGGAACGTTATATGGGTATATAGTGATTCGGTCAGCGGGATGAAGCAACTCATGTATAGGAGTGGGCTTCTCCAAGGAAATGTCGTGCGGAATTAAGTCAGACATCCCCAGCAGCCTAGTCTTTTCAATGTTATGGACCTCTTTGATTTTAAGGTCTAGGGGCATAAACTGGGCGAGAGCAATGGCGGCAGGCGTTGATGTAGTGCGCAATCCTCGGAGGGCCTTGACGGCAAACCCGCGTTGCATGCTCTCGAGGCTTCTCCTGATGCACTTTTTGTGTACAATATGTCCCCATATTCCCGCAGCATATGTGATCGTGGGTACAATCACCTGATGATAAATTGTACTAACGTTTTCTGGGTGAGCGCCCCAGGTGGGCCTCGAGTACATGCAAAGCGTATTAAAGATTCGCATGGCCTTGCTTATAACATATCGGACATGACGCCCGAAAAGCAGCTTTTCGTCCAGTATGACCCCCAGCAGTTTTAATTCAGGTCCGAAAGTGAGATGGTGTCCATTGATGTAAATGTTTTTTAATAATTATTCTTAATTATCTTTGCTCTTTATTTATATTTGGCCAAAAAGTATGGAGTTAACATAATACATAGGTACTTTGAAACTGGTCATAGCCAGTCTGAAGGCCAGCCAGTCATTCTCTTATCGAACGCGCTAAAAAGAACCACACGATTTATACTCCTGATCAAATGTATGGCATAATCATGAATGCCAAGGTCAATGGTGAAAAATTTCATCGTAAAGAAATGGAACAACGTAATTTTCTTCGATTTAAAGGAGATAATGGACAAAAGATACTGGTTGCGGGCAGACCAAACCATAGATTACTGTAGACCAAACTAATGAAAACGTTCTGTGGACAAAGATTCACGAAATCAAATTTACTCAAGCCCATCCAGATGTTATTTATTTGAAGTGTAACTTTGACGATGAGTATATTTTTTTAAATACTGCATCAAACACCAGATCTTCAAGAGGAAGACCCAAAAAGACGCCAGTGACTGATGTTTCAGGAGCTGAACTGAGAAATCTGTACAGAGAGCCAATAGCCTTACCAAAACCACTTTATGATGATTTGATGAGTCTCTGCAAAACTGAAGCTATCCCGATACATTATCATACATTTTATAACAATTTGCATTGTGTTGGGAACTCTGAACAAGAAATCGATATTGAAAGCGAAGATTCGAATTAAAGTAGCATTTTATTTTTGTTTCTAAAGTTTAAGAATGATGCACACACACATTTACACAATCAATGTGAGCGCCATCTAACGACTGTGAGGTTTAACACTAACGGATTAGCGAGGTTACGCCCGAGTGTTTTAATAGAATAGACGAAACGCAAGTAAGATAAAGATCTAAGAAAGAAATAGATGGGACAACGAAATTATTTTTAATTTTAATTTAATGTTACTTGAAAATTTATGGATGTGGGTGTTTTTGAAATAAAACTGATTCGATGAAACTTAAAACATTTTTATTTATATAATAATAGTAATAAACTTTATTTATATAAAAGTGATTGTAGTACATACGTAGGACATTACATCGTTTGTACTATCTATAAAATATTATATTCAATCTAGTGGATGTAGTTCTGCTCTCCTAGCTAGGTTACAGAATAACCTGTGTTAAGGAGTAACAGTCTCAATCCCTGTAATAGTAGGTATATAATAAGTACATACTTACGTAACGTACATACTTACGTAACGTAAGTGCTACAATGATAACAACATCTAATTGTCAAATTATTAAATATAAAATTGAGAAATATATGCACATGTATGTGTGTCTGTGTGTGTGTGTTCGTGTGTGTGTGTGTGTTTGCGTGCGCGTGTGTGTGTTTGTGGGAAAGAGAGTAGGTAACTCAAGTAAGCTATTTAACAATCAGTTTAGGTATTTTTCTGTTTCGTCATAAAATTTGTTTTGAAGGTATGAGTGAACAGTCTTCTTGCAGTTATATAATGATAACCCATATATTGGACATTTTCGATTATTTTATTGTAAAGACACCCAGGAAATTAAAGTTGGACATCAAATTGCCTTTCAGGATTACTAGCCAACTAAAATTCCATTATTCCATTATTATTTTCAAAATCAATTTTAAAACTAAACGTGTTTGTGGCAAGGTGATGTTACATTACAACGTTCGGCTGATGTTATGAATATTACCTGTGTACTATAGGCTTCTTAAAATACATGCTTCGATGGATAATATTTACTTATATCAATAACTTCACAATGATGCTTTTCTTGTGGTACTGTTTCCAATCTGTGGAAAAAATTGAATATTTCAAATTATGTAGATATGTCAATTCTAAATATTCTAGTTCTATGGTTCACAAGATAGGTAATAAAAATTTGCATTTCGTTTATTTTTTGTATTTGCCTTTGAAAAATTGTTAAGCTACAAATAAAATACTTAAGATTAATACATAATTATAATTCCTACTTATAAACAAAATCAATAAACCTAAACTCTTACATGTGATAAGTAACATCGCAATTTTCAGATGATTCTGTTATTTCGTCATGCCTATTTGTTAATTTATCAATAAGCCGCGGTCTTTTAACAAAAACATTAGGTATTTTTAGTTTTTTTTATTGTTATTATAGCTTAGAAAAGTTGTAGGTACTTACACATTGGAAATACTAACTTCCGTGTTGATATTTTCAACTTTCTTTCTCCGGTAAAAAATAATTACATTTCAAACGGTTTTTTTAGTTATTATTTATAAAAGCAATTAATAAATTTATCTAAATATGTAATACTTAAAATAAAAAATAAAATTTGACTTCATATTCCTGGAATCGAACCCGGGCACTCTCGATTGCAAATTGCAAATATAGGTTTATTATTTTAATAATAAATATATTTTTTTTAGTTATTATTTATAAAAGTATTTAATAAATTTGTCTAAATATGTAATACTTTAATTAAAAAAGAAAAAAGAAAATTTAACTTCATACTCCTGGAATCGAACCCAGGTACTCTCGAGTGCAAAATGCAAATCCATAACTCTACAAAATGCACTACTGTAATTAATACACTACGTTTCCTAAATTCATAGGTTTATTGTTATAAAATAAATATATATTTTTTAGTTATTATTTATAACTAAAAAATATATATTTATATAATAAATTTATAAAAATACATAATATTTTAAATAAAAACTAAAATTTGACTTCATATTCCTGGAATCGAACCCAGGTACTCAGGTATACACTACGTTTCCAAATCATAAGTTTATTATTATAAAAATAAATATTTAGTAATAATAAAATATTCTTACCTTTTAATATCGTTCATATGTTGGGCGTTTGAGTTATATAATCGTTTTTTTAGTCTTCGTAACGGGTTTCACTTTATTTCCCATATTTACCAATTGTAATTATTAACTTAATTTAAATTAATCTAAACTTAAAATATTCTATTTTTACACGAAAGAAAAATATTTATGAATATGAAACAATGAATTTAAAAATAAAATTATACAAAAACATTAAACAACCTTTACGTAAATAATGCGGCAAAAAGAGCGACACGTCTGTATGGCATCGGGCCTCGGCCAGCAGTGTCGGTACACAGGCGTTTACGCACACATCCGTACATTTTATTTCAGAAATAAGAAAATGCGATTTAAAAAAAATCTATTAATTTGATTAAAAAATTAAAACACTATTACGTTAATATGTTGCTTGTAGAATAATCTGACAAAAAATCGAAAATGATTGCATTAGTATGGTTTTTACTCGTTAAAAAAAATTTTTAGAGGTATCTTTATGATTTTTTTCTATCGTATCAAATTAGTAGTATCATGTTTTCATCACACTATCTAACTAGCATATATACTAAAAAATATCATATATTTTTCTGATTTAGTTTACTGCATTGGATCATATACTTTAAGACAATATAAAACTTGCGTTAAGCTCCTGTAGTCCCCTTAATAGTTAATAAAAAGTATATGATTTTATTCAAATTAGGTTAGCATAGTATTTTTTTCTTTTTAAAGGGTATGAACGTTATATTTTTATTTCCAAAGTTTAATACTCAATAAAAATTATGTGATTTTAAAGGGTTTTTTATTTATACACAATAATTATCATTTAAAATTTAATTAAACAAGAATTAGGTAGTAGTAACATTAAAAAAAGTGATTAATTTCATAAAATACTGTCTAAAATGGTTAAAAATAAAAATTAATTACAATATAAGGTCGGTCTGTTACAATGGTTACATAAAAATATGTTTCATTGATAGGATTCTAAAATAGTAATTAGTGGATAATACAGCTAAGCTTTGGCTATAAAATTTCCTTGAAGAAGGTGGTAATCGGCTGATACGCTCGAGATCTAAAGTGGAAATCACGTCGTATTATATTCTTACATTCTTGAATCTCAGTGGTCGGTGTGTTTAAAAAGTCGTTAATGATGTTGCAATTGAATGGTATCTATAATTTGTATTATACATTTTTTCAATTATTTCATTAAATATTTATACCATTACAAGTATTTTTAAAAGGTTAAATTGGTAAAAAAATTAGCTTTCATTTGACATATTCAACGCCTGTTTTGGATCACTGTACGCTGAATTATAAACAAATTAGCTTCTTTTATTTCTCCTGTAAAATTTGATTTTTGATATTACCGCTTTAATGCCCGGGGCCAGCGTATTGCTTAGCGTTATGTTTTCATCGCATTTGAATCTTTTTCGTCATCATGTACCTATACGTTAAAAATTCAAGTAATTGTGGAATATGACCAGCGTTGCCATCTCTACTGATTTTTCCGTAGATCTACGGAACTTTTTCATCGTCTACGGAATTACGGAATTTGATTTCCATGTAAATTAATTTTTTTGTACTTCACAGTCCTTTCAGAATAATTAGATTTTTAAAAACTTAGCCGACAACTGAAAATCGAAAATTTTAACAATCGAAGTAATTTTTTTGTTACTTTACTAAACAGAAACAGAAACTTTTTTGTTCAATGTACATTATAAATAATACTTCTTGAAAGTCACTCTTATGTTTAAATTACCACTACAAATAATTTAATTATAAGAAAACTATTAATTTTAATCAATTTATTATGGTACTTTTTTCAGTGTCTTCCACTCTCTATTAAGTACTACTAATTATATTTAAAAGTTGTTTAAAAAATATATGGTGATTACATAATTTTGCTTAACAAATTCAGTCGGCGCCTTGGTTTTTTTTTTTTATAGGAGAGGGGGCAAACGAGCATGCGGCTCACCTGATGGTAAGTGACTACCGCCGCCCATGAATAACTGCAACACCAGGGGAACCAGGGGAATTGCAGATGCGTTGCCGGCCTCTTTTAAAAAGGAGTAGGCTCTTTTCTTGAAGGTCCCTAAGTCGTATCGGTCCGGAAAAATCGCTGGTGGTAAACTATTCCACAAGGAAGTTGTGCGAGGAAGAAAACATCTTCTAAATCGCACAGTGGTGGACCGCCAATCATCCAGATGGTGTGGATGGTATCGGGAGTTCTGCCGCGATGTGCGTTCGTGAAATTTGGCGGCTGGGATTAATCCGAACAATTCCTCAGAGCACACCCCGTGGTAAATGCGAAAGAAAATGCAAAGAGATGCAACATCTCTTCGCAGCGCCAATGAATCGAGCCGATCGGAAACGACTCAGTCGTCGCCGATTCGAGCCGCTCTGCGCTGGATGCGGTCAAGTGGAAGGAGCTGGCACTGGGGAGCCCCAGCCCAGAGATGGGAACAGTATTCCATGTGAGGCCGAACCTGTGCCTTGTAAAGTTGCAGGCGTTGTGCCGGCATGAAATACTGTCCCGCTCTGCTGAGCACGCCAAGCTTTTTAGAGGCCAATTTGGCCTTCTCTTCCAAGTGAACGCGAAACTGCACGTCACTCGATATGTCGACGCCGAGGATTCCGATACTGGCTGAGGCAACAAGGGGAGTACCTTGAAACTGAGGAGATACGACAAAGGGGTTCTTTTTAGCGGTAAACGCGCAAACTTGTGTCTTCTGAGGATTAAACTGGACTAGATTTAGTCGCCCCAATCCGAGACTTTGTTCAGCAAAGACTCGACTTCAGACACAAGTTTGTTCCGGTACTCGGCGACGTTTTCCCGAGAAATATTCGCACGGCCGGCGTATAGAGCATCACCAGTGCTATCATCCGCATAGCAATGAATGCTACCGGTTTGCAACATATCATTGATATGCAGAAGAAACAGCGTTGGTGATAGCACGCAGCCTTGTGGAACACCAGCGTTAATAGGCTTGTAGTCGGAGCATGCACCGTCTACAACGACCTTGATGCTCCGATCTGCAAGAAAGCTGGTGATCCAATTGCACAATTTCTCGGAAGCCCATAGGAAGGAGCTTCGAAAGAAGCGCTTTGTGCCAAACCCGATCGAAAGCCTTCGCAATGTCCAAACTAACGGCCAATGCCTCCCCCTTGGACTCTACTGCCTCCGCCCATCTATGAGTCAGGTAGACCAGAAGATCACCAGCTGATCGACCCTGACGAAAACCGTATTGGCGGTCACTAATCAGCTGGTGATCCTCAAGGTACCGCATGAGCTGGCAGTATATAACGGACTCCATTATTTTGGAGAACAAGGGGGTGATGGCGATAGGCCTATAGTTGGACGGGTCTGAACGGTCGCCTTTTTTAGGGATCGGTTGGACAAAAGCTGTCTTCCATGATTTCGGGACTACGCCTAGGAGGTAGGAGTACCGGAAAAGACGCGTTAGAACCGGTGCCAACTCCGGAGCACACGTCCTCAGCACAATTGGGGGGATTCCGTCAGGCCCACTCGACTTGTGGATGTCCAGGGAGAGGAGTGCTTTGCGAACCGAGCGCTGTGAGAACCGTCGGCTTTCTCTTTTGTGGCGTGGGCCAGTGATTCGTCCTCCCTGTGCAGAGATGGTAGTGATGGCTTACAGAAGTTCCCTTGGACAGCCTTGGCGAGAGACCAGAATGCACGGGTTCCCGAAGGAAGGCGAACTAGTTTCTCGCCAATTCTGCCTATGTGCTCTGACTTTGCCTTGGCAATAACAACTTTGAAGGACCTGGAGGCGAAGTTATACTTCTTTTTAAGCATGCTGGTGTTTACATCCCGAGCCACCGAAGCCGCAGCCCAGGCCTGATAGCACTCCTGCTTACTGCGTAATGCAGTCTTACAGGAGCGACCAAACCAAGGCTGCGATCTGCCTCCGATAGGTACCACAGATGATGGAATAAATAGTTCCATTCCCTGTAGCACCACATCAGTGACAGAGTCAGCAACAGCGCTGGGATCATCCGGCGAGAAGCAAACCCGCCCCCATGGGTAGGATGCAAAGAAAGACCGCATTCCGTCCCAATCCGCCGACCTGTAATGCCAAACACGGCGGCAACCTGCAGAACGCAACCGCGAGGGGAGCGTGAGTGGCACCATACTCCGGATCAGACAATGGTCCGAAGAGCCGAGAGGGGCATCGACGGAAACCTGATATCCGTCCGGATGAGAGGTCAGCAGAAGGTCCAACAGGGAAGGTGTATGATCCTTCACATCTGGAATCCGCGTAGGCGAAGTAACCAGCTGTGTCAGACCATATGCCAAGGAAAAGTCATAAACAGATCTCCCCGCATGATCAGTTAAACGTGAACCGAGCCATTCGGCGTGGTGGGCGTTAAAATCGCCAAGGATCACGATCTCTGCGGATGGGACCTGTTGTAGCAAGGAATCTGTAGCCATTTGGACGTGGTCGATGAGTCGGTCTGTTTCGGCATTACCGCTATGGGACCTATAGAGGCACCCGTAGACGCGCGGATGGTCGTCGCTATCTACGCGTAGCCAAAGGATGGACAGGTCCGAACCTTCAAGACTGCCGAGGCGTCGAGAACAGATGTCCTCTCTCTGACGTATACGCAAACTCCAGCCCGAGGCACAAAGGAGTGTTCCAATTTGTACCCCGGGTAGGAGAGATATGAAGTATCAGCCGGAGAGGACACCTGAGTCTCGGTCAGAAAGAGCAAAGCCGGCTTCGCCGTCTCGAGATGGTAGTGGACGGCGTTTAGGTTCGAGTGAAGTCCCCTGATGCTGCAGAAATCCACGGATAGCGTGGCAGGGGTCGCCTTGGTCTTGTTGCTCAGTTTGCCCCGAGCAGTTATTGTTTTGAGCGGAATTTTGCCCCCCCCAGAATACGCGGGGCAGCCTGAGCACCCACGCTCAGGAGTGGAGTAGCATGGTCGTGGATGCTCAGCGAGGGATTCTCCAGGGTGCTGGAACCTCCTGGGGTAGTCTATGATTTAATTCCGCTACCATGTTGATGGGGAGAATTGGGCCACCGGTCACCTGCACTCACCAGACGTAACGCAAAAGCAGAGCTTCTACTTCACGCCGGTATTCTGTGAGGTCGTGGTACTAACCCGGCTCGAGCCGGCCCATACGTGCAACAGCAAAAGCTGCTGAGTGGCTCTACCACCGTTATTTTTTTATATAGGTTATGCTCTAATATACTCGTAAACGAGTGTTTACTAAAATTATTAATGCAAAGTGATTTTCGTAGGTTTGAGTATATAAAATGAAATTGTATAATAAATGTGTGAAAGTGGGGTGAACTATTCTATAAAATTTTAAGCTAATTAATTAAAACATATTTAGTGGCACGTAAATCATATACAAAAATAAAAAGTAATAGCAGTTGCAATTGCGTACTACAATTAACATAGAAATAATATAAATTTTTTACATAGGTGATTAACAAGAGATACAGTAATAGAAGATAACAAAAAAGACACTGTAAAACCTTACATATTCTTAATCTATAATTATAAAACAATAATAAAACTAACAGTAATAACGAAAACAAAAAGACCTTGTAAAATATTACATCTTCTTGGTCTATATAACTATAAAAACTAGCAGATAAATAATAAAAAATGCAGTAATGAAAGAGAACAAAAAGAAAACAGAAAGACATTCTAAACCTTACATATTCTTTAGTTTATAATTATTTTTTATACCTACTTACTAACTTAATCATTGTTACCGCTATTTACAATCTTATTAAAATTCTTTAGGTTCTTAACCCTTGAGGACTCGCCTCGCTAAAACAAAAAATGGCCCTATGTACCGGGGGCACTTGAAATAATCACGGCGCGCGGCACTTGACTCAACCTTTTTTTTTTGTCACTTTTGTTTGTGTACATTTAAGAAGTTTGAGTTACAGTTCTTGAAAGCCGATAAGATTGTAGATGAATAGAAATAATAACAATGACATTGAGATGTTTATTTAGTTTTGTATAGCTCTTTGTTTCTAAGGGACCATGAAAAAGTGTATTTACTGCCAATAGATTTGGTTCTTTTATTTAAAAAAAAAAAAGTTTTTATTTTATTTTTATGTTCTCATAATCTATATAACATGCTATTCCTAAAATGAAACGAAATTATGCATGTAATAATTATAATAATGCTACTTTTTCACTCGCAAAAATTTGATAAAATTTCAACCATAAATAGTTTAGACGCGCGTTTTTTAACCTCATTTTCAAAACTTTTCTGTAAAAATATTATAGCGTCTTTCTTAATTTTTTATACAATCATATAGATATAACATTTAGAAATAATATTTTTTTTATGAATATACATACATGCAATAAACTATCTATAAAAAAGCTAAACATCTCAGAAGGTAGATCTTATTTGAAATCTTGACCGTTATAAATTGTTCGCGTAGAGGTGTTTTCTTTTTCCTTTTTTATCAATTGAAACACAAAAATTTACTGTTGTTGTAACTTAAATCATTCAAAAAAATTATCTAGTAAAGATCGTTAACATTTCTTACCAGTTTTTGACAGAAAATCCAACAAAAACCACAAACACAGAAAGAAAACAATTACGCAACTATCATCACCAACTACCCGAAAGTGACTGTCTATTATTTTTTAATTTTCTATGTAACCGAGTGAGTATAATACTTAGGAATACTCTTTAGTTCGTTCAGAATCGAATGAAATAGTTTTTAATTGAAAATATACTGTATTTTTATATTAATTAAGACGAAAATAGCAGCACGTAATGTGGACATGAATTCATGTCCGCGGTACCTTAGGGGTAAGTATATTTTCATTTAGTTTTATGAAGGAATCCAGAGCCGATTCCTTCCTCATCAGTTCCGTGAGTTTGTATGGCGACACTCTTAAGTTATTGCACAGTAATTCATGATGTATTCTGTATCGGCAGAAGGCGGGGCAGTTCTCCAATAGATGTTTCAACGTCTGAGCTGTGTTTTAAAATGTGCAGATATGTTTTATGATAACCGTGTCCGGTGAGAAATTGTGTAAGTTAGTTGGAGTCAATGTTCGCAGCCTTTCAATATCACTCAGTGTAGGAAGAATGTTTCTTGTGCGTTTGCCCTATGATGCACTGAGGTACCTAGTTTGCCAGGTGGAGCGATTGTTTTTCCTAATTATGTGCTTGATGTGTGTAATAGGGAAAGTTTTGTATATAACTCATAGTAATCAGGCGACTTGAGAAGTCTAGAGCCCGCACTGGCGGCCTCGTCGGCGGCTTCATTACCTGATATACCAGAGATGGTGCCTATAGATTTGTGTTGATGTAAGTATTTGTGCATGTGTGTGACTATGGGGTGTGTGTTACTTCTGTTCTGAATTGCATGAATGGATGAGCGTGAGTGAGTCGGTGTATATAATTGCGCGTGTGTATTTGTGTGAGGTAGCCCATTTGTATGCTTCCCGAATTGCGAACAATTCCGCCTGCAACACTGTGCAACTGTCGTGAAGCTTGAACTTTTTGGTTGTCACTATGGAGTGAGGGTTGTGTTGACTGTAGCATATAAAGGCAGCTCCCACGGCTCCATCCTCCTGTTTGCTACCATCCGTGTAAACTGTATAATGTGCTGTCTCTTCGTCAGTACATTGGTGATTGGAGCGTTATATGGGTATATAGTGATTCGGTCAGCGGGATGAAGCAACTCATGTATAGGAGTGGGCTTCTACAAGGAAATGTCGTGCGGAATTAAGTCAGACATCCCCAGCAGCCTAGTCTTTTCAATGTTATGGACCTCTTTGATTTTAAGGTCTAGGGGCATAAACAGGGCGAGTGCAATGGCGGCACGCGTTGATGTAGTGCGCAATCCTCGGATGGCCTTGTCGGCAAACCCGCATCGCATGCTCTCGAGGCTCTTCCTGATGCACTTTTTGTGTACAATATGTCCCCATATTCCCGCAGCATATGTGATCGTGGGTACAATCACCTGATGATAAATTGTACTAACGTTTTCTGGGTGAGCGCCCCAGGTGGGCCTCGAGTACATGCAAAGCGTACTAAAGATTCGCATGGCCTTGCTTATAACGTATCGGACATGACGCCCGAAAAGCAGCTTTTCGTCCAGTATGACCCCCAGCAGTTTTAATTCAGGTCCGAAAGTGAGATGGTGTCCATTGATGTAAATGTTGGCCGATTTTGCTTTGGGTGTAAAAGCAATAAGTTTTGTCTTGGCGGGTCGGAATATTAATTTGACACTCGCTCCCCACTGAACAATTTGGGAGAGTGCCAGATTAGTACTGTTCTCTAAATCGCATACATTTGCCACAGTGACTACTGGGAGGACATCATCCGTGAAAGCCTGTAGATGGCAACCTGCTGGTAGCCTCATGTCTAGGAGTTCATCAAGTATGATATTCCATAAGAGGGGACCACACGTGGAGCCCTGAATACAGCTCTTCGACATCGTCTTCGTGGCCCGTCTCCCGGCATGGTCTAAAATAATTTCACGATTGCGAACATAGTCTTGGATTAATCCAAAGATGTTGGTGGGACAGCCAATGTGTTGCAACCGTTGAAAAAGCGCCGGCCACCAAGCGTTGTCAAAGGCGGCTTTGATATCTAGTGAGATGGCAATACTGAGGTGTTTTTTGTCCTTCGCTTGTTTAATTATATTTAAGGCAGTATTGATGGCTTCACATGTATTAGTTTGTTCTTTGAAGCCAAACTGGTGTTTGTTCATTCTATTTTTCTTTTGAGCCCTGTATGTCACTCTCCTAATGGACAGCTTCTCCAGCAGCTTGCCAAATACAGGCAGAAGTCCTATAGGTCGGAACGATTCCAGGGCTGTGTAACCAGACTTTGCAGGCTTGGGGATGATCTTAACGTAAGCTATCTTCCACTGGTCGGGGAAGTGCTGAAGTGTGAGGCATCTGTTGAGTATGTCTGTCAGTAGTTTCGGGTAATCTTTAGCAAATTGAAAGCAGATGTCAGAAGTCAGATTGTCCAGTCCCGGTGCCTTGTTGGGGTTCATGTATTTAAAACTCTCCAGCTCTGCCTCCCCAGTGAAGGGAGGGTCATCGTGAGAATGTGGAGAGTCAGTCAGTTGGGATCGAAGTAGGTGATGTCGAGGTTCAGTGTCAGGTTGGTCGTCGGGGTAAAAATGATCGAGGAGGGCTCTAGCGGTTTCTTCACTACTTGTGGTGTATCTGTTGCCTATGTTAAGAGTGACTGGTGGTCGTCGGGGTGCAGTGGTGCGTAATAGTCTGTTGGTTAAAGACCAAAAATTTTCCTTAGTCTGTAAATTACAAAATTGCCGAAAATGTTTGGTGGACTCATTCCGCAACGTCTGAGCGTAGGCCGCTTTCTTAGCAGCTTGTGCCTGAATTAAATCGTCAAGGGGTAAGTTGTGATGTTTGGTGGCATGAAGTTGGTGATGGATATCAATCACTTCTCGCTTCATGAGCTCCAACTCCTCCGTCCACCAGGGGGCTTTCTGTTTATGTTTTTTACCATAAGTGTACATGCTATCACAACAGGCACAGTGTATAATGGTGGTGACGTCTTCAATGACCCGGTCTAATTCTTCTATGCTTAGTGTGGGTATGTCTCTGTCAAGAATGTCTGAAAGTGTCATGTGAGTGAAGTAAGTCCTTGAAAACTGGCCAACAGGCTTTGTTGGTTCTGTATAAAAAGGTAGAAGTATTACTAGCATGTTCAGTTGTGGATCAATAAAATTAATATTGAATTTGATAGCGTTATGTTGCGAGCTTGGGCAAATGTCCAAGTTAACTCGCCAGTCAGATAAATGATCATAAATTTGTCCAGAGGCTATTATAGAGGAGCGATTTCGGCTGTGGGTGACCGTTTCGAAAGTAGGAGTTTCCCCTGTATTACAAACATACATATCATTACAATATATTAGGTCAACTATATCGCTGCCTCGAGAAATGGATTTGTCACTTCCCCATATTGGGTGCCACCCATTGAAATCGCTCCCAACCACCTTGAGAGAGTTACCGGTTGCTTTAAGGAAAGCATCCAAGTGACTGAGGGTGTTCAGCTTGTCACCATCAGGTTCTACGTATATTGGTGCAAAGTATATGTTGCGGTTACTCGAAGACAATCGAACTACGCTAAGGTTTGGCGATGAAAATTGAGAGCGTCCTATTAGGGACCCACGTCCGGGTTTTGCCAGAATGCAGACCTTTACCCTAGTTTTGGATGGAAACTGAAAAATCTCTAGCCCGTGAATTGATTTCAGCTCCATACCAGATCTTACATATGGCTCAGATATAAGAGCAATATCATAATTGCTATTTGTGAAAGAGAGGATTAATTGAATAAAACTATTTTTACGGATTTTATCGTGATTAATTTTACTATTTTGATTCCCGACGTTTCGGGTGCTTACAGCACCCATGGTCACGGGGGGGACCGAGGTGTTTGACGTCTCAATGTCATAGTTAGCCCGGCTACCTTCAGTTTTTTGAATATTAATTTTTGGTCCGATCTACGCAGAATGAGCTTACAGTATCTTGAAGTCTTGCAGTGGTATGCTTGGGTTTGGATTTAATTTTGTTAATTATAGGATCCCAAGCAGATGGCAACACCCATCCATCTTCTCTATTGAAATTAGGATGTTTTTTAATGTCAATAGCCTCGCGTATCATCCTTGGTAGGAATCGCTGTTCTTTTGCGAAGATTTGTGGTCTATCACATCTGATGTAATGGCGGGGACGATCTTGAACATGTTCACAGACTGCAGACTTCCCAGAGCGTCGGTGCGTCACGTCAGCTATATGTTCTTTCACGCGGATTTTAATGGATCTTTTTGTTTGTCCTATGTAAGAGAGACCACATTCACAATCAAGCTTGTACACTCCTGCATCTTGTAGAGGGATATTACACTTGACGGATGGTAAAAATTGACTAATCTTCTTCGGCGGCTTGAAGTATGTTTTAATAGAAGCTCGCTTCAAAATGTAGCCAACCTTGTCTGTGACTCCTCTGACATAGGGTAGTACAGCGGGCACACGCTCGACTGTGGCCGGCTTCACTCGGTCACTGTGACGTAGGCGCGGGACCCGAAGCTTGTTGTCTTGCAATACTTGCTCGACGTGCTGAAGCACGGCGGCCAGATGTTTTCTGTCACAGATCCCTCGTGCTCTCTGAAACAAAGATTTTCCCACGTTAGCTAACTGTGATGGATGATGGTGCGATTTACCATTTAAATATCGGTTGGTATGGTCTTTTTCCTATACATAGTGTAACCAATAGTGTTATCAGGATTTCGGATTACACTATATATATAGGAAAAAGACGTTTCTGTGAAAAATACTGCATTGTACAAATTTTTATTATAATTTTCACGTTTAAATCTTAATTTAAAATTCTTACCTTCACCAGATTCAATTAACTCCTTAAGTTCCAAGTTTTGGCTGCTGATGATCTTAGTAAGTTCCTCCGCTGGAACATCCTTGGAGATGCCCTTGAGTATAAACATCGGCTTAAGGCTGCGCACTGGTTCAGCTTTGAGCTCACTTTTATTTTTCAGTCGCGATAGAGTGTCATCACAGTGTAGTTCATAATCAAACTCAATGCGAATTTTATTTATTTGACACGGGTTGTATTCGAGAAGGTGCATAATTAGATTCTCTATAGATAATACTTTTCTTAAAAGTTTCTATAACCTCCTGTCTTGACTTTGCTTCTGTAGTGGTACTAACGATGATGGCGGGCTTGGTTACTGGAGGAGGCGGCGGTGCAGGCCTGCCACTCGACAAGATGGTATTGTGACTGCCCGTTGCTGCAGCCTGGGCATATGTAGGCCGCGTTTGGGATGCCATTTTCTTTTTGAAATCCGTTATCTCCTGACGAACGCAGTCCACTAATTCTTTTTTGAGCTCACCCGAAGCAGGTGGGGTAGGGTTGGAGCAGATATTTGCAATATTTCTACTGGCACGGCGGATCTCTTCAACCGCCATATTTATAATTCGCTTGTTAGTAGCAGTAACGCTCTTTCCTTTATACATAAATTTGATCAAGGTCTGATCAAATTTATATAGGACCAGATGAGAAGCACCAGCTTTCAAATAAAAAAAAGAATCATCGAAATCGGTTCACCCAGAAAAAAGTTATGAGGTAACACATAAAAAATAGAAAAAAAAAAACATACAGTCGAATTGAGTACCGTCTCCTTTTTGAAGTCGGTAGAAAAGAAGAAATGTTATTCATGTCGTTGTCCAGCACTTAACGCAATGGAAATGGTATTCCATTTTAAATTCACTCTCTAATTGATTGAATTGATTCGTCGTCGTTATGGTTTTAGCGATCGATAGAACGGTATATTATTATGTCTCCTCGTTGGTCTAGTGGTCGTATACGCGGCTGCTTATCATGAGGTTCCAGATTCGATTCCCGGGTCGGGCCAAGAAAAATTAATGTATTCAGTTTTCCTGTTAAGGAATTCTTAGAAGCAGCCCGGAGTCAGGAAATTGGCAGCGTTTCACCCACGTGCCTCGGAAAGCATACTTAAAGCTGTTAATCCTGAGCCTGATATCTCTACGGTCCCATCGGACTATGAAAGTGAGAGAATGAGAGTATACCTGTGATTACGTATACACTCGGGCACTAAAATGTTATCTTGCGCAGATGGCTAGTCCCAGTTAAAACTGGTCGCCTTGATCGACATTCGGTTTGGTGGACATTATTCTGCCCTGATACGGAAGAAGGCGGCTAAGTGCATTTTGCCGATTTTGAGCTTTCAGCACCACTAAACTAAGCAAAATATTCTCTATCGGTCAATATTGGAATTATATTTCTACGATTGATAGTTCCAGAGATAGATTAAGCATTTTGGCGGTTAAGTGCAAAATTTTCTTTGCTGTCATACGCTATAAATCAGTTACAATGCATCGTTAGGCTACAAAACCGTTAAGTAATTTTAACGATTTTTTTCTAAGTTGAAATACCGTTAAACACATTTCCTAAGCTAAGAGGCAGTTAAGTGTAGGTAATTGCTTTATTCCTTAGCAGCAGTTTTGCTAGGCTATACCTTAATAATATCCTAAAAGGCGGTAAACACTAGTAGTAAAAGCTAAAACACGGCTAAAACATTTAACTGTTTTCAAGCGTAGAATTAAAAAAATATATTAAAATAACATACTTCCCAAAAATACAGTCACGGCTTTTTAGTGTATGAATGAAATTGAATTATATTTGAAATAATATTTAAAGAGCGGCAAACTGAATATGCTACGCTTAAAAGCGTTTAAGAGTAAGTTTAGCAATGCGTGAAGAGTTCGATCGGCAAATACGATCAGAGCTCTTGTCAGAGTGCGTCAGAGCGTATATTCTTTGGTTTGGACTTTGATTTTGAAAACTATTTTACTGTCCGAAAAAATGTGTCTTTTCCAATAAAATCAACTTAAAACTCAATTTTCCTCCAACGTTTTGCCGCTTGCAGATCAAATCTAAATTGCGAGGAAGAAATTTTATATAATTTAAAGTAAATAAAATAGTTATATTTATTTTTACAATGACATTTTCCACTCATTTTAAACTTAAGTTCATACTTTTCTAAACTAGCACCTCCATTGAGATTACAGATTAGTACTTAACCCAAATAAATATAAAATTTAGCTACTTTTATATCTTAAAACCCGGATTTAGTAAGTACTTAAAAAGTTATAGTCAATAATAGCAAATTTTATTCATTACATCTCTAATATGTAAAAAATGATCGTTATATTCATAACAAAATAATATTAATATACGCTGCGGCCAAGGAGTTTTCAATTCAATTTTGAGGTAGGCATGCGCTGCTGCTACTGTTGTTCGGGCGCCATAATTAACTTTGTTATTTACTTTAATGCCAAGCAAAATGGTCTTCCTTGTGCATAAGCGTGGATGACTTGTTATACACCAATTTCATAAACTAATATTTTTCCTAATTTGATATTAATATAAGTGAGCAGCTGACCTCCCCTCTTACATTACTTGAGTATTTATATATTTTTGAAGTGAAACTTCTTTAGTATCGTTATGATTTGAAACGCAACGAAACGAAAAAACGACACTAAAAAGAGACAAACATATCATGTATATATATATAAGTCAGTGTATCTACATTATTTAGCCCGCGATATATACATAAAAACAGTTAAGATTCGATAGATCCGTAGGCTGGGGTAGGGCGGGTGCATTATACACTTAACAGATTTGGTTTTATTAACTTTTTGTGCTTATCATTGCATTTTATGCATTTTAAACGATGGTGCAATATTCAAGCAAGGTGCAGTTTTTTTATATTGCATAAATTACCCAATTTGAAGTAATAACGATGTTATAAAGTGAGCGATCTTTAACTATTTTTTATTTCTAAACTACATAGGTGCAGTTTAAATAATTAATATTTTTGAGATGTGCTACTATTTGAAATACGTCTGTCACTGTCAGTATCTTTTTTATATAATACTTCTAATTCATAGGCTAGGCTAGGGTAGAGGTGGTTTAATATGTTAGGGTTTATTACAGATCGGCTCCGTAGCATGCAAATGACATGCCAGGATGGACCTTCAAAAATTATTCTTCCTCGACTTCTAGGAAGTATTCTGACAGAAAAACTACACTAAAAGAACTTTACTTTCACTTAAATACTTTAAAAAGGTCAAACCATAGCACGACTCAAAATATATGTGGCTCCATCTAGATAATAGCAGACGTGAAAACAAACAATAACCCACAAAGTCAAAAACAGTTGACTTACGATTTCTTGAAAAGGCATAACTAAAATATTATTTGATCAATTTATTTCAATGATAGTAATCCTTTTTAATTATTGGTTGAGGTGTTATCTAAACAATTTAGTTCATTAATATTCAGCTCCGTTCCGGACTTTTATCTTAAACAAGATAATTGTAAGTGTAAAGAATTTTAAAGTAGTTTAATAACAATAAATATTAGTTTTATATTGTGAAAATGATAAATATTGAAATATAATGTTTCAATACTTACGTTAACTACATTTTTAGATTTTACGAAACAGGATATCAATAATTTCAGTCAAAAATATTTATGAAAGATTCGTATTTCTTTTTACATGTATTCCAATGGTTGAAACTTTTTTCTCAGTGATAAAAAGTAAACCAATTTCGCGCTTCTTTTAATTTTTCTTAAAACATACTTTTGTGGCTTAGCCACCTTCTTCCGTATCAGGGCAGTATTATAGCTAGATATGTTACAGCGCTATCTAGTGGCAAGCCTCGACAAATTGAAGTGTTAAAAGCGTGCTCAAAATGAGGGCACCCACGACTTCTTTTGCCACCAGGGCAGCGCCACTTAAAAATGAGGTTTAATATTTGACAGATTTCATAGCGGGAAGGTAATTTGTTCGAAAAATGTAGAGGTTAATGTTACTTTTTGTACCATTAGTTATATTTTATATAAATTAGATTAAATATAAATAAACCAAACCACAGATATTCATAAAAGTTGAAAATTAAAAAGAGTTAAATATGTGCAAATAAAGATGCATTGTTTTGTGTATTAATATAATATTCGAGAAACTGATAAACTTTTATTTAAAACCAACTCCACGTTTAAAATAACATTGTGTAACAAAAAACTTCACCTCAGTGTCCACATCTGCCATCTAGTGGTGAAATAATACAACATAACATAACATAACATAAACACTCACGCCTGTCACCCAGAAGGGTAGGCAGAGACTACGGACTTCCATTTGGCACGATCCTGACACACTTCTCTCGCCTCCTTTACATGCATATATCTACGCATACTCGCTCGTCGGTTAAGGGTACTCCTAATCTGGCCCATTTTCAATATATCGCCAATTTGGTCGATAATCCTTCGTCTAGGGCGTCCCTTCCCGACTCTTCCGTTCACTTCTGCAACATAAATTTGCTTTGTCACTCTTTCCTCGTTCATTCTTTTTACATGACCAAACCACCGAAGCATTCCTTTCTTAATCCTGGAACGTCATCTTGCAAACCACACTTTTCTCTTATCACATTATTTCTCACCCTGTCATTCAGATTCAACCCTAGCATATTCCTTAATGACCGCATTTCTACAGCATTTATTCTACTCTCATGCTTCTTCTGCCAGACCCAACTTTCACTACCATACATTAAAGTAGGGACTAACACAGCATTATGAATTGCCAAACGTGCCTTTTTTGACACATTCTGACTCTTCATAATAGTGTGGTGCCCCATTCACTCTATTTTCTGCGTTCACTCGCCGTTCCATATCCTTATCATATCTACCATCCCTGCTAAATAAACATCCCAAATATACAAACTCATCCACTTGCTCAATCAACTCCCCTTCTATTCTTATTTCACATAACGTTTTATTTTCTTCTCTTTCAAAAACCATCACTTTCGTCTTACTTGCGTTCACTGTCATACCCCTTTCTTTTAATGACCAGTTCATTAAAGTAACCATCATTTGCAATTCGGCCGCCGACGATGCAAATATGACTTGATCATCGGCGTACAAAAGGCATTTGACGGTTAACTCACCCATTCTCAACCCACATTCTTCAACTTTCAAAGTTTGCAAACAACTGTCCATAAATAGGTTAAATAGCCCTGTCTGACACCTTTTTTGATGTCAAACCAGTCTGAGTAGACCCCGTTGATCCTGACACAAGCACTAGAGTCCCTATAAAGAGACCTTAATGCCTGTATCAAACCAGCGCTCAACCCAAATGAGTTCAGTGTTTGCCATAACACATTCCAGTCCACTCTGTCATAAGCCTTTTCTAAGTCCATGAACGCACAAAAAACTTTCTGGTTTTTGGCCATAAACTTCTCCGCAATCATGCGCATGGAAAAGACTTGATCCGTACACCCCATCCCCTAAATCCAGCTTGCACATCCCAATTTTTTCCATCAGTTTCTTCCATAACTCTTTCAATTAACACCTTAGCATACAGTTTACCCACAATGCTAAGCAAGCTAATGCCACGGTAGTTTTTACAGTCCTGCTGTGACCCTTTTCCCTTATATATTGGGACTATAACGGCTTGCACCAGTCTTTCGGTACCCGCTTCAGTTCCCAACATAAATTAAACAAGGTGTACAGCAGGCCTGCCACCACTCCCTCTCCAGCCCTTAGCATTTCGAGTGATACTCTATCATATCCGGCTGCCTTACCTGCTTTCATACTTTTCATTGTTTTCATTATTTCATCTACACCTATCTCCCTACCTCTCTCCACTTCTTTCGGAATTTCTATTTCACTTAATTCAGATGACTCTTCACTCATAAACACGCTTTCAGAGTATTCCTTCCATCTTTTTAAATTAGAGACTTCATCATTCAGCATACAGCCATTCTCGTCTCGTATAGCATTCATTCTAGGCTGTATTGAATTTCCCCTGGCAGTTCTTACGGGTTTCCAGAACATTTTAATATTTGCCTGGAAGTTATCAGATATCCTTCTATCATTCTTATCCGTTCTTTCTTGCTTTTTCCTTTCAACAACTTCTTTTACTCTCTTATTTATACGTCTAAAGTCTGCCTTTTTTCTTTCAATCTCATCAATCATACCGCTAGAATTACCAGCTTTGGTTGCTAGTAAATCTAGCCATGCTCTCTTCTTTGCTTCAACTTTCATCTGTACCTCATCATCCCACCACAAAGTATTATTTTTCCTTTCATTCGTTCTCTTAGTTACACCAGATACTTCGGTGACTGCATCCACCAAACCTTTCTTGACATTATACCACACAGTCTCCAAGTCTAAATCATTCATACACAATACATCCATACCACTTATATTTTCTCTCAGTCTACATTTGAACTTCTCTTTCACATATTCATCTTGTAACCTCTCTATTCTTATACGCTGTAACGCAGTGGTAGACACAGATGTCCGATGCCGCCAACGCTTGAATAGATCATTAATTCGGCATAAGACCAAGTAATGATCCGTCCCTACGTTGGACCCTGGTAAACCCTTGTATCTACCACTGCGCCCTCATTCTTTCATCCACAATTATGAAATCTATCATGCTTCTATCATCACCTCTTTCCCATGTATACATGTGAATCCTCTTATGGCGAAAGAAAGTGTTCGTCACAAAAAGATTCTTTTCCACACATACGGTGAGGAGTTCTTCACCATTCTCATTTATACTTTCATCGCCAAACGTTCCTAATATCCTTTCATAACCAGACCTCTTCACCCCAACCCTTCCATTAAAATCTCTTAACATAATAATATTTTCATTTACCTTACATTTCATCAACACCATCCTTACCATGTCCCAAAACTGCTCTCGGATATAAGTGGGCTTAGACATATCTGGGGCGTACACCCCTAGCATAAACAACTTCTTTAAGCCCACTTTCATTCGTATCCATAGCAGTCTTGGGCTTACACATTCATACTCTTTCACACATTGACCATTCTTTCTGAAAGGATGACACCGACTCCTGGCATGCCCGCTCGGTCTCGTCTACCCCAGACCAGTAAGCGGTATACATGCCATGTGCAGTGGCATCCTTTCCCTTTCGTTTCGTCTCATTTACACATAACACATCTATTCCTCTATCATTCATCATTTCGCATACTTCATCCATCTTATCATTCATTGCTCCACACACATTCAGCGTAGCCAGACGGGCCTCCGCAATCCACTAATACAACACAGTGATGGAAAGCATAGAAACCTTGAAAATAACATAGCCAGACGGGCCTCCGCAATCCACTAATACAACACAGTGATGGAAAGCATAGAAAAACAATCGCAAGCGCTCAGCAAGTTGGTTGGATCCTGGTTCAGCACCTAAACAATGTCCTAAACGAAAACTTACCCCAGAAAAGTGATGGTCACTGTTTGGTGCTCTAGCGCCGGTGTGATTCATCACAGCTTCTTGCCAAACGGGATGAGCAATACTGCAGATGTGTACTGTGAAGAATTAAACACAATGATGGAGAAGCTCGCACGTCTCCAACCAGCTTTGGTCAATCGCTCGTCCTCGCTGCTCCTGCGCGACAACGTGCGACCTCATACTGCACAATAGACGATCTCCAAGTTACAAGAGCTGGGGATGACGGAGAGCTTTCAAGCTCTCCGTCATCAACCGTATTCACCAGACGTTTCGTACTTTTTCCAGAATTTGGATAACTTTTTGGCGGAAAAAAAATTCAATACTCGAGAGGCAGTACAAAATGCCTTTAAAAATTTGTTGCCTCCCATCCAGCTGATTTCTACAAGAAGATCATCAATAGACTGCCACTGCGTTGGCAAAGATGCACCGATTGCATGGGTGATTACTTTGATTAATAGAAATAAAAAATATAGAAAAAAAAACTACGTTAACTTATTTCATGAAAAACGGCACTAACAGGTAAAGACCTAATATTATGTGCCAACTTTTATGGTGATCACTGATCAGTCAAACAGTGTCGAAGTCTATAAATGTCCAACATTATTAACATTTTAGTCTACTTTTAAAAATTCGGAACATTACATAATTAGTTACGTAATTATAAAAAAGTAGTCCCTACATCACTACATATAACTATTTAAATCTCTTTGCATATAACATATTTTTATAATTTTCTAGAATAAAGATTTTTGATAAATAAAAGTAGTTTCATATAAAAGTATTTTTAATTTCTAAGAAGGTTAGCAGACTCCAGGATCGAAGCGTCACTTGAAGATGTGCCAAATTATGTTGGCGGATGTCCAAGATAAAGCCTTTTGTACAACTAGCATTATATATTTTATTTTTGTACCTATGTTATATTTTTGTATTTTTTTTTATAGAAGAGAGGGCAAGCGATCATGAGACTCACGTGTTGGTAAGTTTCGACCGCCGCCCATGAACAATTGCAACACCAGAGAAATCGCAGGTGCGTTGCCGGCCTTTTAAAAAAGAGTAGGCTCTTTTCTTGAAGGTCGCTAAGTCGTATCGGTCAGGAAAAATCGCTGATAGTAGTCGATTCCACAAGGAAGTTGTGCGAGGAAGAAAACTTCTTGTAAATCGCACAGTGGTGGACCGCCAATCATCCAGATGGTATGGATGGTATCGGGAGTTTTGTCGCGATGTGCGATGGTGAAATTGAGCGACTGGAATTAGTCCAAAAAATTCCTCAGTGCAATATGTGATATATTTAAAGGTATAAAGGTGTTATTAGAGGTGACTATGGAAAAAGCTAAAGACCTCAAGGCCTCCCATAGATGACGGATACTGTATCTTTTACGCTAAAAGTAAAATAGTCAGACCGGCGCGGCGACGGGCAGCAGCATTAAAGGTCCTCTCAGTCCTCAGAGGTGACAATACATCTGGACTTCTTTTTTTTTTTAAAGTCAAGATAGCATAATGCTGGGCATCAGTAGCCATTAAAATCAGGTTGTCTTAACTTATTATAACGAATATATTTTAATGTTAAGTTAAATACAAAATACAGTATAATATACGTCCCATAGCTGGACACCAAATACTTCTCAATTCTGAGAGGGTTAAGGCATGGCAAAGCCCGGCGCGAAGTTACAATGCGTGTTGGCAGACTTCACATCATGTCTTTTTCTATTTTAATTTCCAGATATGCAAGTTTTTCAAAATGTTTTCCTTCACCGCCGAGCACTTTTTAAATTAACATTTAAATTTGCAATTACTAAACAATTTTATTGGTGTTGGAGGGGATCCACCCGGGTGGCTCACGTACTAAAGAAATGTAGGTACATTCTTGTTTATCCTTTATTTTTTTGCAAAAGACTTACAATTTCGGAATGTGCTGTCTTGCATATTTTTGATATATTAAGTACATGCTTAAAGAATGTATGATCTGATACCATCACACTGGTAGCGCAACTCTTACACCTCAGTTTGTTGTATTTGGGTTCATATTTAGATTTGAGACAAAGATCACGTTAAATTTCCCCATATACACAAATTAATGTCAAAAAATAAATCTAAATTACCTATATTTTAATTTTAGTGTACTTTACAGCCATCTAGTAATAATGATGGATAATGTATGAATATAACTAACTCGTTCACCTTTCGTAGCCTTATATTTTTTACGTAATACTCATAAAATGACATAGATGGCGCTGTTACCAAAAATAATAATAAGGACTTGACGTTATTAGAATCTTAAAATTTGACCTATGTATTTTTTTGTTATAAATAAAATATCCAATAAATTATTTTTAATAGATCATACGTTTATCACGCAATATTTATACCAAGTTTCATAATAACACCAATAGATAGCGCTACTTGTCCCATCTGCGCAGAAATCTCAGAGCAATACCCTTTATACTTCCGCCTACACAATCCAAGTTAGTGTAGCTCCTCCGCACTCCGTTCCCGACGTGGGTTTTCAGTCACAGCCGCACGAGAACGGCTTATAGTGGCGATAGATAAAATTGACAGGATGTTTATTGTACTTTTTTTGTAACTAAACACGAATTTCGTTAAGTGAAATTTCGCGTGGTGTGATCAAACTATTTCTTTAAGTTTTGGTGTAGTATAGCGCCGCAAAGTTTCAAGATTCGAAGCTGCTGGCACGTATAAGTAAGTTTATTAATTGTTTCTCATATTGCTCGCTACACTCGAGTGTAATATCGTTTAGCATTGTAGTGGACCAACAATTATTTTAGTGTGTGTATTTTCGTTCATAAATATGCTTTGGTTTAGTTTACTATTTTCCGCACGTGCTACTCGTTTGCGTTTATTTTGAATCGATATAAACAGTATAAAATATCTGACTCCCTAAGTTCTGAGTCTCTATCAGTCCAGAAATGTTAAAACCAAAAGAAGACTGCCGGCTCTACTATCAGAGCCTTGTTGCCATAAATAGGATTCATCCAAGTAGGTACTCTGAATTGTTGGGTAGTAAATTCTGTGATAAGAGAATAGTGTGGTTTGCAGGAAAATGGTTGGGTCTTGTAGAAAGAATGAATGTCAGAATCGGCAAGGGACACCGTAGACGGAAGTTTATAAAACAAATTTTAACGTGGTAGAGCCAATATATATTATGGTTGTACTACGAATGGGTCGGCTCGACCGGGGAAGAACCACGCTCTCACAGAATATCAGCGTGAAATAGCTACTTAATTTGCTGTGTTTCGTATTGTATTGTGAGTGTAGAGAACTGGGGAATGTTTTTACTGAAAACGAGGCATTCCGTCTTAGACCTCAGGGGTGACAACGTATTGGCATTTTTGAGGATTGAGGACAGATGTACATGTCTATGGGCCATCAGGTGGACTGTGCGCTCGTTGATCGCCGTTATTTCACAAAAATAAGACAACGAAGAATTTTTGTTGCCCACCTTCCGCCGCTATCATATAATCAGCTCGTTTTATTGTTTGATTATCAAAGTTACATTGGATGGAATTATTTTTTTAAAGTTTGTTTCGCGTTTACTCAATTTTAGTTCCCGACGTATCGAGTGCTTTGCAGTACAAGTTCGAATGTTCGAGTTTTGTATATGGTAGAGCCACGCTGCAGTATGTCACAACTGCAGTACGAATAGGTGAACGACCAGAGAATAATCACACTTGCACAAACAACCCGCCTGCATTTTGAATCTAAATCGAGTATAGATGTAGGTGAACCACATCAAACACTTACCCACTATCATTAGATGACAAAGAAGCATACAGTCCACATAATGGTAAGTGGATGCTGTGGCCCGAAGACATCTACATCTATCCTCGATTAAGGATCAAAATGCACATGCGTTGTCATCCCTAACGACACCATGGAATGCCTCGTGTCCAGCGAAAATTGTCTCCGGTTCTCTACACTAACCATATGAAACATAGCAGCATTAAGCTGCTATTTCATGCTGTTATTATGTGAGAGCGTGGTCCTACCCCGGTTGTGCCGACCGATTCGTACTAAAACTATAATATAGCTACAGCATGAATCTCCATGTAAAAAATGTAGTTTCGTATTGTATTACATCCGAACATATATTATATCAATTGATATCTATATGTATACATATAATAAATCTGTAGAAAAATCGTGTCTGTAATTCTAATATATTCTTAAAAAACCAAGTCCAGGGGGCTAAATAAAGGGTACTGAAACTAAATAGTGGTTTTTAAAAATTTTATTTGTCTGTCTGTGTATTCAAGATTCACGCAAAAACTACTAGACCGATGTCCATGAAATTTAATATGTAAGTAGTTACTAACCCGGCGTAACATATAGGCTACTTTTTATCTGACTACGAAACTTCAAAAAAAAGAAGGTTAAGTATTTTCCTTCCATTAGATATTAACTTTCTATTATATATGATTATGTTAGTTAACAGGCGGGATGACGGGTGATTTTTCAAATGAATATCATATTTATAATTTATAAATTGCCATATTTACAATTTATAAATAATTTATAATTAAAATTAGTTTTAACCCTTGCATAACAATTTGAAACTCCGCCGACGATCTACGTTTTAATTATCAAAACAACAACATCTGTTATCAAATAGAAAAAATAGTATATTTTGCCTTCAGTTACTAACAAATTATATAATATAAATAACTTACATTTAAATGTTTAAATAATTAGATTTATAAAATCATTTAAAAATCCTAACGTTCATTTTTTTAGTTATTTTGTTATTTCATTTTAAAAGCGTAATAATTCAAATAGATAATAGTGACGTCTATCAAATGTATGATAATTGATATGATTATTAGTTCAATTACTAATCTATATGTAAACTGATTAGAACCGGTCTGCCTGCAATAATTGCAAAATTTTCATTATCCTTTCAATCAAAGAGATTGTTAGATATGTCGTGGCCAGATCGTAGAATTGATTATATATCACATATAGTAGTCTATCATTTCGTGAAACGGTGTCATTTCATGATATTTAACACTGTTTGTTAACCATGTCATGATATAGCTTGACCAAATCAATAAATATAGATCTTTTGGCGATATTAATAGCTAAACACAACATTGCTATTTCATGATATGGTCATATCGTTAAATAGTTTTCACCGCTAGCGGTGCTGATAGCATACTTTTAACAGAAATATATTTTTTTAACAGAATCAACATCACTTATTAGCCTTATTTGTAAATATAATAAATAAATGTTCGCGGCTTTGGGGTTGCTCTTGAGCCAGTCGCAACCCAACCTTCTATCGCTGATATTACTAGATAGTATAGTTTTGGCTTTTATAGTTTTACTGCTAAATAAACAAATGATAAGTAACTGATAAAATAAAATTTTAGAATGCTACTGGACACTTGAATGAGCCGTGGTAGCTCAGATGGTTAGCGCTCGCTGTAAGTTACACAGTACGCGAGCAACCCCGCCGGCACCAATGAAATTGTTAATTGCAATTTTATGTGCTGATTTACCACGTACTTGGCGGTGAAGGAAAACATCGTGAGGAAACCTGCATGTCTGAGAAATCAAAAAAAATACTTCGAAGACATGTGAAGTTCGCCAACACGCATTGGGGCAGCGCGGCGGACACTTCCTTGCCCTAAACCCTCTCAGAAATGAGAGGAGGCCTGTGCCCAGCAGTGGGACGTATATAGGCTGTAACTTTACTTTACTTTACTACTGAATACTTATTCGTGCAGCATCAAAAATTGTCACACTTAAAATATCCAGACTGGTCGCCATTATCGGGATGATTTACCGCAATTACCACGTTTGGCAAAATGATTAACGACGCTGTTACACTGGATACTGTACACAACACATATGTGTTGTGTGCACAGTACCAGACTACACAAAACTGAGATTAAGAGAAAAGCTCTTTAGTTGAATATATTGGGTGTCTCTATCGGCATAGCTTTTAATTCACCAACTTCATTTGTTATAAAGTTATCTGATGTGAATATTTTTTTTAAACGTAACCTCCACACTAGGATTTTCTCCTGTATTGTGGGGGCAGTTTAAAAACATAAATTGCACAAGGACAAACATCCAGACCAGGAACAATTATTTGTATGCCATACAAATACTTGTTCCGTGCGGGATTCAAACCCGCGGCCCTTAGCGCTGCAACTCAATTACTAAGCCACTTCGCCACGGAGCCGTCTTTGAATTACTTAATTGAAAATTAAGTGCACTGTGAAATTTTTAACTCTATGTGGTGGGTTAGTTCGTGGCATCGTTGAATGTCTAATTATTAGGTAGATGTGGCCAACAATCGTGCAAGAGCTTTGTTCAAAACGTGTGTAATTCTTTTGAGGAAAATAAATCTGTAATGGGAAATTTTACGTTTTACGTGTCCGGTGAAGTGGTGAAGAATAACTTCGTGGGGAAACCTAAATGTCTAAGTAGTATAAAAAGGTTGTCGAAATGTGAAAACCGTTAATAAGCATTGAAGCATTGCGACATACCTACTCTTTTCTGCCCACAAAACACTATAGCTAATGAGGAGCCCTGTAGTGAGAAGTATGTGAGCTGCTACTTTACTTTTTTACCTTTGCAGAGATTTATAAATCAGTTTGTCATTTAAGATAACTTTCATACTTTCGGACAAATTAAGATTTTTGTGACAGTCAGTCAGTCTGTTTTCTTTACGTGGTAGAGCCATGCTGCAGCTATATTAGTAGTATAGTTGTAGTACGAATGGGTCGGCTCGACCGAGGAAGGACCACGCTCTCACAGAATACCAGCGTAAAATAGCAGCTTAACACTGCTGTGTTTCGTATGGTGAGTGTAGAGAACCGGTGACCCTTTTACTGGAAAAGGCATTCCATCTTAATCCTCGGCTGACAACACATCTGCATTTTGATTCTTTATTGAAGATATATGTAGATGTCTATGGGTCACAGCAACCACTTACCATCAGGTGGACTGTGTGCTCGTTTGTCACCGATCCTATAAAAAAGAAAAAAAAGTCCTAGTTTCATAGCTCACATGAGTATATATTGTAAGAAACTACCCCACTTCTGATGAAAGAAACTACCCCACTTCTGATGAAAGAAACTACCCCACTTCTGATGAAAGAAACTACCCCACTTCTGATGAAAGAAACTATTCCACTTCTGATGTTAGAAATAATTCTCAAAAGTATTTAAATAAAAGAACACTACTCGGTAACAAACCCTGCTTACTATTAGGACCCCAATTACATGATAACACCAAAGTATGCAAACCAACAGCATCACTACCCATCTCAATGTAACACAGGGCAGCCTCTCAGCAACACGATATTCCTTGCCTACACTAGTAGAATACCCCAACGGGCATAGTAACGACAGTGGGACTCTTAGAATTACAGACTGATGCCTCTTAGTCGCCTGTGCGATACTTTATACTGCTAAAACAAGTGGGAGATTACCATTCCACCTACATATGTTCGTATTACCTTTTATTTTTTTTACCCTCATTCCCAACAATAAATAAATGAACAGGCTCTTGCGGAAAAATACTTTAATTATCAAAGATTTTACTTAAACAAAGGTTTATTTTATTTTAATTATCAAAGGCGGTAATCAAACTGATACAAACGTAAATTTCATAGAACTTATGAATATATTCTAGCATTTATATTAATTTCAATTTGAAATTAATATAAATGAATTTGTTCTCGACGGTGAAGGAAAACCTGCATATCTGAGAAGTTCCCCAGTTGATGTGATCCCGCGTTGGGATCAGCGCAGCGAACACTTTTTTGGCCAAAAACTCTGCGGCCTGTGCCCAGTAGTGACATGTATGTAGGCTGCTACTTTTTTAGTTTTGATGGGCCAATTATGCATTTTTTATTTCATTCATATTTTCGGAGATGTTACTTTTTGTTTTTACTCTACCTTAAATATTAAGGGTAGCAAAGATTCGAAAGAGTGGAACTCGTCATCATTGTCAAATAGGGTGAATATTAGCTGTAGTTGTCACGCTTGGCACGCTTGGCAGGCGGGTCGGCAACCGCAGCTTTTATTATTTTGAACTGTTGTCAGGAAGATGATGTTGCCCATCTCCTGTTTGTTTTCTTCTGTCGCCTGTTAGGACACACACGGAACGATATGAGGTGGCGGATTCTCTTTTCCGCCACAACAAGACGAACATTCTTTACTCCCGTTCATGAGTGTAGTTCTTCACACGTTCACTTTGAATAGAACTTAATTTGCAATAAAACTAATCTTAACGATTTTATCGCGTTTTTCATCATTATATAACTGCATTTATTAAATTTTGAAGCATATATTTTATGGTGCCAAGCAATATTAAATGGGACCAATTGTATGAGTGTGAATCAAATAACGCAAATAAACATTATACCGTAAATTGATAGGAGACCATGAAATCATCATTATTTTGTGAAAACTAAATAAACTTTAATTATGAATGAATGTAAAGAGTAAAATGTAAATAATAATAAATTTTGATTCGAAGACAATTTACCTTTTTTATGGATACATCGCAAGACACGCCCGATATAAAAATTGAAGACATATGATATTAATGTAATTCTGAAAAACTTATATATTCACGTGTTCCTATAGCACATTATATCTATGCCTAATATCACTCATCTATGTCCGATAGTCTTTAAGAATTCAAAAAAATTCTTTGACAAACGGATATAGAGACACAGATACCGAGATGATTACAAAGTGATCGAATTATGCTAAATTTAGCACGGAACAGCATTAAATGATGTTCCTAAATTGAAGCCCACGCGAGTGAAGCTATGGTAAAAAGCTAGTTTGTATATAAATATATATATATATATATATATATATATGTATATATATATATATATATATATATATATATATATATAAATATAAATATAAATCTGAAACCTAGTTCAAAATTATTATAAGGCTGCCTAGCTTAGTTTCGTCTTTATTTTAATAGATACGAATTTCACTTAACAAGTTATTACGATACACAAAGTCGTGAACGTAACTTACATCAGACATATCACTACCCATTGTAGACCTAAATAAGTAAAATTACTTCTGTACAGCCTAATAGAGGCACCTAACGATGCCTAAATGCGGTATCGCGTGACTTAGGACGCGAAGCAAGCACTAGAATCAGTTAAATTAATAGTAGTACCTAGGTACGGTCACGATAATACTAATGAATTTGGAAGACCATTTGATATAGTACCTACATGGTTCCTAGGTCCCGTGTTCTGAGTTATATTGTTCGTTCCCATTCAATTTCACTGGTTAACATCGGCATCCCCATTAATTTGTACATTGGGGGAATATTTGCCATAGTAGCCACGCTTGGCAGTTCTTTATTTTTTATTTGTTATATACTTTTAGAGCTTTGTCACCCTTTATTTAACCACATTTCGCATTGTGATTCCAATTTCCCCGCAAATCCGTCCTGCAATAAGGTTAGCAAGCTTCAGCGGAGGTGAAACTGAGAATTTCCTGACAGAAAAATCCCATAATGTATAAAAATAGTTGCAATTTATTAATAACATAATATGGACTATTTTTAAACTTAACAAATAATAATAAGAAGAACAATGTAATATTTTTATTCTTATTATTATTTTACTTTATAAAGCACCATTGAATTCACCAGTATACCTCAACTGTTGCCGCCATTTTGTGAAATGTATCTATAACATAAGTCTGTAGGAATTTGTCTTAGCAAATTTAGATGTATCCCAATAGGGGCTATCTTCTCCCACCCCATTTATTCACTTATATTAAATTTTGAGATATGAAGAATTTCCCATTTCGTCATTCTGTACTAAGTAGAGGCTCTTCAACCTAGAATGACAGTTCTAAAACTGTAACTTGACTCTAACAAGGATTTGAGTCTATTGAAGAGTGTTTAAGTTGAGCTGGAGTATCCTTCTGCACCCTCCCATTGTGAGGGTGAGGGTTTGACGCCCTTGCGGAAGATTTGCGTACGTACGTACTGAAGTACTTACATAGCTTGATATCAATTGATTAGTCTAGGTTAAGACCTAGACTTCAGTCAAGGGCTACTTTATGCACTTAATCTTTGACGTCATACGCTTCCGCTCGGAACTAATTGTATTGATTAATTTAACATCATACATTACCGGGAATTTTACTGGACATAAAATTGGTATTTTACAGCCTATCAAAAGTCCACTGCTGAACATAGGCCTCCCCCATAAATTGCTTCATATTTACCATAGTTGCCACGCTTAACGGGCGGATGGCAACCGCAGTTATTTTTAGATGTAATTAGGAAGGCATTGCTGTCCGTCTGATTTGTTTCCCTCTGTCGCCTCTTACGACACCTTCAGGTTGATATGGGGTAGTGGATATACTTACACCGCTATGACACAGTCAGGTTTTTTTTTTCTTTATCTATTCTACACTGGAGTCGTCTTTAAAAAGGTTAAAGCAGGGCCGAAGAGCATTTTTGAAACGAAGTTCTTTATCGGACGGTACGAATTTAGCGGATGGGAGTTAGGCGAGAAAAAGTATAAGATTTTTCCTTCACGACCCCTTCTGACGTAGTGTAGACGGCCTTGGCGGCTATAAGGAAGCGAGATGGAATAATATCCATCTCCCTCGCACTTTTTCTTATCTTGCCATGAAAGAAATATTATTTTATTTTAAATGACGCTTCATTTTAATAGACGTAGTAATTCATTTATTTGTATTAATTTGTTAATCAATAATATAATACGTTTATCCATAATAATATAATTATTAGAAGCGTCAGTAGTCTAATGACAGGGCGCGGACCGCGAACTCGAAAGGTCGTGGGTTCGAATCCGCCATTCGACTACTGTTGTGAACCACTTCTAAAACAAGCATTTTAAGCTTACCAGAAGTGGTTTAAGGAAATATTAGTAATGTTTAACAGCATTACCAGTATTTTAAGAAAAAAAAATACTACGAATGGAACTTCGTTCCAACCGAGTACGAGTGTTCCACGACACTCAAGCATGTTTTTATTTTTTTATATAGAAACAGGGTGACAAGCGAGCACACAACCCGCCTGATGGTAAATGGATGCTGTGGCCCATAGACATCTACATCTATCCTCGAATAAGAGTTAAAATGCAGATGCGTTGTCACCCGCATACGTTACTGACATAGAATGCCTCCTTACCAATAAAAAGGGTCTCCGGTTCTCAACACTCACTAGTGATGATGACGATGATGATGAAGAAATGTAGTTTATCAATTTTGGATAATTTTCCAATAAAACTTTCTGATTTATAATACTCCATTGTTTGCTTTTTAAATTAAGTACTATTTAGTGTTTACACAGCATTGTCTTTAAAGCGATAAAAACGACAACACGTCGCGTTACAACCGATGCGGGAGATTGCGAGAGCTTTTTATATGTATAGAAGGAAGACCATTTATTTTATAATCTTTTTGTTTTTAACTCGCTTTTATTAGCTTCTTAACACGCTAATATTAGCTTCACGTGTATCTATCTATCTATGTAACGGAATCTTTTAACGTAATTTTAATCAACTTATAGACAACTAATTGACTTGAAAATTTGCACTTAAAAATAAATTTTAAATTTCATAATATTTATTTCACCATGCATTCATTTATATTATTACATTAAAATAACGCTCAATCTTTTTCTGGTAAGATTATGTGCGCTATCAATTAATTTAATGTGTTACTCGCTCACAATTCTTTGTCTGGTAGTGGACCCACACGTAGGCCCCTCCCCCATTGATAATAACCCCTGGGAATGAGGTAGTCGCTACCAAGCAGTTTCTAAAATAAATTTTGTACTTAAATAGTTTGTACAACCATTAATGTAAAATTTACTTTAAAAAAAAGTCCCGCTGGGTTTCTTGCTGGTTCTTCCCAGGTTTTTTTTTCGAACCAGTGGTAAAGTAAAAAATGACTTTCAATAAGAATTACACATGTAATCAATATTGAATAAAAAATTATTCTATTCTATTCTATTCTATTCTATTCAAACTTTTCAACGGTATAGTATACTTTTAAAATGTTTTTAATTTGTCAAGATGCTTATGTTATGTCTACACTTAGATATGGTATTATGTTCTGGGGTAATTGTGCGGACAGAGAAATAAACAAGAGAAATAAATAAATTTAAAATGATTAACAATGCCATGTCTATATATATATGAGGTAGTCTTATTTGTACGTCAAAACTTAAGTCTTTACAAAAATCTATATGTCCACCGTCAAAAAGATAAATTGAGCCATCGCAATAGTAAGACTGTTTCGTTTAAAAAAAGCGTATTCTGCATAGGTCCTCGTCTGTATAACCATTTACCTAAATATATAAGAGAGTTTAAGAGACTTCACATTTTTAAGAAACAACTAAACATATTTTTAACCAAAAAAGCGTATTAAAATATTGACGATTATTTGTTTACAATTTTTAAATTTTAACTATCAAATTTATTGAATGAACAACAAAACTTTATCTATGTTATTAACTTTGAGACATAATAATTTACACTTTTTTGACATTATTATTTTGACATTATAATTTAAATTATTACATTTATTATATTATTATTTAGTGAATTATTATTAATATGTTAGTAGTACAAATATACAAATAGGATTATATTATGTTAATGTAATTATCAGAGTTTTCCATTTTAATTATAAAAAGATTATGTGTTTTTAAGTACGGTGAATGAATGTGTATGAGTTTAGTTTTTTGATAATTGATTGTTAAACCAAGGTATTAGACATAAAAAGTTAAATCAAGTTTCCATCAGCTTCTCCGCAGTAATTAGATCCCTGTGAGCTGTGATAAGACGTGTGTCGTCAGCAAATTGGTATACAGAGACATGCCGGAATAAATTACACATATCGTTGACGTATAGAAGGTACTCAGTCGGACCGAGAATCGAACCTTGAGCCGTTTCATGATGGGTCGGAACTCTGTCGCTGTGAGCCCATGTATTAAGTTGACAATATACTAATTTAATAACTTTATCTCTATATCCTAATTGGGATCACCAGGATAAAATAAAGTAATTATCAGGATCATCACAGATCATGATCAATGCGTGTTTTTTTTATACTCTTATATTATTTCTCTAATCAAAAAATCTCCAAGATTATTGTTCAATAGCCTAGATAGCTCATCGTATTGCTTGTTCTTTATCTTTTCTTGAAGTTTCAATACAATCAGTCCAGCTATTCCGAAGATTAGCATAGACAGACAGGCAGACAGATTAAAAAAAATGTTGTACTCTCAGCTCAATATAAGGCAGCAGACGGACACTCCAATTTTATTATATACCATAGACATCTACATCTATACTCTATTAAAAATAAAAATGCAGGACCCCTAAGGACCAAGTTGTGATGCCTCGGTTCCAGTAAAAAGGGTCTCCGGCTGTCTTCACTCACCGTACCAAACACACTATCTGCTATTTTACTGTATTCTGACATTCTGTGAGAGCGTGGTTCTTCTCCGGTCGAGCTAACCCATTCGTACTACAGCCATAATAAAGCTCCAGTGTGGCTCTGCTATGCCTACCAATATAAATATTAGTCTATACTATGAAAACTTCGTTAATGTAAACCAAGGTGTGAAAAAAAATACCAAAAAGAATCCTTATATTGCGTACGCTGCGGAAACTATTGACAATAGAGCAAAGTGATGTACTACAGTTTTATACAGGTCATCAATATCTACACAAAAGACCGTGATATTATATGTCTAACTATTAGTTATGTCTCAATAACTACTTTTTCATGTTAAAGTATGCAATAGTAACGCCGAAAAATCTTTATATCGCGTACGCTGCGGAAACTATTGACAATAGAGCAAAGTGATGTACTACAGTTTTATACAGGTCATCAATATCTACAAAAAGTCCGTGATATTATATGTCTAACTATTAGTTATGTCTCAATAACTACTTTTTCATGTTAAAGTATGCAATAGTAACGCCGAAAAATCTTTATATCGCGTACGCTGCGGAAACTATTGACAATAGAGCAAAGTGATGTACTACAGTTTTATACAGGTCATCAATATCTACAAAAAGTCCGTGATATTATATGTCTAACTATTAGTTATGTCTCAATAACTACTTTTTCATGTTAAAGTATGCAATAGTAACGCCGAAAAATCTTTATATCGCGTACGCTGCGGAAACTAATGACAATAGAGCAAAGTGATGTACTACAGTTTTATAGAGGGTATCAATATCTACAAAAAAGTCTGTGGTACCATATGTCTAACTATTAAAGTATGTAGTTTTGTCACAATAACTACTTTTCATGTTAAAATATGCAATAGTAACGCCGGTGCAAACTAGGCCACATTATTCGTACCTTGGTATTAATCCTTATATCCAAATAAATCACTTCGTATTCAAGGCTATATCAGTACCAGTACCATGCATAACCACCTAATTACGTTAACCATGTAATTTAAGTAACATTTTTCACTTTTTAAATCTTTGTTAATTCAGCAACAGTCCGTCGTGATGTCGATCTCGAAGTTCGCATGTCGCGAGGCGCAAACGCGTGATATACGCGGGTGAAACCGCGGGGCACAGCTAGTTATACATAAACTTAAGCTATATATCTGCACTGAAGTGTAGAGAGCCAAGTGAATACAGACTGTGAGTCCATCTAAGTCCTCAGAGGAGACAACATAGCTGTAGTTTTACACGTAGAGCCACACTGCAGCTATATTGTGGTTGTAGCACGAATGGGTCGGCTCGACCGGGGAAGGACCACGCTCTCACAGAATACCAGCGTAAAATAGCAGCTTAATGCTGCTGTGTTTCGTATGGTCAGTGTAGAGAACCGGAGACCCTTTTTGCTGGAAAGAGGCATTCCAGCGTAGTTGGGTGACAACGCATCTGCATTATGATTCTTAAGCGAAGATAAATGTAGGTAGATGTCTATGGGCCACAACATCCACTTACCATCAGGTGGACTGTGTGCTCGTTTGTCACCCCATTCTATAAAAAAAGCATTCTTTACTTGAAGTTGGTTGCAGGTGTCCAAGGACTGGAGTAGCTATTTACCATTAGTTGGATTGTTTGTTTTACATTTCAAGTTTATATAGAAAACCACAAAAATTTATCTAGTATAATGTTTCCCCTAACCAACGCGATATCGCCGGAATGAAATGGGGGCGGGCTTGGAAAAAAAAACCGAACCTCATGCGCTCCTCGCTTCACACAGTTCGTCCATATAAGACACGTGTGAGAGGATCTGTGCCCAATTGATTTATCTGCGAGCGGTCATTGACCCCGGCCCAACTGCGGTTCCGTACACACCATTTGGGACGTGTAAGAAATGTACCAAGCGTGTGAAAAAGAACATAAGAGTACGTCTGCCGAGACATTGGGACTCGACTTTCGGAATACCTACTTTTCAGAATCTTTCGCTTCAGGATTTTATTAAAGCAAGGCTCAATTATTAACTAACTAACTAACTAATATAATATATTTAAAAAAAAAAGAATTTATACGTGGTAGGGCCACGCAGCTATAATATGACTGTAGCACGAATGGATCGGCTCAATCAGGTAGGAACCACGCTCTATAGCAGCTTAATGCTGCTGTGTTTCGTGTATAGAGAACCAGAAACCATTTTTACTGGAAACGAGACAGCCCATCTTAGTCTTCAGGTGTGACAACGTTGATTCTTAATGGAGGATAGATGTAGATGTCTAAGGACCGCTGCATCCATTTACCATAAGGTGGACAGTGTGTTCGTTCATTAACCTTGTTCTGTATATATAAATATATTAATAATTTTTTTTCTATATTTTTATTTCTATCAATCAAAGTAATCACCCATGCAATCGGTGCATCTTTGCCAATGCACTGGCAATTTATTGATGCTCTTCTTGAAAAAATTAGCTGGACGGTAGGCAACAAATTCTTCAAAGAAATTTTGTACTGCTTCTCGGGTATTGAATTTTTTTCTCGCCAAAAAGTTATCCAAATTCTGGAAAAAGTAGAAGTCTGTAGGCGCAAGGTCTGCTCAAATCCAGTCCGAAAGAGAAGCTATGGTAGAGCGTGTGAATCTCACACTACAGGCAGTCTCCGAATGGGGCCATGCCAATCTTGTGAAATTCAACGCCTCCAAAACACAAGCGTGTCTCTTCACTGCAAAAAGGAGTCAGCTTACCTTGGCTCCTTCTTTCCGAAATGTATCACTAGAATATACCGACCGCTTTTAGTTGTTAGGGTTTGAGATATCCTCAAATCTGAACTTCGGGCGGTTCATTGAGTCCAAGGCCAAAGCAGCTGCAAGGAAGCTGGGAGTCCTTGCAAAGGTGCGGCGATACTTCACGCCGGGACTGCTGCCTACTTTATATAAAGCGCAATTCCGGTCGTGCATGGTGTATTGCTGCCATACATGGGCTGGTGCTGTAAAATGCCACCTAGCGGCTTTGCAGTCAATGGAAAGGCGTGCTAAGAGGCTTATTGGTGACCCGAATTTGGTTAAAACCAAACTTACCAGCCTCGAACCGCAAAGTAGCCAGCCTTTCGGTTTTCTACAGGATGCATTACGGAGAGTGTGCGCAGGAATTGCATAATTTAATTACTCCTTCTCCCTTCCACCATCGGACAACCAGACGTTGGGCCAGTCTCCACCCTTTCGTTGTTGACTCACTACGCATTCGAACCAAACGGTTCGCTACGTCGTTCATCATGCGTACAGCAAAGGAGTGGAATAAGTTGCAGTTGTCTTTCCATTCACAGTGAATGTACGTTACACGGATTAGGTAATAATAGGCTCAATGGTCATAAAAAGCCCTTCGTGAGCGCCACCACCTGCCAGACCGCCATTCCTGCAGAGGTGATGTAAGTGTAAGGCATTACCACCAATTGCATGATCAGCTCGGCTAATTAGCCTCAGAGCGTGTCATGAGTCTACCGCTCACCTCAAGGGAATGGGGTCCCACGTTGCGCGGCTTTCGGTCTCAGCCTTGAGAGCTTCCTCAGATTCTCCCTCCAGCTACCACCTGCATGAGGTCGACACATATGCTCCACCAACCAATACAATGGCAGATATAGCCAAAAGGCAGTTACAAGATAATAGTAATAATTCGCCATCAGAAAGGGTTTGTGTCACTGAAACAGAAACAGAAACAGAAACAGAAACTTTCTTATTCAATATAGATTATAAATAATACTTATTGAAAGTCACTCTTTTGCTTAATTACTACTGGTTCGAAAAAAATCCTCTGTCCTGGGAAGAACCAGCAAGAAACCCAGCGGGACTTTTTTTTAAATAACAGCTTACAATCATGTATGTTACACAATTAACCACACAAAACAAATTAGAAATAGCTTGGTACCGAACACCTCATTCCAGGGTTATTATCATCCATAAATTCCTTAATATTATAATAACCCTTTTATACAAACTATGTTTAATAAAGTTTTAGAATTTTGAGCAGGTCGAATTTTGTATATTTTCTGGGATTTTGTTGTAAAAGCGTATACATCGCCCCAAGAATGAATTACTGACTCGGTGGAGTCGAGTAACTGGTACTACTAGCTTGTGTTTGTTCCTAGTATTTACAGAATGAATATCACTTATTTTTGTATATCTACTTTTATTTTTGTATACGTACATTACATTTTCATAAATGTATTGAGAGGCCAAAGTTAATATATTAATTTCCTTAATTTTTCTCTTCTGTAAAACAAATGTAATTTCAGTGTCAGTCGCGTGTCCCCATAGCAAAATACCATACGACATTATGCTATGGAAATAGCTAAAGTAACCAAGTCTAGCTGCATATGCTGCAGAAACCAAGCATATGCTGCAGAACTAAGTCTGCTTGCTAACTTTGATATATGGGGGCTCCATTGAAGCTTCGCGTCTAGTGTTATTCCAAGAAAAATGGTGGTATCGACAAGACTCAGTTCCTCCCCATTTAAAATTACATCAGTATTTAATTGTCTGACATTTGGAGTCATGAACTTCATACATTTCGTTTTAGTGCTATTTAAATGCAAGTTATTAACATTAAACCAATTTACTAATTTAGATATAGCATTATTTACTTCGTCATATTTTAATAATTGTCGTTTTAATTTGAACTGACATTGAGTATATGCATTTTTCGATCATGTTTGTCTCATCCACGAACAAGTTGCCTTCAATCATTCAAAGGTGGGAAATTTATAGAGATATATTAGTATGTTGTTATATAAAACATCATGGAGGTCAGACAGTCTGCAGCCCCGTAATGAAGGGACCCGACTTGGGCAAAGCTACTGAGGTTGTGAGTCAAACCAAGACGCAGAGAGCGCCATTGAGAATAGCGACCCGCTAAACAACCATCGCAGAAAGCTGCAGAACGCAACAAGCATCAATACGACTATCGTCGGGCTTACACCATCCCAAAGTCCCCCATACAATCCCAGCAGACATCACCACCCGCATACCTCCATCGACCAGAACCACAAGATGCGTCGAATCAGGTGCAGCACACCCGCAGATCCATCACAAGACGCAATACCGAATGAAAATACCCACATGATCCCTATCGACTTTGGTAACAAAATTGATAACGTTGTTAAATAAAAATCTACGTATCATAGCGCTATTGTACTAAGACATGGAGTTAAGTATGCTTGCTGCACTTAAAAGTACTACCAAACACACTCACCCTAATCCGAAAGATAGCCGACGTATCATAAAGCGATGCGCTAAGACGCCGCCCACAAACGGTAGGGGTGTGCGATGACCACGGGCAAGTCGTATTACTACAACAAACCCGCTTACCACCGGGCACTAAGATGATATGTCTGGGACACATCGGTTAGCGAGTCCAAGTTTATCACGGTCTCGGACGCTGTGAAGCCATGTACACGCCACTATAATAATCCTTTTCAAGTCCCATTTCTTTCAATTTAATGCTTTTACATATTTGAGACCTTCCACATATTTGCTTTATTTCATAGACCTTACTATTATATGTCTTATACATATGGGACTTCGAGTCATAACTCTGCTATCATAATGCTTATGCATTATAGATGCCTTCTATATAAATGCTTTTGTTTCATAGACCTTACTATCACAAGTCCCTAATATAGGTCTATACATTGTGCAACAGTACTAGTAACAGGCGGTCAGCCGACCACCCCATATATATTATGCACACCCATGGGTATGTGCCTCCGGCAACTCCCTCATATAACAATCATTACATGAACAGTGAACACCCTCCAGTAATACAAGAACACCCTCATTAACTTGAAATATTTTTAACCCATTTTTTCAATTATATTACAAATGTTATTTATCTTTATAATTGCAATATAATCGTCTTATACTTCTATTATTTAATACGTTTTGAATATTTTAAGCACAGTTTTAATAAATTTAAAGATTTTTAAAGACAATATTAAGCCTTTACTATACTATAAAACTTAATGTTCAAAATATTATATCTATGATATTTTTAAACGTCTCTATGTTGAATTTAATTGTTATTTATTAATAATATTAATAATGCGTCGTCATACCTCGTTTCCAGTGAAAGGGGTCTCCGGTTATCTACACTCACCATACAAAATACAGCATCGAGCCGATCCAATCGTGCTACAACAATAACGTAGCTTTAGCATGGCTCTACCACACAGAAAAGCTATATTGCTATTCTAACTGTTACTCTGTCAATACACGGGCAAAAGCAAATACGGATGCCATTTCAATTTGCGGCATCCATTGACAACTACAAATATGGTTCTTTACAAATAGTATTTCGAGGATCCATCTGAAATATTGCTGCCAGACTTTCGGCCGAATACAACACATGTTCTAACCGACTAGCGATCGTGCAGTCGAAATACAGTTCTAAATTAGGTTTCATTTAGAACCAAATTTAAATTGACTGATGATTTCTTATGTTTACGCGAGCACTACACAATTAAATAAAACTAGGTTTAACAGATTTTATCGCGTATATTAACTTATTTTACATTCCCGACGTTTTGAGAGCACCCATGATCACGGGGGAGACTGAGGTGTTCGACGTCACAATGTCATAGTTAACCACAGCTACCTTCTGATTAAAATTATAACAGTATTACTGCGTAGATCGGACTAAAAATTAATAAAAAGTCCGAAGAAGTCTCTTAGAGAAATATTTAAAGAAACAAATTACTTTGGCCTCTCCAGTATATTTACGAAAATTTAATGTATGTACATAAAAAAAAATAGTTTTATTAAAATTGTGATGTACATTCCGTAAATACTAGGAAATACAAGTACAAGATAGTTATACCAGTTACTCGACATCAAAGAATCGGCAATTCTTACAAGGTCAATTTATATGTTTACGTAACGAAGTCCCCGAAAATATGCAGGAAAATTTTATTAAATAAAAGTTTTATAAGAGTACATTATTGATATAGCCCCTGAGAATAAAGTAATCGCTATCATGCTATTTCTAAATGTTTTCATACTTAATTGTAAAAAATATTATAGTGTAAATTCATGTTTAAAAAGTCCCGTTGGGTTTCTTCCCAGGATCTATATTGAAAAAAAATCTATTCTATTATATTCAAATACAAGTAAACAAAATGCCGGTGACAGCGTATTGTCAGTTTTGTCAAAAATACACCTTTGATCATTGACGAACTAAACAAAGGGACGTGAGGTATAGAATGAATCTTTTAAAATAAAGATACAATACGAGGTAGACTTCTGCCTCGATACGTATCATCCCGAGCTCTTTTGATGTAGCCAGACTTGCTCTGAGGGGGTTGGATCCTACACTCGTCCGTCTTCTCGTTGTTAAGATCGGGCCTTTTAGGATTTCTGTGGAGATTTCGGGGAGGGGATGGGTCGCCTACATGCTTTCAGAGCTCTTTTACGTGTACGGCCTGAGCATGTGCCGAGATTAAAATCCTTTCTGTGTACGACACGAATAATCAAGATAAGTCTTGAATATTGGAACGAAGTTCCTTACGAATTTGGCGGATGGGGGCTAAGTGAGAAAAAGTGTAAGATTTTTCCGTCACGACCCCTTCTAATATACACTACGTACTACTACTACACTACATAGACGGCCTTGGCGGCTATAAGGAAGCGAGACGGAATAATATCCATCTCCCTGGCACTTTTTCTTATCTTGCCATGAAAAAAAAATATTTTATTTTAAATTACGCTTCATTTTAATAGACGCTAGTAATTCATTTATTTGTATTTGTTAATCAATAATATAATACGTTTATCAATAATAATATACTACGAAAGGAACTTCATTCCAACCGAGTGTTCCACGACACTCACGCATGTTTTTTTTTTTATTTATATTGTTTACTTTTAAAGGACAACTAACAGTAATTACAATGAATACTATTTGTTGTTTTCTATCTTTGCATTTACATATTATGCTTATTGAACTACGAATTACACAAATTGTTACAACATGATTAAAGTTAAATGAAACAACTTTTACGGATTTTATCGCGTTTAATTTTTACTTTTTAATTCCCGACGTTTCGGATGCTTTAAAGTACCCACGACGCACGAGGGACTGAGGTGTTTGACGTTCCGATGTTACAGTTAGCCCGGCTACCTTCAGTTTTTGAATATCAATTTTTGGTCCGATCTATGCAGAACGAGCTCACAGTATCTTGAAGTCTTGCAGTGGTATGCTCTAGTTTGGATTTAATTTTATTAATTATAGAATTCCAAGCAGATGTTAGCACCCATCCATCTTCTTTATTGAAAATAGTATGTTTTTTTTAAATTTCAATAGCCTCGCGAATAATCCTTGGTATGAATCGGTATTCTTTTGCGAGGATTTGTGGTCTATCAAATCTGATGTAATAGCGTGGACGAACTTGTACATGTTCACAGACTGCAGACTTCCCGGAGCGTCAGTGCTTCACGTGATCACGGGTGTTGTAAAACACCCGAAACGTCGAGAATTAAAAACTAAAAATTAAACGCGATAAAATCCATAACATTAGTTTCATTTAATGTGTAGTGTTCCGTAAATATCAGATTTTTTTATAATTAAACTTAATAAAAATGGAAGAAAACATACAAAAATGAAGGAAAAGGCCAAGTAAGTAGAGGATATAAAAATATATTACTAACCATAAATATGGTACAATAAAATATACACTTAGTACAAGACATACAATGAATACAGTTAGATATATATATATATATATATATATATATATATATATATATATATATATATATATATATATGTATATATAATCAAAATGCAGATGCGTTGTCACCCTGAGGACTGAGATGGAATGCCTCGTTTCCAGTAATCCGTCCGGCTCGTAAATTAATAAAACCCAACCAGACGGAAGCCTTTGTCAGGGGAGGCCAAGCAACCGAGGGTTAGGTGGAAGAAGCCAGCGGGCAATGCGGAGTGTATCGAAGGACACTGCGTTCTACTTTTGAGCCCGGAGCAGTCCTCCTCGGAGTCCCAGTTGCCTTAAATATTCTAAGAGGCGTTCCAGGATTAATAATAATACAAACAATGTATAAACAACTGCAGGAATAATTTCGGTTGGCAAGCAGTGATTATTATTGTTGGGGTACTTTTGTAGTATTCTCGTTTGGTTGTTATATTATTATTGTAATTACATACTTCATAGTTATGCAGACCAAGGCTGAACATGAATAAAATGCTCAATGCGACAAACTTCAGTAGCTCAAGAAGTCTCGCAAGAATTGGGGTCGTGATTAAATTTGAAGTTAAATAATAGCTTCAAGAGGTTGGAAGATTTAATGACGTCCTCGAATGAAAATTCTTCGCGATATTTTTATAAAAGGAAAAAACGTCTTATAATGATAGACAAACATTACAAAAATATTCAAAGGAATTATAATTGTCTAGATATTGAAATGTCACAAGTACTACTAATATATACTACACACAGTAGCATGTAGGCACACACACATACGCTTACAATAAAACACACACGCGCACACATACATACACACACACACACACACACACATTCTTCCTCACACGAAATGATCCTTTCCATACATCATAATTCAACATATCATTGCTTTCGTCAAAGTAAGATCTCCTTATGTTAACAAATAAGTTTGTAAAATCGCATACTAGTCTTGAGATACAAACTGCATTATGTTTTGTAGCTATAGTTGATTGTGTTTAAATGTTATATTTGTTTTAAATAAATAAATAATTAAGTAGGTACACAGTGACGATGAAGAGATGCTAATTCAAAGTGGAGTCCCGCAAGGAGCTCTTGCAACCCCTTGATTGTATATTTTTCATACTCAAGTAATATTCGTTTGTATTTGTATTACTTTCTTTACATTACACCATAATATTACAAAATCTTTATCAAGTCCACTACTGATCATAGGCATAAAAGGGTTGTGAGTGTAGAACCGATTTCCATACATTTTTGGTGTTATGGTACTAAAACTTAAATTCTTTATATTTTTATTACTGGAGAAGTTTTTTAAGGTTTTTTTTTTCAAAGAAACTACTTCTAATTACTTGGTGGTAGCGTTCCTTTTCTACCTAGGTGTCCGTCTGGGTATATACCACCATCTTACCTATAAAGAGTCGGTATAATTACAGAGAGGTGACAACGCATCTGGAGCCTTCTTTGTTTTAAGTTGTTAGCAGGTGTCCATATAAAGTAGAAGACATTTAGCGTCTTGTGGACTGTAAGTAGTTTAATAAAAATTATCAAATGAATGTAATTACAAAATCTATGGGGAAGGCCTAAGTTCAGCAGTGAACTATATCTATAGGCTATGAAGGGCACAAGTAACACAGTAGGCACATTATTTTTGCCCGAAATTGACCATTTCTGACACGCTAGCCAAACGTCTTGATGGATTTTAACATATAGGATGTCGTTAGATTCGTCTTAGTTGTGGAAGTGACTTGAGGCCAAATACCTAAACGATACTCGATTTAAGATGCCGTTGAATCTCGTGGTGTCACAGTCGAAGTGACTTAAAAAACATCTGAAAATTGAGCAGCGTTTGAGTAAAATTTATATTTTAAACGCACTTGGGTTTTTTAATCCCAGAACAATGTCCAAAGACCAATGTCTAATGTACTTCACTTTCAATGAATACACAATTTTTTATTGATAAGATTAATAATATAATCTTGTATGTATATACACTGGTCATAATTCATTCAAAGGTTTGAATGCTCAATAAATTAGAGGTACACTTCTACAGAAATTGACGATGAATTGACCGTGGATATTGGAATAAAACCTTCTTAAACTGCCCGAACTTTCCGTGAATATATTCTATCGAAGCTTAACAAATACGCATTGCATTGTGAGGGATGTGGATTGGATCGAATGAGTCAGAGCGAGGGGCGCGTGGGGCTCTCCCTCGCTACTTGTGCCACGGGATTAGGGTTGCCAGACGTCTTTTATTTTAAAGGACGTCCTCTATTTCAGACCCAAAAATTGATCTTTCCCCTAATTTGAAATGTTTGAAAGAGGACAAGGCAATATCACGCGTATTCGACATTCCTTCTGCTAGTTGAGGTCAAAGAGTTTAAAAATTACTATGAGGTGACGCGCGATGTTAGGAGGCAAACTATATTACATTGCGTATTAAGATTGTTTATTTATTAATAAATGTTTCTTATTAATAAAAAAACAGATAACATAACAGCATTTAATTGAAAACAATATGATATCCTTTATTTTCATCCTATGCCCTTTATTTAAACTTACCAAATCCTTTAAAACATAAAACGGAAGCCGGCAACCCTACATGGGACCAAACGCGTCGGACAAACGTCTGTGCAAATGAGATATAAAAAAAACTCGAATAGTTTTACGAGTGTATTCTAAACGCAACGAGTGCTCTTCGCGAATCGTTGTTAACTGTAATTACCGGTGACCGTTGCTTCGTTAAATATACAGTTAACGATTTATCAGAAAAACTTACAGATTAAATAGATATCAAAGATGAAATAAAACTTATGTAGAATCTCCAAACTGTAAGAATTGTACCCAAAGTTCTGTCCACCATAGGGGTGATACCTATATCCTTGCACCAGTCAATCAAAACACACGATCTATTAGAACAAATACTTGTTAGTTGACATAAGGCTGTAATCCTATACATCCTGGGTTTCTTGCTGGTTCTTCCCAGGACAGTGGTATTTTCCGAACCAGTGGTAAATAAAAAATGACTTTCAATAAGTATTATGTAATAATCAATATTGAATAAAAAAATCATTCATTCATTTATCATTCATTCACATACCGAATTGTCAGAAAGTTTTTGCAGCGTAAAATGATAATATGACAATAAATTTTTATGCTTATAGATTAATAACTGTCCATTTGGCTTAGGCCCGTGATCATCTTCGGTTCCGGTAGGTACAAAAGTTACCTTCATAATAAAATAATTAAAGTCTTTATTCGGACAAAGTATTGATTGATACACTATTCTATATCGAATTAAACTAGTTTTACCTCGACATCCCTGTCTGTGTGCCTCTTTTGACAAAGGCCTGCTCCAACTGTGACCATTTTTCTCTGTCACCAGCCATTCTTGTCCATGTGCTACCTACAACAGCCTTTTTCCCATCGATGGCCTAGCACGTTTTCTTCCCTTGTGAACCAGAACATTATTGTTTTTGACCAGTTTTCCTTGTCCCTGATAGTATGCCCTGTCCATTTCCATATAAGTTCTCAAATGGTTACTGTAATGTCCTCCGTTATGGTGTGTTTATTTATGTTTGCAGTTCTTATTTTTCCTGATAATTTCGTTAATTGTATCGTTTTACGATTTACGATACGTTTTACCATTAATTCAAGTAGTACGAGTTACACGAGAGTTTATTTTCAATGACCAGAAATCTGTTTCTGTAACTCGCCAATTACATCCAAATTTCAATAGAGAAGTTTGCTGGGTGCTCTGCAGTATGTCAACATGTCCAAGATAGACCACAAATCTTTGCAAAAGAACACCGATTTCTACCAAGGATGATTCGCGAGGCTATTGAAATTGAAACCATCATAATTTCTCATTTCATTTCATCATTCATTCAAATCATTGAATTTTCTCCAAACCTCAACTGTGGGCGGTTCATTGAGTCCAGAGCCAAAGCAGCCGCAAGGAAACTTGGTGTCCTTGCAAGGGTGCGGCGGTACTTCACGCCGGGGCAGCTTCTTACCTTATATAAAGCGCAAGTCCAGTCGTGCATTGGAGTACTGCTGTCACATATGGGCTGGTGCTGCAAAATGCCACCTGGCAGCGTTGGACTCAGTGGAGAGACGTGCTAAGAGGCTCATTTGTGACCTTGATTTGGTTGAAACCAATCTTGTCAGCACAGGCGCAGAGTAGCCAGTCTCTCGGTATTCTATAGGATGCATTTCGGTGAGTGTGCGCAGGAATTACACGCTTTAATTCCTCCCTCTCCTTTCCACCATCGGACAACCAGGCGGTCGGCGGCTCTTCATCCCTTTGTTGTCGATATTCCACGCATTAGAACCAAATTGTTTGCTTCATTTTTTGTAATGCGTACAGCAAAAGAGTGGAATAATTTGCCGGCGTCTATCTTTCCGTCCGAATACAATCTGGGCGTCTTCAAGGCAAGAGTGAATAGGCTTTTGTTACGCTAAGACAGTGCGATTTACCATCTAAGGCTGCGTCACCACTTTCCACTAGGTGGGATTGTGGGGCTTATAATAAGTTTAAAAAAATTAAATAGAGAAAGTGACTGGGATAAAAAAAATAATGGCCAAGCATACCTTCTACAAGACTTCAAGATACTGTAAGCTAGTTCGGTATAGATTGGACCAAAAACGAATATTCAAAAGCTGAAAGTAACCCCGGTTGACTTTAACATCTGGACGGAAAACAGTTCAGTCCCCCACGTGACCATAAGTACTCGAAAAAACCTAAAACGCCGGGAATTAAAATTATTAAAAATTGGTTTTAGTAAATATAAGAAATCATTCCTTCTTTATTTTTATACTTGTGGCAGTCCTTAAATGTGGTAGAGCCACGCTGCATCTATATTAATGTTTCAGCACGAATAAGTCGGCTCGACCAGGGAAGAACCACGCTCTCACGGAATACCAGCTTAAAATAGCAGCTTATTGCTGCTGTGTTTCGTATGGTGAGCATAGAGAACCGGGGATCCTTTTTATTGGTTATGAGGCATTCTATCTTAGTGCTCAGGGCTGACAACGCATCTGCATTTAAAATCGCAAACGAAGATAGATGTAGATGTCAATGGGCCACAGCAACCACTTACCATCAGGTGGACTGTGTGCTCGTTTGTCACCCTTATTCTATATAAAAAAAAAGCAAGACATTTACAGTTTGCAACCCATCTTAGTACAGGGGTGACAATCGGGATAGACGCAAATAAGCGACATTGCTATTAGAACCGATTTTCAATCCCAAGATAAACAGACAAATATCCTTTATTCCAGAAATGGCAAATAAATGAAATTTGCAATCGTCAGATAGGCTTTATTCAACGAATAACTTGACTACCCGAGGAATAACTTTATGTGTGCCATCTGTCCCTTTGACGACCGAGATAACCGCTTATTCGATAGATTATTCAATGACAGAAGGTGCTAAATACATTTTACTTTTACGTAATATTTAATGATTTTGCATTTATAATAAAGCAAAACTTTTATTATTATTAATATTTTAATAAAAAAGAAGAGGGCCGAAATCGGAAGAATTTGAAGGACACCTCCGGTGTTTAACCCTCGACGAAAAAAGAGGGGTGTTATATGTTTGACTATCTGTCTGTCTGTGGCATCGTAGCTCTTAAACAAGTAAACCAATTTGGGTGCGGTTTTTGTGTGACTTCATAGAGAGTGTTCTTAGCTATGATTCAAGAAATTCTTTTCAGTCGTTTGAAGATCATCAGCTCCATTGTTTCGGAGGTTTTTGAAATTTTCAATTTAATATTACAACCTGTCTTTGCATTGAGGATTTAATTTATGTACTTTTTCATTATCACTTATTTAGGCTTTGAATTCTTCAGTTAACAAACATTCCACATGAATTATAGAACTCTCTGTTGTTCCCATGCAGATTCCTTATCTTTTTTCGTTACTCCGTCAATATATTTACTTTCAAAAATGTGTTTATATCGTTCAGGCAAACTCACGAACACTCTCTTTTCTTTGCTTTATTGGCGGTTAGTATTTTTATAGAATAAGCGTTTCAAACGAGCACACAGTCCTCCTGATGGTAAGTGGATACTGTGGCCCATGGTTATCTACATCTATCCTCGATTAAGAAGCACAATGCAGATGCGTTGTTACTCCTGAGGACTAAGATGGAATGCCTCGTTTCCAGTAAAAAGGGTCTACGGTTCTCTACACTCACCATACGAAACATAGCAGCAATGAGGTGCTATTTTACGCTTGTACAATGTGAGGGCGTGGTTCTTCCCCGGTACCACGTGATAATTTATTGATTTATTGAATTACAATCAAAATAACACGAGTTTAAAACACACAACACAAATAAATATCACTAACTAAATAGCATCGAAAATAAGAGGCTTATAGTTTAAAAAAAGGCCTCAAAATTAAACTGACGCTTGATAGTCACGTTTTTTTTCCTCAAGGAAAATTGGAAATAGTTTGTCCTGCTCTAGAGTTTGTTTTTGTAATATTTTTGTTTCACCTCCCAGAAGTTAGCCTTGCTATAGTCCAATAATCGGCCGGATATTCATGAGATAAATCACAATTGAAAAATAGACAACTAATTTATTAATTAATATTAAATTAATTAATTAATATTTGATAAGTATTAAATTAATTAATATTATTTATTTATTAATTAATTAATTATACGACAGTTAGCTAAATAATTTTATTTATTAGTTAGATATCTGAGGATTGAAAAATCTGTCCTTACAATTTAAGTACCTATTTATATTCTTTTATCAATGATCGGGATCTCTGCGTGAAATAAACGGAGATATCCAGTAGAACTAGAAGAACCGACACCGGATCATATGTTGAAGTAACAATGAACCGTCTATTTAGCTCGAAGACAGAACCGATGTGGAAGAAAGCTCTCAAACGGAAGTCTCACGCCGGTGAGCAGAGTATGGTGCGGCCCGCCTTTATATAGGTGGCTCAGTACGTGATTTATGGTGTTTCCATGGCTGTACCATGGCTATACGTGGTAGATCTATGCTACACCTATATACTGGTTGTAGCACGAATTGGTCGGCTCGACCGGGGAAGGACCACGTTCTCACAGAATACCAGCTTAAAGCTGCTGTGTTTTGTATGGTGAGTGTAGAGAACCGGAGACCCTTTTTACTGGAAATAAGGCATTACATTACATTTGTATAGTAGGGCTACGTTGGCTATCCGAGTACAGAACCAGAACCTATCCAACTGTTGAGAGGTGTACGACAGGGTGATGTTATATCCTCGAAACTCTTCATCGCTTCATTGGAAGACGTTTTCAAGCTTTTGAAAGAACTAGAAAGTATACGGTATTAACATGAATGGCGAGTACATCACTCACCTTCGATTTGCCGACGATATAGTTCTTATGGCAGAATCGCTGGAGGACCTAAGTACTATGCTCTATGACCTCAATAGTGCCTCCCAACGGATAGGTCTTAAGATGAACATGGACAAAACAAAGATCATGTATAACGTCCATGTCACACCTATGCTGGTACTTTATGGGAGCACTGAGCTCGAAGTTATTAACGAGTATGTTTACCTGGGACAAATAGTCCGACTAGGTAAGTCCAACTTCGACCGAGAGGTCAATCGATGGATTCAACTCTTAGTCTTAACTTAGTCCTCAGGTGTGACAACACATCTGCATTTTGATTCCTAACCGAAGATAGATGTAGATGTCTATGGGACCCTTTATCCTCTTACCATCAGGTGGACTGTGTGTTCGTTTGTCACCCTTACTCTAGAAAATAAGACCTATGATCAGAGTGGACTTGTAACGAGCTGTAGGTTGACAGATTTCTGTTCTGAATTTTAGTTTTTACTTAAGTTTTCTCCTCTATCTTCTTGACAAAAGGTTCAATCAAAAACACCACTAAAGCATTTACGATTCAATAATAGACCACAGGCTAAATTGTTTATTTCGATAAACGTTCCAATATCGAATCAGCCGCCAAGATACGATCGCTTTGAACGCCTAAGGGCATATTATTACGAAATAGCAACCCGCCCCGGCTTCGTCTGTGTGGTGTTTATTAATGTCATTTATGTCTTCATTTATATTTAAGATACACTCGCCTATCTAAGATCATGTCTTAATAAACTCTCAATAAATAACCATTTCTGTTTGTCTGTCTGTCTGTCAGGGCTAATCTTCGGAATAGCTTAGCCGATTGTGATGAATCTTTACGTTTCAATGCCAGGAGTCATCTAGGCTATATTTTATCATGGATAAATACCTGATAGTTTTCAAACAAGAAAATTCAAACGAAAGACGGGAAACGAATCAGGCAGCGGCGTTTTCCTAATAACGACTAAAAATAAAATAAACTGCGGTTGCCAACCCGCCTGCCTATCGTGGCAACTATGGCAAATATATGTCCCATTTTTTGCCCCATGAGGCAATCTGTGAGGGAGAGGCCCATGTTCAGCGGTGGACTTTAATAGGCTGTATCGATAGCGGTAAAGAATGCCTATAACTTCAATTTCACCCTTTATATAACCTCCCAATTCCCCCATCATTGTAATCCATTGGAATTTATTACGACGTTTTTATTAAGTCACTTTCTTGTTTGTCTGTCTATCTGTCGTTCCGGGTGGAATTTCCGGTTTTTAAGCTAACGGGTTATTTCGTTTATCCAACCTAAGAAATCTACCTTAGGGTAGATACTCGGAAACGCGTGTCCTTCTATACACCCCAGACGGGGTGGATAATCGGAATTCGTATATTATTTTTCTTCCGATTTTCTCCCTCGGCTGTGTACAGTCGTTTATAAAAACATGATAGAAACTAGCCCAAGATTGCTTAGTAGACATTAGCATACTTATAAAAATATATACATACTTCTTGTTTTAAGGTCAAAACTGAAATACTTATTTGTTCAATTACATATCATTCGACGTGACATAGTTTACGTCATTGAATAATGATGATAATATGATGGCGTTTGTGAATTACTATAAAAAGACATCAAGAAAAGGCTCAAGGACGAACATTGTGTGGCAGTTTGGAACTCATTCGGAGTGTCTCGCAGAACTACAAATTCATTGGAATCTTGGCATGAAACAATATGAAATGAAATTAAAGACAAACATCCAAATTTAGTAAAGTTTTTGGATTGCTTGTAATTTTTTGCTAACACATCTGTTGTAACAAAGAAATTTAGAAAACGATTGCAAATGTAGGTTAAAAGATACGAATTTATAAAGGATATACAATTACGTCTACTCAATAATGAAATTAGTGTTGGTCATTTCCTGGACATATTGCAGAATTTATAATATTATTTAAAACTAGGAAGTTTAATTTGGTTTAAATGCAATACGTAATATGATTTTAGTGTAAGTTTGTGGTTATTAAAAATTAATCAATAATATATTAAAGTATGAATATATTCTCTGTTGAATTGTACTTGGGGTGGAAAGGCGGGACAGCAGTCAAAACGTTAATTCCGACTATCCACCCCGTCTAGGGTGGAGTGTCCATCCTAGGGTGGATTTCTTAGGGTGGATAAACGGAATAACCCAAACTAACTTCCCGGTGAGCTGGCTCAAATTCGGATTACAATGTAAGAATACGTGATATGAAAAAAAAACGTGGTATATTAAATATTTTAATATAAAATTAAAAAAACTCACTTGTCTGTCAATCGAACTCAGATGCATGTAGAGGTGACTGAATTGTAAATAGAACTGACTGCAATGCGGAGACACCATTACGTTTGGGATAAAACTTTAATTGAGTACTCTCATCGGTCGTCAGCCAGACAATAATTACAGATATATATTTATTTATTTATATCCTCGTCCAGCTTAATGAAAAAAGATCAACTTACTAAATTCTGCCTACTGTCATTTTTAAAAGACAGTTTAATTAAAGTAGTAGTTATTGCCCAGAACAACTAAGGTGAAAATAATGTCTTGTGTAGTTGTGATATACCATATTTTTAATTTTTTGGGCATTTTATTATCTAACCCTAATTGATTTATGGAATTTTGAAGTCAATAGCTTTTATTCTTTTTAAAGGACACTGGGCAGACTTGCTCGCCATCATCAAAGTCGTAGCAATGTACCGGTCAATTTAACAGCAGTTTTGTTTTGTCTCATCGACACATGGTTAATAATTGGTCGTCGATATATTGTCTTATATAATCCAATTTAGAAAAACTATGATTCCAATTATATTAAACTATATCATTACTACATGGTAGAGCCACCTTGCAGATATATTATGGTAATAAGTAAAGATATTGTGAGCTTCTCTGTTGAGCGAACCGTAGAAATGGCATGTGTTGAGTTTGAACATCTCATTGTTGTGAGCATCTACATGTTCTATATACGATACTTTTGAAAAAATTATGGAGGAAGTTTTTGTTAAGCTTAATAAACAGAATAAATCTGTTGTAATATGTGGAGACTTCAATATCAATCTCCTAGAAGCTTCCTCCACCAATATTAAATTTAGATCATTGTTTAAATCATATGGTCTTTTTAATTTATTTTTAGAGCCAACGCGTATTACTGAATGTAGTGCAACATGTATAGATAACATTTTTGCAAATGTTAAGCCGTTGCATAAATTTTTAATTCAAAAATTGATTTCTGATCACTGTGGACAGTTAGTTTCGTTACCTTGTGTTCACAAAAAGCAAGTAGATGAGAAAATTGTGTTTGTTCTAGTAAATACTCGTCGCTTGGAGAAGTTTAGAAGTAACATAGTGAAGAAACTTCCATCACTTTCATACCCAAAATAATCCTGATTTTTTGTATGGAACATTGTTTAAGCTTATTTGCAATGAATTTGATGATATTTTTACCTCTAAAACGTTCTCCTTGAACAGTCGGAAGGCATTCAATGAATGGGTGACAGTAGGAGTCCATAAGAGCAGACAAAGGTTATATGAACTTTACCATGAAAGGTCATAATATAACCCTAGCGTCGAATTTAGGGAATATGTAAAAAAATATTCAAAAATGTTTAAAGGAGTGTGCTTCACAGCCAAGTCTTTGCATTTGAGCAACAAAATTAAAACTGCTTCTAATAAAATTAAAATGACGTGGAGTATAATTAACAGTGAAACTGGTAAGGTCAACTCTCGCAATTCAAACTACCGGTTAAGTTTTAACAAGAAATTAAAGGAATCAGATCAGGATGTTGCAATAGTTTTTGAGAAATATTTTACTGATATTCCGATCTTAACCACTAAGTCACTGAATTCTTCTCCTGCCGTCGCCGAATCATTACTTTAAAAAAATGTAAATGCGTGTGCAAAGAATTTTATATTTCATAAAATATCATCAAAGATATTGTAAAATATTTTAAAACTATTGATATTAAGAAAACTGCGGATCTGTGGGGGATTTCCGTTATTATTGCGTCTATAATCGATACAATCGCGCCTCATCTAGCTATTATTTTTAATACTAGTATCGAATATGGTGTGTTTCCTGATTTAATGAAGCGAGTAAGGTCATACCTTTATTTAAATATGGTACTACATTAGACCCCGCCAATTTTAGACCATTTTCTGTACTGCCAACACAAATAATACTTGATCAAATGTTAATTTTTTTTATGTTAATAATTTACTTCATAAAAATCAATTTAGTTTCACAAGGGGTCGCTCGACAATTGATGCTGGTGTTGAGCTGATTAAATATATTTTCAATGCATGGGAGAATTCACAGGATACTTTGGATATATTCTGTGACCTATCCAAAGCTTTCGATTGTGTTCACCATGAAACATTAATCAGGAAACTACAACACTACGGTGTAAGAAGTAATGCTCTTAAATTAATTGTTTCATATTTAAGTAACAGAACGCAAAAAGTTGTCATTAATAGTATCTATATGTATATTAATAATCTCACATAGTAGGGGATAACCATAATATAGTATTATTTGCTGATAACACTTCATTAATTTTCAAATTAAAACGACAATTATTAAAATATGACGAAGTAAATAATGCTATATCTAAATTAGTAAATTGGTTTAATGTTAATAACTTGCATTTAAATGGCAGTAAAATGAAATGTATGAAATTCATGACTCCAAATGTCAAACAATTAAATACTACTCTAATTTTAAATGGCCTCCCCATTTAAAATTAGACTCTGACTGAGTCTTGTCGATACCACCATTTTTCTTGGAATAACACTAGACGCGAAGCTTCAATGGAACCCCCATATATCAAAATTAGCAAGCAGACTTAGTTATGCAGCATATGCTGTAAAAAAGATTAGAAACCTTACCAGTGTGGAAACAGCTAGACTTGTTTACTTTAGCTATTTCGTATTTATTATCGTATTTAGTATTTTGCTATGGAGACACGCGACTGACACTGAAATTACAGAAGAGGTTTTTACAGAAGAGGGCCATAAGAGCAATCTATGATTTAAAACCTAAAGAGTCGCTCCGACAAAAATTTAAGGAAATTACTATATTGACTTTGGCCTCTCAATACATTTATGAAAATTTGACCTGCTCAAAGTTCAAAGACTTTATTAAACAAAGTTTGTATAAAAAGGGTTATTATAATATTAAGGAATTTATGGATGATAATAACCCATGGGAATGAGGTGATCGCTACCAAGCTATTTCTAATTTGTTTTGTGTGGTAAATTTTGTAACATACATGATTGTAAGCTATTATTTTAAAAAAATGTCCCGCTGGGTTTCTTGCTGGTTCTTCCCTGGACAGAGGTTTTTTTTTCGAACCAGTGGTAATTAAATAAAAGAGTGACTTTCAATAAGTATTATTTATAATCTATATTGAATAAAAAAGTTTCTGTTTCTGTTGTTAAAAATGGGTTGGTAAACCAGGCAAGGATCACGCTCTTACAGAATACCATCGTAAAATAGCAGATTAATGCTGCTGTGTTTCGTATGGTGAGCGTAGAGAAACGGAGGCCCTTTTTACTAGAAACTAGGTATTCCATCTTAGTCCACAGGGGTGACAAGCCATCGACAATTTGATTCTTAACTGAGGATAGATGTGTGAAATGACCTTTTAGTTTCGTAGTGCGTACCCTTAACCTTCTCTATGCCACGGTCAATTCAATAAACTACGCTTTATAAATGGGGTCCCTCGAGTAGAAACGATGAAAAAACTATGCATATTATGTAACCCCTGATAGGAATATAGGCAAGGAAACATAAAGAATACATATACAACGTCACGCCTGTAATCCTCGAGGAGATAGGCAGGAACCCAAGAGCAGCGAGCTACTCGAACCATGTTAGCTAAAAAATATATATGGGTATAGATGGAAAATTTTAAACTTATGGAATATAATGTTCCCTAAAAATAAAATAACTCTAACTGTTATTAACCTAATGGCAGGGTGCGGTCCGCGAACTCAAAAGGCCGCGCGTTCGAATCCGCCATTCGATTACTGTCGTGAACCACTCCTAACACAAGCATTTTAAGCTTACCAGAAGTCGTTGAAAGGATTATTAGTGTTAACAGCATTGCTAATATTTTATTAAAGTAAGGAAAAATTGTGTTATTTGATTTATGAGATATACTTTTATTTAAGCACTGGTTTATTCCATTTCACAACGGCGCTCTGAGAATAGAATCTGTTTGATTTTTTCAATAGTCATTCGTTCCAAGTCTACTGCTGAACGTAGGTCTCACCTTGCACAAAGGCTTAGTAGATCGGCAATTCAGAACAAAATCTGTGTGACAGCAGTGGATCGCGCGGGCGCTGGCTGGGCGGGTAGCTGCCACGGTAAATATGCAAGGTAGTTGTATTTTAATTTACAACGGTTAATCCGAACGTCCACCACAAACTAAACTAACTTAGTTTATCTTAGCCCGCATAGCTGAGCAAGCTTTTCATACATACTCAATGTTTTTAGGCATATACAAAATAAATATTGGGACGAAGTTCCTTATCGGACGGTACGAATTTGGCAGATTGGGGCTAGGCGAGAAAAAGTGTAAGATTTTTCCGTCACGACCCCTTCTGACATAGTGTAGACGGCCTTGGCGGCTATAAGGAAGCGAGATTGAATAATATCCATCTCCCTCGCACTTTTTTTATCTTGCCATGAAAGAAATATTATTTTATTTTAAATGACGCTTCATTTTAATAGACGCTAGTAATTCATTTATTTGTATTTGTTAATCAATAATGTAACACGTTTATCAATAATAATATACTACGAAAGAAACTTCGTTCCAACCGAGTATTCCACGACACTCACGCGTGTTTTTTTAAATTTATTTATCACATAAACAAACATTACAGATATTTGTAGTGATAGCATTTAAAAAAACACAAGGTTTATACCTGAGCTATCGAGACTTTAAAATTTTATAAGATACTATAGCGTACTATTGTATTGTAAATACTAAAAAATATAAAAAATCATGGAATAAAAATCAATCAATCAAAGAGAAAAACAAAATACTTTGTAATAACTTAAGAAAGTGATCTTTTAGCTTACACTTAATGCTATCTAAGGTGACATTATGCACCAATTCTGACGACAAGTTAGTGATAAGCCGGGCTATTAAATAGCTGGCAGTTCGCAGAGCCGGTTCTTAGAAATTGCTCAAGTGTGTACATACTTATCTGAAATAAACACACGAAAAATCACAATTACAAAGTGCGCTCATAAATAATGACAGCGTTTTCTTAGTCACATTAAACAAAATCAGTATTAGATTGTTGAAAAAAACGTTTGCGGTATACAAAACAAAGAACCAGTCTTCTCGTCCGTTCACAGTCGACTAAAGGAGTTACTGAGAATCGACCGTAACTTAGTGCGCAATGTATTAAGGCCGCAGAACGCGTCTGGTAGTATACACGCTTGGCTGGGGTTGGCAACCGCATATTTCATATAATATGCGGTTACCAACCTAAATTTAAACTCAAAGTAATTGAAATTTTCAATTACTTTGAGTTTTAATTTAGGTACGTATGTCCTGTTTCATTTTCCTCTGTCGCCTCTTACGACATCCATTTTACGCGCTGCTTCGTGTTTATTGTGTTCACATAATTCACCTATTCGCTTCAACTCAGTTTTTCATTGCCGTCATAACAGCCGTCTAAAGGCAACTTCTTCTATGTTCATTTCTCAAATTAAGTCGACCGCGCTGATATTTGTTAACCCAGCGGTACTAGGTTGCTTTAAAAGAACCTTTATCCATAAATGCCATTTAAAGTCTATCTAACAATTCATCCGGTTTTAAGCTACGTTTGAAATCGTAAAATATCATCGCGCGAAAATGTTCCCGACCCAAATCCATTTTTGAATGAAACACGATATTTCAATTTAGCTCGAGAAAAATGTGGAGGCAAATTTGAAATTGGAACACTCGTATTATTTTCCTTAGGAAATTATATTATTTTCAAATAAATGGCCAGTGTCTCATTGCAAGGAAAAAATATGTTTCTTAAAACTTTCTTCGTGACCTGTCATGTATTTAATACAAAGAACCGTGTGTTCACTTAGTTTGCAATAAACAAATCCACTTCGGTCGATTGAAACGAAAATGTATTCTTATAAAAGCATTGCTCAAAATTGGCCAAATTTAACATAACGATGTTTATTCCGCAGTTCTATCTGACACGTTCGTTCACCTCAGAGGGCGAGCTGCGAGGGGTTGGGGATCGGGAAATTCGGGGGAGAACGGTACCTGGGCACGCGATGCGATGTTTAGCGACCTCTATCCTCAGCTGCCGGTAAATCTGTACGAAATCGGAATTATACCCGCTCATCCGTGGATGCACGTCCTTTGAATCCGCTGTCTAATTTGTAAAATTTGTAAACTGGTTTGCTTACTGCAATATTATCAAAGCCATTGCATACTTGTGCTAACATTAATCTTCCAATCAGATGTTTTGAAGCAAAATACGTTATTTTATTTGTACATTTCGTTACTTTAGTCTACAGTATTGATTAGTGTGTGCAAAATTTAAACAATTTACAAGTACATCTTATTTCTGGTTAATGTGTCGGGTTTTTTTTTTCTACAAATGATTATGACAAAAAAGTATGGCAAAAGTACACACAGTTAACCTACGGCGACTTAATCGACGATATACGATTAAGAATCAAAATGCACATGCGTTTTCACCTGTGTGTACTAAGATGGAACGTCTAGATTCCAGTAAAAATGGTATCCGGTTCACTTCACTCACCTTACGAAACATAGCTGCATTAAGCTACTGTTTCACGCTGTTTTTTTTATAGAATAAGGGTGACAAACGAGCACATAGTCCACCTGATGGTAAGTGGTTGCTGTGGCCCATAGACATCTACATCTATCTTCGTTTGCGAATTTAAATGCAGATGCGTTGTCAGCCGTGAGGACTAAGATAGAATGCCTCTTTTCCAGTAAAAAGGGTCTCCGGTTCTCTACACTCACTGTCACTGCTGGTATTCTGTGAGAGCATGGTCCTTCCCCGGTCGGGCCGACCCATTCATGCTACAGCCATAATATACTTGCAGCATGGCACAATATCTTTAAAAGAGTGTCACAAAATAAATATGTAGGTTACTGTGTCATTGAGGCACTCACACAGTGTGTCAGGAGTAGGATAAAACACATCTCGACTAATATTTGATCATAGTGCAAAGATCCGGATCAACGTATCAAACGTTTGAACTGTTCAACATTTAGCATTTGTTTCAATTAGCTCCCTTTTTTATAGAATAAGGGTCACAAACGAGCACACAGTTCGCCTGACGGTAAGTGGACGCTGTGGGCTGTGGCCCATAGACATCCTCAATTAAAAATGAAAATGACGGAATGCCTCGTTTCCAGTAAAAAAGGGTCTCCGGTTCTCTACACTCACCATACGGAACACAGCAGCATTAAGCAGCTATTTTACGCTGGTATTCTATGAGAGCGTGGCCTAGCCAGGTCCAGCCGACTCATTCGTGCTACAACCATAATATAGCTGCAGCGTGACTCTACCACTCCCTGGTTCATCATGGGAGGTTGCTTGCTCTTGTTTAGCCTGCTATTCATTTCTACCATATCTTTACGCTTTACATATATCGTTTTATATGTTTGTACAGCTGTAGCATGACTATAACACGTAAATATATTTTCAGTAGTCAAGTATAAGTTACACGCGAGAGAAGCAGCGGGAAATGCTAGTAAATGGTGTTTACAATGTGAGGATTATAATGTAATGCTGTGCAGAAAGATAAAAGGGTTATTTTTATGGACAAAACATATGTATATTACGGCTAAAAATATTCCCTTATCATTAAACAAACAGGAAATGTGATGTATTTATATTTTTAACCGGAATATGATAATCAAAGTGGGAGAATGGAAAAAGGGTTTTGTTAACCCAAAGCCCTTGAAATACACTGGTAAAAATTATGGCAAATATCCCCCTGTATGTGTAGGTACCGTGTAGTGGCGGTGCAAGAATATCCACAGAGGAAAACAAACCAGGAGATGGGCCAGCGTATTATTTATTTATTATTGTTATTAGGCAGCGTCTTCCTAATAACGACTAAAAATAAAAAACTACGGTTACCAACCCGCCTGCCACGCGTGTCAACTAGGGCAAATATCCTCCTATGAGGTAATCTATTGGAGAGGTTTATGTACAGCAGTGGGCTTTAATAGGCTGTAACTGTAAATGTAACTACGAGTATGTGAAGGTAATCTAAGTATCTTCATTCGATCGACGGTCGAACATCAGGACAGTCAAACCGTCTCAGGATTTATATTCCACAGCACAGGTCTAATTTTTTCAGGTTCTCTTTCACGATACAGGCTATATATACATCTTTGGAATACCCTTCCCAATGATATTAAGAACGCATCCAATAAAAACTCCTTTAAAGTATTTCTACGACAACAGATTACATAGGCAGAACAATTACTAACAGATTTTTTTTTACTTGTAATATTTATTTATTTATATATTCATACGGATAATTATATTAAGTTTATTGTCACATTGTATATATATATATATATATATATATATATATATATATATATATGTGTGTGTGTGTGTGTGTGTGTGTGTGTACTATGTATATAAATATTTAATATATGTACACTTTAATATAAAATGTGTGTGTTTCGCAACTGTCAACAATTGTCTTTGGCCACATGGCATTAAGTCCGCCCTATATACCCTTAGCTTTAGGGTGTTACATATAAGCTTTTTAAATAAAATAATATTAAAATAATAACTATCATCATTGCAGTCAATCAAAGTCTACTTACTGCTAAACGTAAACCTCCCCAATCGTCTCTTTGCCACAGTTGCCTCGCTTAGCAGGCGGTTTGACAACCACATTTTTTTATTATTTTGAGTGTTTTCAGGAAGATGCTGCTGCTAAAATCCTGTTTCAGTTTCCCTCTGTCGATCTTACGACACCCACCCACGGGAAGATATGGGTAGGGCATTTTTTTACGATATAACATATCTTTATTTACAAAAACTAGCATTTTACCCGCGGCTTCGCTCGCGTGAACTTGAATATAGAAACATCATTAAATGCTATTCCGTGCCAAATTTAGCAAAATTGGTTTTTAGAGTCACCTCGGTGTCTGTCTCTATGTCTGTCAAACAGTTATAACTGGCACAGATATAATAGCTACAGAAACACGTGCATATATATATATGTCTAGAAACACCTACTATTTTTTATATCGGACGTGTCTTCCGATGTATCCACGAGAAAGGTAAATTGTCTTGGAATGTATTATTATTATTTACATTTTACTTTTTACATTCATTCATAATTAAAGTCAATTTAGTTTTAACAAAATAATGATGAATTTCATAGTCTTCTATCAATTTACGGTATAATGTTTATTTGAAATATTTTATTCATATCATTGGTCCTATTTAATATAGATTAGTACCATAAAATAGATGTAGATATTTTTTTACGTTCGAGTAGACTTCAAAATTTCATAAATGCAGTTCAATAATAATGTACATACTTACACATGGAATAAAACGAATGTCACGGATTTTATCACGTTTAATTTTAATTTTTTACGAGGGGGTTTTTACGCATCTTTGGATGAAAGTTCCAAAAAAACCCGCGTAATGGAACATATCGTTAATGTGCAAATATCCAGCCACTTGCAAATTTATGGGGGAGGCCTATGTTAATTTCAGTGGACTTTTAATAGGCTGACGATAATGAGTTCTACTCATCTTTGCTACCCTTAAAATTTACGGTAGAGTAAAAATAAAAAAGGACGTACCCGAAAATATGAATGAAATAAAAACTGCATATATTGCCCCATGAAAAGTAAAAAAGTAGCAGCTTACATACATGTTACATCAATCAACAGATTCATCCTCGAGGGAATCGTACACGTTTTGCTCCAGTGCCATGATGAAATCTCATGGCGAACTACACGGCCCTCGTATTTGTTTAAATACAATTCATAAAAACTGAAACTAAGCTTTTGCATGATTGTTGACCACATCTACCTACCTAGTAATTACACATCCAACGATGCCAAGAACGAATTTTCAATTATTTACATCGTATATTCAGTAGCATTCTATTATTTAGTTTTATCATGACAAACCATTTTAGTTTATTTAGAAGTAAATAGATGGCGCTATTGTTAGATGAAATAATGAAAGCTACTATCTAGTAAATAATATCAGCGATATAAGCGAACAATATAAAAATCTCTTAGAGTGTATAAATATTCTAAGAAAAACCTTATCAATTTTCATATTTTTGATATACGTCATTTTTATCTATTGAAATTATTACACTTTTAAAATAAAATAACAAAAATATTAAAAAACTAAACGTTAGAATTTTTAATTAATTTTAAAAATCTAATTATTTAAATTTTTGTAATTCATTTATAACTATGTAGCCTATAGTAAAATATACTACTTCTTCCATTTGATGACAGATGGCGCTGTTTTGATGACTAAATCAGTGTAGTTTCAAATTATTTTACCAAGGCTATAACTATATTTTAATCTTTATTTATAAATATGGTATTTATTTGAAAAACACCAGTCATACCGCCTATTTCTAAGATATAATAGAAAATTAACATCTAATATAAGGAAAATACTTAACCTTCTTTTTTAGAAGTTTTGTAATCGGATAAAAAGTAGCCTATAAGTTGTCCCGGGTTACTAACTACCTACATACAAAATTTCATGTAAATCGGTCCTGTAGTTTTTGCGTGAATTCGGAATACACAGACAGACAGACAGACAGACAGACAGACAGACAGAAAGACAGACAGACAGACAGACAGACAAAAATTCTAAAAACTACACTACACTAATTTAGCTTCAGAACTTTTATAGTTACTTTGCCATTTTCCATGGCAGATCTTATATCTTCCGTAATATTGACTAAGGCTGTGACAGTACTATGCCAAGGACGAAAACCAGATTGTAGAGGATTTATAAGGGAATTATTGCGAAGGAAAGCACTGAGCTGATTATATACCAGGCGTTCGAGAACTTTGGATAGGAATGGCAATATAGATATAGGACGATATTCCGAAAAATATATAGGGTTGGGCTTTTTAGGCAACGGTATGATGTGAGCGTCTTTCCAAGTTGATGGAAAAATACCACAAGAAATAGAGGAGTTGAGGATATGGCAAAGTATTGGGATGATTATGTCAAGAATCGGAAGGAACATATTACGGCTGATACAGTCGCTGCCAATTGCATTTGAAGTAATGGATAGAATACTCTTCTTAATATCACAAGCAGAGAATTGATTTAGGACAAAAGATGAATGATCAGGAGTTGGAAGCGATGAAAGAAAATTTAATGTGTTCAATTTTGTAGCTCCATTTAAGTTGGACGTGGATGAGAAGTGATAATTTAGTAAATCGATATTTAAATCTTTAGAGAGTACATTATTACGGGACTTTCCAACCCCATAGATCTAAGAAAACTCCAGACTTTAGCTGCATCACCAATTTGTACCGATTAATGGATATAGTGGCTATCCCTACACTACCTGTTGCAGTGATTTCGAATAGTAACATATTTTTCCCAGTTCATAGATGTAGGCTTACATTTATATTTTGTCTTGGCTGCAGCTTTTTTATTTAAAATGGTTTTTATTTCATCAGTCGGCCATGAAGTGAAGGGAGATGTCTCATTTTAATTACGCGAACTGGTGCATGTTTATCATAAAGACAGGTTAAGTTAGTCGTAAATATTGCAACTTTATCGTCAATAGAGTCTGCATTTAAAACGGTTTTACCACTGGCTTTACCACCGGTTCGGAAAAAACCTCTGTCCTGGGAAAAACCAGCAAGAAAACTAGCGGAGTTTATAAAAGAAAAAATTACAATATAATATTTTATATAATTTGTATGAAAACATTTGGAAACAGCATGGTAGTAGCGACCACCTCATTCCCAGGGGTTATTATCAATCATGTACTCTTCGCGGTTCGGGCTTATCCTAGTATAAGTGAGGTACCATGTTCGAACTTTAACCTTTCACCCTCCTATCTCTGCCGATGACGTTGGTGTTGCCACTGGCGCCTGGGCACCGATACGGGAATAATAAAGGTCACGCTTTGACCCCAGCTGCACATGCTCACGACGGTAATGCCGTGTTCACACTAGGCGAGCTGTCAGAATTAGTTTTTATATACTATTATTATTATATACAGTTATTATCTTTATTTTGTTATTTTTATATATAGTTAATCGTGTATCTCATTGGGGCATCGCAGTAGATACTTCCTTGTCCTAAATTCTCAGAAATGAGAGGAGACCTATGCCCAGCTGTGGGACGTATAAAGGCTGTTGTAGCTTTATTTAACTTTATTGTTAACGTCGCGGTAGAACCATGCTCGACTAGGGAACAGAATATTACAGTATTTTGAATTATTACTATGACATACAGAATAAGGGTGACAAACGAGCACACAGTCCACCTGATGGTAAATGGATGCGGCTCGTGAGTGGCGACGTGGCTCATAGACATCTACATTTACCCTCGATTAAGAATCAGTTTCTCTACACACTCACTACACTCTACACCATACGAAACACAGCAGCATTGAACTGCTATTATACGTTGGTATTCTGTAAGATTCTGTATGAGCGTGGTCCTAACCCGGTCGAGCCGACCCATTCGTGCTACAACCATAGTATAGCTGCAGCGTGGCTGCACCACGTCTGCGACGGTTTCATTTTCATTTAAAAATATAAAATGCAGAATCAGTTCATCGGTGTGTTCGAGGCCTAAGCTATTATTCGCCGCCACCCCGGTTTCCGCCAGAGCACAAATAGATAGTATTATCACCGACGTGTCTACCTTTCTAGCCTTATCAATACATTTCTCGTTCTTCTTCTTCATCATGAGCCTGTAAGAGTCGACTGCCGTTGAGTCTCCCATGTTGTAAGGACGATTTGCCTTAACCATCACGCTTGGCGGTGGCATCCATCCATCCATTACAGCCTATAAAAATCCACTGCTGAGCATAGTCTCCTTATAGATTGCTTCATAGGGGAAATTTTTCCATAGTTGCCACGCTTGGCAACCGCTGTTTTATTATTATTTTTTGTTGTTATCAGGAAGATGCTGCTGCCCATCATCTGTTTTAATTTGCCTCTGTCCTCTCTAACGACACCCACGGGACGATATGGTGTTATCGTTATTCTTACACCAGCACTACACGGTACGGCGGTGGTATCGGAATAAACGAATCGATCACCTAATTTCAAGCCGTAGTTGTTGTAAGAGGCGACTATGAGAATATCCGGAGAAAATCCTCGCAAAAGAACACCGATTCCTACCATGGATGATTCGCGAGACTGTTGAAATTAAAAAAACATTCCAATATCAATACAGCTGTGTATATAGTCGCTACGTGCTACCATCTGCTTAGGATCCCATATTATTTAATTTTACTAATTAAATTAGTAAAATTAAATCCAAGCCCAAGTATACTACTGCAGTCTTCAAGATACTGTAAGCTCGTTCTGCGTAGATTGGACCAAAGATTAATATTTGAAAGTTGAAGGTAACCTTCGTTAAATATGTGACCATGGGTGCTGTAACGTATCCGAAATGTCGGGAAATTTAAAGTTAATATAACGCGGTAAATCTGTAAAATTAGTATCACTTAAAGGCGGAAAAATCTTATGGGTTCCGATAAATGGCGTTATATCATCTCGTTTACGCCAGCGTAAGAGACGTAGATAGATCAGTGACGGGCGGAAGCGTATAATGCTCATATCTGGTACTGCGGTTATCAATTCGCTTGCCAAAATATAATATATTAAGGCAAATCCTCTTTATCGTGGAAGAACCCCATATCCAGCAGATGTCTTTTAAGGGATATTGAAGAAGAAAACCTATTAAGCGAGGTAGTACCATGCTGCACCTGTATTATGTTTGTATCACGAAAGTGTCGACTCTCACAGAATACCAGAGTAAAATAGCAAGCTCAATGCTGCTGTGTTTCGTATGGTGAGTGTAGAGAACCGCAGACCCTTTTTGCTGGATACGAGGCACTCCATCTTAGTTCTCAATGTTGACAACACATCTGCATTTTAAATTGTAATGGAAGATAAATGTGGATGTCTATGGGCCACAGTATCCACTTTCCATCGGGTGGATTGTATGCTCGTTGTTTGCGTCTGTGTGCTCGGTATACCACGAGTTGGTTGAACTAGCATTTATCAAAGGCTTTAAGATCTTTCTAGATTTTCCCATAATCGTATAGGATTATGGTATCCATCCATTCGTTACAGCCTATAAAAATCCTCTGCTGAACGTAGATCTTCCCCATAGTTTTCCTTATAAATGAAAACTATGTTAGCGCTCGCTGTAAATTTCACAGTACGCGAGCAACCCGGTTTTATCCTCGTCAGCACCAATGAAATTGTTGAATGCAATTTAAAGTGCTGATTTACCACGTGCTCTGCGGTGAGGAAACCTGCATGTCTAAGAAATATGAAAAAAGAAATACTTCGAAGACATGTGAAGTTCACCAACACGCATTGGGGCAGAGCGGCGGTCACTTTAGCTCAGATGGTTAGCGCTCGCTGTAAATTTCACAGTACGCGAGCAACCCGGGTTCTATCCTTGTCAGCACCAATGAAATTGTTGAATGAGAGGAGGCCTGTGCCCAGCAGTGGGACGTATATAGGCTGTACCTTTAAACTAAACTTTTTAGATTTTGAGTATGATATGGTCGGACTGCAATTGCGTTATACTGAATGTATACGTTACGCTGTTTTATTGCTCGCATTGATTAATTGTCGAAGCAAGAGAGGAAGTTGAATATCATCTGACAATCTATATTATTTTAAACAATATGTTTTTCCGACATATTTCGACGTATTAATAAATAGTATTTTTAATTAATTTTTAATAACAGTTCGTGCGCTGTTGTGCTTTGAAGAGTATAGTGAGCCAGCATAATTACAGACTGTGGGACATTCCATCATAGTCCTCAGTGGTGACAACCCATATGTGGCCTTCTTTGTCTCTTCTTTGTAAGTTGGTTGCAGATGTCCATGGGCTGCAATAGCCATTAACCTTCAGGTTACTATCAGTTCGGTTGTCATTTCTATTGTAAAAAAATAAATATTATTAATATTTATAGCTTATACCATAAAATATCTACTGAAAACCGCAACTTTTGAGCCACAAGGCAACTTAAACGCAAACACGTAAAGCCCTTTGAACGTCCCCTACTACGCTCTCGGATTTCCCCTAACTCGATCGAGCACACGAGGTACGTACTAATAAAAACCGATCGAGCATCTTGCCTGCATCCATACAGATATAATTTCCCCGGCAATTGCTCCGCCGCTGTGAATATTGAAGCATCTGCGGAAACTCACGTATTACAGTACGCCGCCAATTTCCTGCACTGATATTGGTACATCGGTTGCAGTATAGTTATGCAACGAATTCAGAAACATTTCTTACTTATTATGATAAAAGTAATTTATTATTAGAATCTACTATCCCGTGGGTGTCGAAAGAGGTTTATATAAGAGGTTATAAAATTTTTCTCTTTTTAGTAAACTTTTTTACACAGTCGGGTTATTTAATTACTGTTCTAACCTGTAAGCTTATTTAGAAGTAATTTTTATATTATTAAGTTTGATAGAAATAAACTAGGACATGGAAATGTGAATAGAGGTGAAGTAAGTTTCACAGACTGCTGTCTTACTATAAACATGCATTAGAAGCCGATTTAAGTGAAGCTATGCGCGCCACCTACCAACGGGACACCTATAACGCGTCACTCTCGTCGCCGGAAGCGGGTTCCGGTGCGACAAGCGTGCCTCACGATACCGTCTTTGATAACTTAACGCGTGTCAAGGCGTTTAGGGGGGGTGGGGAGAGATTTAATTTCCGCATAGTCTATGAGGAAATTAAGAAAGAAAGATGTAGAGTTGTTGTTAGTTCTTAATGAGAATTAAAGTTCTTAAATTAAAGATGTAATTAGTTTGCGATGTTTATGCCAAGCTGTACAAGCTAGCGTGATCTTGCAAACTCTCTCGCTTGAACTTCATTTTGTTAGCAACAAAATCCCAAGCAGCACACAAGCGTTATGAACATCAATATACCAGAGCACATAGAACTTACGAGTTCGTTTAAAAGATGTTGTATTGGAAGGAAAAAGCAAGAAAGAACGGATAAGAATGATACAAGAATATCGGATAACTTCCAGGCAAATATTAAAATGTTCTGTAAACTCGTAAGAACTGCCAGGGGACATTCAAAACAGCCTAGAATGAATGCTATACGAGAAAAGAGTGGCTGTATTCTGAATGACGAAGTGTCGAGTTTAAGGAGATGGAAGGAATACTTTGAAAGCGTGTTTATTAATGTTAAGAGGTTTGAATTAAATGAAATAGAAATTTCGAAAGAAGAGGAAAGAGATAGAGAGATAAGTATAGATGAAATAATGAAAGCAATGAAAAGTATGAAAACATGTAAGGCAGCCGGATATGATAAGAGTATCACTCGAAATGCTAAGGGCTGGAGAGGGAGTGGTGGCAGAGCTGCTGTACACCTTGTTTAATTTGTGTTGGGAACTTAAGCGGGAACCAGGAGACCGTGATAGTCCCACTATATAAGGGAAAAGGATCGCAGCAGGACTGTAAAAACTACCGTAGTATCAGCCTTCTTAGCATTGTGGGAAACCTGTATGCTAAGGTACTAATTGAAAGAGTTATGAAAGATACTGATGGAAAAATTTGGGATGTGCAAGCGGGATTTAGATAGGGAATGGAATGTACGGATCAGGTCTTTTCTATGCGCATGATCGCGAAGAAGTTTTTGGTCAAAAACCAAAAGGTTTTTTGTGCGTTCGTGGACTTGGAAAAGGCTTATGACAGAGTGGACAGGGATGTGTTATGGCAAACACTGAACTCATTTAGATTGAGCGCTGGGTTGATACAGGCATTAAAGTCTCTGTATAGGGACTCCATTGCTTGTGTAAGGATCAACGGGGCCTACTCGGACTGGTTTGGCATCCATAAAGATGTCAGACAGGGCTGCGTGGCTTCCCCGTGGCTGTTTAACCTATTTATGGACAGTTGTTTGGAAAATTTGAAAGTTGAAGAATGCGGGTTAAGAATGGGTGAGTTAACCGTCAAATGCCTTTTGTACGCCGATGATCAAGTCATACTCGCGTCGTAGGCCGCCGAGTTGCAAATGATGGATACATTAATGAACAGTTCATTAAAATAAAGGGGAATGAAAGTGAACTCAAGTAAGACGAAAGTTATGGTTTTTGAAAGAGAAGAAAGTAAAACGATATCTAAAATAAGAATAGAAGGGGAATTGGTCGAGCAAGTAGATGAGTTTGTGTATTTGGGATGTGTATTTAGCAGGGATGGTAGATATGATAAGGATATAGAACGACAAGTGAACGCAGGAAATAAAGTAAATTGGGCTCTACACTCTGTTGTGGAAAGTCAGAATGTGTCCAAAAAGGCACGTATGGCAATTCAAAATGCTGTGTTAGTCCCTACTTTAATGTATGGTAGTGAAAGTTGGGTGTGGCAGAAGAAGCTCGAGAGCAGAATAAATGCTGTAGAAATGCGGTCATTAAGGAGTATGTTAGGGCTGAATCTGAATGACAGAGTGAGAAATTGTGTGATAAGAGAAGAGTGTGGTTTGCAAGATGATGTTGTGACCAGGATTAAGAAAGGAATACTTCGATGGTTTGGGCATGTTGAAAGAATGAATGAGTAAAGAGTGACAAAGCAAATTTATGTTGTAGAGGTGAACGGCAGAGTCGGAAAGGGACGTCCTAGGCGAGAATTTATCGACCAAATTGGCGATATATTGAAAATGGGCCAAATTAAGAGTACCCTTAACCGACGAGCGTGTATGCGTAAGGATGTGGATGAGGCGAGAAAGGTGTGGCGGGATAGTGCCAAATGGAAGTCCATAGTCTCTGCCTACCCCTCTGGGTGACAGGCGTGAGTGTTTATGTATATGTATGTATGTAAGTTGTATCCTTATAAAAGTGGTTCATGAGTTATTATAGAGCTCAAGCAGTATAAAGTCTATATTATGGGATCTAAGTGACCTTAGTGTTCTTAATCAGAATATGAAAACTAGTATACAACTTTAAGTATTTTGTAACACTTCAATCTGATTTTATCATTAAAGTTATATAGAAGCTGTTTTATTGCATGTTGTCCCTTGCTTATACAGCTCTAAGTATTATTATAGTACCACTAAAATCTTATTTCTAAACAATGGTATATGCAAACTCTCTTCTTCTCTTTAAATACAAGTAGTTTTATGACTTCTGTGTATGAGAGTGATATAAAACTAAAAAAATAAATAACAGCCATAGTACAACTTAAATGTGTACAAGCAACAGAATATTTTGCATGCGTTGCGTGTTTATATTGTGCTAGTGAACAAAATAAATTTGTTATCAATATGTGGAAAAGGAAACAGATTTGGTGCAGTAAAAAGATCGTGTTAAATCTAAATTAAATTTATCCAACACTGTTCCCAAGACAAGGTTTTTCATATTTTATACGTATCTTTAAGAGAATTATGTTATGTTAAAAAACTGCTATACAGCGTAAGTAATAAAAATATCCTATTATAGAACTGATTAAAAACTAATGGCTGCATGATATAATCCATAACATACATAGTACAGCTACGAAGACTATAAGACCCTCGAAATACCGTTTAGGCTGTTTAGTAAACTGTCGCCATAAAAATAAATTTTAAAATATAATTTTGGGAATATTAGACATTAGTCTAAGCCTATACTATTACTTTCAGTTTAAATAATGATAACCGTGCCTCAATGTCCCTTCGTATACAACCGATATTTAGTTACCGTATTTAGTATTTTGTCCTTATATTATTTTGTTATTTTGCTGGCGTGGCAATTTTTTGATAGAAAAAATATAAAAGTTTACCGTAAATCTAATTTTGCACTTTCAAGTCACCAATTATAACCGTCAAAACTCAACTCCAATCCAAATATAATATTAATATGTTAAATATATATTAATATATTAAATGTCGCCATCATTTAATAAACGTTCTTTTTGTTTTATATTCATTTGTAATTCCGTTCAAAAACCAATTTAGAGCGTTTGTCTTTATAAGTTACTTATAAAACAATATTTTTAGTGTAATAGTTGCCTTGCACACCAAATAACAGTTGTAATACAGCCTCTTTTATGCTTGTACTGTACAGTGCTACTAACGCATAGAGCTGCATAATTTATGCCAATTTTTTACTTATACGAACTGTATAAGCGCTTATACAGCTTTTATACAGCCAGAAAATACAGCCTCTACTTTAAAAACGAACTTCAATATCGCTCTTATACAGCTGGCATGCTGCTTGGTAGGGTGGTCAACAACTGAAACCTTTCACCAGAAGAAATCGTCTCCGCAACATCTGTGAACGCATTTAAAAGCAATTCAACAGAGAATATCAAATGTAGAGTATAAATAAGCAAGCTATAGAGTGCGCGTATCGCTCATTGCCCACTATGCCAGCGTAAGCAGGTATTCTATAGATACCTACTGAAGCATAGAACAAAGGTGAAACGGTTAAATAGTGATGCGCTAAGATTGACGCCTATGCGTTATTGTCAAAGACATTTAAGTTTTTTTTTATAGGAGAGGAGGCAAACGAGCATGCGGCTCACCTGATGGTAAGTGACTACCGCCGCCCATGAACAACTGTAACACCAGGGGAATTGCAGATGCGGGTCCCTAAGTCGTATCGGTCCGGAAAAATCGCTGGTGGTAATCGATTCCACAAGGAAGTTGTGCGAGAAAGAGAACTTCTTCTAAATCGCACAGTGGTGGACCGCCAATCATCCATATGGTAAGGATGGTATCGCGATGTGCGATGGTGAAATTGAGCGACTGGAATTAGTCCGAATAATTCCTCAGAGCACTCCCCGTGATAGATGCGATAGAATACGCAAAGAGATGCAACATCTCTACGCAGTGCCAGTGAGTCCAGCCGATCGGAAAGAACTCGGTCATCGACGATTCGAGCCGCTCTGCGCTGGATGCGGTCAAGTGGAAGGAGCTGGCACTGGGGAGCCCCTGCCCAGAGATGGAAACAGTATTCCATGTGGGGCCGAACCTGCGCCTTGTAAAGTTGCAAGCGGTGTGCCGGCATGAAATACTGTCCCGCTCTACTGAGCACGCCAAGATTTTTAGAGGCCAAATTGGCCTTCCCTTCCATGTGAACACGAAACTGCACATCACTCGATATGTCGACACCGAGGATTCCGATACTGGCTGAGGCAACAAGGGGAGTGCCTTGAAACTGAGTAGATACGACAAAAGGGTTCTTTTTAGCGGTAAACGCGCAAACTTGTGTCTTCTGGGGATTGAACTGGACTAGATTTAGTCGCCCTCAGTCTGAGACTTTGTTCAACAAAGTCTCGACTTCAGACACAAGTTTGTTCCGGTACTCGGCGACGTTTGCCCGAGAAATATTGGCACGACCGGTGTATAAAGCGTCACCAGTGCTGTCGTCTGCATAGCAATGAATGTTACCGGCTTGCAACATATAATTGATATGCAGAAGAAACAGCGTTGGTGATAGCACGCAGCCTTGTGGAACACCAGCGTTAATGGGCTTGTAATCGGAGCACACACCGTCTACTACGACCTTGATGCTCCGATCTGCAAGAAAGCTGGTGATCCAATTGCACAATTTCTCGGGAAGCCCATAGGAAGGGAGCTTCGAAAGAAGCGCTTAGTGCCAAGCCCGATTGAAGGCATTCGCTATGTCCAAACTAACGGCCAACGCCTCCCCTTTGGACTCTACTGCCTCCGCCCGTCTATGAGGTTACCTAACTCATAGATGGGCGGAGGCAGTAGAAGATCACCAGCTGAGCGACTTCGACGGAAACCGTACTGGCGGTCACTAATCAGCTGGTGATCCTCAAGTAGTGGATATATTTTAAATCTCTTTGGTGATTGTAATTAAGTTATTAGTTTAATTAGGTAAGATTTTATTATATGTATACTCTAAGATCGATCCCCGCCGGCACCAATGAAATTGTTAATTGCAATCTTAAGTGTTGATTTACCACGTGCTCGGCGGTGAAGGAAAACATCGTGAGGAAACCTGCATGTTTCTTCATGACATGTGAAGTTCGCCAACACCCAACACGCATTGGGGCAGCGCGGGGACATTTCATTGCCCTAGAACCCTCTCAGAAGTGAGAGGAGGCCTGTGCCCAGCAGTGGGACGTATATAGGCTGTAACTTTAACTAACTTTTAAAATCTAAGATCAAATTTCGAGTATACATAAGCATAGCTTGCATATGTGTACTCTAAGCTATCAAAGTTTAGTTTAAGGGATTGCGACTCTACAAAAAGCTGCCAAATGAGGTGAAAGAATGTAGCACTACTGCATTATTCAATCGACGCCTGTTAATTTATTTATCCTAATTTCTACTCGTTTTGGACCAAAGTTTTTTTATACTTGTTAAATTTTAAATATTTACTATTTATCACTGTCAAGCGAACTGTATATTGTTCTTATGTGATAAATAAATGTTTTAACCAAAATTTCGATTCTGTAATATAGGAATATCAGCGTAAACTGCCCGACCATAATGAAATGCAATAATTACACAATGAAACGTGCTAATTCATAATTAATCTATAATTTCAAATATACAAGGACTCTATATAACCAAGTTTAAATATTTTATTTAACAAACACTGTATAAAAAGTGTTATAATAATATAAATGAATATATGGTTAATTATAACCCATTCCCTGGGGTTGGTTGGTCGCTTCCAAGCTGTTCCTAAAATACTTTGTAAATAGTTTGTACAATCTTTCATATTGTATAATTTACTTTTAAAAATAAGTCCCACTATGTTCCTTGCTGGTTCTTCCCAGGACAGAGGTTTTTTTCTGAACGTTATCATTGGTTAAGTAAAAAATTACTCAATAAGAAGTATATGTTGTTTATATGGAATAAAAAAATATTCTATTCTATTCTGTTCGCAGTCGCTTAGTTATGGTAGTAGTCGTAACTAGCTGATAGCCGCTCGCTTCGCAGGGCGCACGGTAATATTTTTTTTTGATGTGACTCGTAAAATCCGTTCTTAGTGAGCGTCTACTTTGCGAAATGAGTAACTAATAACTATACTAAATTTCAAGTCGGTCGGGTGTATAGTTTTAGATATATCGTGATGAGTCAGTCAGCCTCTAAAGCTGTCAATAGTAAATCCATTATTTAAAAAAAACCGACAGATGTGATGTTGGATGTTATCGCCCTGTTGCTTTGATTACTATATTTGCGAAAGTTTTTGAAGAAGTTTTATATACGTTTAAATAAATATCTTGAAGATAATAAGATACTCGTACATGAGCAAAAAGGATTTCGCAATAATAAATCTGTAAACACGGCAATTTATGATCTGCTCAACAAAATTATGACATGCATAGACAAGAAAATACCTGTGGCCGCGCTATACATGGACATGACTAAGGCTTTTGACTTTGTGGATCACAAAATCTTAATGAGAAAATTACACCAATATGGATTGCGACACCCCGAGTTGTGTACTACGGCGTTCCACAAGGAAGCGTTTTGTGTCCACTGCTATTTCTTTTGTACATTAATGACCTTCCATCGGTGATACAACAATCTATGGTCCTTTTTGCGGTTACGATCTTTTATGAAGGAAATAATACCCAAAGCTATGAAATTGAGATTAACAATTCCATTGGTCTTATAATCGACTGGCTTGTAAAAAATAACTTAAATACCATAAATTTAGAAAAAACTAAAATTATGAAATGTAACTGGCAACAAGATAGTTTATCAAGTTTTAATATTAATTATAAAGGTTCACCAATCTATGAAACGATAGAAACTAAATTTTTAGGAATTATCATTGATAACCAACTGAACTGGACGGCACAGGTCAATAGTGTTTGCAGTAAACTATATAAATTTTCATACGCCTTGTATAAGTTAAATAAAAGAGCAAATACGCAAACACTTCGTATATCATATTTTGGATACGTTGAGTCAACACAGGTATGGTGTAATGTTTTGGGGAAACTCAGTGGATCGGGAAAAAGTATTCAAAGCTCAAGATAGGTGCATTCGAGCAATCAAAAATCTACACTGGACAGACAGCTGTAAACCACATTTTAAAGAGCTGCAAATTCTAACTTTTCTGTCTTTTTATCTATGAGATTAAGAGTTCAACAATCAAAGTCAGTAAAAATGCGGAAAAGCATATTTTGCCTATCCGTACCTATCTATAATAAGATACCTAACGATATAAAGAAAATAAATAATATACAAAGCTTCAAAAAATCATTAAAAACATTATTAATTAATAAATCTTACTATTCTATTAATGAATATCTTAATGACGTAGAAATTAAATAATTGTTTTGGTATACATAATATTATAATATTTGTATTTAATTTGACATACCACATATTATACATTTGACATAATATTATGATAACCCGATGACATCGATATTTTTAATTTGTTTTTTTTTTAATATATATAATTTTTTACATGACATTAGCCTAAGATGCAGTATTTATTGTTGGCTCGTGTATTTAATAATAGTAATAATCATTTGAAAAGATGACATTTTTTATCTACTTCACCTTTTTTCAATATAGACGTAAAGGCGCCATTACGATATGTGTTATTTGTCATGCGTAACATTGCACGATGCTTATCACCTATAATATTTAGCATTTTTGTGAATATTTAATACCACCTACACAGATGATTATTGTATTTTTATAATGTGCAATCAATTTTAAAACTAATCCATTTTGCTTTTATTGGCTATTACGTAAAGAAATATATTTGTACACCAGACTGTGGTAGAATACACGATACTACTGTAAATTTTACTAACACCTAATTCACTGTATTCACAAATATATATATATATATATATACTTTTATTAGGCTATAATGAAACATTCGTGATGAGTACAGAAAAGTAGTGTAATAATTTTTCGGCATCTGTCTTTCCTTTATTGCAATGTGGATAACTTTTAAAAACAAGAGCTGCTTTTATTACGCTAAGAGAGTGTGATTCATCATCTAGGGCTTCCTCACTGACCACACGTGGGCTTGTACTGGCTTAGGATAAGCAAGAAAAGGGCTACAGTTCTTAAATATCTCTTTGCATTGGACCCATCACTAATCGATTTCTTTTTATTGGTAAAAGCATATTTACGCAGTAGCGCCGTTGTACAGCTATGTTGTGGTTGTAGCACGAATGGGTCGGCTCGACCGGGTAAGGACCACGCTCTCATAGAATACTAGCGTAAAATAGCAGTTTAATGCTGCTGTGTTTCGTATGGTGAGCGTAGAGAACCGGAGACCCTTTTTACTGGAAACGAGGCATTCCATCTTTGTCCACAGGAGTAACAACATATCTGCATTTTGATTATTAATCGAGGATAAATGTAGACGTCTATGAGCCACAGTATCCACTTACTATCAAGTGGACTTTCATAGATTCTATTCATCAGGGTATCGATAACAGTAGCCCTTTAGATTAAGAATCCCCTTTTCAATGATTACCTCGTATAAATAACTAAAATGGGTTTACAAAGATAAGTCAGCCATTGACGAAAGTATAGATAGCCAAGGGCGATGGCCTGGAAAGCAGGTCACCACGTGTCACCAACGCGATGAAACCCAACCCAAGTTTTCAGCACGTAGACCATAGATTAATAGATATTAAACTAGCGATTCAGAAGACAAGGTAAAAGATTCGTTACGGTCGAAGACATTTATTTTATCAAAAGATTACCAGTAATCACTTACAGAGACAATGCAATATTATGAAACAAATAATTAAACTGATTAGCATAGTTGTGTGTGAGACAGAGGGTAAAAATTAAAAGTACACAGATTTCATTTTTTTTAAGATTCGGTAAATGTACAGAGTGCAAGCGATTTACATAATAGATATTTATTACGGCATATAACATAGTGACTAAAAGATTTGTTCAATAAATTATATCAGATTTTGTACCAAAACACACATTTAATCAGGGTCTTCGGGCTGGTTATCCCAATGATATCATTTATTGATCTTAATAATGTACCCGTATGGTTGTACTTTTGCCAGTGTCCAGTAATAAGAAATTATTCTTTACAATAATTTGTTTAAAACTTCTTCATAATAATATGTTGATGCGTCACATTGCACAGTTTTTGGGAGGTTTTGACGGCAGCATGAGCCAGCAGACAGCCGATGACGACAGTATCTCAAGGCGCCAAAGCAGACATATTATCTTGAGGTTCACATCACCATCGGGGCACTTGTTTCATTATTTCGACTAATAGTATATATGCGCAGACATTTAATACACAAAATCGCACCAGTTATACGTACCAAAATCCACTTTAAACCATTGTTTATAAAAACAAAAGCAGCAATCCGCCGGCGGACAGGTTCCCGCCAAAACTCAACGGTTTAGTAGTGTGCACAAGTAATGAGGGCTAATAATCTTCCGTTCACCAGATGTCGCTAGTTAACACAGAGGTGAAGTTTTATTGTCACATAATGTCATTTAATGAGGGCATCTACGACTTTTTCTACCACCAGGGCGGCGCCACTTAAAAGTAAGGTATAATATTTGTCAGATATTATAGCGGGAAGTTAATTTGTTCGGAAAATGTAAAGGTTAATGTTTCTTTATGTGGTATTAGCTATATTTCATATTATTAAGATTAAAAATTAATAAACCAAACCACATATATTCATTAATGTAGAAAAATTAAAAATAAGTTAAAAATGTGCAAAAAATTAAAGAGCAAACCACTGAAGCATTGTTTTGTGTATTAATATAATACTTTTGAAATTGATAAACTTTTATTAAAAACTAACTTCTCAATTAATGACATTGTGTAACAAATCTCAGTGTCAACTAGCGACATCTGGTGAGCAGACAATTATTAGCCCTCATTGAGAAGTTAGTTTTAAATAAATGTTTATCAGTTTCTAGAATATTATATTAATACACAAAACAATACCTCAGTGGTTTGCTCTTAAATTTTTTAGTAAAATTCGATCCGTGTAAAAATATAACATTTCACAGTGGGAAGCTGAACTAGGAGATAGGCATCGGCATCTTCTTGGTAACAGCTGAAAAAAAAGATGCGGCTGCCAACTCGCTTGCCAAGCGTGTCAACTACGGCAAATATCCCCCTTAACAAGTAATCTATGGGGGGGTCAATGTTCAGCAGTGGACTTTTGATAGGCTTTAATGGTAATAGCAAAATCTAACTTCAAAGAACTAAGAAGAATAAAAGAATTTTGCATTCTGAAGTCGAGGCTACATTTCCTCTATCCACGATGTCTTACCACTCAAATTTTACAAGTGGTAGAGCCATGCTGCAGCTATATTAATATTATAGTTGTAGCACGAATGGGACGGCTCGACCGGGGAAGGACCACGCTCTCACAGAATACAAGCGTAAAATAGCAGCTTAATGCTGCTGTGTTTCGTATGGTGAGTGTAGAGAACCGGAGACCCGTTTTACTGGAAAAGAGGCATTCCATCTTAGTCCTCACGGCTGACAACGCATCTGCGTTTCGATTCGCAAACGAGGATAGAAATGTAGATGTATATGGGCCACAGCAACCACTTACCATCAGGTGGGCTGTGTGCTCGCTTGTCACCCTTATCCTATAAAAAAAACCCACTTCAGAATGCGAAATTCTTTTATTTTTTCTAGTTCTTTGAAGTCGGCTTCTACTTTTTGTTAAAAGGTGATTTTTTGTAATACAAAGTCAGTCAGGATGTTGTCGGACAAAACAAAAAGTCTTCTTTTTCTTTGGTTGTTTATTTCTTTAAAAATTTAATAATAACGATCGTGTGTTTAAAACAAAAATTGTCTTCTTTAATGACGTTATGTAATTTCTTCTTTTAACAAGAGTATTATTTAGAAATGTAAGAAAAGTGTTCATCATCATCATCATCATCACAGCCCTTCAAAAGTCCACCGCTGAACATAGGCCTCCCCAAGGGGATGCCACAAATGCAGGGTCCTGAGCCACCTGCATCCATCGACTTCCTGCACATGTTACCAGGTCGTCACTCCATCTAGTGGGGGGACGCCCTATAATTCGTCCGTCGGTACGAGGCTGCCACTCGAGAAACTTTTTTCCCCATCGGTTGTCAGTTCTTCGAGCTATATGGCCGGCCCATTGCCACTTGAGCTTACTATATATCCTCAGAAAAGAAAAATGGTCAAATGATTTAAAAACAAAAATTGTCTTCTTTCTGACGTTATGTAATTTCTTCTTTTTACAAAAATATAGCCCATAAACTTAGGATAGTTCTAAGTCTATGGTATAGCAACATTTAATGTTACTAATGAAGAGTTTTAATAAAAACTGAACATAAGCAATTCGATTTCTACACGTTAAAACTCATGTTCCTCCAAGAGCTAAGTACTAAGCCGTAAGTACTAAGTTTAAGCGCAACGCAAACCCGCAATCTCTTTAACAGCCTTATCGGCTCACTTCTGAGTAGTTATTGATATGAATCGGAACGCCGCGCCGAGCCGTTCTTCAAACAGATTCGGAGGATATAATAATGTAATTTGAATGTTTTTTTAACCTCCGACGAAAATAGAGAGGTGTTATAAGTTTGTATTGTGTATCTGTGTATCTGTGTGTCTGTCTGCATCATAACTCCTGAACGGATGAACCGATTTTGATTAAGTTTTTTTTCGTTTGAAAGGTGTCTTAATCGAGTGTTCTTAGCTATGTTTTAAAAAAATCTGTTCAGCTGTTTAAAAATTATCAGCTCTTTTTGTTTCTGGATCACAAGATCTCATTTGCTTGTATATTAAATCTATGCCCAACTAAAATGATTACTATAGTACAGAGCTTAATTAAAATTACGTTAATATAAATTAAAATTAAAAACGAGTTATTTGTAATCGTAATACAAATGACTATGTATTCGTCATTCGTATTGGTATCGTAATAGCTGCATCGTTTCATCACGTCTAATGATATAATCATTCATAATATAGAATATAAAATGGCACTACTACGCATGAAAATAATAAAAAATGCATTCATTTCCCAGAAATAGGCATAGACATAATTTTGTAATATAAGCGAAATACCATTTTGTAGAATCAAAAAATGCGCTCTAAAATTCTAAAATTTCTCTTAACATGCAAAAGCTAAATAAATTTCCCCCGGATATTTCATTCCTCCCTATTGCAGTTCCTCGTTAATAAGCTGGTAACTATGCTTTAAGAAGATTTTATTTTACTTCAAAAGAGCGTCTTCGAGACTCTTTTGAAGTAAACTAAGGCGATTGCAATATTAACTTTTTTATAGCTTTGGAGTTCACTTTAATTTAAACTTTAATTTATTTCCATTTATATTAAAGTTATCTTCCTAAGTAAATTACTCATTAAATATAATCGTGTTTTTGCATTCTAATTCGATACCGTGGACCATTATTTTATGAAACCATGATGTGCTCAGAAATACCACGTATTAAAACGGGGGAGATGAAGTTATAAACGATTTTTTTCATTCAATATGTTTAGTAATAAGCCTTTATTTATTTTCCTTCACAAATCCATATTGACATTTACAAAATAGTTTTTTTTATTTATATTATTAAAGCCCCTTTTCAGGCATAGGACTCCTCCAGTTTATACCAGATTTTTCGGTTTTTGGCTTTGTTTAGCCAATTTTGCCTCGTAATTTTATTTATTTCATCGGCCCAGCGTTTGACTGGGCTACCTCTTGGTCTTATTCCGGTCGATCTTGACCTAGCCGTAAATGTTTGAGTCTATCTTTTATCTGGTAAGCGTGCAAAATAACCTGCCCACTTCCATTTCAAGCGCTAAGTATGTTCGGGTGCATTCACAACATTTGTTCTCTTACAAATGTTCTCATTATTTCCTTGCCTATCTTTCAGGTGGAAGTTTAAGATGCTTATGTCCATTATTCTTTGACTCGTTTGTATTTTTTTTCCTGTCTTTTTGTTGAATATTCAGATTTGAGAACCATAGAATAGGCAAGATATTAAACAAGAGTCAATTACTTTTTTCTTTAGTTTTAGAGGTAGCTTAGATTTTAATATTTCTTTTAGACTCTAAAATTTTTCCTTGTCATGTTTATTCTCCTTTCAACCTCCTCTATGTGCCTGGATTTTCTAAATGAGATTTGTTTGCCTAAGCATAAGTAAGTCTCTACTCTCTACATATTTATTTTTATCGCTTACGGAGCTCGAATCGAGCAGTCGTGCCTATTAGCAATTATACAAGTGTTTAAATATTTTCAATAAAATTGTGACTTAGATAAGCCATTGGACAATTTCTTCTAAGTTGTGATTTTACAGAAGTGAATAACAAATTATAATGAAAAACATTTGAGAGAAATCATGTCTAATACATACGAAAATAGCCCTTTCAACCGGAGCAACATTACAGCTCGGAGTCCGCCCAGCATGCCTCAACCATCTCAGCATGATGCTGCAGATCCCATTGAATTTTTAGCCACCAGTGAAATTAAAAATTGGATGACCTCAATCGAACAGTGCCTTAATAAAGTTTGCCATATTGCCCAGGAAGAAAAACTAAACTCTGAACAAAAGCTGAGAATCAATTCCCTATCGCGAAAGGTCGGTAATGCAGCCTCTCGGATGGCAGTATTCCACCAATCGTTGAAGCAAAAGGCTATTTTAATGCACACGCCTTTTGAAGCAATGAGAGAAAAACAAGACCTTATGGAGTGCCTTAATGATTTCAGAAAATCTCTTATGGACACTATTCAAGAAAGCTGAAAACCTTTAGAAAAAATGTCCTTTGCTGATATGGTCAAGACAAACAAAAATAATTACTTGCGCCCCAAAACATTCAGTTCCATTGCAATTTACCCGGAAAATAAATTAAAAACTAGTGAAGATACAAAATCTCTTGTCCAAAAAATTATATGCCCCGAACAATTGAAATTACACGTAAGAGGACTACGTAAAACTAAAAATTGAGGCGTTATTATCAGCACTGAAACAAAGGACGACATCGAAAAGCTAAAATCTACCCAGCTTAGTAGTTCCGGTCTAAAGGTGGAAGAGCACCATAAAAGAAGACCACGGATCATAGTCATAGGTATACCTGCCACCCTTAGCGAACGAGAAGTGTTTGATTGCATTTATGAACAAAATTTAGCCGATAAGCTCCCTAACTTAACGCAGGAATCTTTTTTGTCCTCTATAAAGTTGAGTCATAAATCGGGTAACAAAGAAGCACTTTCATGCAACTTTATTTTGGAAGTGCCAGCTGGTATCAGAAAGGCGCTTATCAACGAGGAGCAAATCTTCATAAATTGGACGTCGTGTCCAGTTCGAGACTTCACATTGTGACCAGGTGCTTCAAATGTCAACAGTACGGACATGCTGCAAGAACTTGCCGGGAAACCATCGAAACGTGTAGACATTGTGGTGCATTAGGACATCAGGCAAATTCTTGCAGTAAGAATGCTGAACCAGTAAAGTGTGCAACATGCCTGCGTTTTAAAAAACCGAGCAACCACAAAACAGGTAACCCTGAATGCCCGGCTAAGAAGATGGCTGAAACTAAGTACATTAATTACATAGATTATAATGAAGGCGCCTAAGAGCGCCACCGTTCATCTTAATCTTCTTGCCCTAATTTATAAGTTTTAGTTTATATATATTTTTTTCTATATACAATATTAAAAACTATAATAAAAAAATACTAAAACTAGTAATTTAATTATCAAACAGTCCTACTCCACGCGGTATCGTGCCAAGAACGCTGGCTGCGTTTCCCCGCTGAATGGCTATACTTAGCCTTTGAGCGAGAAAAGAGCCAGCCCTCTTATCACCAGCAGCAACAACCAGCCGCGGATGGAGTTCCTTTAAGAACTTCACCGCACGTGGACCCCACGGAGCGATAGTCTCTACAGCAAATGGCACAAATATGTAGTCATCTCTCAGAGACTCATATTTGCGCCACTTACTCAGTTTAGCTGCCTCTGATACCGCCCCGGCTCTAAACGAGGTACCCCTGAGATGAGAGGCCGCCAAAGTGTTTATGCAAGTAGCATCCCACACTAGGGCTTTACCTCTCTCCCAAGGGACCAATGTCATACCGTCGGGTCTCCTGCCATCATCTCTAAATATTCCACAAGGCTCTAAAATCAAGGGAACATTTATAGAGACAAGAGCCCTTCGGATGACATCGTTCAAAGAACCGTGCCGTGAAAATCTACCAGCACTTTTCTTACAAGAAAGTCCGTGGAGCCCAAAATTGTCGACGCTGCTGCCACAGGGCACTGATGGGGTTGACAAATCGCCGCTCTAGTCGGTTCCTACAGCGATGCCAAGCTTTCCCCATCAAGTAATGTGCCGAGATTACTTGATGGTAAAGCGTATTTTTTCTTTCTTTTTATTTCTGTTGTTAAGTAATTACTTATTAAGAAAAATAATATGGATAAGTTAAGTAATGTTTGTTTATCAGTGGCGAAAACATGTGAAATTAATATGTGCAAGGAATATCTCTTCAAGGTCGCGAACTCTCTTACTATTTTAACACAGAACATTCGTAGTATTAATAAAACATGGTTAATTTCTATATACTCTTTCGAAGGTTGGACACTGAATGCAACGTTATCATACTAACAGAATGCTGGCTATCTAAAAGCGAAAACAACGCCATCACTGCCAGGATACAATACTTTTAGTAGTAAAACTGTATATAACCAAAATGACGGTGAAGTAGTCTTTGCGGAAAACATAAACATATCAGTCGGAGAACCTGATATGCTAGATTGTACTAGGTTATTGATGAAAGTGGGCCATGAAACTGCTATCCTTGCTGTTTACAGACCTTGTCGTTTTAAACAAATAGACAATTTTATCAGGTCATTAGACAATACACTTAGGCAACTGTCGCTATTCAAAAATATAGTGTTAACGGGTGATATGAATATAGATCTCTACCCAGAAGGCAGTCATGGCGGAGCAAAAGACTATCTCAATATCTGTGCATGCCAGGGCCTGCTTCCAGCACCTTTGCTCCCCACTCATTTAAGTGGTTCTTGTTTAGACCACACTTTACTTAAAACTAAGTTACCATCTATAACCCTTGTCACCAATCTTATAGTAACCGATCATAGTGCCGTCGTTCTTGACTTAAGCCTTAAAATACCTAAACCGAAGTGTAAATATTCCATCCCTAAAACTAATATGAAAAACCTTGAACATGCAATTCAAAACATTGACTTCAGCCTAGTTTATAAAACCGATGACGTAAACATTTCTTTGCCTTACTTAATAAATAACGTACGAAATTGTTAGTAATACTTTGTATACCACAGTAGTTAAAAAAAAAAAACTTAAAGCCTTCGATTACACCGGTCTAATAAGGTACATGAAAAATAGGACAAACTTCACCTCATGGCAAAATCTTCTTCAAATAATTCCGTCTTACAAATTACATATAAAAGATATAGGAATTTCTGTAACAATATATTAAAAAAGTTGAAGTATAATTATCTTACAAGCTTACTGGAAAGTCTGGTAGAGATAATAAAAAGATTTGTGGCGTGTAATAGATATTGCATTTATATCCAAACAACATGAACCTTCAGCAGAATTATTACAAAATATATCCTCGCCGCTTTTAGCAAATACAGTAGACAAGGTTTATTTATGTGCACAGCAAGGTTTTGACAGGGTTAATAAATGGCTCTAACAAAACATATTAACACTGAATACGGACAAAACCAAATATATTCATTTTTCTATGCGCAGCTCAACACAGCATATAACCATTCCAGAAATTTTAACACATAAATGTTGCTCAGTCGCAGAGTCTAATTGTAACTGCCCAGTTATTTTTAATACAAAAACGATTAAATATCTTGGAATAATTATAGATTCTACTCTTACATTTAAAAACCACATAGACCACCTCTGCAATAGAGTCCGTAAACTAATGTTAGTTTTTAAAAACATTCGTTCTTTTGCTGATATTAAGGTAGTAAAGCAAGTTTATTTCGCATTATGTCAATCAATTCTCACCTATTGTATAACCTCATGGGGAGGAGTAGCTAAAAATACACTGCTAGCTCTGGAACGCGCTCAAAGAGCTGTATTAAAAGTCGCAACATTCCGCCCTATACTATTCCCGTCCAATCTCATATAAATCCTATAATGTCCCCTCAGTGCGCCAGTTATTCGTTATGAGTACGTTACTAAAACAGCACTTAAAATTGCCCTACAGAAGAGAGGTCACTGATAAAAGACGCAAAGGTCATTGAAACTAACATTAGAATAAGGCATTCTTTCATGCATAGATTTTTGAAATTCCTTGGCCCTTTTCTGTATAATCAAGTCAATGCAATTTTGTATATGTATCCATTAAAAATGGCAGATTGTAAAAATGTAATTCGGACATGGTTACAAAATTTATCATACGATGATACGGAAAAGTTGCTGATTGTTTTAAGTTAATTAATATCATAAGTAAATTAATGATAAAATATTTTACCGAAATAACCCTAATTAGTTAGTATGTTATTCATTTTATATAAGAAAACAGAAAATATTTGTAAATATATCTATTAGCACATACACCTGAGATACAGGTTTATTCTAGTTCAGGTGCCTGTTATTATGGACTATTTTAAATTAAGACATTATTTGAATTAATTGCACAGTTTCTTGAAATAAATTATTATAATATTCTAGCGAGGTTCAATTTATCATTACAAGGTTCTGAGTGTCGATTGTCATCACTTTTGTTTTTGAGGTGTTTAGTTTTAAACCTTTACTTTCACTGATTGCGCATAACTCTTTTATCATTTCTCCCAACTTGCTGTTTTGGAGAAGAGCACTATGTCAAAATCTAAGATTGCTTAGAAAACGTCCGTTGATACAAACTTCTTTTTGTTCCTAACTCAGGTGTTTCTTAGCCTATACTTAGCCTTTGAGCGAGAAAAGAACCAACTCTCATCACAATCAGCGACGACCAGTCGCAAATTCAGTTCCTTTAGGAACTTTACCACACGTGGACCCCACGGACCGATAGTGTCTACAGCAAATGGCATAAATATGTAGTCATCTCTCTAAGACTCATATCTGTGCCACTTACTTAGTTCAGCTGCTTCTAATGCCTTTCCAATTTTGCAATTGCATAGCTTTTGGAAAGAGCCGTGGTAGCTCAGAGGCTAAGCGCTCGTTGTAAATTTCACAGTACGCGAACAACCCGGGTTCTATGCCCACCGGCACCAATGAAATCGTTAATTACAATTTATTGTGCTGATTTACCACGTGCTCGGCGGTGAAGGAAAACATCGTGAGGAAGGAAACCTGTGTGAAAAATAAGAAAAAAATATTTATAGCTTTAGACGAAGATATGTTATCATTTTTTAATTCATTTTGGAAATCGTGCGCAGGAAATAGATGCTTTCATTCCCCTATTCCCCTTTCTGCCATTGGAAAACCAGACGCTTGGCAGGTCTGTACCCTTTGTTGACTATATTCTACACATTCGAACTAAACGGTTTGATTCGTCTTTCGTAAGGTACAGCAAGTCGGTATAATAATTTGCCAGCGTCTGTCATTTCGACCGATTACAATGTGGGTGTCTTCAAGGAGAGTATGAATTGATTTTTGATGTGTTAAGGCAGTGCTGTTTATTATGTAGTTATGTAGGGCATCATCGCCACTTACAACCTGCAGTCCTATTCGCTTACTTTGCTGATATCGAAATGATAGTCACTTTGTTACATTTCGTCGTATATATTATGAGCTGTGATAGGTCTTATAAATAGAGACTAGCCTTCTGCGCAGGGCCAGATTATAGTGTACGAGTGTATGCGCAAACACAAGTGCACTCTCATAGTCTAACTCTAATGGAATGGAAATCTGACACGACCAAAGAGAGATAAGGTGCAGGACTTACGGGGTTACGTGCTTTCCAAGGCACGGGGGTGCAATACCGCCAATCTTCTGACTCCGGGTTGCTACTGAAAATTTCTTGACAGAAAAACCCAACTTGGACTTATCCGGGATTCAAACTCAGGGCCTTATGATACACTGCCGCGTTTACGATCACTAGAACAACGAGGCACAATTTACTGCGATTATAGATCGGGTATTCAAAATGTAATTTATAAGAAATTCTTTTCTTATTTGATTTCTTCAAGTAGCTGTTTAAAAAGTCAATAACCGTCGATCTAGCAATTTCAGTTCGAAGCCACTAGACCGCGAACGCTGACTCAAAGGAAACTGCAAAAGCCATAAGGCTTGCAGATAATTTATTTTCAACAAACCAATTTCACGAGACCACTATGTAGGTAGATAGATTTATTTAATATTTAATTCAATATGGTGGCCAGGACAAAGGGACAAAGCTTGAAAACATCACTTGTCAAAAACTGACGATTTGTTTAGGAGTTATGTGTAGACCTACGGAGTGGGCATAGATTACTGTATATATACGGAGTGGGGAAGGAATCGTAACGCTTGTAAAAAACTATAAAAATCACAAAACGAATGGTTATGACATATTTGAATGTTAAGTCATGTGACTGTCACGTTGATTTCATTTTATTTTAGTTTTCTATTATCTTAAGCTAACTTAGCTCACCCCGCGGGTAATATCTAAACTTCCGGTTATCGAACTTTATTTTTTTAACTGCGCAATTCAAAAGTAGTGTTTGTATCCTGTCAATTACTGACGTCATGCAAATAAAGCTCAATCCATATATCCATACATTACACCAGAAGTCTATCAAAAGTCCACTGCTGACTACATAGGTCTCCCCCATAGATTGCCTCATAGGGAGGATATTTGCCATAGTTGACACACTAGGCAAGCGTAGAGGCAAAAGCAGTTTTTTATTTTTATTCAGCTGTTATCAGAGTAAAACAGTACGGATTGCCATTTAGGCCATAATAGCTTTTTTTAGGCGAAAGGAAGACAAGCGGGCACATAGTCAACCTAATAGTAAGTGGGTGCTGTGGCCCGTAGATACCTACATCTATCCTCGATAAAGAATCAATATGCAGATACGTTGTTGCTCCTGAGGACTTAGTTGGAATATCTCGTTACGAGTATAAAGGATCCCTGGTTCTCTATACTCACTATTTAGTGTTGTGTTGCAATTTAACTTATTGAGACACTAGTTAGTTTTATTTAACTTTGATGTATTTTATAACAAGTAATACTACTATGACTCTGAAAAGTTTTTGTTAGTGATAAATAAATTGTTTCAATTAAAATTTATTTGTTTAACTTTAACTATAGACTGTCAAGAGTTTGTTAATGTTAAATAAATTATCTATATTAAAATACATAATGGTTTTATTCATAAAATAAGTAAAATATTTTAGGCGGTTTAACTTCAAAGCTACAGAAGCTAGCGTCCTTTCAGGTTTATTCTACGTAATAATAAAAATATACAAACAGGATATAAGGCCTTTGTAAATTTTAGCTTTTGATTCAAGCGATGTCGATATTGATGAGAGATCAAGTCTAGACACAAAATTCTTTTTGGCACAAAATATCAGATTTTATAGGAACGGGGCGGACGGACAGACGACCGACATGCTCACGAGCACGGTACTTAGACATATTAAAAAGAGAAACTGCACACCGCTTTCAGCTGCGTCTGCAATTCCTACGGTCGCTTCAATTATTAATTTTAGTCTATTGTTCAGTTAAAATTTTACGTTTGAAGGACGATTGCGAACGTAGGATTTGGGTTCGTGTATAGTCTAAGGGTCCGTATACGTAATGATTTCTTATATTTACGTGGATACTACTCATTAAATGAAACTAATTTACGGAATTTATCGCGTTTCATTTAAATTTTAACCGCTGAAGAAGATTAGTCAATTTTGACCATCCGTCTTGTGTAATAGTCCTCTACAAGATGCAGAAGTGTACAAGGTGGATTGTGAATTTGATCTCTCTTACAAAGGACAAACAAAAAGGTCTATAAAAACCCACGTAAAAGAACATATTATACCTGACGTGAATCACCGAGGCTCCGGGAAGTCTGCGGTCTATGAACATGTTCAAGATGTTCCTCGTCGTTACATCAGATTTGATAGACCACAAATCCTCGCAAAATAACACCGAATCCCACCAAGGATGATTCGCGAGGCTATTGAAATTAAAAAACATCTTAATTTCAATAGAGAAGATGGATGGGTGCTACCATCTGCTTAGGTCCTATAAATAATAAAATGAAATCCAAACCCAAGCATACCACTGCAAGACTTCAACATACTATGAGCTCGTTCTGTATAGATCGGACCAAAAATTAATATTAAAAAAACTGAAGGTAGCCGGGATAACTATGACATCGGGACGTCAAACACCTCAGTCACACCGTAACCTGACATTTTTTTATAGAATAAGCGTGACAAAGCAACACATAGTCCACCTGATGGTAAGCGGAAGCTGTGGCCCATAGACACCTACATCTATTAAGAATCTGTAAATTTAATAGTGACTACAGATGAGCACATAGTCCGCCTAATGTTAAATGAATGCTTAGACTTGCGATTACGAATCAGAATTCAGCTGCTTTCTTGTGAATGGTAACTAACCAGAACCAGAACTAGGGTTCTGGTTCTGGTTAGTTACCATTCGCAAAATGCATTATGATGCTATTTTTGGTGGTATGTATTCTGTGAGTGTGCGTCCTTTCCCGGTCGACCTGACACATCCGTGCTCCAGTCAAAAATGACTATGTCAAAAGATAAGAGTTTTCATTTCTTTGATTATATTTCGGAATTCGCCATGGACTTATATTAAAAATATAAAATTATAGCTTATACACATCCCACTAGTGCGCATAGGCTTCGAACTTTTTTGGATCGAACGCGGGTTGCTCGCGTACTGTGAAATTTACAGCGAATATCGTATCGTATCCACCACGGGGAATGCTCAGAAGAATGGTTTGGATTAATTCCAGCCGCCCAATTTCACTGATCTGACTGAAAATCCTGACAAAACTCGAGATACCATCCACACCATCTGGATGATTGGCGGTCCACCACTGCGCGATTTACAAGAAGTTTTCTTCCTCGCACAACTTCCTTGTGGAATCGACTACCACCAGCGATTTTCCGGATCAATACAACTTAGGGACCTTCAAGAAAAGAGCCTACTATTTATAAAAGTCCAGCAACGCATCTACTATTCCCCTGGTGCTGCAGTTGTTCTTGGGCGGTGGTAGTCACTTACCATCAGGTGAGCCGTATGCTCGTTTTCCCATCTCATATAAAAATGAGTGCTAAGTCCTGGCTACCACGGCTATAGACTTAGTGTATGCATCACCATCATCATCAGCTCGTTAAAATCCACGGCTGGATAAGGGCCTCTCCGTTGTTGGGAGGATTTGACTTAACCGACACGCTTGGCAGGATTGACGATCGCAGTACAAGCAGGTAACTCGACTCCAAAGAACCAGTAATTCTTTCAGGGCGAAATGTATACGCTTTACCACTAAGTCCCAGAAAATATGCAGGACCTATCTGTAAAGAGCTTAAAATATTTATTAAGTAAAAAATTACAAAATTATTTATTAAGATAAACACATGATTGGCGATATTTGGATCGTAATCTAGGATTACGATATTTATCGAGTGTGTAGTATAGCGTATCACGGATCGTGATACGGATCGCTGGATTTCTAAAAATCCAGAAATCCCACGACCAGAGATCAGACACTCGATAAACATCGAGTGTCTAGTCTCTGGTCGATATTTATCGTGTCAGTATTGGTCAGTATACATTCTGTCAGCGATGGACACGCGAAAATAATTTTCATAATCATCCATTTCTTGGTATTCCCGAATCTAATTTTACAAATTCAGATGTGTATATTGATCTCTGTCTTGAAGCCAATGATTCATCCATTTTTTTCTCTTTACACATCTTTTTAATGCTATCGCTAATATAATAGCAACGCAAGCTTTACTTTTATAGTCACTCATTACGTTATTGGATTCGGAGTATGTAACGTACTCGTCTTTAGTGAATGAAATCTACCGTTGTACTGACGCGATTAGTATCGAGTGTGTAGTATGTAGATTCGGTCCAAAATATTGCAAGATAAAATTACGTTAAATATCGTGATAATTATCGAGTGTGTAGCATGCCCCATTGACAATAACGCCTGGGAATGAGGTGATAGCTACAATGCTGTTTCTAAATGTTTTCATATTTAAAACCAACATGTTATGTTGTGACGTCAGTTTATACTAAATCTATGAGATTATTATTCAAAAAGTGCCAGTGGGGTTCTAGCTGGTTCTTCCCAGGATAGAGTTATAAAGGAATAAATTACTTTTAATATGTATTCGTGTAATCATATTGATTACTCTATGGAATAAAATATATTATATTCCGTTCTGGTTTTGGCGGGAACTTGATCGGCGGCGGTTTGCTGCTCCTGTATTATTGTTTGAATAATGGTTTGAAGTGGATTTTGATATGTAAAAGAGGTGCGATTTTGTGTATTAAGTGTCTGCGCATGTGAACTATTAGTGGAAACGGTGATACAAGTGCTCTGATGGTGATGTGATTCTCAAGACAAGGTGTCTATCTGCTTAGGCGCCTTGAGATACCATCGCCAACTGTCAGCTGTCTGCTGACTCAAGTTGCCGTCAAAATCTCCCGAGGGCTGCACAATGTGACGCATCAACATATTGTGAAGCAGTGTACTATGAAGAAAATTATAATAAACCGAATAAAAATACCTAAGACTTGGCCTAAAGGTCTAAATACCAGGCCATAAACTCCAAAAAAAAAATCCGTTCTATTTTAGACGATTTGCACCTTTCACGTTGCTCGTACGTTCAGGGTAATTGATTATTTCAACTTAAGGCTCTAAGTCTCCACAAAGTTCAATGCAATGTAGTTATGGTTATACTGTTAGCGTGGGTTTTGTCGGTGAAACCTGATTCGTTCAATCGAGTTTCGGTTCCATATAGTACATATGAATTCTCATAAAATGGATGTTCATTTATTTTCTCATCCAGTAAGTACAAGGGTCATTGTGTACGTCACACGGGGTGCGCGTGGGCGGACAAGTTATTTAACGTGTGCCATGAAGGGTTACTGGCGTAGTGTACCATCCATAATATGTAGGTAGAAAGTATCTGACAAAGGAGACTAAATAAAGGATATTCTTATACGCACTGAACTCTATATATGCAAGTACGCTTTAAATGTCATGTTGTAATTTTTTTCTTTAATAATGGACACGTACTGGTGTATTTTTGCCAGTGTCAATTATATTTATAAAGTATCCTTTAAGACAATTTGTTTCAAATTATTTAAAGGAATATTGAAAAAATATTATTCTATTCTATTCTATTTTAGACGAGTCGCACATTTGACGTTAATGTTATCATAATGTAATATGTAGGTAGAAAGTATCTGACAAAGGACTTATAAAAGAGAATCTTATATGTCATGTTGTGATATTATTATTTTGTCTTCGGTAATGAATTCGTACTGTGGCACTTTTGCCAGACTCAAGTATATTTAGAAATTATTATTTAATATTATTATTTTCAAAACTTCTTCACAATATGTTGATGCGTCACATTGTGCAGTTTTTGGGAAGTATACCGGCAAATTGAGCAGCAGACAGTCGATGACGACAGTATCTCAAGGCACCTAAGCAGACACATTATTTTGAGGATCATATAACCATCGGAGCACTTGTATCATCGTTTCCACTAATACTTCACATGCGCAGACATTTAATGCACAAAATTGCATCACTTCTACGTATTCTAAGTACGTAAAATCTAATTCAAATCACTATTTAAACAATAATACAGGTGCAGCAATCCGCCGCCGGTCGAGTTCGCGCCAAAACTCCTCTTTGTGATATTATTAAACAACTAAATTATTTAATGTACGATTAAAACTAGTTTTAGGGAATTTATCGCGTACATTTTTTACTTCTGAATTCACGTCGTTTTTGGTGTGTGTTTTAGCCATGATACAAACACTTATTAATTATAATACACATATAATTATTAATATGCAGACAATTTTCAGACATAAAAAATTATCATTAGAATAAAATTAATTTTTATTCAAGACACATTTTAAGTTTAAAACTAGTGTGAATTTTGTTTTGTTGATATTTTTAACCCCGACGCAAATAGAGGGGTGTTATAAGTTTGACCACTATGTGTGTCTGTCTGTGGCACCGTAGCTCTTAAACGGGTGAACCGATTTGGCTGCGGTTTTTTTTGTTTGAAAGGTGACTTCATCGAGAGTGTTCTTAGCTATGATTCAAGAAAATCTTTTCAATCGTTTGAAGATCATCAGCTCTTTTGTTTCGAGGGTTTTTTTAAATTTTCAATTTAATATTATTGATTAAGTAAAAAATATTTATAAATCAAAGATAATCAGAATTATAACACATAACATAACTGCATTAAATAAATAATAATATTTGTTATTATAAATGGTAACCAACTGTACGATTTATGTTACTGAAATAAATTTTATTTATTTTTTAAATAAAATATAGAAATATATTCTATTTAATAAATTAAATTTAAAGAATTAAACACAGTCCTAAAAATATATACGGTTTAAAGGTATATATGTGTATAAAACTCTCTAAGAGTATACCTAAGCAATCTATTATATATACTCTAAGATTCTGCTGTACTGATAGGCTGAGGGCTTCACTATTTCTATGGGGTTATGGAGGAGTTATAAGAATTGCATTGGTGCCGGCAAGCGGCGGCAATAAAATTTGGAGACAATAATTATTTGAGTTATTATTAGAAAGATGCTGCGGTCCATCTTCTGTATCATTTCCTTCTGTCGCGCCTTACGACACCCGCGGGATAATATTGGATAGTAGATTGTCTTATGATGCCACTAGAAGGCATAAAATAACTGCGTTATTATTAGTTACCAACCCATCTGCCAAGCGTGGCATCTGTGGCAAATAATCCCCTTAGAAGGTGATCTATGGGGGAGGCTATTGATCAGCAGGGGACTTTTGATAGGCTGCAATGAATTAATAAAATAACATAATCAGGGCTTAATTACCTTAAGAAATTTCTTAAAGATACAAACCTAATCTGATTGAATGAACTCAATTATTTCTATAACATTCCCATCGCGTTTAATAAGACATTTTCAATTTGTTATTAATTTTCAGGAACGTCCGTGCATCTTCGCTGTCGAGGGGTGAGATAAATGGTGCAGTGACTGAGGTGAGGCAAATATATTGGTCTAGCCGTTCAATTTCCTTTAACTAAAGGTGCTAAATCTACGATAGAAACTTTACAAGGAAGTCAAATTATTTATTTTACTTTTTTGTAAAGTTGTTCTTCTATTCTATTCTATTCTATTCTTGTTTGTCTGTCGTTCCGGGTGGAATCTTGCAACTCAAATAATCAAATTACGATTACACAAATTTCCGATGAGTTAGAGATTTGAAATTTTGAACATAGCTCAGAATCGGATGACAATGTAGGAATATAAAAAAACGTGGTATTTTATATATTTTTAATACAAAAAAAAAAACACTTGTTTTAATGTATTTCTAAGTATTATATTAAGACAATCCACTACCCCATATCATCTTATGGGCCTCGTAATAGGCAACAGAGGAAAACTGTAACAGGAGATGGGCAGCAGCATCTCCCTGTTAATATCTCATAATCATTTAAAAACTGCGGTCGCCAACCCACTTGCCAAGCGAGGTAGCTATGGCACATATCCCCCTCCCTCCCCCATCAAGGCAATTGCAAAAATACCGACATACCGACACGAACATAGAAACTATCATCTTCGTTGTGGTCGGAATCGTCGACGACGGAGTTCTTTCTGATCGGCTCTATTCATTGTCGCTGCGAAGAGATGTTGCATATCTTTGCATTTTCTATCGCATTCACCATCGTTAGTGTTTACAGGGAATCGTTGGGATCAATTTCATCCGCCAAACTCCTCCAACGCAAATCGCGACAAAACTCACGCTACCATCCACACCATCTGGATGCTTTTCGGTCCACCATAACTGTGCGATTTACAAGGAGTTTTCTTCAATACTTCTAGAGAGGTTTAGTAATACCTCTCTCATCGCTGCCCAATCGAGGCGCGACGTCGGCTTCTCTACTCGTCGCAACTTCGTACTGCAACTTCGTACCTTCGCACACATAATGCGTTTCCGAAGAACCCATCCACTGATTAGAAAAGATCTTTTCTAAGCCGGGTAAACATTTTATATTTTATTTGAATTTAATCAATAATATTTTTTTGATTTAGTACATATTTAACCAATGCATCAAATATCAGAATTGAATTGTCAATATTATCTTTGACGGCTCTGTGGCGCAGTGAGTTGCAGTGCTAAGGGCCGCGGGTTCAAATCCCGCACGGAAAAAGTATTTGTATGGCCTACAAATAATTGTTACGTGTCTGGATGTTTGTTCTTGTGAGACATGTTTGGCCGTGGAAGGAAAGGAGGAGATCTCCCGCCGGGTAAGGTGGTCACCCCAGAGCGGCCAATGCTCAATGTAGTACAGAGCTATTCTATATATACCGCTGTACTTCGGAACTTTGATAGCGCGATTTAGGTTTTGATACGTTTTGCTTGTGGCGCGACTACAGCGCCGCTACATATGTATGTAAACTGCTATGATATAGGATGATATAAAAAAATAGTATCACCATACCGCTGCCATATCTTGTGTGCTTTGAAGCAAAAGTTACTTAAGATTACGCGGCAGCTAGCCACTAAAATTCACCATTTATATATCAGTTAGTATGGGTCTTTTTCCTAAACACAGTGTGACTAATGGTGTAATCAGGATTTCGGGTGACGAAAACGCCTAGGAAAGCTAAAGAATTTTTTGCCACTAACTAAATTGTGAATATATGTGAAGAGTTTATGGAGTTAAGGTAATTTAAAAATGAGATTAATTTGTCTGATAGTAAAATTGTGAAAGTGACATCTACGTGCCGTTTGTAGATTCTTGGATTTACAGGAGAAGTAAGAAGGGATTTCTCCTCGAAGTCCTCCATGAATATATCGGTGACTACGAAAGATATAAGCGAGCACATATATACAATAGATCGCCAGATGTTAGGCAGTGTTTGAGTAATACTGCATATTATTCAGGCATGTTGTTTTCCTCTAGCTTAGTAGTTACAATTGCGATGCAGTGCATATTAATAGTGACTGAATATCAAAACTGTAACAATGTAGGTAACAAACTGTAGGTCTTTTGTATTCCTGACAAAAAAAGTATAAGTCCTTTGTGTTCCTTAGCTCTAGTGTGTCCTCTTATCACTTACAGTATTTTTGCTAAATGTTAAGTCAACTTATAAACTTGTGAATCGATCTGGCTCCCTATTGGACGAAGGGGAGGGTTTGGCCTGTGTATTTTAGGTAACCCGTACAACTTGTGTGGTTTGCCACATAATGGTATTATCGAATTCTCGCCTAGATTAAAGTTTTCGGAGTATTTCTTTTTTGGATCGCTAGTTGCTTTAAGCGTATTAGTTGTATGGTTTGTTTTGATCTTCAATGGGGCGTTAGTAATAAATAAAATCAGCCCGGTCAGCCCTCGGCTTATCTGTGGCGACTGGGACTCTGACGGACCGCTCCGGGCTCAAATGCAGAAGGCGGTGCTCCTCAATACCACCCGCATCGTCCGCCGGTTTCTTTCCCTTTCCCCCTAACCCTCGGCAGTTTGGTCTCCCTGCCGATGGTTACTATTTGGTTGGGTATTTATACAAACATACATATACACTTTCATACTTAATTGTATAATATATTATATTGTAAATTAATGTTAGAAAAAGTCCCGCTGGGTTTCTTGCTGGTTCTTCCCAGGACAGAGGTTTTTTCCGAAACAGTGGTTAAACTTAAATAACTTTCAATAAGTATCATTTTAATCTATATTGAATAAAAATCTATTATATTCTACCCTAAATGCATAAACTTAGGTTAGAATCCATGTTCATGCTCGTATGTACCTTACGTGATTTATCTAAAATCTCAAAATTCTTACTGTTGTAAAGCTGACACATAGCTCAAAACTATGCGCTAGGTTTAGAACCCTTTTAAACAATATTTATGTTATATAATTTTTTATTTTTTTATTTCTTATAATAAATAAACGTATATATGATATTTTTGCCCACCGCAGTTCGAAATCTTTCGAGCTTAAACATTTTAATTTTATCTAGACTAAGAAGTTCGTCCGCTTTTACACAAATATTAATACAATTACAACAAATTGAAACATAAAACATAAACACTCACGCCTGTCACCCAGAGGGGTAGGCAGAGACTATGGACTTCCATTTGGCACAATCCTGACACACCTCTCTCGCCTCCTCCACATCCATATACCTACGCATACATGCTCGTCGGTTAAGAGTACTCTTAATTTGGCCCATTTTCAATATATCGCCAATTTGGTCGATAAACTTTCGCCTAGGGCGTCCCTTCCCGACAAATTGAATGAAACCAATTTAAAGTTCAGTTCAACTTCATTATTTTTGCTAAGGCTGGAAAACTTATAATATGTATATTTGAATGTAAACACAGGTTACTTAATGTTATATTCTGATGATGATGAGAACCAGTGTTATATTTACGATTTAGTCACCAAACAACAACATTTCTTTACTATCCGTACAATTTTATCAAGGAAAAGAATGACCGTAACCGATAAAAAAATAATTAAATATTTTTAATTAAAAATAGCCTTGCCAAAACATAGGCTGTCAATCACCCCGATTTGTATTTATTTATATATTTTATTATAAAAAAATATTTCATCAAGGATCTGCGCTGGATGCGGTCAAGTGGAAGGAGCTGGTACTAGGAAGCCCCGGCCCAGGGATGAGAATAATATTCCATGTTAGGCCGAACCTGCCCCTTGTAAAGTTGTAAGCAGTGTGTCGGCATAAAATACTGTCCCGCTCTGCTGAGCACGCCAAGCTTTTTAGAGGCCAATTCAGCCTTCCCTTCCAAGTGACCACGAAACTGCACAAGAAACTGCACAGGAAGTGCCCTGAAATTGAGGAATTACGACAAAGGGGTTCTTTTTAGTGGTAAACGCGTAAACTTGTGTCTTCTAGGCATTGAACTTAATTAGATTTAGTCGCCCCAATAAGATTTCGGACCTTATCCGGCAAAAACTCGACTTCAGACACAAGTTTGTTCCGGTACTCGGCGACGTTTTCCCGAGAAATATAGGCACAGCGGGTGTATAAAGCATCACCAGTGCACGTTACTGGTTAGCAACATATTATTGATAAGTAGAAGAAACAGCGTAGGTGACAGCACGTAGCCTTGTGGAACACCAGCATAAATAGTCTTGTAAATGGAGCATGCACCTTCTACTACGACTTTATTGCTCCAATCTGCAAGAAAACTGCTGATCCAGTTGCACAAATTCTCGGGAAGCCCATAGGAAGGGAGCTTCAAAAGAAGCGCTTTGTGCCAAAACCGATCGAAGGCCTTGGCTATGTTCAAACTAACGGCCAGGGTCCCCCTCTCTGCCTCCGACGGAAATCGTACTGGCGGTCACTTTTCAGTTGGTGTTCCTCAACCTCTTGAGCTGGCAGTTCACAATGGTTTTCATTATTTTGGAGAACAAGTTGGATAGGTCTGAGCGATCGATTTTCGGTTATTTTTTAGGGATCTGGTGCACTAAAGCTGTCTTCTTTAAGTTCGGGACTACGCCTAGGGAGAAAGAGTTTTAGAATTTATATATTAGTAGTATATATAGTTGTAGCACGAATGGGTCGGCTCGACCGGGGAAGGACCACGCTCTCGCAGAATACCAGCGTAAAATAGCAGCTTAATGCTGCTGTGTTTCGTTTGGTGAGTGTAGAGAAACGGAGACCCTTTTTACTGGAAAAGAGGCGTTCCATCTTAGTCCTCACGGGTGACAACGCATCTGCATTTTGATTCTTTATTGAGGATAGATGTAGATGTCTATGGGTCACAGCAACCACTTACCATCAGGTGGACTGTGTGCTCGTTTGTCCCCCTATCCTATAAAAAAAAAAAACAACTAGGGAGCACACGTCTTCAGCACAATGGGACGAACTCCATCAGGTCTAGGGAGAGTAGGGCTATGCGCACCGAGCGCTGTGTAAATCGTATCGTACCGACCTGAAGGCGAAATTATACTTCTTTTCAACAGTTCTGGTGAAGCACTCCTATTATAGCGCGATGCAATTTTACAGGAGCGACCAAACCAGGCACCACAGATGATAGAATAAAGAGTTCCATTCCCTGAAGTACCACATCAGCGACAGAATTACGTTGGAATCATACGGCGAGAAGAATACCCTCCCCTGTCCTCAAGGGAAGAATGCAAAAAAACACCGCATCTTGTCCCAATCGGCCGAACTATAGTGCCAAACACGGTGGTAATCTGCAGAACGCAACCGCGATGGGAGTGTGAGTGGCACCATAGTCCGGATCAGATAATGATCCAATTAGCCAAGAGGGGCGTCAACGGAGACCTGATATCCGTCCGGATGAGAGGTCAGCAGAAGGTCCTACAGGGACTACAAGGTGCACGATCCTCAACATCTAGAATCCGCGTAGTTGAAGTAACCATTTGTGTCGGACCATATGCCAAGGCAAAGTCATAACCAGATCTTCCCACATGGTCGGTTAAACGAGAACAAAGCCATTTAGCGTGGCGGCCGTTAAAATCACCAAGAATCACGATCTCTGTAGATGGGACCTGTTGTAGCATGAAGTCTGCAGCGATTTTTTTTTTGGACGTGGTCGATGAGTTGCTCTGTGTCGGCATTACCTATAGAGGCACCCTTAGACGCGAGGATGGTCATTGCTGACCTTCAAGACTGCCGAGGCGTCGAGAACAGATGTCCTCTCTGACGTATACGCAAACTCCAGCCCGAGGTACAAAGGTGTTATAATTTGTACCCCGGATAGGAGAGAAGTATCGACCGGAGAGTACACCTGCGTCTTGGTTAGAAAGAGCAAGGTCGGCTTCGCCGTCTTCAAATGGTACCTAGTGGACTTCGTTAACGTTCGAATGAAATCCCCTGATGTTGCAGAAATTCACGGTTAGCGTGGCAGAGGTCACCTTTGTCTTATTGCTCTACTTGCCACGAGCAGTATTAGTCTTGAGTGGAATTTCTGCTGGTACCCTCCTGGGATGGTTTCTTATTTAATTACACTACAATGTTAAGGGAAGAGGGTTAGGCCTCCGACCACCTGCACTTACAGGCGAAGTAAACTTCTAATTCACGCTGGTTATCTGTAAGGTCGTGGGTCTCCTCGGTTCGAGCCGGTCCACCCATTCATTACATTCATTAATTACAGCTCTTCATTTCATGTCTTACCAGGTCATCACTCCATCTAGTCTGGCTCATCTGTGCGATAGCAAAGCTGCCGTGTGGCTCTTCCACTGTTATGTTGTCTGCCTATATTATTAACTGTGATCTACTTCGTCATTGTTTATGTGTTACACATAATATTTAGTAGTACGCAGCTTTTTTTTATTATGCCCTGCAGTGGGCGACAAGGAGCTGATGATGAAGTAGTTTTGCACCTTTAAAGTATTTAGTTTAGTTTAAATAGGGCCCCAATTTCATTTTTGCCCCGGGGCCCTTGGTTACATAGCTACGCCACTGGAGGCGACAGAGGGAAACAAACAAAGAGATAGGCAGCAGCGTCTTCCTAATACACACCTGCCAAGAGTGGTAACTATGGCAAATATCCCCCCTATGAGGCAATCTATGGGGAAGGCCTATGTTCAGCGGTGGGCTTTTGACGGCTGTGACGCTAACATAATTGTAAACTGTTATTTTTCTACAGGCCTGTTGGATTTCTTGCTAGTTCTTCCCAGGGACTATGGTGATAATGATGATGAATATTAGTATTTTGTATAAAGAGATTCATGTAGATATTATATTATTTATGACGAGCGACCTGCCCCGACTTCGCCTGGCTTGCATCTATTAAAGTGGCGTCATAAAGGTTTTTATAAATTGTTCGATTACACAAAAAAAGTTCCAAGATTTTTTACATAATATATAGCTTAGATTGTTCCTGGCATTGCTCTTTATCTGTTCGTGAAGTTTCATCACAATCGATTCAGCCATTCCAAAAATTAGCTCGGGCAGTCAGACATACAAAAACAGGTTATTTATGCCTTAATGACATGTAAATAACCCCCTGAGCTTAATAAAAGTCAGTTTTATCGATATTACACAGAGAAACTTCAATGTTATTTATACATATGTATAGATGTGTAGATAACGTGCATTAGTAGTTACTTGATTTAACGGTGCCAATGTGATTTTATCTCTACTCTGTGCGGAGACGGAACTGCAGTGAGCTGAAGTGACTCGGCTCGGATGCATCTCAAGTGGCCGACTTACGCAGTCTGATGTAATGACTACGAGCGACGACCGGTTAGTGTTCTCGTATTGTAGCGGCGGACGCGGGCAGAAATTAACACTTTTTATTTTAAACGGTTAACCATTAACCATAAACGGTTACCCACCAGTTAATATATTTTTTTTTTTTCATTGAAACGTTTCCTTCATACTAAGATTTTCTCCTGTATCGTGGGGGCAGTTTACATACATAAATTTAACAAGGACAAACATCTAGACCTGGAACACTTATTTGTAGTCCATACATATAATTGTTCCGTGCGGGTTTTGAACCTGCGCCCCTTAGCGACCATTGCTAAGCCAGTGCGCCACGAAGCTATTTATTAAACGTGGCAACTATGACAAAACCCCCCATGAGTTTTTATTTTTATATTTAATCTATTTATATATGTATTTTTATGAATGTGTTTATATATGTATATGCGTAGGTCTACATAAGCATATGTTCATAGGTTTAGTCTCAATAATGTGTTGTAATTTTTATATTTCTATTGTGTAGCCCTAAGGTTGACTTGACTGGCAGAGAATGCTTTCACCATAATTCCGTTTTTAGTTCCTATACATTGAAAGAAAGAATGATATATTTATTTGGCAATTTCTTACCAAATTGGCACTGGAAACTCATAATAACATTATATGGGTAAGCTTATAACTAGACTTAATTATAGGTTTGGGGCCTCCTGCAAAATTGCATTACGCCATAAGCAAGAGTGCTACCGAGCCTGGCCTCACGCATCGACGTCTCGGGATGCAAATACCAGCGCTCTTAAAAAGAAGTATAATTCCGCCCCTAGCTCCTTCAAAAGTGTCATTGTCAATGCAAAGTCAGAGCACATCAACAGAATTGCCGAGAAACTAGTTAGTCTTCCTTCGGGAACACGTGCATTCTGGTCTCTCGCCAAGGCAGTCCAAGGGAACTGACTCACTGGTCCATGCCGCAAAGGAAAAAGCTGATCTGCTGGGCTCTCTCTTTGCGTCCAACTCGACTCTTGATGACGGGGCTGACACACCGCCGACCATCCCGCGGTATGAGTGCTCCATGCAGGATATGCTGTTTACCCAACGCTCGGTGCACTCCTCTCCCTGGACGTCAACAAGTCGAGTGATCCGGAGTTGTCACAGGTTTTAACGCGTCTTTTCCGGTACTCCTACTCCCTAGGCGTAGTTCCGAAATCATGGAAGACAGCTTTCGTGCACCCGATCCCTAAAAAAGGTAACCGCTCTGATCCGTCCAACTATAGGCCTATCGCCATCACCTCCTTGTTCTCTAAAATAATGGAGTCCATTATTAACAGCCGGCTCATGCGGTACCTTGAGGATCACCAGCTGATTAGTGATCGTCAGTACGGTTTCTGTCGCTGTCGCTCGGCTGGTGATCTTCTGGGTTACCTAACTCATAAATGGGCGGAGGCAGTAGAGTCCATGCGGGAGGCGTTGGCCGTTAGTTTGGAAATAGCGAAGGTCTTCGATCGGGTTTGGCACAAAGCGCTTCTTACGAAGCTTCCTTCCTATGGGCTTCCCGAGAAATTGTGCAATTGGATCACCAGTTTCCTTGCAGATCGGAGCATCAAGGCCATAGTAGACGGCGCATGCTCCGATTACAAGCCCATTAACGCTGGTGTTCCAAAAGGCTGCGTGCTATCGCCAACGCTGTTTCTTCTGCATATCAATGACATGTTGCAAACCGGTAACATTCATTGCTATGCGGATGACAGCACTGGTGATGCTTTATACACCGGTCGTGCCAATATTTCTGTGTCAGAAGTCGAGACTTTGTTAAACAAAGTCTCGGACTGGGGGTAACTAAATCTAGTCCAGTTCAATCCCCAGAAGACACAAGTTTGCGCGTTTACCGCTAAAAAGAACCCCTTCGTCATATCTCCTCAGTTTCAAGGCACTCTCCTTGTTGCCTCAGCCAGTATCAGAATCCTCGGCGTCGACTCGGCCTCAGTTTCGTGGTCACTTGGAAGAGAAGGCCAAATTGGCTCTAAAAAGCTTGGCCTGCTCAGTAGAGCGGGACAGTATTTCATGCCGGCACACCCCTACAACTTTACAAAGCGCAGGTTCGGACCCACATGGAATAGTGTTCCCATCTCTGGGCTAAAGGAAGACCACCCTTCTTAAGATCCTTCATAGACCAATAGCTCTTCCAGGCATTTTCGGTGCGTCTTGCAACTTCTTTGTCTTGTCTTGCCTGGAAAGAGACTATTTGGCCCAAATACAGATACTCATCGACTTATGCAATCTCTACACCCTCGACAGTAATCTTGTGATGTGTGCTGTTTGTCATCAACTTTGTCTTTGACATGTTCATCCGAAGTCTAACCTCAAGGCTTGCCTTGCTAAGATCGTCTAGCATCTGAGTCAACTCGTCGGCTGAAGACGAAAAGAGGACAATATCATCGGCGAAACGGAGATTGGATAATCTCACATGTCCAACTTGAATGCCCCTATCCACCCAGCTAGCTGCCAGCGTTCTAAATGCCCCTTCTGATACGGCCGTAAATAGTTTTGGAGATAGCGGGTCTCCTTGCTTCACACCTTTACTAATGCTAAAAGATGGGCCTGTCCTAGAACTGATCTTAATGGATGCAGTGCTATTTTTGTAAATATTTTGGAAGAGTTGGATGTACTCGTATGTGGTGTGTATATCTTAATTTTCTAAAGCTTTGAAATTTGAGTCGTGTCTGATACTATCAAAAGCTTTGGAATAGTTTATGAAGGCTAGGTAAAGTGGAAGCTGAAATTCTAAATGTTTTTCGATTACTTGATTGATGGAGTGGAGGTGGTCGGTAGTAGAGAGGCCACGGCGAAAACCGGCCTGTTCGGGAGGCTGGTGTTTATCGAGTGACCCAGAAATTCTGTTTTCGACTACTATAATAAAAGCTTTGTACAAGTGTGACACCAGACTAATGGGGCGGTAATTGCCAATATCTGTTTTGTCACCCTTTTTACGAATAAGGATAATTTGTGAGTGACAAAATCAGCGGTGTAATATTCCATTTCTTAAAATATTGTTAAAAAGGTTGGTGATATGTGGTAGAAGGACTGGCTCTCCTATTCTTTTCATAATTTATATAATATAATATATGCAGGTGGCTCAAGACCGTGCTTTGTTGCATTCCTTGGGAGAGTCCTATGTTCAGCAGTGGACTTGTGAAGGGCTGTAATGATGATGATGATGATGCATATAAGTTATAATATTATTATAATAATATCCTCCAGACCGAATTTAGGCGGCGGCTGATGAGGACAAGCTTGCGCTTGACATAAGTACGTGAGCAATGCATCGCGTTGTTTTAGCGACTTTGGACGGGAAGGCGAGAGCAAGGCAGCGGTTCGCCGGCTCGGTATATAATAAGTGTATTATCTATGGGCAGAATGACTTCGCTCACGTTACTAATCGCACGGTTTCATTGTCGGGTTAGCTCTGTATGTAGTACCTATTAAACCAACTTAGTACAGTTCACTCCTTAATTTACTCTCATAAGGGTAATCAGTTTTTCCTATCACAAGGTGTTCAGGGCACTGCCCCCAACCTCAACGGAGACTATTAATCTACGCAGGACAGAGTTATAGTGCCCAAGTGTATGCGCAAGCACAGGTGCACTCTCTATTCCCTCACTCTTATAGTCTGATGGGACGGTAATCCGACATGACCGGAGAGAAATTAGGTGCAGGACCAACGGCTTTAAGCGCTTTTCGGGAGCCCCGTGGACGAAAATACCGCCAATATTCATTACCATAATAAAAAAAACGTAGTGCCGAGAACGCTGGCGTTTCCTCGCTGAATGGCTTTACCTATACTTTGAGCGAGAAAAGAACCAGCCCTCTTATCAATAGCAGCGACGATCAGTCGTGGACACAGTTGCTTTAGGAACTTCATCGCACTTAGATCCCACGGACCGTGTCTACAGCAAATGGCACAAATATGTAGTCATCTCTCAGAGACTCTAAACGAGGTACTCTTGAGATCAGAGGCTGCCAGAGTGTCTACGCACGTAGAATCACTCTCAAGGTACCAAAGTCATACCGTTGGGTCGCTTGCCATCCATTACAGCCAATAAACGTCCACTGCTGAACATAGGACTCTCCCATAGATTGCCTCATATCCTTATGATCCCTATGATGCAGGCGGGTTGGCAAACAACATTTTTTTATTATTTTGAATTGTTATCAGAAATATACTGCTGCCCATCTTCTGTTTTAGTTTCCCTCTGTCCCCTCTAACGACACGCACGGGACGATATGGGGTAATAGATATTCTTACACCACCACTACACGGGTGTCCTGCCATCGTCTCTAAATATTCAACAATGCTCTAATACCGAGGGAACGTTTATAGAGAAAAGAGCTTTTCGTGACGGGACAACCTACCAGCACTTTTCTACATTTATATTAAGCGTTGTGATCTCTATCCGCTATCGCTTATTCACTATAGCGTTGTCTTAAAGACGTGGAATATCTCGCGTGTGGTCCCGTACTGCAATAAAATTATCTGTCGCACTCACACTGTATATGATGTTCTAGCGCAAATAGGAATATACAATGTTTATTATCTTATCTTAATACATATTGAATTTATTAGTGCGATTTAAAATATAGCTCAATACATTCAAATTGAACAAGTCTTCCTAATTATTTTATTGCAAAGAATAGTATCACCACCGTGTAGGGTATACGTGATAGAGCAACACTGCAGCTATATTATGTTTGTAGCACGAATAGGCCGGTCCGACCGGGAGAGGACCACGCTCTCACAGAATACCAGCGTAAAATAGCAGCTTAAAGCTGATGTGTTTCGTATGGTGAGTGTAGAGCACCGGGGAATATTTTTACTGGACACGCATCTGCATTTTCATTCTTAATCGAGGATAGACGACGATTTTTTAATATTGGATGGGGTAGACGAGTATGCGATTCACTTAATGATAAGTAAGTACCGCCGCCCATGAACAGCTGGTCGTGCGACCAGGGGAATTGTATGTGTACCGGCCTTTTAGAAACAAGAAAGCTCTTTTCTTGAAGGTCCCTAAGTTGTATCGGTCCGGAAAAATCGTCAGTGGTAAACGATTCCACTAATAATTCGAACGAGGAAGAAAACTCCTACTAAAACGCACAGTGGTGGAGCGCCAAGCATCCAGATGGTGTGGATGGTATCGTGGAGTTTGTCGGGATGTGCGTTCGTGAAATTTAGCCGGCTGGAATTAATCCGAATAATTCCTTAGAGCACTCCCCGTGTTAAATGTGATAGAAAATGCAAAGGTATGAAACATCCGTTCGCAGCGCCAGTGAATCGAGGCAATTAGAAAGAACTCGGTCGTCAACGATTCGAATCGCTCTGCGCTGGATGCAGTCAAGTGGAAGAAGCTGGCACTTGAGTGCTCCAATAATATGAAGATGTCAATAGGCCGCACCCGTCACTTACCATCATGTGGAATGTCTGCTCGTTTCTCATCCTTGCTTTATAAAAATGTTCTCCGGTTTTTATCACGTGTTATACTTCTATTTTACGCTGCGTTACAGCATTAAGATTCTGTTACACTGCAAGATTGTGAACAACGATCGAGCCGACTCATTCATAATATAGCTTCGGTCTATAATAGTTAAAAAAAATTACAATAAAGGCACAACTACATCAACCAGAATTTTGGTCAGTTTAAATAACGTCCTCTGATTTAAATAGCCCTTAAAATTAAAAGAAAACCACTGCAATATACATTCTATTGATCAGTCAGTCCTATACTTGTTCAAAGTACTCTTTTTGAGCTTAATTAAAAAAAACGTTGATTGATAAATTATTTATTAGACGTCAATTGGTATATTTATTGGGATTTAAGTTTGTAAGTATAATATCTCGTCAGCCACTCAATGGATGGACTACATTTTTTATTCAACTTATCGTTTTTTAGGGTTCCAGAGCCAAAGGGTAACAAACGGGACCCTATTACTAAGCCTCCGCTGTCCGTCCGTCCGTCCGTTCGTCTGTCTGTCAGTGGGCTGTATCTCATGATCCGTAATAGGTAGACAGTTGAAATTTTCACAAAAATTAAAATAAATTAAAAATTGAAAGGGGCTCCCCTACTAGAAACCTGTATTACGATGGTACGGAACCTTGATGCGTGAGTCCGAGTTGCACTTGGCCGGTTATTTATGATTTGATTTGATGACCGACGGAACATTATCCTATAGGTACATAAATTTTTGACAATAATTTTGAAGAGGATTCAATTCGCGTAAAAGAATCCACTAGCCCAAATCATTCGGTGGGTGTCGTAAGCAGCAGCATATTCTTAAAAACAACTCAAAATAAAAGCGTGGCAACTGGCAAATATCTCCCCTATGACTAAATTTACGTATCTACTCTATTGTGGGAAGTCAGAATGCACGTAAAAAGAAGTAGGCGATTCACAATGCTGTGTTAGTCCCTACCTTAATGTATGGTAGTGAAAGTTGGGTGTGGCATAAGAAGCACGAGAGTAGAATAAATGCTGTAGATATTAAGGAGTATGCTAGGGCTGAATCTAAGTGACAGGGTGAGAAACTGTGTGATAAGAGAAAAGTGTGGTTTGCAAGATGATGTTGTGACCAGGATTAAGAAAGGAATGCTTCGGTGGTTTGTTCATGTAGAAAGAATGAACGAGGAAAGAGTGACAAAGCAAATGTATGTTGCAGAAGTGGACGGCAGAGTCGGCAAGAGACGCCCTAGACCAGTGGCGGATTATCCTTAAGGCAAACTAGACACGTGCCTAGGGGCCTGAGATTAAAAAGGAGTGCACTCAAAAGTTTTTTAACGAAAACAAAATTAAGTAAGTACCTACTTACTTACATAAAATAAAAAAATAAAACTTTCTATAGAAATATAGAGCTTCCGAAGCACACCCCGTCTGTTTGATTACTCATCGTCTGACTTTCTCAACACATTTTTAACACGCACTTGCTAAGGGTACACGTGTCCTGGCCTACCCAATGATTTTGCAAATAAACTGTATTATAGTTTATACTATAGTTAGTATAAGAAGTTATAATTTATAATATATGGCCGCCAGTGGGGCGCCGATGAGGTACTAGCCTAAAGCGCTGTCGACATTTAATCCGCTCCTGCCCTAGACGGAAGTTTATCGACCGAATTAGTGATATATTGAAGATAGACCAGATTGAGAGTAGTACTCTTAACCTATGATCATGTATGCGTAGGTATATTATTTTTTATAGGAGAGGGGGCAAACGAGCATGCGGCTCACCTGATGGTAAGTGACTACCGCCGCCCATGAACAACCGCAACACCAGGGGAATTGCAGATGCGTTGCCGGCCTTTTAAAGAGGTGTTTCAGAATGTGTGACAGGCATGAGTTTTTATGAATATACTCGTATGTTATAGTAATGGTTGTGATCATTACCAATCCTTTGATAGTCCACAGCTGGGCATAACCCTCCCAGATAAAGAACAAAAAATATTGAATATTCATATCCTATACGTTACACAGGCGTACTTGTAAATCAATATAACGGCGTTCAAGCCGGAAGTCTGTCAAACCTATTCAGCCGCGTACAGATATTCGACTTGCATACGATGGGATGGTTAATTGATTTGGTTCGTTTTCTGGGTCAAACGACGATGGACTGTGATGCGGCAGCCCTAACTAAGCTTAATAGGGTGGTCACTTTTTATTTCTTATTTTTATAATATAAATAACAAACGAGCGCTAGTATACAGAATGGTAAGTGGACGCTGTAGCCCATTGACATTTTGATTCTTAATCTATCCTCGATTAAGAATCAAAATGCAGACTCGTTGTCATCCCTGAGAACTAAGATGGAATGCCTCGTTTCCAGAAAAAGCGTCTCCGGTTCTCTACATTCACCATACGAAACACTGAAGCGTCGAGAAGCGGCGCAAAGTAGCAACTTTATGCTGGTATTCTGTCAGAGCGTGGTCCTACCCCGGTTGAGCCGACCCATTCGTGCTACAACTATACTTTAAGTTTTTTAGCTTAATACGATGTGTATCCCAAGCTGATTAGGGTACGTACTATTAAATTATATAAACAGTCACATATTATATTAGGTCCTTACATATGAAATTAGCGTTTTGTACGGGAGGAATATAAAGTCAATTTTTTTTTGTAAAATATATTTAATTAATCAAAGTATGCACCGTTGTCATCTATGCACTTTTGCCATCTCATAGGTAGATAATTGATCCCTTTACTAAAAAAACCATGGGGTTAACTAAAGAGGAGATATTTCAGATCAAAGTGGTCAGTACGACAGAACGCTAATTTCATAATATGTAAAGACCTAATAATAAATAAAAACAAAGACCGGACAATTCGTTTTGGTGAACATTTCATAATAATTAATAGAATGAGGACTTTGCGGAAATCCATTATCGTCTAAGGATGCCTCGTTTTGAGGCAAAACACGTGTCGTATTATCGACGGTGGTGTGCCTTTCATAGTGTAGTGGTGTTGGGAGTAGTGGTGCTGGGATTAGTGGTGACGGGGATAGTGCACGCAATTAAGGGAGGGCGGGAGGTACTCTTCAAACTAAGTACGACACATCATTTTATTTTATTACGCGAATCATAGCAAATTAATTCTTAACATCTTTAATGAACACCCATAAGCAATATGAAGACGGCTCCGTGGCGCAGTGGCTTAGCAATTGAGTTGCAGCGCTAAGGGCCGCGGGTTCGAATCCCACACGGAACAAGAATTTGTATGGCCTACAAATAATTGTTCCGGGTCTGGATGTTTGTCCTTGTGCAATTTATGTTTGTAAACTGCCTCCACGATACAGGAGAAAATCCTAGTGTGGAGGTTACGTTTTTAAAAAAAAAAAGAAAAAAATAGAAAAAGATCTTCGTTTGTTTACTGTTGTCGGTGTTATCAAAGTAAAAAGTGTTACTTGGTATTGTTCGTCACGCGTGATAACATTCAGGTAAAAAGGTCAACGGCTCGGTTAGTTATTACATTATTCCGGTGCACACAATAGTAAACACCTTATCAGAGAGCTACTGCGTCGCATTGAACACGCCACGCAGTTTCAATGTTTATATTCCAGTGAGGGTGATAAGAGAACATACAAACCAACTGATGGTAAATGGATACTTTGGCCCATATACACCTACGTCTAGCCTCCTGATTACTTAGAGGTGTCAATCAGGATCTCGTTATTAAAGCGACCTGACCGATATGATTTAGGGACCTTCAAGAACAGAGCTTACTTCTTTCTAAAAGGCCGGCAACGCACCTGCAATTCCTCTGGCGCAGCAGTTGTTCATGGGCAGTAGTCACTTAACATCAGGTGAGCCACATGCTCGAGTAACCAAGATAGAATGGTTAGTTACCAATAAAAAGGATTTTATGTTCTATACACTTACCACACGAAACACAGCAGCATTAAGCTGCTATTTTACGCTGGTATTTTATGAGATTTATAGTTAATATGTTAGAGAAGAGTTATTGTGTGAGAGTTATAATTAGGTCCTTACGTGGTAGAGCCATGCTGCAGCTATATTAGTGATATAGTTGTAGCACGAATGGGTCGGCTCGAACGGGGTAGGACCACGCTCTCAAAGAATACCAACGTAAAATACCCTTTTTACTGGAAACGAGGTATTCTATATTAGTCCTCAGGCCGCCCTCATAGATTGCCTCATAGGGGGATATTTGCCATAGTTGCCACGCTTGGCAAGAGGGTTGGCAACCGCAGTTTTTTATTTTTAGTCGTTATTAGGAAGACGCTGCTGCCCATCTTCTGATTTGTTTACCTCTGTTGCCTCTCAAGACACCCACTACACGATAAGATTATATTATTACATTAATATAATAAATATTAATAAATTGCTTATAAATAAAAATTGCTTTCTTATTAATTATTGTTTTTGCTTGGGCAACTATGCAAAGTAAAATATGGTGGGCGTAAGATGGCGGGCATACTTTACCCGCATATCAAATAAAAGTAATTAACAATCTTATTACATTCTTGTTGTATATGAATATGATACAAACATTTTCAGACAAAATAAATTTAATAAAGCGATCTTTGATACGCTCGGAATTTCTCTGTGTAATATTTCAATATTTAATTTCATAATTAATTTTCTGTACAATGAAACCCGAGTGGCAGTCTCGTACTCGACGTAGTAAAGTATATCAAATAAACTTTTATTAAACTGTACTGTAGTAGCCTCGTCATTGTCGTAGGGGGGCTGTAGAGTGGCCCTCCATTAGAATTAATGCGAGAATTCGATGGATCAGAACCGTGTTTTATGGCATTACTTGAGGATGTTCTACAGTGAACTTGTGAAGGGATGTAATGATGATGATGAATTACTGAAGAAGAATTATAGGCTTTGGACTTAATGGAAAGGCGTGCTAAGAGGCTTATCGGTGACATCAATATAGTAAAAGTCTATTACCATACCTAATAACCAATATTCAGCACAGGCCGCAAAGTTGTCAGCCTTTAAGTTTTTAACGGGATACATTTTGGAGATTGTACTCAGGAATTGCATGACTTAATTCCTCCCTCCTTCAGTCATCGGACCACCAGACGCTCGACTGATCTCCACCCTTTGCTGTCGATATACTACGCATTCGAACCAAACGGTTTGATTCGTCGTTCATAATGCGAACAGCAAAGGAGTGGAATAATTTGACAGTTTCTGTTTTTCTAGTCGATTGTAATGTGGGTATCTGCAAGGCAAGTGTGAATAGGCTTTTGTTGAGCTAAGCCAGTGCGCTTTATCATCTTCGGCTGCATCACCACTTACCATCAGGTGGGATAGCAATCAAGCAATGGTTTATAATAGTAAAAAAATATATATATGACATTAAACAATATGGTCGTTATATGTGCTCGACATAATTTTCCCTATTGTATGCAGGATAACTTTTGGTATGACAAAGTGAACTTAAACTTCTGAAGCGTACGTGTCAGTTAGCAACAAACATTAAAGCTTATAGCATATTACAAACAAGTTACTTTGAGGCGCAGTGTTGCATCTCTAAATTCGACGTAAGAATTAAAACTAACATTCAACTCTGTCAGCATAGGTGAGCGGAGTTGTGTAGCTGCGATGTACATAAGTTAATTCAGATGAAAATTTGATATTAAATCTTCATTGTGTTGCGACACTGATGTTTCGAAGTTTACGGTAATTAGAAATGAGTATTATGTAACAACCTGGCAACCTCGTACCGGTAAGCCAAGCGTAAGGCGCCCCCCCAAGGATTCATCCGTCTAAGGATGCAGATGGAACGTGCTTTGTGTACTCCTTCGGGGAGGCCTATGTTCAGCAGTGGACGTGTGATGGGCTATAATGATGATTATGATGATATGTAACATCGCATTGCTCGGTGATCGGAGGACATAAGGCAGGCTTCATAATTAACACCGTAACAGTTTAGGGGTACGTACTGAGCTACTGGCCTCGAATTCAATAAAACGTGAGCAACCATTTAAGTATAATAGGTTTTTTTTTATATAGGAGAGGGAGCAAAGGAGCATGCGGCTCACCTGATGGTAAGCGAATACCGCCGCCATGAACAACTACAACACCAGGGGGACCAGGGGAATTGCAGATGCGTTGGCGGTCTTTTAAAAAGGAGTAGGCTCTTTTCTTGAAGGTGGTAGGGTTACGTTTTTTCCTAGTGGTCCGTCTGGGTACGTACCACGCTTTTACCTATATCTGCCGTCAACCATGAGGGCGTTCACAGATGTTTTCCGTTATAGAGAGCCAGTATATTATTATAGACTGTGAGGTATTCCATCTTGATCCTAGTAGATGGCAAGGCATTTGTAGGCTTCTTTGTTTGAAATTAAGTAATAGAAGTTGATGGGCTGCAATAGCTTGTGCTGATTTAATGCGTGTTCGGCGGTGAAGGAAGTCATCGTGAGGAAAGCCGCATGGCTGAGGAAAAAATCGAAAACATTTTTTTTTATAGAATAAGGGTGACAAATAAGCACACAGTCCACCTGATAGTAAGTGGATGCTGTGGGCCATAAATATCTACTCGCACATCTATACTTGATTAAGAATCAAAATGCAGATGCGTTGCCACCCCTGACGACGATGGAGTGTCTCGTTTCCAGTAAAAATAGGTCTCCGATTCTCTACACTCACCACACGAAACACAGCAGCATTGAGCTGCTATTTAACGTTGGTATTCTGTGTGAACGTGGTCCTTCCCCGGTCGAGCCGAACCATTCGTGCTACAACCATAATATAGCTGCAGCATGGCCATACCACTAGTGAAAACCGCTAACGCATTGGTTCAACGTGGAGGAAACTTCCCGAGGTAGCTTGTGCCCAGTTGTGGGACGTATTTAGGCTGTAACTTTAAGGGTCTACTTTAAAAACGAATTAGGTACGCAATGGGGAACTGATTGGCGACAGAAATCGGCAAAGGGAATGTATCAACCCTGACTCTATCCTAGAACGGAGGCTAGAACACAGTAAGCTCCCGTAACTTTTACTACACTCAACGTATGAAACATAGCAGCATTAAGCTGCTATTTTACGTTGGTATTTTATGAGAGCATGGTGCTTTTCCGGCCGAGCCGATCTGATCCTGCTATAATCATAATACTAATGTTCTCCGGACTGAATTTCGGTCACGGTGGCCAGTCTCTGGTGACTGTGCGATCTGTGCGGGACAGGATTATAGTGCCCGAGTGTGCACACGCAAGCACAGGTGCACTCTCTATTCCCTCACTGACATAATCCGATGGGACTACAATTCGACACGACCGGAAAGAGATCAGACGCAAAACCAACGGCTTTAAGTGTTTTCCGAGGCACGGGTGTGTCACACTGCGAACTTCCTGCTACTGAGAATTTCTTGACAGAAGAACCCAATAACTGATTTTAGCCCGTACCGGGATTCGGCAGGACATGATCAGCAATCGCGTTTCTACTGCTAGACCAACGTTACTTAAACTTGCCAAAAGATGGCGGTGTCGCTAATTAACCTGAGAAACGACAAAATGGTGGTAACAAAGGGACGTCCGTAATGAAAAATGCACGCCACGCGGGTTCGGGCATCCTTCCGCTGGAGTCGCGTGCGCTGACTGCAACGTGCCGAATTAGCGATTGACCGACACTCCCTCACCGATTGCTTGCGTAATAAACCAACAACCATTTATTACAGTGCAGTTAGTTTTAGTTGTAGCACGAATGGGTCGGCTCGATCGGGGTAGGACCACGCTCTCAGAATACGTTGTTATTAAAGTAATTTATCATCATTCTCACTCCCTAAGCAACGTTAGGAATCACCATAGGCTAAAGGACACCTAGATTGGAATGATTTACCATTTACCAAGCTTTACCGGATTAACGTACCGTATTAACAAACGACCGAATGACCGTCCCTCTCAAATATTTGAGTATTTATGACCTGGTTTAATGGAGTCGGTTATTATAACAATAAATATATCATACATAACATAACCTATCACGCCTGTTTCCTAGAGTGGTAGGCAGAGACTACAGACACAAGGAAAGCATTAAATTATTTAAGTATGTACTTAGATCAATTCATGACATGTGCCGTGCCCGTGCCTGGTTAAATTATATTGATTAAATTCGTAGCATGTTATTTTAGTATTAAGTCCAACATGGCGTCCTATCTCATGCATGGTCACTTTAAATCAACGAACAATGACACAATTTTACATAAAATAATACACAAGCTAACGCCCCTGTCACCCAGGGTAGTAGGCAGAGACTACAGAATTCTTTCACTTCCACATACATGTTCATCGGTTAAATATATTTCCAGTTGGATCGATACAAGTGGTAAAATTAAAAATTTTGTACAACCGACTTCAATATAAATAAAATGAGAACATTATCAATGTAGTTGAAGTCAATTAAATACGCATTATTAAGGATAACTCAAAGCTACTGGTCAGATCTTGATCAAATTGAACCACATGAGAAGCACCAGCTTTCAAATAAAGAAAGAATCATCAAAATAGGTTCACCCAGGAAAAAATTTCTGAGGTAATACACAAAAAAATACAGTAGAATTAAGTAACTCCTCCTTTTTCGAAGTCGGTTAAAATCTGTCTAGGGCGTCCACTGCCACTCACTTCTGCAGTTTCTTGCTTTCTCACTCTTTCTGCATTCATTATTTTTTTTATGCAATAAGTTTTATTATAGAAAATGGTAATAGATCTACGTAATTCGATTCGATTTTGACGTGGTAGAGCCATGCTGCAGCTATATTACTGGTATAGTTGTAGCACGAATGGGTCACCTCGACCGGGGAAGGACCACGCTCTCACAGTATACCAGCGTAAAATAGCGGCTTATTGCTGCTGTGTTTCGTATGGTGAGTGTAGAGAACCGGAGACCATTTTTACTGGAAAAGAGGCATTCCGTCTTAGTCCTCATGGGTGGCAACGCATCTGCATTTTGATTCTTAATCGAGGATAGATGTAGATGTCTATGGTCCACAGCATCCACGTACCATCAGGTGGGCTGTGTGTTCGCTTGTCACCCTTATTCTATAAAAAAAGTCATACTTAATATGAAGCAACAAAAATTTCTTCTCTTTATAGTCTTTTTAACCCCCGACGAAAACAGAGGGGTGTTATAGTATAGTTTGTAGTGTGTATCTGTGTGTCTGTCTATCTGTGTATCTGATTATCTGTGTATCTGTCTATGACATCATAGCTCCTGAACGAATGAACAGATTTTGATTAAGTTTTTTTTCGTTTGAAAGGTGTCTTAATTTTTAGCTATATTTAAGAAAATCGGTTCGGCCGTTTGATGATCACCGGCTTTTTTTGTTTCGGGGTTTTATAATTTTTTATTTAAGTTATTCTTCTTTTTTTTTCTTATCTCGCTATTTTCACTCATTGTCCATCCATACGTTTGATATTCAAGGCCCGAGATGGAACGAATTATTAAACTAAATCTTCGATTATATATGTACTTAGAGCAGACTGGCAAAGGAACTTGTCTGATGGTTTAAATTAAAAGACGTTAAAAAAAGAAACTACATGCGTGTCATCTCTAAAGACGTAATTAGTATAATCATAACCTTGAACTGACTGCCTCGTTGGTCTAGTGGTTGTAGTAGTGCGACTGCTGATCATGAGGTCCCGGGTTCGAATCCCGGGTCGGGCCATAAAACGGTTATACAGCTTTTCCATCAAGAAATTCTCAGTAGCTGCTCGGAGTCAGGAAGTTGGCGGTGTCTCACCCCCGTGCCTCGGAAAGCACGTAAAGCCGTTGGTCCTGCGCCTGATCTCTCCGGTCGTGTCGATTTACCGTCCCATCGGACTCTAAGAGTGAGGGAATAGAGAGTGCACCTGTGCTTGCGCATACACTTGGGCACTATAATCCTGTCCTGCGCCGATGGCTAGTCTCCATTGTGGCTGGCCGCGACATTATTATTAATCACAGCCTTATATACTGTCTCTGTTTACTCTTCAAAGTGGACTTTATTGAGTGTTGAGTATTTTTCTGCTTAGCGACTGTAACTAATAGATGGTCGTAACCACTCAAATGGGTTAAGAGGAAATGAGCTCTATCACCTCGCAATTAAACGGACTTTGATGACTGTTTATTTAAATCTCACAACCGTTATACAATGGTGACACGTCCTCAATTAGGGCAGCGACACAATTGTATGCCTCCGCATCTGGGGCAAGGACAAATGAACATTCCCGCCCGTAATTAACAAATTGCAGCGCGTAGAATGCGCGCCTCAGCCACTGCCAATTGAAGGCTAGATGTACCCTAGCTGTCGCTGTCAACAAATGCTCAATTAGATTGTTTTACAATCTAATTGAGCATTTGTTGAAAGCATAATTCAGAGATAATTATGAAAAGCATTTTATAGCACTAAGAATCCATAAGTGTGGAGAGTCTCCACTCTCATGGATTCATTTTATTAGCTTGGTATGTAACAATGTAACGGAATTTTTGAATGTGATTTTCATCCCCGTCAAAACGTCGGATTGATTTGAAACTACGCACACTTATCAAAGACCGATGACAAGGCAATAATTTAAATAGTTTGTCCCATTATCCTTGCCAGGATCCTCAGGATTTGTGAATAATTCATAAAACAACTACGATTTCTGCCAGTTCAATCTATTGTAAGCCGCATAAAAGGTCTTCGTTCCAAAAAAAACACGATTTTGTAGTTAGCTGCACTAAAAAATAGAAAATAACAGTTTAAAAAAACTAAGAAAACACGCTTTTGTAGATAACCAAACTAAAAAGTAGAAAATAATTTTCAATACTTAAGTTTAAAATAAGAAAATAGTAATTAACATAAAAAAAACATTTTATTGTAAAAAAGCTCATTTATTTACATTTGTTAATCATTTTGCGTTAACTCTATCGCTATAAATATCCAAATTCTAAATTCTCACATCAAAGTGTGCAGAACAATGTCATACGGGGGCATTATTGCGATATACAATCCATTTACTCGTTAACTATGCTCCTGTAAGCACAATGACGCTAATTTCCAGCACGCGGAATCAATGTAGATGCTATGACGCGATCAATTTAACAATAATAAACCAGTGCTCTAAGCGATGCCTTGTTTGTATTCATTTTGTGTTCGAGTACACGTGTCTATACGTTTATTTGCTGGTTACGGATACCGTGTAACGATATTAAAGCCGCCATGTTTACTTAGGTCGTTTGTTTACTTTTGACGTACACGTTATGAATAGTAATGATACCATACGAATGTATAATCTCTTGTAGAATGGGTCGAGGTGATACGCTAAATTAGAAAGTATTTTATAAGTAAATCCATAATTTTACAATGCAATCTCTAAAAATATAATGCAACAATTAGGTACTTACAAAATTAAAAAAAACTTGATAAGGGAATCTTGTCAATAGAGCCTACTATATTGAGAATAATAATGTGTAAAAATTTTCTGCAAAATAATTTAGACTATACTTACCTAAACAACCCTCTACAAAACTTTGCGGTTTTTAAAACAACCTTTTCAGCAATTTAGAAACTTCTCATACATAAACACTCACGCCTGTCACCCAGAGGGGTAGGCGGAGATTACGGACTTCCATTTGGCACGATCCTGATACTCCTCTCTCGTCTCCTTTAGATCCATATGCTTACGCATACATGCTCGTCGGTTAAGGGTACTCCTAATCATGTATTTTATTTTTATGTATATTGCATTATGTTTATATTTACTTAGTTATATTTACTCTAAGGTAGACTGGTAGATAATGCCTCAGGCATTAAGGCCGCCTATATACATTACAGTGTACATGAAGTTAAATAAATAAATAAATAATCTGGCCAATTTTCAATATAACGCCAATTTGGTCAATAAATTTTCGTCTAGGGCGTCCCTTCCCGACTCTGCCGTTCACATCTGCAACATAGATTTGCTTTGTCACTCTTACCTCGTTCATTCTTTCTACATGACCAAACCACTGACGCATTCCTTTCTTAATTCTGGTCATAACATCGTCTTACAAACCACACTTTTCTCTTATCACACAATTTCCCACCCTGTCAATCAGATTCAGCCCTAACATACTTCCTAATGACCGCATTTCTACAGAATTTATTCTACTCTCGTGCTTCTTGCGTTCACTTTCTTTCCCCTTTCTTTTAATGACCTGTTCATTAATGTAACCATCACTTGCAACTCTGCCGCCAACAACGTAAATATGACTTGATCATCCGCGTACAAAAGGCATTTGCTTCTCCTCTAATAAATTGCTCATCAAATTTCGTATAACGGCTTGACTTTATTGCAATTGGCATAATATTTGGAGGTTTTGGAGAAAGGTCCGTAAATAACGATAATTAATATATCTATATAATAATTAATATATGTTATGGAAGCGTCAGTTAGTATAATCATAATAACTGAGGCTACCATGACATATATTTTTAAGGAATCCCTTGAACCCGCAAAATTGAATTCTAATGTCTTCTGGTTTTTAGTAAAACAGGTCCTAAGATAACATCTGCGCATAGGTTATTGACAATTAGTAAAGTTTGGTTTTAATATGTACGATTGTCTAAATTTATCGATGCATAAGTAATGCCTCGAAAAAAGAAATATGACTTAGGGAAGCCAAAGATATAGCCTGCTTATGTGGTCTCATCTTCAACTTCATATTTAGAGCTAATAACTTATTTATAAAAGTAACAGGACTTCCGGTGTCAATCAAAGCTTCAGCGGGGAATTCAGTACGCATAGTAAGAACTGTCGCTTTGCTTAAACGTGATTTCAATAGCATCCGCAACTTCAGTATCGACGGCATTTACAGTTGGTCTATCACTTTTGAAAAGAGAAGCAATCTTTGAAACAACTTTTCTTCATTCATTTTGCTCCATTTTTTTCATTACAGCTCTCAAAATTAAATGTGTATGTAAAATAAGAAAATGTCAACAAAATAGAAAATAAAGGCCGGAAAGGAAAGCAAGTTCAAGGGAAGACAATAATAACAGAATCAAAGTCCCTGCCCGGTCCTTGGTTATGCAATTTAGTTCCAACTAACATGTCAAGCCCTGGAGACACACAATCTGTTTTGCATCCAAAGAAACATACTGTTACGAGCTTGGGGTTCGAGACAGTTAAAAACTGCCGAGTAAATTACCAAAATTGACACTTTAATTACACAACACTAATTACAACTTAAAACCACACTAATAACAAAAGACAATTGTACTACAGATCACTTTAGTTCGCAGTTGTATCGCTTCGAAGTATTCGCTTGTATCGCCAATTCAATACTGACTCGGTCGCGGTCTATACTGGCCTTATATAGGGCCTCAGATAGTTTCCAGAACCTTCTACTGTAGAAACATCTAGAATATTCGAGTACATATCGGCCCCGAAATTTATAGAAGGATGACTCTCCTAGTTCTGCTACTCGATACCAGAGGGCGCTAGTGGCTAGTGTTACCATGTACAGGACATTAATAGTGGCGCGCAACAATACTTTTGTTTTGAAGGTTGCCAAAGTTGGGGCGAATGATGATCGTCGATGTAAATTTGAGCTTCAACTAGTAACACTTAAAGGTCCTGAAAGTAAACCTCTTACCAGAATAGATACACGGGAAAAGCAGCGCGATCATGATCCAGAACCATGTTCCTGCATGAAACTAAACATTTTCTTCTACTAAACAGGTTTTATAACAGGCCCTATAGAAAATACCGTTACCGTTACCTTTACAGCCTATTAAAGTCCACTGCTGAGCACAGGCCTGCCCCATAGATTGCCTCATAGGGGGATATTTGCCATAGTTGCTACGCTTGGTACACAGGTTGGCAAACGCAGTTTTTTATTTGAAGTCGTTATTAGGAAGTGGATATTCTTACACCACTACTATATAGTCGAAATAAACAATTAAACCTAATACGGGCACAACCTTGGACACACATTTTGTTTATTGCTAAATTCTCGTAGTTATTAAAGCCAGCGCTTGTGTTCTAAATGGCCCTTGAGTACAGACTAAACCGCTTTGAGAAATAAAATCAATTCCCTCAACAATTTTTACAAAGAGCTATGCTGTGGTCGTTTTAATATTTTAAATCTAATTTACTGCAGAGGCGACGGCTTTGTAGCCTTATTGTGGCGTTAAATTAACTTAGCTATAATGTTTTATCCGGTGTTATTATCCTTTGCTCTGAGGCTACTGCATATTTGAAATTAAATAAAATGCAAACGAAGTATTCCAGATTATTTTAATGGCGGTCGCTACATTTTAATAGCTGTTTTCGTATGATTTGTTGAAAAAGTAGAATATTTTACAGTTTTGCGTTTATAATTTCTTGTATTTTGGGATAAGTTTCCTTCTTTATTTTGACATTTTGCATGCCTTAAGCGCAAAGCGCGTAGGTAGGTATGTTCTACTAGCGCCTAAAACCAAGATTCCAACATTTTGTCGCATAAAATCGTATCTAACAATCATATTAAACATATAAATTATATAAAAAGCACATTATCAGAAAGATAAATGATTGATGAACTTATTAATATTTTTTTAAATCGATTAATTGATATTTTTACATAAAAAAGTGGTTTTAGTTGCTTATGGTGTAGATTTATCAAGTCCGCATGGAGTGGTAAACACGATAACTTTTGAAAATATCAATTGTTTAACTCAATATAATTTTTATTCTCTTCATCTATCATGTGAGAAGCCATGGAATGTAAATGGCAGTTTAATTTTGTTTTGTTTAGTTATAATAAATTTTTTTCGGCTGCAAAATGTCGAAATTTTCGGTGTTTTAGCAGCCTTGTATTAATTTATTTTACTAAATACACTTTGCTCTGCCTTACTTCCTACTTACTACGCGCTCGGCCGCCGTCGTGAGTGGATTACTGTATCGTTTGCTTACAGCAGCGGTAATATGCAGCAAAAATATCGATCGCTGTAGAATTACAAAATATTCCAAAAACAAAATTTGATACATAATTGACCAAGTTTATTATTTTTATAATCACAGATTTTTATTATAATATTTTGTCGCTAAAAGTACGTAGCATTTATATATAAATACACTTATATGTACCGGCAGGCGAAGTGTAAGGCGTCCCCCCACTAGATGGAGTCACGACCTGGTAAGTCATGCAGGAAGTCAATGGATGCAGGTGGCTCGTTACCGTGCTTTGTGGCATTCCTTGGAGGAGACCTATGTCCAGCAGTGGACTTGTGAAGGGCTGTAATGATGATGATGAAGATGATACGTCTTGGACTATATGGAGTAATCTGAAGGTGTACTTCGGTGAATGCTACTGGAACTCCTCGAAGAGTAGAACTAGGTGTGCCGAGTTTGGCTTCGTTTTGTTAGTTATGATGAGAACTTACCTCCGGACTTGATAGAATGACCTGAAAGTGTACTTCGGTGAATGCTACTGGAACTCCTCTAAGAGTAGAACTAGGTGTGCCGAATTTGGCCTCGTTTTGTTTCCTTTTACATTTTTAACAGGCATAGGATCGTCATAATAAATTAAAAAATATATATATTTTTGCTTATCAACGACGTAACCGACAACTGTCCTTATTATGGCGTATTTAAAAAATTGGAATAAACTATTTACAACTAAATTACGCAAGTAGTCCCAATATCTAATATTGGTACCTCAAAATGGAATCCGTTTCTCTTGTGGGGATGTGAATAACGAACACACCACATATTAAATAACTTACGTTCACAAGGTAAATTCAAAGTAGCGGATCGGAGCGCGTATAAGCGGCCTGACGGCGTCGGGTGATTGGATCGACTAGCAAGGCGAGAAAAACTGAACTGGTTGTCCCGCGCAGTCGAGGGCTTCCGAAGATTGCCAAACGGTCACGGGTCAACGGGCCACATTCTTTATGCATAGACGAGCACGTTTTCTTAAAATATTTCTTACACTTATTACCTGTTCTTGAGCACTTTTAACTTCTGTTAACGCAGCAATAATTTTACTGTGGCGGTCTTATATATTGTCTAATAATTTTCGTATGGCCGCATTGACGTAAACACGACTCTTTATACACAGATAAAACACTAACGGTGAAAGTTCCCGCGAGTTTGCAGATTATAGTATAGGGCCTCCGTGCGCAATCCACCTATCTACATATTCACTATTTAAGTTATCGCTCACCGCACTTGAATGGTTTGAATATCTGTCAATTGTTCTTCAATTGGTAGGTTAATTACGACACGTACGTTAATTTTTGCCTCGGTAAAGACTCACTTTAATATATTTGCACACCACGTAAATTTTCATTGCTTAAAATGTAATATATCACCATTTAATAGTTTCATAGTATCCGCGGTTCGAATATTTTGTTACGTCATTGGTATCGAAGCGTACGTAATGAGGTCACGGTCAACACTGTCAGCTGTTGGCCGGGCGAGCGGACGTTGATACTTAACGGTGTAACGGTAAGTATAAGGGGCAGGTGCGGGAAGTTGCGCGACAAGATACCTTACCGAGCGACCCTTACGAATGTGTGCGTGCGTAAAATAGTATGCGTCAGATATTTATGAACGACAATCAGTTAAAATAATGCGTTACCACGCATTTTCAATTTAAAAGATAAAAATGGCATAATATATGAGATTTTTTAAATTAATTTTGCTTCACCATTTGCCTGTATTACTTATTCTGAACCTTCTCTGAAAATTTGACCCGTAATTGCAAAATAACCCTGTATAATGTTCATTGACAGTTGATATTATTATTATCCGGCAAATTGTGTGTAAAATCTTGCGTTGCGCTGTACAAACAATTGTATTTCGATTTTAGTTGGCTTACATGTTCATTCATATACAAACTCTAGAGTAATAATACCTAGTATTGGCTACTCTATGTTTGTGATGGGAAAACGCAAACGAAGTTATTTGGGAGTAAGACCAAAGAGTAAAATTATTCCAGGGTTAGTTACTTTAGTATAACCAGGCCTGTCCCACTACGCGCTTTAGGCATGAAAATATACTTACACTGCGCAGCCGTCTACAAGAGGCTAATTCAGTAAGGTTGTCACGCGCGCGCTCGAGTCTTATGTAAACAAAAAAAATATATTTTTCTCTTTTATGTATTTAGGCACTTTTGATATTTGAGTTTTTATTCAAGTATGGCCACTCAAAAGCCTAAAGATACTGCATAGCATACGGGTGCTTAAATAACAATAGGAATGTCGACTCTTAATTATTTACTGTTCCTAAGGATATCGAAAGGTAAGATATTATTATTAATAGGTAGATCTAGATAATTAGGTACTTAGTTAATGACGCCATGGTTACAGATTTATTATTTGATTAGCGATCCGACCACAGATTGGCGGTTTTCGATCTTTTCGCGTATAATGTCAATGACCGTGGTATTATACGTGGTAGAGCCATTCTGCAGCAATATTAATTATATAGTTGTAGCACGAACGGGTCGGCTTGACCGGGGAAGGACCACGCTCTAACAGAATACCAGCGTAAAATAACAGCTTAATGCTGCTGTGTTTCGTATGGTGAGCTCTACACTCACCGGACCGGACTCAACCGGAGACCCTTTTTATTGGAAAAGAGGCATTCCATCTTAGTCCTCACGGCTGACAATGCATCTGCATTTTGATTCGCAAACGAGGACAGATGTAGATGACTATGGGCCACAGCAACAACGTACCAACATGTGGACTGTGTGCTCGCTTGTCACCCTTATCCTATAAAAAAATGACCTTAAAAATCATTCAGTGTAAGTAGACCTCCCAGTACTAGTGACATCCTACTAATGCAAGATCAGCATGTACTGGATTTGGGACATAATAGATAATAATATAGTACATATTATTAGTTAAACACTTACGTGGTCGATAAAAAAAGAGATTGAAAATAGGAGCACTTCTCATTGCCACTCTTTCATTAATAATGCTGCCGCGTGTCGCATGTTTGTAAATAGCAAAAAATATGAAACGGAAAATGGTAAGTAGGTAAATAATCTGAGTTTCAAAGACGTTCACGTTGTTATAATCTTAATTTTTCTCGATGTTGCATATTAAACTTTCTCACATTGAACAATAATATTCTTATTATCAGCAAATTACTAATACATTGCATAACACCTCGGTGTATTTTACTACCAACTAATATCAAAGAATTCAATTTGTTTTCTCATAACACCTAACCCTACAGTAGGAGCGGCCTTGACAAAGGCGCGTAACGGTCTAAGTGATACAGACTCTCGCACGCGGACGTAAGGTGCATTTTGATTTAATACGCGCGCCGCAACAATCGGTAGGCTATTTTAACGAAGGTCGCTTGGGCGATGCGTACCAAGTATTATGAACATTAGCAACGTTGTAGTTAGGTTTAAACTCGCAAGTTTGCTATCAGAGAGTGATTCTTCTTTACTTGTACTATTATCTATTCTGTGGTATAACATGGTATTTGGTCGAATCCACCCTAAGACGGATAATTTTTCGACTTATAATAAAATTTCGTTTGACAAATGTCAACATTTACTAATCAACAACCATAACAAAATGAGGTTCTGTCTTGCTTCATACCGGTGAGGAAACGATGTAATAATTCTGCAGGTATCTTACACCAATGCAATGATAAAATATTCTTTATCCCAAATGAAAAGAAATTGACCCATAAGGAATTAACGCAAGTTCTAAAATGAAATTACATAACTAAAAATATACAAAATTAGCTTTTCGCTCAGTGGTGTTCGTGCGTCCATGTCGTAATGTCTAGACAGTCATGACCCACGTTTACTATGAGATCGCATAATACTAAGATTTTAAATTATACTAAAGGTGTTTCAAAAAGTGAAAACCGCTCAAACAATCTCTCTTTAAACAAAACACAAAAGCTCAAATACCAATTTTTATCGATTCACCTTTTAAGGGATAAATAGTGGCATATTTTGTATAGTTCTAAAATGTGTACTATCCATAATTATCATAATTTCGTTTGGTACCTTGCAAGTTATAAACCATTTTTCCACGTAAACTTTGTACCCTCGTCTTAACACTTTATGGTTAGGTTTTCGGTAAATTAATTAAATGTGTATTTCATTATTTTAACATAAAGATAATTGTACCAATTTTCAAGTTACATTCATTATTTAATAAATTTTCACCAAACAAATATGAACGCGCCCAGTAAAATTAAAAGTATCGTACAAACTGTAACACCCTAGGTCACCCTCTGGGGGTTGAATTTTTTAAAACCCTTCCTTACTGGATATTTACGTAATAAAAAGAAGCTATTGTCCCAATCTCACGCTTCCACGTCCAGCGGCTTTGACTGTGCGCCTTTCCATTCTTATCAATAATTTTCATACAAACTTTGCACCCTCGTTTCAGAACCTTGAGGGTAAAGTTTTGAAAAAATAAACAATGGAAATTTTATTATTTTAAATCAAGAGTATTTGCATCATTTTGAAAATTAAAGAACACCTTAATTATTTTTTCTCCATACTAATTTGAACACCCTCTGGCACTCTCTGTTTTGTTTAACTTTTCTTAAATACATTTTTAATTATTTAATTACAGCTTTTCGGATAAAATATAGCCTAGATTCCTTCTGGCATTGCTCTCTATCTGTTCGTAAAGTTTCATCACAATCGGTTCAGCCATCTCGACAACAGACAGACAGACAGACAAATTGGTTATTTATGTATGCAAATAACTCCTCGAGCTTAATAAAAGCCAGTTACTTTAATATTACATACAGACACATTAATTTTATTTATATGTACCTATAGATTAAAGTGATGTGTTGTTCCAGTTCTCACAAACAGCACCTGTTCACAAGTATGACTCATGTGGCAACCATCACTCTCATCGACCTTAACGGCTAATGAGTTGATGGCTACCATGCTTGTTCTATTACCGTTACGGCCTATCAAAGGCCACTGCTGAACATAGGCCTCCCTCATAGATTGCCTCATAGGGGCGATATTTGCCATAGCTGCCACGCTTAGCAAGCGGGTTGCCGGGTGCTGTCCATCTGCTGGTATATTTCCCCACGGTATGATATGGGGTAGTGGATATTCGTACATAATACATCTTGTTCCAATATAATTCATAAAATAATTGTACAAAATAATAGTAAAGTTTTATGTTTTTAAAATAATCCCTCTGCTGGTTTTTCTCAAGACAGAGCTAATTTACAAAACCAGTAGAAAATAATGAATTTCCAAATATTTTAAAATGAGTTATGTAATGATCTATATTAAATAAAATATATTCTATTATTTTCTAGAATTATCTTCAATAAGTATGCTTGAAGTTGGTGGAGACTGGAGAGGGCTATGCTTAAAGTTTCACTGCGCGGTATAATTTGTAATGAGGATATTCCGCATTAGAACCAGAGTAACTAACATAGCATTTACCTATTTAATAAAATAAGAATCTTCAAAATTGGGTCTTAATGACGCATCCACGACTTCTGCCACCAGTGCGGTGTCACTTAAAAATGAGGCGTAATATTTGACAGATTTCATAGCGGGAAAGTTCATTTGTCCGAAAAATTTAAAAGTTAATGTTTCTTTCATACTATTAGTTATATTTTATATTATTTAAATTAAAAATAAATAAAGCAAACCACAGATATTCATAGAAGTAGAAAATTTTCAAAAAGATTTAAAAATGTGCAAAAAACTTATAGAGCAAACCTGTATGAGGCATTCTTTTGTGTATTAACATAATACTCAGAAACTGTTAAAGTTTTATTTAAAACTAACTTCTTAATTTAATCACATTGTGTAACAAAAAAAGAATTAAACATATTGAATAAATTTATCATAACCAATTCATTCCCAACTATCCACGATTTCATACCTAACCGATTTATATTAAATTATTCGTGTTAATGCCATCTAGCGTCTATCTTATGTACCAATTTGAGAGTCAATAAATGTTTGTTCGATAATTGACTTTACCTATCGAATGAAGTAGATGGCGCTATTAAAAAACATTTTTATTTGAAAGAAAATAATCTCTTGAATTATTACACTAAAATTAAGGCGCTGCGCAAACCTAGACATATTTTATGACGCACTTGTGGTTGTAACTGATCATATTAAATAAATCATTTGCCGTGAAATATTTTTTATTTTATTTTTCATTTCTGTTGAAGGTTTCATTTCACCGCGTGTGAACTGGAAAAAAACACATTCTTTTTTTATTTAAAATTTGAAAAATCTAAGTAAACTTTAAATGGAAAACAAACCAAGTTTTGAGACACTAATAAAAGTAGCGAATTCAAATTTCAGGTTATAATAATTTACTGATGATGGTATCAAGTACCCAAATGTACATATTCGAAATACAGATAAGGGACGCCATCTTACATCTAATTATATTTGGCTGTAAACGGATTTTTCAATTATTTGTTTTATTAAATAGGCAATAAAGTTAATAATGTTAATGCTTAAATTAATAAATAGTAAAAGACAGGTAAACATATAATCTGTTCGCTAAGATAGTGTCGGTACACCCGGAGGCGCACTTATTAATTTGCTTTTATTTTATTACGTTTTTACTGTGTTTGTGAAATAAATGTTTTTCTATTCTAAGGTGGAGGACAGAGTGCAGAGTTGGCACGTGAATATTAGAGGAAACATGAAAGATAAGACGAATGAGTTGATTGAAATAATGAAAGAAAGAGAATTAGATGTCGTGTATGTCAGAGACCAAACGGAAGGGCAGTGGTACTGAAGAGCCCCTGGTGGGGCGTTAGCTCTATGGTCAGGAGTCCCGGAGAGCGAGAGCGCCCGCCAGGAGTGGGGGTGCTGCTGTCGTCTGGTTGGTCGATGTTATGACTGAATATAAGATTGTGAACTCAAGACTACTCTGGGTTCGCTTTAAATTGGGACTGACGAAGTTATTCCTTTGGCTGTTTATGCGCCGGTAGCTTCGTCGTCCAGGGCTGAGCTGGAGGAGTTTTGGGAGAATGTAAGAGAAGTTCTAGATTTGGCTAGGGAAAACGAAAGAATTGTTGTATGTGGTGATTTGAATGGATGGTTGGTACCGCTCGACCAGGGTACGAGTCGGTGCTGGAAAGTTTGGCGATAAAAGAGTTAATGATGCTGGCAAGCTTATACTAGCGGTATGCAGGAAAGGGTCTTCTTGTGACAAACACTATGTTTAATCACAAGAAAATCCATATGTATACTAGAGAAAGTAAGAATGAGAGAAGTATGATCGATTTGTTCCTGGTGGATGACCGACTGCGAAAACAGGTGATGGATACGCGAGTGTTCAGGGTGCTGACCTAGGAACGGATCACTATCTAGTGATCACTAGATTTAGGGTTTGTTCGCGGGTTGGCGCTACCGGACGGCGGTAACAGAACCGCATCGGTCTGTCGCATCCGAAGTTGGAAGCTTCAGGAAGCGGATACTAGGACAAATATCATGCGAGGGTAGCCGAAAAGCTTGACACCATCGATGGCAGAAATGAATGTGGAGAGAACATGGCAGAACCTTAGGGATGGAATGGTAAGTGCAGCGGAAGAAGTATGTGGAACAATAAAAGAGGCAGTAGTAAAAGAAGAGATGCATGGTGGAATGATGAAGTGAAAGAAGCTGTAAAGAAGAAGAAGAAAGCATGGTTAGACTACTTGGCCTCTAGTAATGATAAGGATATGAGAGAGAAGATGAAAGGAAGATATAAGCTGCAGAAAGTTCACACGAAAGCATTGATTGAGGAAATGCGTGAAAAGTGTAGAATGGAAGGGATTAAAGGTTGTCGCACAACTTTAGGGAGAACTCCAAACTCTTCTGGAAAGAGGTTGGAAGGACCCGAAGTGGTGCGACGGCTTAAGAATGAACAAAGTGCTTTGAGAACTAATGACGTCCTCACAGAAAAATCGGACGTCATGCAGCGATGGAGCGAATTTAGAGAAATGTATGCGTGTGATGATCTTAGTGAGGATCCGGGATGACTCCGTGACTGGTACGCCAGACCTGGACCTCGATGACGCTGAGGTCATCAGTATGAAAGAGATTGAACGCGATTCGAAGTTTGAAATGTGGTAAGGCCGCGGGACTAGACAGAGTTACTGCTGAAATGATCAAGTATGGTGGGCCTCGCGTCTGGGACAGCTTTCATCTGCTGTGCAATTTGTGCTGGCGGACGGGGACGTCCCGGATGATTGGCGATCCGCAATCATTGTGCCTTTATATAAAGGTAAAGGTTCATTTTGACTGCGGGTGCTATCGGGCGATCAGCCTGACCAGTTTAGCAAGTAAAGTATACTGAAGGTTTTGACGCGTAGATGCAAGAGAAATCGGAAAGATTTCATGGGAGGCTCAATGCGGATTTAGACCTGGAAGAGGATGCACGGATCAAATATTTTCTCCGCATAATAAAGCCAGTTACTTTAATATTACATACAGACACATTAATTTTATTTATATGTACCTATAGATTAAAGTGATGTATTGTTCCAGTTCTCACAAGCAGCACCTGTTCAAAAGTATGACGCATGTGGCAGCCATCACTCTCATCGACCTTAACGACTAATGAGTTGATGGCTACCATGCTTGTTCTATTACCGTTACGGCCTATCAAAGGCCACTGCTGAACAAAGGCCTCCCTCATAGATTGCCTCATCAGGGCGATATTTGCCATAGCTGACACGCTTGGCAAGCGGGTTGCCGGGTGCTGTCCATCTGCTGGTTTATTTCCCCACGGCATGATATGGGGTAGTGGATATTCGTACATAATACATCTTGTTCCAATATAATTCATAAAATAATTGTAAAGTTTTATGTTTTAAAATAATCCCTCTGCTGGTTTTCTCAAGACAGAGCTAATTTACAAAACCAGTAGAAAATAATGAATTTCCAAATATTTGAAAATGAGTTATGTAATGATCTATATTAAATAAAATATATTCTATTCTTTTCTAGACTTATCTTCAATAAGTATGCTTGAAGTTGGTGGAGACTGGAGAGGCTATGCTTGAAGTTTCACTGCGCGGTATAATTTGTAATGAGGATATTCCGCATTAGAACCAGAGTAACCAACATAGCATTTACCTATTTAATAAAATAAGAATCTCCAATTTTGGGTCTTAATTACGCATCCACGACTTCTGCCACCAGTGCGGTGTCACTTAAAAATGAGGCGTAATATTTGACAGATTTCATAGCGGGAAAGTTCATTTGTCCGAAAAATTTAAAAGTTAATGTTTCTTTCATACTATTAGTTATATTTTATATTACTTAAATTAAAAATAAATAAAGCAAACCACAGATATTCATAGAAGTAGAAAATTTTCAAAAAGAGTTAAAATGTGCAAAAAACTTATAGAGCAAACCTGTATGAGGCATTCTTTTGTGTATTAACATAATACTCAGAAACTGTTAAAGTTTTATTTAAAACTAACTTCTTAATTTAATCACATTGTGTAACAAAAAAAGAATTAACCATATTGAATAAATTTATCATAACCAATTCATTCCCAACTATCCACGATTTCATAGCTTACCGATTTATATTAAATTATTCGTGTTAATGCCATCTAGCGTCTATCTTATGTACCAATTTGAGAGTCAATAAATGTTTGTTCGATAATTGACTTTACCTATCGAATGAAGTAGATGGCGCTATTAAAAAACATTTTTATTTGAAAGAAAATAATCTCTTGAATTATTACACTAAAATTAAGGCGCTGCGCAAACCTAGACATATTTTATGACGCACTTGTGGTTGTAACTGATCATACGCCCGGAGGCGCACTTATTAATTTACTTTTTATTTTATTACGTTTTACTGTGTTTGTGAAATAAATGTTTTGACGTGACAACGTCTTATAAATTGGTTTGCCGGGTGACACTTCAAGAAACTGCGTTACGCTCCGCTCACGTTATGCGCTCACAATGAGAGCGAGTGAGAGGCACGCGTCCTTCCACTCGGGCATGGTTAGCCCGCCTAAGAGCGAGAGAGAGACAGACATAATAAAATTATTTTACCACTCAAAGTCGTTGTCACGTAAAACTTTCGCCCGTATACCGACTTTACAGGCAACCAATTTTTTTCTATTCTAAGAATAAAATAGAATACTATTTTATTATTATGGTTATTGTAATAAAATACGAATATAAATAATAAACACAAGTTAGGTAGCAAAAAGCTTTCACTACGGCGCTTCGTTTTAAAATGCCAAATTCTGCTGCGGGCGTACGCTGTGCACGCGGTGACCTTTGATGTCGCGTCGGCGCCTTTGACAAGATGCGGCACATGCCAAGGCGGCACGACACAAAGGCGACCGTATCTATGCTGACAGATTATACAACATTCATTCATAGTAAAAACAGTACAGACACCGTGTAGTGGCAGTATAAGAATATCCACTAGCCCATATCGTTCCGTGTGTGTCGTAACAGGCGACAGAGGGAAACAAACTACAGGAGTTGGGCAGCAACGTCTTCCTAAAAACTACAGAAAAATCTGTGGTTGCCAACTCGCTTGTCAAGCGTAATATTTATGGCAAAATCCCCACAATGAGCAATCTATGGGGTAGACATATGTTCAGCAATGGACTTTTGATAGGTAAAGATAGTTAAAACTCAAGCTAATCAAGCGTTAAGCAATGATTATTTATAAATAGGGCTGTAAATGTTTAAATTTGTTTTACGGTTGGTGGCGAAAACTTGTTTCATTTTGCTACCAAACAACATTAATCTTCTAAACTTCTCGCTAAGAATAACTGAAAGAGTAACCGTTTAACCACTTTAAATAATTTACACTCAATCTATTTTTACAACGGAAAACGCCGAGGTGAGAGAACTCTCCCGCCGCCGTTCGCCGCGTAAATCTAATTCATACGCTAAAAACTCCGTGAAGTTTTTCCAACGGCTTCTCAACTTATTCAATTACCCACACTCGCCCCTTTTGCTTCCGCAATGAATATCGTTGTTAGGGTTGAAATTGGACGGTATTTAGGTAACTGATGTTTAATTTGATCACTTATTTTTATTATAATTATTTCTATTATGAGATTAATGCAGTAGAACCAGAGTAACCGACATAGCCCAAAGAATTAGTAAGCTGAAGTGGCAATAGGTTGGCCATATAGCTCGAAGAACCGACAAAAGTTTCTCGAGTGGCAGTCTCGTACCGGTAAACGAAGTGTAGAGCGGCCACCCGCTACATGGAGTGATGATCTGGTAAGACAAGAAGGAAATCGATGGATGCAGATGGCTTAGGACCGTGTACTTATGTTCAGCAGAGGGCTTATGAGGGGCTGTAATGATGATAATGATGACTTTTTCAAGAAACTCTGTACTTCTAACGTATGAACCGTTAGAATTTTTTTATCCTAGTTATTTCCAGTATTTTCTTAGGACATATTCTACGTTTTTTCTAAATGACACCTTATATGTATAAACGTATCTAAACTATTGACTATTTGAGTTGTTACAGAACGGAGTTTTAGGCCCAACGTAACAAAGCTTCAAACTGAGTAAATAACTAATTAATGGCTTTTTTGACATAGAATAGGGGTTACAAACGAGCACACCGTCCACTTGATGGTAAGTTGATGTTGTGTGTGTGTGAGGCACATAGACATCTACATTTATCCTCAATTAAGAATCAAACTGCAGATGCGTTATCACCCCTGAAGACTAAAATGGAATGCCTTGTTTCCAGTAAAAAGGGTCTCCGGTTCTCTACACTCAGCATACGAAACACAGCAGCATTAAGCTGCTATTATTGTAACGCTGGTATTCTGTAAGAGGGTGATCCTACCCTAGTCGAGCTGACCCATTCGTGCTACAGCCATAATATAACGGTAGCGCGACTCTGTCACTTTGAGATTTTAAACAATCAAAGACAAATATTTTATGCGAACGAAGTCACCGGCACAGCTAGTATTATTAACGAACCGTTATTCGACACCCATTGTTTGATGTTTCATAGCAAACTTTTATGAAAACTTACATGAACCGACTATTGATTGACAATAACTTACAGTTATTTTTAATAACCTACAGTTATTGTCAAATAACAGTTTACTGTTTTACGTGGTAGAGCCACGCTACAGCTATATTATTGCTGCAGCACGAATGGGTCGGCTCGGCCGGGAAGGACAACACTCTCACAGAATACCAGCGTGAAATAGCAGCTTAATGCTGCTGTGTTTCGTATGGTAAGAGTGGAGAGCCGGAGACCCTTTTCATTGGAAACGAGGCATTCCATCTTAGTCCTCAGAGGTGACAACGTATCTGCATTTTGATGTTTTTTATTTGAGGATATTTTAAAAACTATAAAATAAAATAAAAATGATATTTAAGCTAATACAACTCATTTTATCGTGCGTAATTTCGCGTTTCAATTCATCACTCCGTGCCGGGTGACTAAGGCTGTTGCAGAACGCCCAAAACGGTGCTATAATAAATTCTGTTTGTTTTAAACTTGACCTCCACCCTAGGAATTTCTCCTGTAACGTGGAGGCAGTTTACACACATAAATTGCTCAAGGACAAACATCCTTACCCTGAACAATTGTTTGTAGGGCATACAAAAACTTGTTTTAAAAAAAATCATCAGAATCGGACGAGCCAGTTTCGAGTTTTAGCAAGACTAACGGACAGCAATTGATTTTTATATATAGAGAAGATAGATAATTACATAATACTTATTGGAAGTCAATTTTTCACATACAATGATACAGAGTTGATCTGAGTCATATTAATTTAATACATCGTAAGGAAATATTTCGAGGGCATATAAAATCCGCTGATTGGCACTGGCAAAGCTCGTCCATCTTAGTTCTCAAAGGTGAAACGTATCTGCATCCTTCTTTATTTGAAGTTGTGTCCTGCAATAGCCACGTAACATCAGGTGGACTGTAAGTTCCTTTGTCACTTCTGTTTTATAAAAAACTGGCTAAGTGCGTGTCGGGTCACGCACAATGTAGAGGTAGGGTTCCGTAGTTGCCCGTCACAATACGTGGGTATTCTTGATAATGAGCATAATAAGTAAGTTCGACTAAAAATGGGGCCAAATAGGAAGATTGTAACTGAAGGACTTACTTTGAAATCAGACTGTATAGGGAGTGGTATTCAAAAAATATTAAAAATACTTTTCGATTTTGAAAACAATACTCTATCTATCTCGCAAATGAAAAAGTAAAGCTAATTGTAGTAATGTATATAAATTGATTTCTTCATAAAATGTTTATTTTTAACAGTTTACAATAACATTACATAGCTCAGATGGTTAGCTCTCGCTGTAAGTTTCACAGTACGCGAGCAACCCGGGTTCGATCCCCGCCGGCACCAATGAAATTGTTAATTGCAATTTTAAGTGCTGATTTACCACGTGCTCGGCGGTGAAGGAAAACATCGTGAGGAAACCTGCATGTCTGAGAAATAAGAAAAAAAAATATTTCGAAGACATGTGAAGTTTGCCAACACGCATTGGGGCAGCGCGGCGGACACTTCCTTGCCCTAAAAACCCTCTCAGAAATGAGAGGAGGCCCTGTGCCCCAGCAGTGGGACGTAGTATATAGGTTGTAACTTTAGTTATAATGCAGATGGTTTTAGGTCATTTTCTATGGATTTGTAACGAAAATTTTACTGATCCAAGTGCATTTTATAACTTGGTCGACTATTACTCGTTCACCTCTTAATTCTACTTACCTGTTATAGTTATCCTATTAACTTCATAATATATACTATTATGTATACTTTAACATTTCCATATACAGCCGTTTAGTTGGTAGAGGTTTGGGGGCATGACTCTAATGAAAAATACCAATTTAAAGCTAAGTATTTCGCAAACGGACCCCTGAATCGAAAAGATGTTGTTCCACACCCCAGTGTTTTTGAAAGACCTATCCAACGATACCCCACATGATGTAATAGACGGGTAAAAAAATCATCCTCCATTTACTTGTACAGGAAGTACCCAAAATAAAAATGTTTTTTTAAGATTTAATGTCAGAGTTTTCTAGGCGTGATTAATATCTATAACTATGCCAAATTACAGATTTGTAGCACCTAGGGTCTACGAAACTATAAGGGTTCCTTGTTGTGTAACTACGGAACCCTAAAAAACTAACCATTGCCCCCGCATCGCCTGAATCGAATCTATTAATGAGGCGTTATTTAGATTTAAGATAATTAAAGTCAAGTTTACGTTTTTTCATCTTTAAGTTTTTCTGATAAAATACAGCCTATATACCTATTTTAAATTACTCTCTATCTGTTCGTAAAGTTTCATCTCAATCGGTTCAGCCATTCCGGGGATTAGCCCGGACAGACAGACAGACAAACAGTTAAAATGGTTATCTATGTCTTAATAGCATGCAAATAACCCCTGCTAGCTTAATAGAAACCAGTTGTTTCAATATTACTGGCAGACAGTCCAATTTTATTTATATTTATACTCTATAGATAAACTACTTTAAACTTTATAAAAAAGATTTTACGTTCCTTTTGCGTCAGTTTGTAATTGCTAGTTTGACGAATCACTTTTCACCTAGCTCAAAAGGTTTAAAAATCGCTCAAACTGCACAACCGGCCAGATAGCAAACAAGAATTAGTTCAGACTGGACCAAAATTGCATCACTAATACAAGTTCGAGGGTAATTTCGGCAACAATCAAACCGACAAGACATTTGGATTGTTCCAAATGTCTTGTCGGTTTGATTTGGATTGTTCCAAACTATCCGAAGCGACCCTTCGGTTAAATACTAACCACTGAATCAGGGAGGAAAGTATGCCGCGAATCTCGGAGTATTCAAGCGTGATGAATGAATTTCAGTAATTCATTCTTGGGGCAATGTATACGCTATTACAACAAAGTCCCAAAAAATAAACAAGGTATCTCTATTACCAAGTTTAAATATATAATTAAACAAAAACTGAATAAAAAGGGTTATTATAATATAAATGAATACAAGGTTGATAATAACCCCTGGGAATGAGGTGGTCGCTTCCAAGCTGTTTCTAAAATAAATTTTGTAAATAGTTTGTAACCATTGATATTGTAAAATTTATTTAAAAAAAGTCCCGCTGGGTTTCTTGCTGGTTCTTCCCAGGACAGAGGTTTTTTTTCCGAACGAGTGGTAAAGTAAAGTAAAAAAATGACTTTCAATAAGAATTACATGTAATCAATATTTAATAAAAATTATTCTATTCTATTCTATTATTTAAATACTTATTGTTGAATAAAAATAAATTTATGGATTTTATCGCGCTTAATTTTAACTTTTTAATTCTCGACGTTTCGGTCACGGGGGGACTGAGGTGTTTGACGTCCCGATGTCACAGTTAGCCCGGCTACCTTCAGTTTTTGAATATTAATTTTTGATCCGATCTACACATAACGAGCTTACAGTATCTTGAAGTCTTGCAGTGGTATGTTTGAGTCTGGATTTAATTTTATTAATTGTAGGATCCCATGCAGATGGTAGCACCCATCCTTCTTCTCTATTGAAATTAGGACGTTTTTTTTTAATTTCAATAGCCTCGCGAATCATCCTTGGTAATGTGTTCTTTTGCCAGGATTTGTGGTCTACCAAATCTGATGTAATGTGTGTGTGTGTGTGTGTGTGTGTGTGCAGAACATCTTTATTTTCAGAACTGTCTCTGCTATAGTGCTCAATATATTTAAGACCAAGGATTCAGGAAGAGCTATTTCTCTGATTTTTGAGATTTTTCCTAGCATCATTTAAGTATTTATGGCGCGAAACTAACTCTTTCGCCAAATGCGCTCTCCCTTACTCTGCTACATTTATGCAATATTTCGCATCAAGTACTAGTAGTAAGTACTAACTACAATTATGTTCATCAACATACCAACCATATTCATCTAAGACAAGGGGTTCAGCTACCTTATAAGAGAGATGATATTAAAGATGGTAAAAACTAATTAGCTAAGATCCGCGTAATAAAATAAAATGACATATCTTACGTAGCTTTAAGAGCACCTCCCGTCCTCCCTCAATTGACTCCCAACACCACTACACTCGGGAAGACACACCACAGAGAAGGCGGGAGGTGCTAATTTTATTTTATTACGCGGATCTTAGGTAATTAATTTTTAACATCTATAATATAATGGATTTACGCAAAGTAACGTCTGATTCTATTAATTATCTCGACATGATGTTTAAAACCTAAGTATAGTGGGAAGCTCAGAGGCGTTAATGTATATTTTAAAGTAATAAAAACACGACAATCGATATCGTAAGTTAAAGCCGCGTATCGATTACGCGCTCCAAGAGGTCGAACATTGGCGTGCGCTCCAGCCGCGCGAAATGGAGCCTTGGAGCGCGCGCCAAATTGTTCGTTGGAGCGCTCGAACATGGAGCGGTAGCGATCAAAGTAGTTTAAATTGTGGCGCGCGCGCCATTTGAGACGTTTGTTTTCATCATTCGTGTATTCGTTGCGTTCCGAGCTATTGATAACCAAACTTGCCGTAAATTAATACAATTATATAGTTTAAAAGATCTGCTGTGGAATAGCAAAAGTAGTTTTCACCATAATAAAGCGCTCAGAGAAGATGCATGGAACTATGAAAGCGGCAGCTGTTCGTACACGACCGACATCCATGTTGAACGGTCAAACACTGGAGCGGCTGCCGCGCGCACTTGGAGCGCTTAGTTGACACACTTCGAACATTTGGAGCGCGTTCCACGGAGCGGACTGGTCGGCCCGGTCATTCATGGCGCGCGCGCCAGGAGCGCGTAATCGATACGCGGCTTAACGTTTGGCAACATTTAAGGCGAGGATTTCCTCCCTTCTCCACTGCATGCATATTTGTCCTGCACGAAGTACTCGTAATCGTGCAACATTCGGTGTAGAAAAAGTTACTTTATTTGAAATGTTGTTGCTTATTATCAGAAAAGGATCTAAATAAATAGCCTATGAAGAATCTAATTAGATAACATACCTTTCATATTATCGGAAAATATTATACGGTTATCGCTTCTAAAAACGAGAACTCGATTGTCTATGTTTTTTCCCGGCAATTAAATTAGACTTTTTTTATCTCGATTAATATTAATTATTAAAAAAAAAACATTCGATGAAAATTGTTTGCCACATCATGAGTACAGCAAAGGAGTGGAATAAGTTGCCAGCATCTGTCTTTCCATCCGATTACAGTGTGGGTGTCTTCAAGGCAAGACTGAATAGGCTATTGTTAAGTCAGTGCGCTTCACCATCTTCGGCTACATCACCACTTACCATCAGGTTGGATAGTAGGCAAGTGCTGGCTTAGAATAGTAAAAACAATTTTAAAAAACATGTCTGCAGTTCACACGCGGTAAAAGAGAAACCTTTAGAAAAGGAGACCGAGAAGAAAACACTATCAGAAACATAGATTTAGTAACTAACTAACGTTAGATCAGAAAAGATACTACGATAGAAGGAAACACTGTATACTGTATTCTATCTCATTCTCTCGCAGGCTAAATCCTATAGATGTATGTATGTGTGTCTCTTTTAAGTGTCGCTTTTTCGTTTAATCGAGTTTCAAATCACAACGATTCTAAAGATGGTATCACTTCAAAAAAATTATGAAGTGTTTCTTGTATGCGCATATTTTTTCCGAGCATACACTATTTCAAGAAGTATCAATACTCGCGCGTCGAAATTGTGTTTAGAATACGATATTTTGTCCAACCTGGCCTTAACGAGCGATTTTGAAACGGAAATGCCCTTCCCACGCCGCGCCCGCGACTTTATGCCGTTCACTATACAAGCATGTATGTAGGTAGATAGATGTTTTGAAAACCTCCCTGCACAGATGGCGTTGGAATAAATACTACTTAAAAAAGTGTGCTTATTTTGACCTACTAACCAACAATAGTGAACAAGCAGTTGTCACTATCTAATGGGAGACACCCTACACTTCGCTTACCGGCTTGTTATTTCACGCTAGTATTCTGTGAGAGTGTGGTCCTTCCCCGGTAGAGCCGACCCATCTAAGCTACAACCTTGATATGACTGCAGCGTGGCTCTACCACGTACAAAGCCATTTGACATTTCTGGCGTTTCTCACATTGATTATCCTACGCCGTTAACACGCAGCTAATTAAGATGAAATCACTTATTTATTTATGTAGGATTGAGGTTTTAAAATGAGCTAGTTGTCGCCTAGTGGGCGAAATCGACCACAATTCATAAAATTTTTAAGTTTGTGTTTTAAGCAAGCTGAATTTTACTTTCGACTGCATATAAAAACACAGACATCTCATATGCAAAAATCTATATAAATAAAAATCAATTGCCGCATGTATGCCGCATATTTGAGAACGGCTAGAAAGATTTTGATGAAATTTTTTGTGTATTTTTGAGTGGGTACCTGGATGGTTTAGATTCACAATTGGACCAGGTAGGTGGCACTGTTGTCAAGATCCAGAAATCACCCCTGCGAAGCCTAGGCAGGTCACAGCAAGAAATTCAGCGGGATTATATTTTTTATAGACATATGTAACTCTACAATAATTTTGTACAATATTTTTTATAGAACCAGCATGGTAGCGATCTCTTCATTCCCTGGAGTTGTTTTCATTAATGTATTCCTTAATATTAAACTACCTATTTCGTACAAGTTTTTATTTTCTTCAAAACTTTTAATCAACAAGATTGACAAAATTTGATCATTTTCTGGGATTTTGTTTTAAAAGCGTATGTATACATTGTCCCATAAATGAATTACTAACTATGTGGAGTCTAATAACAATTAGCATTACAAGCTTTTGTTTGTTCCTAGTGTTTAAAGTATGAACATTTTTATTCTTATCTAAGCTATTTATATTTTTATGTGCATACATTACATTATCATAAAAATATTGCGACGCTAACGTTATTACGTTTATTACTTTGAAGTTTTCTCTGAGGGACTATTTACAATTTAAATTATAAATCGCCCGCACGGCCGGTCGTCTTTTGCAATACGAATATGGTGCAAGATAAATTTATTTTTACAATTATTTTTTCCCTATAAGAATTCAAATGTACTCAAAGCCTTTATACACTGCAGCTATATTATGGTTGTATCACGAATCAGTCCGCTCGACCGGGGAAAGACCAAGCTCTCACAGGATACCAGCGTAAAATAGCAGCTTAATGCTGCTCTGTTTCGTATGGTAAGTGTAGAGACAATCATAAATGCAGATGACATTTTGATTCTTAATTAAGGATAAATGTAGATGTCTATGGGCCACAGCATAGCACGTTCATATTCAATCAGTCGGTGCTTAGGCCATCTAGCGTTATATTCTATTCCATTCTAAAACAGGTGCCTAACGATAAGACCCTAATCTCTGACAGCAGTATGATGTAAAATTTTTTTTAAATTATTCATTATTTTATTCCCTATAAGAATTCAAATGTACTCAAATCCTTTAGGCACGGTTGCCGTAACTATATAAACTGCCGTAAGTATGTTATCGGGCAAGCACACCGGAAATCCGTTGCGTTATCACGTTGCGACCTTGCCCGTTCCCGCTTTATCGGTGTTATGTCGACCAAACTTTCAATGACGGAAACAAATAAAAATAGTCATCCCAACAGATAAATAATTTTAAATCTCAACTTTAATGTTATTCATACATCGATATTTACATAATTACAAATGATTTGTAAATTGCAGAAGGTTTGTTGTATCTTAGCGCTTAGCGGTACTGCGGGTTAAACCAAGTTTTTTTTATATATACTATGAATCTGACAAACAAGCGCACAGTCCCCCTGATGGTAAGTGGATGCTTGTCTAGAGACATTATGTCTCTCCTCAATTAAGAATCAAAATTCAGATGCGTTGTCACCGCCAAGACCAGTAAAAAGGGTCTCCGGTTCTCTACACTCACCATACAAAACACAGTATTAAGCTGCGATTTTACGCTAGTATTCTGCGGGAAAGTAGTCCTTCCATGGTCGAAACAGCCCAAACGTGCTACAACCATAATATAGCTGTAGCGTGGCTCTACCACGTATAACTATCAAACACGTTTAATTAGTTTATACTTTCAATTAGTTTTACAGCTGTACTCTTAATGTAGAATATTTAACACCGCGTTATTGTTGTACGTGCTAGTTAAACGTAGTGATTATATTCTCTTTGGTGCTAGTGGTTTCCGTGGAAACGTCATGGTGGCTTTTGAATGTGTAAAATATCGATCTGGCCCGTATGATTTTAATAAAAATTAAGTGACAAACAAACTTACAATCCACCTGATAGTAAGTGGCTACTGCAATTCATGACCAAATAACAACTGCAATTACAAACGACGCAAAAATTACAAACCGACGCAAAAATTACAAGCCGACGCAAAAATAATGTAAAATATTTTTCATATCATAACGTTAATAAATTAGTATATTTAAAACACGGTTTTATTAGCTTCGCGTGTATCTGTCTATCTATATATGTATTTTCACCAACTTGTAGACGGTCGATTGACTTGAAAATTTGGAAGGCCCAACGACAATACAATAATTAAATAACTTAATCCTAGTATCAGGATCCGAAGGATAAAATAAAATAGTTATCAGGATTATCACAGCTCAATGCGTGTTTTTTCAGTTATCTTGATTTTTAATGTCATTTTGAAACTAAATACATTAAACGAACTTACAGTCCACCTAATGGTAAGTGGTACACAGATATAAAGTAGGCTACACATGCGCTTGTAAGCTCAGAACTAACATGAATGCTCAAAGCCTGTAATTGTACTGGCTCTCTATACCCTTCAGATTATTATTTATGCCACAGCATCCACTTACCATAAACTGGACTGTGTGCTCGTTTGTCACCGTTATTCTATAAAATATTTAATTAATACATTAAAGGAAGTCTCCCCATACCGCGTTAGGTAATTTGATAGTATTGAAACTCGCGCACAGGAGGCTTGCAGAGCGTGATGACGTCACGCATCGATCGAAGCGTTGCTAACGTTACAATGGGGGTAGCTAAATTGACTTTCTATCGTTAACGCTTCTAAAAAAAACTATATAAATGATTGAATTCAACGTTAATGCCCGATTCCTATATTCGGAAACGTTTCGTTCTCCGTAGCGATCCCTTTTAGTACATAAGAGGTGCATTATATTACAAACTATTCATTCACCAATAAGGATGATTTAAAATGAAAAAAAAATTAAACGGTTAATAAATAGTTGGCTGGTATTTATAACAAAGAGGTGTACATTCCTGCGTTTACTGAAAAACGGCTCGTAAAAAAACGAGGCGTTTCAAACAAAATATAAAAACGCGACATTTTAGCAGACTTCAATAAAAGGAGGAGGTTCCTCAGTCGATTATATGTTATTTTTTGTATGTACATATATATATACGCGATATTTTCGTCAGTTGTAGCCCGATTTTAATGTTTCAGGTCTTACCCATACCCATATATATTTTGATAAAATTACATGCATGCCTCTTAATTCTGAAACGAGGGTAGGTATGTATTGTTTTTTATAGGATAAAGGTGACAAATGAGCACACAGCCCACCTGATGGTAAGTGGTTGCTGTGACCCATAGACATCTACATCTATCCTCGATTACGAATCAAAGTGACTAAGATAGAATGCCTCGTTTCCAGTAATAATGGTCTCCGGTTCTCTACACTCACCATACGAAACACAGCATCGTTAAGCTGTTATTTTACGCTGGTATTCTGTGAGAGCGTGGTCCTTTCCCGGTCGAGCGGACTCATTCGTGATACAACCATAATATAGCTGCAGCATGGCTCTACTCTCTATGGCAGCATGGATCACAGCATCTAATTACCATCAGGTGGACTGTGTGCTCGCTTGTCGTCCTTATTCTGTCCATCCATCCATTTATATAGTCCACTGCTGAACATAAGCCCCATAATTACCTCATAGGGAGTATTTAGCCGTAGTTGCCACGCTTGGCAAGCTGGTAGGCAACCGAAGGTTTTTAAAATAATTTTGAGTTGTGATCAGAAACATGCTGCTACATATCTCCTGTTTCAGTTCCTCTCTGTCGCGTCTTACGACACTCACGGTACGTGATATGGGGTAGTCGATATTCTTACACCGCCACTACACAGTTAGTTATATAAAATCTATATCTATACAAATAAATAAAATTGAAGTGTCCGTATGTAATGTCAAAATAACAGCTTTTTACTAAATGCATATGAAAGTATATACGGTACTTATAAAAAAAAAACGAAATCAAAATTTTTTTGTCTGTCGGTCTGTCTATTCCGGCTAATCTCCGAAATGGCTGGATCGATTTTGACGAACTTTCAATGACAGATAGCTGATGTTATTAGGATTAAATTAGGTTACTTTTATTATAGAAAAACAATTAGGTTACGCGCAAAAAAATCAAAACCTATGAAATCCAACTATAATAAATACACACGCGGACGAAGTCGCAGGGAACAGCTAGTAAAATATAAATTTATTCTATAAAAATAAACAAAATAGTTTTTCGGTAGAAATCATTCTACAACTGTGCTGTTTTTTTCGTTTTGCGGTGATCGAACGAATTCTACAGTATCAGTTTCGATGTTATTTAAACATGCTCGTGTCGCAGATGTTGTGAGAACCTGTAGAGAGCTAGGTCATTCAGATCAGCTATTGTTGTGATTCTGTGGATCTAATTATTATTCCTAGGTTGGTGTGGAATGCCATAATGTATGCGAGGTCAGTCAGCGCATAATGTTCACGAGTACATGACTATATTAAATCGTCATTAGCTATGTATGTGGGATGTAGTTCACTGCACTTAGGCATATTTTCGCTTACAAGCATAAAACTAACCAATATCTAAAGTGGGTAAGATTGAAGCGTAAACTCGAACAAAAATATCCTTAAGGTGGCGTGTGAAACTCACTGGCGTTCACATTTCCTCTACTCATAACACTGTAATATTATAACTGTTTCAAATATTATGGATTAAATCAGGTGCAGTTTATATTTTTTATATCTATTGATGCTTTTAAATAGTTCCATAACTTTTAAGGTGACTTCACACCATGCCGATTTTTTTTGGAAGTTTTTACAAATTGAGGATGACAAAAGAACACGCAGTCTAGGTGAACTGTGTGCTCGTTTATCATCCTTTATTTTAAGTAATTTCTGAGATTTATATTGTAGTAATAATATAAATTATTTTCCCATAGGCTATCCCTGATTAAGAAACAAAATGCAGTATTGTCCTTTTATATTAATCAGGAAACTACAACATTACGGTCTCAAAAATATTGCGGTTAGATTTATTATTGCATATTTAAATAACAGAACTCAAAAAGTCTTTATCAATGGCAAAGATTCCTCCGGATCAGTAGTATCAATGGGCGTTCCTCAGGGCTCGATTCTTGGGCCATTCCTGTTCTTAGTCTATATTAATAACTTACCATAACTTGTGGGGGACAATCACGATATAGTATTATTTGCTGATAATATCTCTTTAATTTTAAAACTCAAACGACAGTCAATTAATTTTGACAATGTAAATAATGCTCTATCGAAATTAGTACATTGGCTTAACGCCAACAATTTGCTCTTAAACGGCAATAAGACAAAATGTATTAAATTTACAATACCTAATGTTAAACATTCGAATACCAATGTGCTCTTAAATGGGGAGGAGTTGAGTCTTGTGGATTCCACTGTTTTTCTTGGTATAACTATTGACGCAAAGCTTCAATGGGGCCCCCATATATCTAAATTAGCAAGCAGACTTAGCTCTGCAGCATATGCTGTAAGAAAGGTTAGAAGTCTCATCAATGTTGAGACAGCTAGATTAGTTTATTTTAGTTACTTCCATAGCGTGATGTCTTATGCGATTTTGCTATGGGGTAATGCGACTGACATCGAAGCTATATTTGTTTTGCAAAAGAGAGCGGTACGGGCGATTTATAACTTAAAATGGAATGAGTCCCTTAGAGAAAAATTTAAAGAAATAAACATATTAACTTTGGCCTCGCAATATATTTATGAATATGTAATGTTTGTACATAAAAACATAAAAAGCTTTGATAAGAATAAGGATGTTCATACTTTAAATACTAGGAAAAAACATAAGCTTGTAATACCAGTTACTGGACTCCACAGAATTAGTAATTCATTTATGGGGCAATGAATACGCTTTTACAATAAAATCCCAGAAAATGTACAAAATAAATAAGTTTAAGTGTTTTATTAAAGAAAAATTGTACAAAAAGGGTTATTATAATATCAAAGAATACATAAGTGAAAAAAACCCCTGGGAATGAGGTGATCGCTACCATGCTGGTTCTATTTAAAATTTTACAAACAAAGAAACAAAATTATTGTAAAGTGAAATATGTTCAAAAAAATAGTCCCGCTGGGTTTCTTGCTGGTTCTTCCCAGGAAAGAGGTATTTTCCGAACCAGTGGTAAATAAAAAAATGACTTTCAATAAGTATTATGTAATAATCTATATTGAATAAAAATTATTCTATTCTATTCTATTCTAAGAAAAATTATGAAATTCATCATTATCAATAAAACCTTGATACCTGTTTTTACCGGTTTTCATGAGTCTAGTCCTTCCTCGGTCGAGCCGGTCCATTCGTGCTACATACATAATCCGCGGTAGCGTGACTAAACTATGTAAAATAAAGGAAAGCATATTCATAAGGAATAAAGTAAGGCTTGTTTTCTGATAACCCGCCTGACAAGCGGGCAACTTGGCAAAATTCTTCCTATGAGGCAATCTATGGGGGTAGCCTTGGTTCAGCAGTGGTCTTTTATGTGGTATTTTTAATGGATGGATGAATATATGGATGGACGGATGAATGGATGGATGGGTATTTATTACAAATTACGCAGAATCCACTAGTGTACACCCAAATACACAAATTTGTTTTTTATTTTGTTATATGGCTTAGGTTCAGCTATGATGGCGATAATAATATCATTTTAAGATGGAAGGTTAGTTGCATTGTAAGGGATAGGTGGATCATCATCAACCAGTGAAAGTTTACTGCTCGACATGGTTTACTACAGTTTCAGAGAGGTTTGCCTCAATCGCCATCTTGGCAGTTGAATTGACAATCGCCCGACGTCTCGCACCTTTGACCCTGCTGCACGTCACAGGCCTAACGTACACAAGATGACTAAACCGCCATCTATCCGAAGCCATGAGGTCTTTCTGGAATTACATGTAGTCGCCTCTTATGGTAGCCAAAGGACGAAATGGGATGATGGATTTTACGACACCGTCTCCATGTATAGGAGGATAATCATACCAAATCATATACCAATATGTAGATCGTGCACAAAAAGGTTGGGTCCGACTGTTATTTCATTTTTTATAGAATAAGGGTGACAAGTGTGAACAAAATCCACCTGATGGAAAGGGGATGCTATATTCCATAGCATCCACTTTCCATCAGGTGGATTATCTACATCTATCTTCAACTAAATAACAACTACAATAACAACAAAACAAAACAATTCAGTTTTATAAAAAATAAAATGCTGATGCGTTGTTACCCCTAAAGACTAAGATGGAATGCCTTGTTTCCAGCAAGAAGGGAATTTAAATCTCTACACACACCATACATAACACAGAAATATGATTCTGCTGTTTCACGCTGACCCCATTCGTACTACAATCATTATAAGTATAGCTGCAGCATGGCTCAATAACTTATCAATAAACCAGTGGGTCGTAAAATTTCATACAAATCGATACCTGCTCATTCGTCACCGCCTTGCGCTTTAGTAAGTACACACCTTTATGTCCGTTTACATAATGCATCAATATTGTTTGTCGTCCAACTCCTAATATGGGATAAAACGCATCTTTATTTTGATTCTTAATTGATGATAAATGTAGATGTATATGGGCCACAGCATCCATTTACTATCATATGGACTGTATGCTCGTTTGTCACCTTTATTCTATTTAAAAAAAAACACATTCGATAGTGCGTGCGTCCACAGAGTAGACAATGTAAACTATAATGCTTATGTGCAGAGAGGGCCATGAAATGGTCTGTGACGCGGGGACAGACGCCATTTGTAAGTGCTCCGTCAAAGGACGCGCCAGTGCACGCAATTTAACTCTCTACGAGTGCTAGTGATTGCACGTGGTCTCGATATCCGGTCTCGGTCTTAATAAAGATGACTATGTGTAATCATAAAATGATAAGGTTAGGCATTTTTACATTTAATCACACATATTTACGAGGTAGAGCCATGCTGCAGCTATATTCGTAGTATAGTTGTAGCATGAACGGGTCGGCTCGAGCGGGGAAGGACCACGCTCTTACAGAACACCAGCGTAAAATAGCAGCTTAATGCTGCTGCATTTCGTATGGTTATTGAAGAGAACCGGAGACCCTTTTAAATGGAATCAAGGCATTCCATCTTAGTGACAACGCATCTGCATTTTGATTCGCAGACGAGGACAGATGTAGATTGTAGATATCTATGGGCACAGCAACCACTTACCATCAGGTGGACTGTGTGCTCGCTTATCACCCTTATCTCATAAAAAAAATTGTAAATTTGATACATTTTGTCTTATTTGCTCATAGAGCATTATTTACATTGTCAAAATTAATTGACTGTCGTTTACGTTTAAACATTAAAGAGGTAGCATCAGTAAATAATACTATATCGTGGTTGTCGCCTACAAGATAAGGTAAGTCATTAATAATAGGTAATAAAGTTTCAACACAATCGGTACAGCTATTCTGAAGATTAGCCCGGACTGACAGACAGGCAAACAGACAAAATTAAAAAAAAATGGTTATTTATGTCTCTTTTTTTCGTGGTAGAGCCATGCTGCAGCTATATTAATAGTATAGTTGTAGCACGAATGGGTCGGCTCGACCGGGGAAGGACCACGCTCTCACAGAATACCAGCGTAAAATAGCAGCATAACACTGCTGTGTTTCGTATGGTTAGTGTAGAGAATCGGAGACCCTTTTTACTGGAAAAGAGGCATTCTATCTTAATCCTCACGGCTGACAACGCATCTACATTTAATGCGCAAACGAAGATAGATGTAGATGTCTATGGGCCACAGCAACCACTTACCATCAGGTGGACTGTGTGCTCGTTTGTCACCCTTATTCTATAAAAAAATTATGTCTAAATAGCATGCAAGTAGGCACCTGAGCTTATTGGAAGCTAAATATTTCAATATAACAGACAAACACTTCAGTTTTATTTATAAGTATAGTTAAGTACAATATGCGGTGATATAACTCTGTGATTTCGTCCAGATAACCTATGAACAGATTTCATCAAAGAGTAAGGCAGAGCGGGTTGATCTATAGGTATTATACCAACAAATTCGACTAGCTCAAAAGTTTAGAGTGTGCTTATTAAGTCTTTGGGCTATGTTGATTACTCTGGTTCCATCGTGTCATCATCATCATTATCATTACAGCCCTTCACAAGTCCACTGCTGAAAATAGGCCTCCCCCAAGGAATGCCACAAAGCACGGTCCTGAGCCACCTGCATCCATCGACTTCTTGCACGTCTTACCAGGTCGTCACTCCATCTAGTGGGGGGCGTCCTACACTTCATCCGCCGGTACGTGGCCGCCACTCGAGAACCTTTTTTCCCCATCGGTTGTCGGTTCTTCGAGCTATATGGCCGGCCCATTGCCACTTCAGCTTACTAATCCGTTGGGCTATGTCGGTCACTCTGGTTCTACTGCGGATATCCTCATTACTAAATTTATCACGCAGAGAAACTCCGAGCATAGCCCTCTCCATAGCTCGCTGAGCGACCTTGAGCTTCCTCATCCGGCCAGCAGTGAAGGACCACGTCTCAGTCCGTAGGTCATCACTAGCAACACGCACTGGTTGTACAGTCTCGTGTATTTCACAACACAAATCAATCACTCAGATAGTCGTGCATATTCCTCTATTCTAGAGCCATCACAGTAAAATCGTTATATTATAATAATATTTACGATATTGACATTTCATCAACAGAATGGCCAAGTACAAAAAGTTTTGTATGTTTTCGCAATTTAAGACACGACTCTTACACGGATAACTATCGTATAATACGGTGTGTAAAAAAATATTGTTAATGTTTCTCATATTTCTGTCCTTATATGTACGGAGACATAGCAGAAGAGATATATCTTTTTATATTCAAAGTCCGGAACTGTTGAGTAAGTTAGATTTAATAACAAGTACCACTATATTAAAAAGCCTCGCTTACTCCATGTACCCGAAATTAATATAAGCAAAACTCTTTTCTGATATTACTTGCGTGTAGAACTTTCAATGAAGTTTCTGCCAACGTTAACTTGGACTTGGTTCATACCAGTGTTTTCGTTAAGTATTTATTGATTCCTTCTTGTGTTTCTATCTTTTACAGAGTTTATCTTTTACTAAATTACATTCCTGTTTCTAATGTTCATATGTTTTTTTTTATAGGGTAAGGGTGACAAAAGAGCACACAGTCCACCTGAGTATGGTGGATATGTATTTCTGATAACCCGAAAACTCTTTCAGATATAAGTGGAGCGTTTGCCCAAAGAGGGTCGCATATGGGTTGTAACTTTACCTTTTTATTTCACCTTGAAATTAATTTAGATATTTAAATTTTGACAACAAATTGTTTCGTCATTTGCAATGGGACGTATACAGACTGTTAATTTTATTCACCTACCCTTGAAATTAACTTATATACTCGCTTTTTGACGACAAATTACCTCATCAATAATATTATGCGACGTATACATACTGCACCTTTTTTACTTTACCTTGAAATTAATTTAGAATTAGGTTTGTTTTTCGCGAAAATTTGCCTATCATTAACATTGGGACATGTTGTCGGTTCTTCGAGCTATTCGGCCGGCCAATGCCACTTTAGCTTACTAACCCATTGGGCTATGTCGGTCACTCTTATTCTGCTGCGGATATCCTCATTTCTACGTTCATCACACAGAGAAAACCCGAGCATAGCCCTATGCCTAAGCCTATGTTCATCAGTGGACTTGTAATGAGAAAATTGGGAAATATAAAGGTGTAACTTTTCACTTTACGTTAAAATTAATTTTGATATTTACTTTTTGGCTACAAATTTCCTCGATATTAACGGTGAGACGCATATAGGCTGTAACTTGGAACAGCAACGGAGTGAAATAATTTGCTAGCATCTGTCTATCTGTGTTTATAATGTAGGGTCTTCAAAACAGAATAGGCTTACGTTAATCTAAGCCAGTGCGCTTTACTATCTTTGACTGCATCTCCACTTACCATCAGATGGAACAGTGGTCAAGCACTGGCTTTTTTTTAAATTACTGCTTCTACTTTACCTTAAAATTAATTTACATATTTGATTTTTATCGACAAATTCCCTCGTCGATTCCCATCACTAGTCACGTCACTGACGGGCCGCGGCCGACGCCTTTCATTGCTTTCTCGGCCCGAATGGGCGACGCGTTGTTGCGCCGTTAGCGCATTTGTTCATTGCAGCCCTCACTTTGTGTCCGCGCGCTTTTAACTCACGCAGCAAAATAGCGGCCCGATTGAATAGCCGGCTTTCACGTTGAATACCAACTACCTCCAATCCGACCATATGTTAAATTGGTACGTATTGTTTGCGACGTGATTTTGGTTCATGAAACGTGGGAAAAGATCCGGTGAACTTTGGGTCAATCAATCTCTCTGCCTTTAGCAGTGGTAGTTCACGGAATTCATGAATGCTAAGTTTCGTAGGCGAATTGAATCCGATGAAAAAACATTATTTGGCCATTATAGTGTTGTCGCAAGGAATAAAAACATTTCACATAGGAATTGTAATAATTTTTAATTACGAAATTACTAACTAGCCGCCCGCTTCGTAGTGCGAAAATGAAACTTTTTAAAGGATAAGGGTGACAAACGAGCACGCAGTCCACCTGATGGAAAGTAGAATCTGTGGACCATTCACATCTAATTCTACCCTCGATTAAGAATCAAAATTCAGATGCGTTGTCACCCTGGGGACTAAGATGGAATGCCTCGTTTCCAGTAAAAAGGGGCACTTCAGTGATAATTGTTGTTTGAGTAAGCTTAAGGATAGCTATGCTCGGAGTTACTCTGCATGAAAGATTTCACAATGAAGATATCCGCAGTAAAAACAGAATAACCAACATAGCCCAACGGATCAATCAGTAAGCTTGAGGGGTAGTGAGCCGGCCATATACCTCAAAGAATCGACAACTGATTAGGAATAAAAGTTCTTGAGTGTCAGCCTCGTACCGGTAAGCGAAGTGTATGGTGGCCCTTCATTAGATGGAGTGACGACCTGGTAAAACATGCAGAAAGTCGATGGATACAGCTAGGTCAGGACCGTGCTTTGTAGCATTCCTTGAGGGAGGCCTATATTCAGGAGTGGACGAATCAGAGATCAGAGATTGGCTGTAATGATGATGAATGATGAGAAAGGCAAGAAACGTACTAACAAATAGTACTAATCACTAGAAGCTACCGATTAATTTTACTTTCTACTAAAGTACTATCCTCAATAACTCTTCTAAAGTGTATACACCCCATTATGTTGGTAAATTGACGTGGTAGACACACGTTGCAGCTATATTATAGTTACACCATAAATCGGTCGACTTAACTGGGGAACGACGACGTTCACACAAAATACCATCATAACATAGCAACGTAATGCTGCTATGTGTCGTATGGTGAGTGTAGAGAACCGGAGACCCCTTTTTACTGGAAACGAGGCGTTCCATCTTAGTCCCCAGGTGTGACAATACATCTGCATTTTGATTCTAATTCGAGGATAGATGTCTATGGGACACAGCATCTACTTACCATCAAGTGGACTGTGTGCTCGTTTGTCATCCTTATTCTATAAAAAAAAACTAACGAGTATAAAAATAATTCATCTGTATGTAACTGTGTTCGAATTAAGAATTTGAAAATGTAGAAAAATACGCAAGTTAATTCTTTGGAAAATTCTCCCTACGTACCTTATGTAATGGTGGCATTACTTTTATCGTAAAGGCAATTTTTAGCATTTAATGCTTGAATATTAAAGGCAATGTACTGTTAATGTGCTGTCTCGAATATTAAACGCACGTGGGTGCCCCACGTGATCTCGCATCGTTCCCGCCCTTTTATGTGTAGTCTTTACTGATTGTATTATACGGTGCGTCAAATTTACCCTTTGCGGGCAGCAGAACTATAATTGTTGCGCTCCCGACACGGGTATCGATTTCTTTTTAATTAATTTACTGTGTTGCCGTTTACATAACCTGTCCATATTTATGGAAAGCCTTGTTGATAAACAAAGCCAGATAAAAAGAAATTTAATCCATAATGTTGACAATATCGCACGCGACAATGGACCGTGGAGCCAAGAGGGGCGTCGACGGAAACCTGATATCCGTAAGGATGAGAGGTCAGCAGAAGGTCCAACAGGGAAGGTGCATGATCCTCCATATCTGGAATCCGCGTAGGCGAAGTAACCAGTTGTGTCAGACCATATGCCAAGGCAAAGTCAAAACAGATCTCCCCGCATGGTCGGCTAAACGTGAACTGAGCCATACGGTATGGTGGGCGTTAAAATCGTTAAGGATCTCTGCAGATGGAATCTGCTGTAGCAAGGAATCTGTAGCCATTAGAACGTGGTCGATGAGTCGATCTGTGTCGGCATTACCGCTATGGAAGCTATAGAGCAGCATATAGATGCGCGGGTGGTCGTCGCTGTCTACGCGTATCCAAAGAAGGCTGGCTTCGCCGACTCCAGATGGTAGTAGTTTAGGTTCGAGTGAAGTCCTTTGATGTTGCAGAAATTCACATTAACCCTTACTAAAGTCTGTGTCCATGGAGCCAAATTAAAAACAAAGAAGGCTACAGATGCGTTGTCACCTCTGAGGACTAAGATGGAATACCTCACAGCCTGTAAATTATACTGGCTATCTTTACTCTTCAGACCGGAACACTGTAGTGCTATTTGGAGGTAGAAATATGTACGAGTGCGTACTTATCTAGACGAACTTCTAGGTAGTTAAGGAGTCCTACCACGTAAAAGTAATTCAGATCTTTTTCTCAGTCACAAATCTTTCGTTGTACGCAAGTTGTTTAGAGGCAAAATTCGCGCACATTTCCAGTTGTTTTTTATTACTCTGTCCAGTGTGGATGAAGTGGATGCTGTGGTATAGTATACCAGGTATACAGTACAGGTCACAGCCACATTTTATTCTCGATTAAGATTCAAAATGTAGATGCGTTTTCACCCTTGAGGACTAAGATAGAATGTCCGAAACCGTTCTTATTCTCGTTCGAGCAGACCCATTAGTGCTGCAACCGTAATATAGCTGCAAAGTGGTTTCACCATTTCAATAGAGAATACGAACCAAACAACTCTAATTACCACGTACTCGGCGGTGAAGGAAAACATAGTGAGGAAACCTGCATGTCTGAGAAATAAGAAAAAAAAAATATTTCGAAGACATGTTAAATTCGCCACCACGCATTGGGGCAACGCGGCGGACATTTCCTTGCCCTAAAACCCTCTCAAAAATGAGAGGAGGCCTGTGCCCAGCAGTGAGACGCATATAGGCTGTAACTTTAACTTTTTAACGCTAATTACGGTACTTAGCGAAACGCTTTATATAATTATTTGTTTTTTCTCTCTCATGTATTTGGTGTACAATAAGATTCATTAAAGATGTATTTGGAAGGAACATTCTTCGAAAGGCTTGTGCCCAACATTAGAATTAAAGGTTTAAAATTTGATGTGCCACACTCACATATTGTAGCTGCCAGTCGAGTGGTCGTAAGTGCAACTGCTTGTCATGTGGTCCCAGGTTCAAATCCCAGGTTAACCCAACTTGGGTTTTTTTATCCGGAAATTCTCAATAGCCAAGTTCGGAGTAAGGAAGTTTGCGGTGCTTCAACCCCGTGCCTCAGAATATACGTAAAGCCGTTGTTCCTGCAACCTGATCTCTCTCCGGTCGTGTCAGATTACCGTCGCATCGGACTATGAGAGTGAGGGAATAGATATTGCATCTTAACAAAAATGTTCTAGACATTTACTAAATCTGCACGTCATAGGCATTTAGTGCTTCACGTGATACACTTATTATCTAGTTTAGGTCATCATTGCTATTTCCTGTCGTTCACTAAACTCTCAAGCGGTAAACAGGAGTTAACATGGAGTAAATTCTTTAACAGCTATATTCGTGTCAGATAAGAAGAATGATTTATTAAATAGATCAAGTTTGCACAATGTTAGTCATATTGAACGTTGGTAAAGGCTGGAGCTATATTATGGTTGTAGCACGAATGGGTAAGCTCGATTAGGGAAGGACACTCACAGAATACCAGTGTTAAAAAGCAGCGTCATGTTGCTGTTTCGTATGGTGAGTTTTTACTGGATACGAGGCACCGACATAGCCCAAAGGATTAGTAAGCTGAAGTGGCAATGGTCGGCCATATAACTCGAAGAACCGATAACCGAATTCCAAATATACTGCCAGAACAAATACAAAAATAACGATTATTACAACAAGGAATGATGCTATACGTGTAATTTTATATATGTGTGTATGTTTGTTTGTTTGTTTATATTATTTTGTGTGTGTTTTAGGATTTTTAGCTTTTTAGCATCCTTATAGTCGATATTTAGGAACCAATTCTGTAATTCCTGATTTAATTAATTTATCATACAGGATATTATATGCGAACCGCGTGCACAGAGCACATCTCTCTCTACCAAGCGTAGATACAGTACTTATCCTCCATCTAGATCTAGATACCCTACGGAAAGCCGTGTTTCGGATGCCAAGTTGCGAGATGCAACACAGAAGAGGATGTTGACCCGCCGGGAAGAATCAATACCTACTTCGGGATGGAAATTTAGTGGTGTGTTTGCAATTTGTTTTTAATTGTGTATCGACGGATTTATGGTGTGTGGAGTATAACCCAATAAAACAAAAGTTTTTTTCTTATATTTTAAGATAAAAATAAATAATAATTTGGCAATAGTACTTGTGTGTGTGTGCGTGCGTGCGTGCGTGCGTGCGTGTGTGTGTGTGTGTGTGTGTGTGTGTGTGTGTGTGTGTGTGTGTGTGTGTGTGTGTGTGTGTGTGTGTGTGTGTGTGTGTGTGTGTGTGTGCGTGTGTGTGTAGGGTGGGGGATAATAATTTACACTCATACACCCACATGTACCATTGTTGTTAAACCGGGAGGATAGTATTAATTTTAGTTGCAGAAGTAAAATAAGCTCGAATATCAATATCTATTCCTACTGTAAATATATGATGAGCTCAAACAAGAAATTCTAATAAACCAATTGCTATTATAGCATAAATTATTCCTAAACATCCAAAAGTTTCTTTTTTTCCACTTTCTTGTGAAATAATATGAGAGGTTAATCCACATCCAGGTAAAATTAAAATATAAACTTCTGCGTGACCAAAAAATCATAATAAATGTTGATATAAAATAGGATCTCCACATCCTGCTGTGTCAAAAAATGAAGTATGAAGATTTCGATCTGTTAGGAAAAGTAAAGCAGTAATTCCTACTGCTCATACAAAAGGGGTATTTGATCAAATGTTATATGATTAATTCGTATATTAATAATGGTTGTAATAAAATTAATAGCTCCTAAAATAGATGAAATTCCAGCTAAATGCTATAAAAAAAATATCGTCTATATCAATATAAGATATGGACTTTATAAAGTTAAAAAATAGTTATAGTTATAGCCTATATATGTGCCACACCTGGGCCTTGGTTCTGAGAGATTTCTGGGTAAGGATCCGCCGCGCAGGCGGACTTCACATTATCATCATTACAGCCCTTCACAAGTCCAGTACTGAACATGGGCCTCCCCTAAAGAATGCCACTAAGCACGGTCCTGAGCCACCCGTGTCCATCGACTTCCTGCATGTCTTACCATGCAGTTCACATGCTGTCTAAAATATATATTTTTTAATATTAACACGCTATTATTAGCTTGGTATGTATCTATGTAACGGAATTTTTGAATGTGAGTCTCATCCCCTTCAAAACGTCGGATTGATTTAAAACTTCGCACACTTATCGAGGACCGATGACAATGCAATAATTTAAATAGTTTGTCCCATTATACTTGTCAGGATTCTCAGGATTTGCGAATAATTCATAAAACAACTACGATTTCTGCCAGTTCAATCTACTGTAAGCCGCGTAAAAGAGCTTTGTTCCAAAAAACACGCTTTTGTAGTTAGCCGCGCTAAAAAATAGAAAATAAATAATAGTTTAAAAAACTAAAAAAACACGCTTTTGTAGATAACCGAACTAAAAAGTGGAAAATTATTTTCAATAAGTTTAAAATAAGAAAATAGTGATTAACATAAAAAAAAATCGTTTTATTGTAATAACGCGTGGAGTGCTTTTTCAGATATTTTTATGATGACGCTAATTTTACAAATTTTCACAAAAATATTTACAACAAATGACATCAAGCACCCCACGGTTTTTTACAATAACATGATTTTTTATGTTAATCACTATTTTCTTATTTTAAACTTATTGAAAATTATTTTCTACTTTTTAGTTCGGTTATCTAGAAAAGCGTGTTTTTTTTAGTTTTTTAAACTATTTTATATTTTCAGACTTGCAGATATCGTATGCACGTTATAAATCAGCACTTAAAATTGCAATTAAAATTGGTTTTATAAATATTATGTAATAATCTATATTGAATAAATTATTCTATTCTATTCTATACAGTGAAATTTACAGCAAGCGCGTACATACGAAATATAAAATAAACGTTTTTTTTTGCCTTAACTTACACTTCACAGACTATTGAAAAAGGAACATTGAAAATGACACAAAATTCACAGCTCATTTAGCCACTCTTGAAGTAATTATTTTGTTCAACCACAGACTATTAATTGTTTGGCTTTGGCTGTATGAACGTAAACAATGAATTTTTCATTTAATTTAACACATTTAATGTGTTTGTAACAAATTATACTTATTATACTTACAAACTTTGAAGTCCTTACCATAATATAAGGTGACTGTGGCTTTACTTATTATAAACCAGTGATTAACTACAATCCCACCTGGTGGTAAGTGGTGATGAAATTCCAGATTGTAAATCGCACTGTCTTAGCGTAACAGAAGCCTATTCACTCTTGCCTTGAAGACGCCCAGATTGTATTCGGATGGAAAAACAGACGTGAGCAAATTATTCCACTCCTTTGCTGTACATATTACGAAAGATGAAGCAAACCATTTGGTTCGGATGCGTGGAATATCGACAACAAAGGGGGGAAGACCCGCCGACAGCCTGGGAGTCCTACGGTGGAAAGGGGAATATTCAAATGTTAAAGGACGTTAAATTCGTCATCATCATCATCGTCATTACAGCCCGTACAAACCCACTGCTAAACAACGGTCCTGGCCCACCTGCAACCATCTACTTCTTGCATGTCTCACCAAGAAGTTAGTCCATCTAGCGGCGTGCTGCTTTACACTCTGTTTTTTTTTAAATATTATTCTAAGCCAGCGCTTAACTACAATCCCACCTGATGGTAAGTGGTGATGTAGCCTAATATGGTGAAGCGCACTGACTTAACAAAAGACTATTCACTCTTGCCTTGATGACACCCACATTGCTTTGCAGTACGAGCCTGCCACTCTAGAATCTTTCTTCACCATTGATCCGTCGAACTATATTGCTGTTCCATCACTTTCAGCTTACTTATTATAATAACTAGCGATCCACCCCGGCTTCGCACTAGTGATTTCTGGATCTTGACAAAATCGCCACATAATGGGTCCAATTGTGTCCATTTTCGAATCAACTTAATCACACACAAAATTTCATCAAAATCGGTCCAGCCGTGTAGGAGGAGTTCAGACACATGCACACGAACAGAAGAATTATATATATATAAAGATTATAACTTCAAAACAAGTTTAGAATAGAACGTTTCCGTAGAACGGCTTGTATCTTTTTATATCCCCGCTGTAAATAGAGATTATGTCAGTAAAAAGTTCTGTCTACCGAATCTACCGAATAATATAAAATCTTAGAAAACCGTGCGTAATTTAATAAACAATTAAAAACATACCTAATTAATAATGAATTCTTTGGCGACAATGACAATAATGACAATTTGACGTGGTAGAGCCACGCGGCAGATATATTATGTATGTAGCACGAATGGGTCGGCTCGACCGGGGTAGGACCACGCTCTCACAGAATACCTCTTACATCTACTAAGATGTAAGAGTTATTCACTGGCAGATATGTTGTCACCTCTGAGGACTACCTCAGACACACAGTCACACAGCCACCAGTGACAACACATCTGCCACAGCATCACTTACCATCAGGTGGACAGTGTGCTATTTTATCACACTTATTTCTATACAAAAATAATTTAAAATTAAAAATTTTGTACAACCGACTTCAATATAAATTATTAAGAATAACTCAAAAATTATTGGTCAGACCTTGATCAAATTTATATGGGACTACATGAGACGCACTACCTTTCAAATAAAAAAAAGAATCATCGAAATCGGTTCACCCAGAAAAAAGTTATGAGGTAACACACATAAAAAAAAAAAAAAAAACATACAGTCGAATTGAGTACCGTCTCCTTTTTGAAGTCGGTAGAAAAGACATATAAATAATACTTCGATTACATTGTATTTTAAATTATTTTGACCATAGATTTATTACAAACTGATATATCTATGATTTCAAACAATTTATGAAAATATGAAATATTTAATGTTTATGTAATATTGAATGTTATATCATTTTATAATTTATGTTTAAAAGCTAGATAATTCAAAAATAGTTAACCCTTTAGTGTCGCTATGACCTTGTAGGGCATCACATGTATACATTAAGCATTTTGAATTTGAAAGATACGATATTATGTCAGGATTTGTCATGACTTGTGACACGTTAGGACTTTTGGGCCCTTGTCAGGATTGCGGTCGGATTTTGGAAATGTCAGGCTCTTTAGATTTTTCAATAAAATACAGTAGCTTTTAGCGTGGGAGAAGTAGATTCTGCGACGTGGATTGAGAGTGCTGACGGCTCCGTGGGGCAATGGCTTAGCAATGAGTTTGGCGCTGAGTGCCGCAGACACAAATCCCGCACGGAACAAGTATTTGTATGGTGTACAAGTAATTGTTCCGTGTCTAGATGTGTGTTCTTGTAGGTACAATTTATGTATGTAAATTGTCTCCACAATACGGGAGAAAATCTTAGGGCGGGGGTAAATTAAAAATATATTGGTAAATCCAATTGGGCATGCCCTAAGCATTTAAAGTAGTTTAAATACACACAAGTTTTCACTAATAACCTTATTATACTTCCAATTTTCCGATAATTTTATGCCAAACTTCAATTTAAAAAAAAATGTTTGGAAAATCCAACAGTGCACGACTCATAATGCTCATATGATCATCATATCATCATTCAGGTCACTCCATAAAGTCCAAGACGTATTTAAGTATAGTATATAATATATTACATCCTACTTACTTTTAGTACGTACTACTATTATTTATTCTGTGCTTTTAAAATATTGACTTTAAAAATTTCTTACATAGGGTAAAACACCCGGTAGTCAGCACCAGTACTCAGCTTTTACAGACATTATTTCCATATAAATAGTGTTGAAATTTGTTTACACCTTTAAAATAACATTTAATTGAATCTGTGTCTCCTTATTGACTAATACGCACGCCTACGAACCAATACACTCGTTAATTTGCTCTGCTGTCAAAGACATGACTAGATGCGTCGCTGTTGTAATTTTTTTCTTAAGGAAACGTGCTCGAGTTTTCGGTAAATTTTTGTGTGTATTTGTTGTAATTTGTGGTGGATTGTTATACTGTGTTACAATAAAATGTTTATTTTGTGATAAAATTAACTATTACATGCATTTTATTTGTTTAATATGTTGTAATTTAGGTGGCCGACTAGTGGGTTTCGAATTTTTAAGGTAGATCCAGTACTCAGCCATAAGTGGCTGACTACTGGTTTTTTCGTGATTTTCTTATATGTAGTTGAAATTAACGGAACGAATAGTACCAATTTTGCTCATTACTTTGGGTTTAACTCTTATAAGGCGAAAAGTGTATTTTACCAGTAGTCAGCCGCGTACAAATGTAATTGCATGTCAGGGGCCGACCAATGGGTCTACAAATCCAGTAGTCAGCCGTTAGTCCTGTTGCACAAAATAGTACCTTAAAGCCTTTTTAATAAGGGGTAAATCTATGCACGGTTATTTTAGCATGAAAATCATTTGTTTTAGAATTCTATCATGTCAAAAATCCATCCATTATTGAAATCGGTTCACCCAGTAAAAAGTTATGAGGTAACACACATAAAAAAAAACATACAGTCGAATTGAATTCCTCCTCCTGTTGAAGTCGGTAGAAAAGAAGGAGTGATGCAACAGAAAAAGAATGTTATATTGATTAAAAAATTAAGAGATTTGAAGCTAAAACAAAAAAAGAAGAAGAAAATTAAAAAAAGAAAGAAGAATTACAAAAAAGGAAAGCGGAAAAGCGGTTGCATTCCAAAAATAGCAAAAGGAGGAAGAAAAATACAATAAACAAAGTAAGATGCAAAAACTGTGAAGAGAAATTAACTAGCGACAAAGAAATTATTGACTTAAAGAATATTGGATGTGAAAATTGCCTTGGATGGTACATTTGAAATGTACTGAATTCGCTGCGGACATATATGAAAATTGGACTTACTTAGTTGAACTATTTGTCCCAGGTAAACATATTCGTCAACAACTTCGAGCTTAGTGCTCCCAATAACTACCGGCATAGGTGTGACATGGACGTTAAACACGATTTTTATTTTGTCCATGTTCATCTTAACCTATCCGTTGGGAGACACTATTGAGGTCATTGAGCATAGTGCTTAGGTCCTCCAGCGATTCTGCCATAAGGACTATATCGTCGGCAAATTGAAGTCCAACTTCGACCGAGAGGTCAATCGACGGATTCAACTCTGTTGGGCAGCGTTCGGGAGATTACGACACATCTTCCCGTCAGACATATCTCAAAACCTCAAAATTAGATTGTACAACCAGTGCGTGTTGTCAATTATGACCTATGGATATGAGACGTGGTCCTTCACTGCTGGCCGTATTAGGAAGCTCAAAGCCGCTCAGCGAGCTATGGAGAGGGCTATGCTCGGCGTTTTTCTGCGTGATAGACTTAAAAACGAGGATATCCGCAAGAGAACGAGTAATCAAGTAGAACCAGAGTAACCGACATAGCCCAAAGGATTAGTAAGCTGAAGTGGCAATGCGCCGGCCATATAGCTCGAAGAACCGACAATCGATGGGAAGAAAGGTTCTCGAGTGGCAGGCGAAGTGTAAGGCGTCCCTTCACTATATGGAGTAAGGACTTAGTAAGACATGCAGGAAGTCAATGGATGCAGGTGGCTCGGGGCCGTGCTTTGTGGCATTCCTTGGGAGAGGCCTATGTTCAGCAGTGGACTTGTAAAGCGCTGTAATGATGATGATGATATTTGGAAATATACATTATAAAGAATTTCTATGCCAAATATGCAAGAATAAGTGCTAGGCTGATTACAGGGTAAGACATGGCTGACTTGTGGAGAAATGAGGCTGACTACTGGTGAAAAGTGCCATAATTTGTTTAATGTTGATTTTTTATATAATTCTATTATAAATATAATGTTCTTTTATTTTTTTAGTAAATTTAATAAACAACCTTACTGGGAATAATGATTGTTTTTATTCATAATGTTTAATATTTAAAATACAGCCGAATCAAATTTTAGTCCTCACTAAAAGGCTGACTACTGGGTGTTTTACCCTACTTGATTATTATTATAATCAAGTATGTAAGAAATTTGGTGCTCCGAATATTGTGTATTTGTACAGCGATCTTTTTGAGCCGCTGCAAACAACCGATACAATGTCCACTCACGATGGCGATTGACGCCGAACTAACTGAGTGATGAGTGAGTAACGCAGTCTCTATTTAGTAAAAAATAAATTCACACAAGGCTGCTAAAACACCGAATATATCGACATTTCGCAGCCGAAAAAAATTAATTATAACTAAACTAAACAAAATTAAACTGCCATTTACATTCAATGGCTTCCCACATGATAGATGAAGAGTTTTAAAAATAGATTGAGTTGAACAATTGATATTTTCAAAAGTTATCCTGTTTACGAAGCCATGCGGACTTGATAAATCCATACCATAAGCCACTAAAACCCCTTTTTATGTAAAAATAGCAATTAATCGATTTCAAAAATAAAATATTAATAAGTTCAATAATCATTTATCTTTCTGACAATGTGCTTTTTATATCACTTATATGTACAATATGATTGCTAGATACGATTTCATGCGACAAAACGTTGGAATCTTAATTTTTAGGCCCTAGTAGAGCATACCTGCACGCTAGCGCTTACGGCATGCAAAAAAGAAGTGCACAAAACCAATAATTAATAACTTTTTATCCACGCTTGTTAATTATGTTTGCATTAAAATGTCAGTATTTTTCTATGGAAATCAGGTTATTTGTCGGGACTTTTCAATTTTCTATCTGGTAACCCTAGCCGTAACTGTTAGGATAGGCAATAATAACTGTTAGGCAATAATAACTTTGCCAATATTGTTTATGTTTTCTCTATTCAACTCTCGTAAACGCAGCTGCCGCGGTGAGAACAAGATATCCGCTCCGGTTGCAAGTCGACAAAGTGTATTGTTGCATAAGATCTTATCCTATCGTATCGTACTAGTGTTTTAAAAAAACTGAAATGCCAAACAGTTACAGTCTGCCTGATGGTAATTGGCTACTGCACTCCATAGACACATGTAATCATGTAATCAAACTCAAACCAAAAATGCTATAGATGCGTTGTCACCTCTGAACACTAAGATGGAGTGCTCCACTGTCTGCTATTATACTAGCTCTAAGTTAGTGGCTTCAGCAAAACATGGACACCTGCACCAATAGCTCTGTAAGCACTGCTTACTCTGTAAGGGTATCCCAGGCGTACTCCTAGCGAGATTAAGTCTTACCACCTAGTAAGTATAGTAATCTTTGAAACTGCTGATTCGATTCCGTGACTTTTTTCACTTGGCCCATTATTCCCGAGTTATATTTTATTGTAGTCAGATTTTGTTTTCAGTATGAATTCATTATATAAATATAATGATATTTTTGTGAGAAAAAGGATACCTCAGAGGTTGTCATAAATTTTCGATATGCAACGGTACAGGACATATTATGGGCAAATAATTATTTACCACGTGAACCAATTCCAATGATCATATTTTTTAACCGGCTTCAAAAAGGAGGAGGTACTCAATTCGACTGTTGGTTTTTTTGTTTTTTTAAGTGTTTTACCTCATAAATTTTATCTAGGTGAACCGATTTCGATCATTCTTTTTTTATTTGAAAGCTGGTGCTTCTCATGTGGTCCCATATAAATTTGATTAAGGTCTGACCAGTAGTTTTTCAGTTATTCAAAAATAACTATTTTATTTTTTATTTTTTATTTGGTTGTACAAAATTTTTAATTTTACCACTTGCTAGTTTCTTGAAGTCGGTGTTTCTTTGTTCTTAAAGTTTAATTATAAAGCGCAGTATAGCTAGCAAGTGTACCTGCATACTTCAACTTACAGCAGACGTCATTGACTTGTAGAAGTATTTTTAACTCGCGGTTGGTCCAGGCATGCGCAATCTCTGCAAGTCATAAAGTATACCTAAGGCCTCTCACACACGAGAATATTTTTAAGTGACAAAACTCTGTAGTTTTGTCACTGACCTGGAGACCCTTTTTACTGGAAACGAGGCATTCCATCTTAGTCCTCACGGCTGACAACGCATCTGCATTTTGATTCGCAAACGGGGATAGATGTAGATGTCTATGGGCCACAGCAACCACTTACCATTGGGTGGACTGTGTGCTCGCTTGTCACCCGTATCCTATAAAAAGTTTATAAATTTAACTAGGTGGGTTTCTTTTTCTGCCTAGCCTCTTACTTATATCTATCGCCATGCAACAGTGCTTGTGCTGCTGTGTTCCGGTCTGAAGGATATACTTATATACAGTATACAGAATAATTACATGCTGTGAGGCATTCCATCTAGATCCTCAGGGGTGACAACGCATCTGTAGCCAACTTTGTTTTAAGTTGGTTGCAGTTGTCACTTAAGATCAGGTGGACTAAGTTAGTCCGTTTGTAACTTCATTTTTATTAAAAAAAATACTAACATTACATTATTAGATTATTCTACTTTACATAGTGACCCGCCCCGGGACTGCGTAAGTTCTTTCAATGTGGCGTTATTAAGATATCTAAGATCATTTATTTTATCAAAAAAAAAATATAGCCTAGATCACTCCCAGCATTACGCTCTAGTTGTTCAAGTTGGTCAAGTTTCATTACAATCGGTTCAGCCATTTCGAAAATTAGTCCAGACAGACAGACTGACAAAAAATTTAAAAATGCTTATATACAAATAATCATATATGCAAATAATCACCTTAGCGCAATAAAATACAGTTACTTTGATATTACAGAGACACTTCAACTTTATTTATATGTAGATTATATAATATTAAAAAAAATATTAAAAATATACCAGGATCTTATACTCCACTCCCTTGCTGTACGCAAAACGAATTATAAAGCAAACCAAATGGCTCGAACGTGGCATATCGTTTCTATACGTGGTAGAGTCATGCTGCAGTTATATTATAATTGTAGCACGAATGGTTCGGCTCGACCAGGGCAGGACCACGCTCTCACAGAATACCAGCGTAAAACAGCAGCGTAATGCTGCTGTGTTTCGTATGGTGAGTGTAGAGAACCGGAGACCCTTTTTACTGGAAACGATTCTCTCGATGATTCTCAATCGAGGATAAGGCCAAAGTTAGTTATTATACATAATGGTAATTCGCGTCGTGTAGTTATAACTTAAGCATTAGTATCTAGTGAGCGTGTCATTACGAAATTAAATAGTAGGCATAAAACTTTGTGAATTGAATCGCACCCACAGAAGCGCGTATACGCTGTAGTTGTTGCCCATAAATCACATTCAATTTGGGATAATTTCAAATAAAAGTAGAAGCCTTATTTACTCGTATTTTCAAAAACTGCATAAATATATCAATATTTATATTATTGAAATTCTCTTACGTATAATTCACATTATATGAGCTCGACGACTATTTAAGAACGAATGATTGTAGAAGTCATTATTGGGTACCATCGTGAGCTCGAACCAGATTGATAGAGTGACAAATATGTGACATGCGTATCACATCGTAGTCACTTAGTAAAATATCCCCAGTGTGTAGAGGGCCTAATATTAACGCTTTCGTATAATGTTTACAGTAGCCATATTTGATATTATTCGTGCTTTTAACATGCTAACAAAATTGGCTTGCTATTCATAGATGGGTGTCAACATTTTTAAGTCCAGTTTTTATAGTTTTCATAACAAGTGAAATATTTAAAAAAAAATTAATATAATCACGTTATTTTTTCTTCATATTGTTACATTTTCTTTCGGTTCTGGACTATGTTCAAAATTCCAAGTCTCTAGGTCACCGGAAAGTTAGTTTAAAATCAATCACTAAATTTGACCCGAACAGACATACACGAAAGCGAGTTGATAAAAATGTGATAATATAAAACAGCTATTATGGTATATCAATCAGTTTGTTTTTCTACGGATGACATTTTTAACGAGAGGAAAAATAGAACGTAAGGCCGCGTTTCCACCTGCAAGAAAACTTCTGCAAGAAGTGTCCGACAGTCTGTCAAACAGTAGCTTGCACATGTAAACTACGTAGCAAGCGCACTCGCGACAGTTTGCCAAACATTTCCTGCAAGTAGTTGCGAGTGCAATTAATTGCAAATCTAAACATGTTCACATTGACTCGCGGCAGATCTCACTGCTTATCGGTTTAGCTTCGTATATCTCGCACAAGCGTCTGGTTGGTTTTATTCTTGTTAAATAAAAATGAGTCAACGACAAACACGTGAATGGTCTCAGGAAGATACTATTAAATTAATAGGGTTTTATGAGTGCAACCCTTGTTTATGGGATAACCGGCATGTAGTTTATAAAATAGAATTAAAAAAAAACTCTATACTTAATAACATCGCTCAAAAGTTCTCTAGAACTGAGCATGTAGTGTCCCGAAAACTGCATAATTTAAGAAGTCAATTGCAGAATGAATTCAAAAAATTAAAGATCTAGAATATGGAAAGTGGCCAAGATGATTTATACAAATATAAATTCTCTATATAAATTCGCTTCATCAATAGCTCTGGTGTGTAAATACCTCTGCGATTAGTTGCGATAGTTTGAATCGCGAGCTTTTCGCGAGATATTCATTGCAGAAAAAAATTGCAAGAATTCATGCGATATGTAAACAGTATTGCAAGAAACTTATGCAAAACTTCCGCGAGTGTTCTTGTAGGTGGAAACGCGGCCTAATATTATGTGAACGAAGTAGAACTCTACGGCATAGATATTGCAATTTTATGTAAACGATTTCACAATAAATTCTACAAACTTTTATTACATTAACCTATTACTACTATTAGGTAATTAATTTGAAGGAAACTTAATCTAGCGGCTAGTTTAAGAGCAAGTGGCTGCACATGATTTGAATTCAGTTATTTTGAAAGGTTTCTTTTTATAGAATATGGGTGATAAACGAGCACACAATCCACCTGATGGTAAGTGGATGCTGTGGCCCATAGACGTCTACATTTATCCTCAATTAAGAATCAAAATGTAATACGTGGTCACCCATGAGTACTAAGATGGAATGCCTCGTTTCCAGTAAAAAGGGTCTCCGGTTCTATACTACTACTATTACTATACTACTATATCACGGTATCAAAAATATTGTGTTTAGACTTATTATTTCGTATTTAAATAACAGATCTCAAAAAGTCGTGATCAATGGTAAGGGTTCATCCGGATCGATAGTATCAATGGGCGTTCCTCAGGGCTCAATTCTTGGCCCATTCCTGTTCTTAATCTATATTAATGACTTACCTTAACTTTTAGGGGATAATCTTGTAGAGGACAATCACGATATAGTATTATTTGCTGCTAATACCTCTTTAATTTTTAAACGTAAACGACAGTCAATTAATTTTGACAATGTAAATAATGCTCTATGAGCAAATAAGACAAATGTATTAAATTTACATTTTTTTTATGGGATAAGGGTCATAAGTGAGCACACAGTCCACCTGATGGTAAGTGGTTGCTGTGGCCCATATACATCTACATCTATCCTCATCTGCGAATCAAAATGTAGATGCGTTGTCAGCCGTGAGGACTAAGACGGAATGCCTCTGTTCCAGTAAAAAGGGTCTCTGGTTCTCTACACTCACCATACGAAATACAGCAGCATTAAACTGCTATTTTACACTGGTATTCTGTTAGAGGGTCTTCCTACCTCGGTCGAGCCGACCCATTCGTGCTACAACCATAATATAGCTGCAGCATGGCCCTACCACGTATAATTTATTTTTAATTTTTAATTTATTTTTCTTTATAAATAATGAAAATGTCTATGTTATATATGCTTCTCTTTCGTTCACCTACACCCTTGATTACATCTTAAACGTAGTGATTATATCTTGGACAAAGTAACATACTGGACCGCGCTTTTTGGTTTTTAGTCAAGGATTATATACTTTTTTAATTATTTTTTTCTCAAGGTAGTTTCTTCCGGTTTAGAACATCCATTGATGTATTTAACCACATATTATAGAAATTTGACCTTCAAAGTTTCAAGATGACAAAAAATGACGTACAGCCATTAAAATTTATATCATTTCAAATCTTTGCCGTACGGTTTACGGTTAGTTCCAACAGCAAAATTCTTTGTTACGCTTAACACTATGCAAACGACTTGTATCTCTTGTAGGAAACTTATTTTACGGATTTTATAGAGTTTAATTTGTCGTGCTCATAGCAAATAGTGTTACAAAACTGTCGAACCCTCGAGATTAGCTTGTAATCTTGAAGTGAGATAAATAGAATATAATAAAACAGAATAATTTATATTGAACTAGCAATCTGCCTTAGCTTCACACGTGTGATTTCTAATCTCGACAAAAGTTCCAGTTACCGGGTCCAATTGTGAATCTAAACCATCCATCCAATCTAAACTCAAACACTTACAAAAAATTTCATCACATCAGACCAGCCGTTTAGGAGTAATTCAGTGACAAACACACGTATAGAAGAATTATACAGGGTTATTTTGCAATAACCTTCCAAATTTGCAGAGAAGGTTCTGAATAAGTAATATAGGCAAATTAAAAAGAAACCTTTTTATCTTTAAAATTCAAAATGCGTGGTAGTGCATTATTTTAACTGATTTTACTGCGCACGCACACATTCGTAAAGGTCGATCGGTATGCAAAAACGTTGTTGCTCATAAACCACATTCAATTTGGGATAATTTCAAATAAAAGTAGAAGCCTTATTTATTCGTACTTTCAAAAACTGTAATAACGGTATATCATTATTTATATATTTGAACTTAACTTTAAAATTTGGCTACTCTTTGAAAAATAACCTTGTATATATAATGATATTAGTACAAAAATACTTAATGAAAGTATAAATTACTTTTACCACTGGTCCTGAAAAAACCAATACAAAACCCAGCGGGACTTTGACTTAATCCTTGGGTTGGATTTAATTTTATTTATAAAAGGATCTCAAGAAGACGATAGCATGAAACAAAAAAAAATTAAGAAAACTTTATTTGCCAACACAAAGAAAAAAATATCACGAGATAAAAAAAATTACAAAAGAGTTTATGTGCACAGTCAAATTAGGCAGTCAAATCATTTATACTAAATGACAGCAGCGCTGATTTTCTAATAGAGCCCAATATTGACTTCACTGACGGATATACATTATCTAAAGCTAAAAAAAAACACGTTCTCTTAGTTTTGATGATGGCAATACTAATTATGTCGCATATTAAAGATGCTGAACCATCTATCGGATTCCGTTTAGATACTCTTAAGCGACTGCGTATTAAAAATCTCATAGGTCAATGTTTGCCATGCTAAGGCCGCCCGGAGATTTACATAGACAGTCATCATTTACTCGTGTTTGCGTTTTAACTGCCACCTATCTATGACGGTTCACACGAAATGTTAAGGGTTAACGTGAGGACAGATTTGTTGAGATCGATATTATTATTATTGAAAAAACAAAAACTTTTCTTAAGTTGAGACAGTACGATTATCATCTAGGACATAAATAGTTTTTTTTTAATTATAAGCTGTTTTACGATTTTGAAGAATATCTACAAAATTAAAATACTCTTCAGTAAATCCTATTACATAAAATATATTCTTTATTTTATTATTACGTAATTTAAAGATTATTTTTTATATAATTATAATTAATTGTTTAATTCATATAACTAACAACTTTATTTAGTACTTAACTAATGTTAGGCACAGACCTATTAAACATTGTAATACCTAAAAAGGGTGGTTAAGTTGTAAGAAATGTCATAGATTGCCTCATAGGGGGATATTTGCCATAGTTGCCACGCTTGGCAAGCGGAAAGGCAACCGCTGTTTTTTATTTTTAGTCGTTATTAGGAAAACGCTGCTGCCCATCTCATGATTTGTTTCCGTCTGTCGCTTCTTATGACACCCACGGGGTGATATGGGATATTGGATATTCTTACACAGCCACTACACTACCACTGCTGGCTACTACGGCTGGATACTACCACCTGCTTGGGATCCTGTAATTAATAAAGTTGAAACTAAGCCAAAGCATACCACTGCAAGACTTCAAGACACAGTAAATTCATTCAGCGTAGATCGGACCAAAAACTAATAATTAAAAAGCTGAAGGTACTCCGGATTATCTCTAACATAATGGAAAGCACCCAAAACGGCTGGAATTAAATATTAAAAATAAGTATAATTAAACGCGATAAAATCCGTAAAAGTGGTTTTATTCAATGTATAGTGTTCGCGTAAATATAAGAAATCATTAACACCAATAACACTTAACATAAAATATTTTGAGTATTGCAAAATAAATTGAATTTAAAGTTAAAGTATATCGCTTATGACCAGGTGGGGTTGTAATGAAGTACTCGCTTAATAGTTTAATAATTAATACAGGTCGCTTTATCTTATCTGAACTAACTATAACATTAACATTTTTATAATGACGAACAAGCTGATGTTGTTAATAAGTAAGCAGAGACCAGGGATCTTGCGGATATTCGAATCCGCATCCGTAAATGCGGAACATCCGCATTGATTTAGACATCTGCATCTGCATCCGCATCCGCATAAACCAATGCGGATCTTTAATGCGGATGCAGGTGTGGAGCAATTTACGACACAATCATGAAATGAGAATGCACACGCTGGTGACAAGATCCAACATATATACACAATAAAACATTTGTTTTATTTGATCGAGGCAATTGCAGGTTTTTATAGTAGTTTTTGATGTTGAGTTTGATTGAAGTCCGTTATTTTTCATGTTTTTACTTTCGTTAATAATTAATATACAAATTCCTAGAATGAGTGCTTCACTAAGGGCCGCGGGTTTGTTTGAACCAGGTGGTTGTTGAACCAGTATTTATATGGCTTACAAATAATTCTTCCGGTCTGGATGTTGTCGATCTTGCCTTGATGTTAGACGGTTTATATTCACTCATCGAGTGAAGATGAAGGTCAAAAAGAAACACCTGACAACCCGGATGCTCTCTCAAAGAAAGAGTTGGTAATGTACCTATCAGCAGAAAAAAAGACTGGATGTGGATCAAAATCCACTGACCGGGTGGAAAGTAAATAGAGGAGAATTGAAAATTCTCTCTGGGTGTGCATGCAAATACTTATCACCTCCACCGGCCAGCGTTCTCAGTGAATAATTATTTAGTTGCGCTGGTCTAATCTATGATCCACTAAGAAACCGGCTGGAGGCTGATAAAGTTGCGATATTACTTTTCATTAAATATGATGCACCAATTTTTAATTCTGATTATTCAAAAATTGTTTTTAATATAATATAAATAAAAGTATTTTGATTAAGATTTTTTACTCAAAATTTTATTATTAAATCAAAATAATACAAAAATTATCGTCTTCTATTTAATTGTTCCCCTAAAAAGTAGTTTGTCCTAAAAGAACATATCTTTCCGCAAAAATACATTTCTTTGAAAAAAAACTGGTTGTCAATCTTTTCAATAAGAGTCTTCTTCTAGTTTTAACGTAAAAACTTGAACTCCGCATCTGCGTCCGCGGATGTGGGCCTCTAAAAATCCGCATCCGCATCCGCGGATGTCATAAATTCTGCATCCGCAACAACCCTAGTAGAGACTATCGGTCCGTGGGGTCCACGTACAGTGAAGTTCCTAAAGGAACTGTATCTGCGACTACGACTGGTCGTCGCTACTGGTGATAAGAGGTCTGGTTCTTTTCTCGCTCAAAGGCTAAGTATAGCTATTAAGCGAGGAAACGCCAAATCGAAGCCAGCGTTCTTAGCACTATACCACGGAGAGTAGGACTGTGAATGATAATTTAAGTTTTTTTGTTTTAGTTTCTTTTTATATTATGGTAATAAATATTGTATATTTTAATTTTATGTAAATAAAAGTCATAAAAACACGTTAGCAAAATGGCGGCCGCTTCAATTGTCTTCTACAAGCATTCACGTAAACGGAAGTTTACGCGCAGTTTCCGGCTGGTGGGACGCGACACTCATGTGTATTCTTCACGCGTTTACATTTCACCGCACTTGTATAACGGTACCTTACCCTTTTCGGGAACGGATCAAATGTTTGATTACCAATACATATTCAGCCAATCCATAAATGTCTCGTAGGGGTCATGCCCCGAGGATGTGGACCTTACCTAATCTTATTGTTTTTATATGCTACCCCCACACTAGGATTTTCTAGGCAGTTTACAAACATAAATTGCAAAAGGGCAAAAACATCCAGAGCGGAACAATTATTTGTAAACCATCGGGATTGCATTGCGTGCGGGATTCAAACCCGCGGCCCTCAGCGCCGTAACTCAAGACTAAGCCACTGTGCCACGGAGCTGTCAACTTTAGTATCCTTGTATTTGCAATGGAAACAACAACTTTAGACTCCTTGCATTTGCTTTTTACTGATTAGATCACACATTATTATTTCTAATTTTTATCGCCGTGCCATGAAATGGCAGCGGAAGAGAATTCATCGCCTTATTTCGTCGAGAGTGTCTGTCAAGCGAGACTTTTTTTGTATAGAATAAGGATGACAAACGAACACACAGTCCACCTGATGGTAAGTGGATACTGTGGCCTATAGACATCTAAATCTATCCACGGTTAATAATCAAAATGCAGATGCGTTGTGACCTCCTGAGGACTAAGATGGAATGCCTTGTTACCAGTAAAAAGGGTCTCCGGTTCTCTACATTCACCATACGAAACACGCTGCTATTTTACACCGGTATTCTGTGAGAGCGTGGTCCTACCCCGGTAGAGCCGACTCATTCGTGCTACAACCATTATAGCTGCCGCGTGACTCTACCACGGCTTCCGATGTTTAAGTTATACGTACCCAGACCGGTGAAGGGCGGCAGCGTCAAGGATGCGAGGCGTCTGGCACTATAATCTTCAATCTGCCCACCCAGCGTTGCGATTAAAGCCAACCCTGCAATAGGCGAGGGCCATGTCCAGCTGCAGAATTTTATCGGCCAATAAAAAAGAGAAGAAGCAAGTTTTTATTATAGAATGGCTTCTTTATTGTCTCGCCGTAAATTTTACAGTACGCGAGAAGCTGTGTTTGATAAACAAGCCTGATTTGCATTTCTTTATTTGGACCTAACTTAAAAGCATACTTAGTAGTTCTGGTTTGATATCCTATACATTTAACGGTGTCAGTCAATTTTCTTGGTACCTGCGACACAAGCCTAGAGCTTAGTGCAGATACCACTGTATTGTTCAATTTCTTTCTATTCTATTTTATTTTATTCTATCTCCGACTGCCTCGTTGTTCTAGTGGTCGTAAACGCGGTTGGTGATCATGAAGTCCCGGGATCGAATCCTGAGTCGAGCCAAAATCAGTTAATGGGTTTTTCTGTCAAGAAATTCTCATTACTGAGTCAGGAAGTTGGCGGTGTTTCACCTCCGTGCCACGGAAAGCACGTAACGCTTGATCTCTCTGCGGTTGTGTCGGTTTACCGTCCCATCGGACTATGAGATTGAGGGAATAGAGAGTACACTTGTGCTTGCACATACACTCGTGCACTATAATCCTGTCCTGCGCAGAACCGTTGAAACTGGCCACCGTGACCGGAATTCCGTCTGGAGGTTATTACAGCTCATCAAAAATCCTCCTATAATTTCTGAGAGGGTTTAAGGGCAAGGAAATGTCCGCCGCACTGCCCCAATGCGTGTTTGCGAACTTCGCATCATGTTTTCGAAATATCATTTTCTTTCGTATCTCTCAGACATGCAGAATTCCTCACGATGTTTTCCTTTATCGCCGAGCACATGGTAAATCAGCACTCAAAATTACAATTAACAATTTCATTGGTGCCGGCGGGGATCGAACCCGTACCCGTGATATTTACAGCGAGCCCTTAGCCCCTGAGCTACTATGGTATGATGATAGTATAGGCCGAAAATAGTCGAATGCTCACGCGTTTCCTGTTAGTACCTGGGTTATTGACAGTTAGATAGCATATTAAATAATCATATCATTCACCAACTTCCGCTGACGTAACTTGCGATTGTTGTGTCTTTTTGGGTTACTATATTTAAAAGCGCTTCGTTTTCTTTTAGGAGCCGTTTTGCATTAAATAAAGTGCAGGAAACCCCACTTTTTTTAAACAAAATAGCAGTTTAACTATGTAACAGGTTTTTAGTAAAAAAAAAATATTAATAATTATGTTTTATTTAAATAATTAACTAAGATAAGAAAAGATAAGAAGTTATTGAATATTTTCTAACACCTGACGTTTCAACATAAAGTTGCCAGTTAAGAAAACTTTAAAAATATTTACAACGGTCACAAACTTAGACGTCTGAATACTCTGGGATATCTACACAGGATTCATGAGCCCATCCTTTACACGCTCCACACTGGATCCAGTCCTCGTTGTAGTCTTCACAACAAACAACACAATACTACTTCTCCAGCTTCTTTTCAATAGGTTTTACTTTAGTTTTTTTTCCTTTGTCTTTGGTCTTTTTAGATTTACGTTTGTCTTCTTCTTTTCTCTTTTTTCCATTTTCTTTCTCTTCTAAATGTTCTTTGTATGGCGAAACAGTCAGAATTTCACTATAAATTTCAGATAACTTTTTTCTTCGTCTCCATTATATCAAATGATCTGAAAGGATAAATAACAGAAATACAAAATTATATGGAATAGAAAAAGCACACTATTTTGTTAAAATATACTTGTCCGGTACTAGGGAATCTGTAATTGTCCGGACTTAGGTGAATAACATACAGTAGTATGATTTCGATTATAATAAAGTTTATTAATAAATCCGCCAAAAACAATATCAATGTAAAGCGTACTGACCAATGATTGAAACAAAAGCACTAAACACAATTTATGCACTCTAAATGGTGGTTTGTGACCTTGTAAATGTTACTCGATGCATCGGATTCACGTGAAAAATTACTAAAATGTCACCTGTAAGCCGTATCGGGCGAGACTGACGCCTCCCACGCCGCGGGGGGATTTGTCCGTTGAGTTTGACATCTTTCTATAAGCGAGTGCTAATAAGAACGTTATTTCATGTTTTGACGTGATTTGTCCAGTACTATGTGCTGTCCGGCGCTAGTGGTATTCCCCCTACACTCAAAAACATTACCCCATTACCCTTCTGGGGAAGTCGGACAAATAGTAAATATAAATTCAAATCGGAGACGCATTACTTATTTCATATAAACAATTTATTTTTCGGTCTCACCTTAAAATTTCTATTAGTAATCGATTATAAAAATAATCAATTATCAACATCACTTATTTAATTATTTAAAAAATAGTGGTTTAGATGGTTGGTAATCTTTTTAATCTATCTAATCCGAAACGTCCGCAAACAACAGCACTCCTAACAAAAGATTCTCAATGTCCGTAAGTGTAGGGGACACTTCCCGCCGTCCGGTCTAAATATAACCGGGGGGCGTGCGGTGGTGGAGGCAGGGGGAGGGATAGGCCGTCGACTCTGGCAGCCCAGACCTTATGGCGGAAGGAACGGGGTCCATTCCCACAATTGTTCAGCCAATGTCCCGCAGAACCATCTTTTCAATCGACCAGCGACGTCGAGGCGTTATTATTCATTTTTTCTGTTGACAGGTTCCTTTTTTATTTGCATATTGAAATAGAAATTTTTATTCAATATAGATTGTAGAAAATACTAATTGAAAGTTATTTAAAATGTTTAATTTACCGCTGGTTTGAAAAATACCTTCCGCAGGTAAAACCAGCCAGAAACCTAAGTAGGACTTATTCAAAAAAATAATAAATTTAAATATAATTTTATTTATATTTTACAATCATGTATTTTTTGACTATTATTAGCCAGTGCAAGACTACTATCCTATCTGATGGTAAGTGAAGATATAGCTGAAGATGGCAAAGCGTATTAACTAAGTTAAGTAACTTAAAAAAAGCCTATTCACTCTTGCCTTGAAGACAACCATATAATAATCGAATAAAAACGAAATCTCGTGTTATTTTATGTTAAAAGTAGTTTGATTTAATCATGTTAATATCTTTTTTTCTCACCATGACGGTCAATTAGAATAATGGTAATTTGGACTCGTATGGTTGTACTTTCACCAGTGTCAAGTAAGAAGAAATTCTCCTTTATAATATTTTTTTTTTAATTTCTCTTCAATATTACTTAATACTCATCATCATCATTACAGCCCTTCACAAGTGCACTGCTGAACATGGGCGTCCCCCAAGGAATGCCACAAAGCACGGTCCTGAGCCACCTGCATCTATCGACTTCCTGCATGTCTTGCCCTACACTTCGCCTACCGGTACGAGGCTGCCACTTGAGAACCTTTTTTCCCCATCGGTTGTTGGTTCTTCGAGCTATATCGCCGGCCCATTACCACTTCAGCTTACTAATCCATTGGGCTATGTCGGTTACTCTGGTTCTACTGCGAATATCCTCATTTCTAAGTTTATCACACAGAGAAACCCCGAGCATAGAGCTCTCCATAGCTCGCTGAGTGACCTTGATGTTTCGGGAGAATCCAGATAAATCCCGACCGTCTGGCAACCCTGACGGGTGGGTCCAGAGTTCGAATCACAATTAGTGATGCTCAGATGCACATCGGAAGATAGGATATGGCTGTATTTTTAATGAAAGTTTTACGATTTATATACGTACCTATATCGCAAACGAATAAATGAATTTGAATTTGGATTTGAATTTGAATTTTCACTGACTTCAAAAAGAGAGTGGATTTTATATTCGACACGTATTTTTTTATATAATTTTCGATTTCTCGGAAAGGGCTAAACCAATTTAAATGATACCTTTTTTTTAAATAGGCTTTACATCAAGGAAAATGGGACCACGTTTAAATTTGAAGAAAAATTGCACCTCTAAGGGTGGAAAGATCTGAGATTAAGATTTCATTGTAACTATTTAGGCGGCATAAGCAAAGTGTAGGGCGGCCGCTAGATGGAGTGACGACCTAAAAATAAGAAATGCAGGAAGCCGATGAATAGTAGCTCAGTACCGTGCTTTGTGGCATTCCTTGGGGGAGGCCTATGTTCAGCAGTGGACTTGTGAATGGCTGTAATAGAAATAATAATAGTTTAGATGACATTCTCATGTTAACGTTGACTTGTGATATTTCGTAGTCTACAATAAAAAAAACCTACTTAAAAAACTATAAAGAAAAAAATAATTTCCACATAGTAGCTTCTAAAGTCGATACTTAAATTCTCCAATACACTATGTTACGCTATAATACACTATTTTTTAAATAAAAACGTTACCTCCTTACCAGTATAGAAATTTCACAACGACAAACATCGAGATCTGGAACAATGGTTTGTAGGCCATACAAATACTTGTTCCGTGCGGGACTCGAACCTGGAACCTACAACTCATTGCTAAGCCACTGCGCTACGGAGCCGTCAAATATAGTATAATGTGCTATTTGATGCGTGTACCGTACAATAGGTCTAAAGGACCCTTGTGACGCAATAAGCCGCTGCATTGAGACGAGGCGTTACGACGTTCCGAAGCTCCGCCGTTGAGTGTAGAGTTACCAGATGGAAAATTGAAAACTCCTGACAAGTAACCTGATTTCCATAGAAAAATCCTTACATTTAGTTTACAAACTTAACAAGCGTGAACAAGAAATTAATTAATTATTGGTTTTGTGCACTCTCAATCCACATCGCAGATTCCACACTATAGTATTTTATTGATAAATCGAAAAAGCCTGACAATTCCAAAATCCGACCGCAATCCTGACAAAAGCCCAAAAGTCCTGACGTGTCAGGGTAAATCCTAAAATATGGTATACCTAGTTGAGTGACACATTGGGGGACGGTATTGCCGTGTGCTTTCCTCCGATAATAACGAAAATAACAAAAAGACAGTGGGGTCAAACTGACTTGTTTAAGCCTCTTTTGCTTTCAAAGCTTTGGCCCCGATCGGGAAATGTTTGGTTTTCAAATTCTATCTATATACTGGGGGTTAAAGTATGAATCTGCCTTTTTGTATTGAAATATTCAAACACCTTTAATTGTAAGAAAAACTACATTAATTTACTTATTATCTATTTCGGCCATCTGGAGGGAAGGTCTCATTTTGCAGTAGAACTCTATGGTATTCTACAAAGTCTATGATGGCATTTTGTACCGTCCCCTGCGAACAATTTTTGAAATTAAAACTTTGGAATCCCGATTTGAAACTCGATGAAACGAAGAAGCGACACATAAAAGAGACACACATACATACATCTATAGGATTTAGCCTGCGAGGGAATGAGATAGAATACAGTATACAGGGTCCTATTATCTCGGTTTCCTTTTCTGAAGGTTTCACTTCAACCGCGTGAAGTTTTCATAATAGACGTTTGCTGTTATATATACACCAGAATATAACGAAGTCCACTGGATGGTTTAGATTCGCGATTGGACCCGGTAGGTGGCGCTGTTGTCGTGCCGCAGAGATCCAGAAATCACACGTGCGAAGCCGGGGCGGATCGCTACCGGTAGATGAAGTGTAGAGCGGCCCCCCACTGGATGGAGTGATGACCTGGTAAGACATGTAGGAATTCGATGGGTGCATGGCTCAGGACCGTGCTTTGTGGTATTCCTTGGAGGAGCCTATGTTCAGCGGTGGACTTGTGAAGGGCTGTAATGATGATGCTGATGATAATTTTTTAAACATAAAATGTATGAGTATAAAAAGACAAGGTTATAACACTTTTCTACCTGAAATTAATAGATTTTTAATTTTTACCTATATGAATAAATAAAATTGAAGTGTCTGGTTGTAATGTCAGAATACAAGCTTTATACTAAATGAAATAATATCAATATACAACATAAAGAAATCAATTTTTAAAATTTTCGTCTGTCTATTTGTTCCGGCTAATCCCCGAAATAGCTGGACCGATATTGACGGGACTTAGATAGCTGATGTGATAAGGAGTAACTTAGGCTACTTTTATTTTAGAAAAAGAAAGAGGGTTCCGCGCAAAAAAAAACGATGAAATCCAATGGTAATAAATTCGCAGTATGCACGTAAGGTGAAATAGCGAGGAAGAGCTAGTTAAAAATATTTTCTTACATCACATCAAAAAAAACTTAATTTTAAGTGTTTTTTCGATAATTGAACCACTTTTCCAAAGACCATCATTATAGAGCTGCAGTTTTTTTGTTCAAGTTCTACGCGGACGACATCGCGGGTAAAAGCTAGTACACAATTATAGAGTTAAAAAAAGAAAAACAAAAGGACGACAAAAGTCGTCTGACACATTCAGAATGAAATGCGATAATAGTCTAACACCGTCATTACGTTAAAACAATATTACCTTTGTAGAATATTTGCGAGGGGGTGGCGTAAATATGGGCCCCCCTCCCTCTGTCTGCAGGTCGATAAGTTAATTTTAAGCAGGTCGATGCCGGCTCGACCGCAGACTCGAATTCAACGACCAACTTAAAAGGTTATTTGTTACTGTGACTGAGGAAAACCAGTGGAAGTAATAGGCCCCAATAAATTATAGCATTAATTTTTGTTGGGTTTCAATAAAGCATTCGAGAAGGAGTGAAGGAAGTAGAGTGCATAAAACAGCTTTTGAGATTTTTTACTCTAGATTTTCGCGTATTTAGGAGTCTGCTTTGTCCGTCGGACATCATCAATGGGGCTAGATTTTACGGATTTTATCGTGTATATTAACTTGGACTGAGGTGTACGGCATCATACATAGTTAACAACGGCAGGCCTTTGTCACTCTTGCTACCTGCGTGAAATAATTACCTACAATCGCGCGAGACCTTAGGTTACATACGCAGTCGGGGCTAGCGCGTTCTAAGCGAGTAAATTTTAAAGTTTTTAACACTGTTTAGGTATATAATTTTTTGTAAGTACTTGTTGAAATAGTTTTTGTTTAGTGTGTATTATATTTGATTGTGGGATAAAATAGTTGAAAAGTTTTAATGTAATTAAAAAATATATATGTGTTTATTAACCTATATCACCCGCGTGACCATGGGTGCTGGAAAGCACCCGAAACGTCGGGAATTAAAATGAGAACAATTAAACGCGATAAAATCCGTAAAAGTAGTTTTATTCAATGTGTAGTGTTCGAGTAAATATAAAAGTCATTAGTATACCTATCTATTTCATGAATTATAATGGCAAAACGTCGTTTCTTCTATAATTGTTGCGTGGATGGATGCTTAAAGAGCAAGTAAAATGGTTCAGATTTATAATGTTTTACGTTACCAAAGGTTAATGAAAGGTGAATTTATTTATTGCAAGTCGTAAGCGCTAGCGCGCAGGTATGCTCTACTAGGCTTAAAAATTAAGATTCCAACGTTTTGTCGCATGAAATCGTATCTAGCAATCATATTGTGAGAAAGAGAAATTATTGTTGAACTTATAATTTTTTTAAATCGATTAATTGCTATTTTGACATAATAAAGGGATTTAGTGGCTTATGGTGTGGATTTATCAAGTCCACATGGCTTCGTAAACACGATAACTTTTGAAAATATCAATTGTTCAATCAATCTATTTTAAAACTCTTCACCTATCATGTGGGAAGCCATTGAATGTAAATGGCAGTTTAATTTTGTTTAGTTTAGTTATAATAAATTTTTTCGGCTGCGAAATGTCGATATATTCGGTGTTTTAGCAGCCTTGTGTGAATTTATTTTTACTAAATAGAGACTGCGTCACCACTCAGTTAGTTCGGCGTCAATAACCGTCGTGAGTGGACACTGTATCGGTTGTTTGCAGCGTCTCAAAAGATCGCTGTACAAATACACAATATTCGAAAAACCAAATTTCTTACATACTTGATTATAATAATAATCAGAGATTTTATTACAATATTTTAAAGCACAGAATAAATAATAGTACATAGTACGTACTAAAAGTAAGTAGGATGTAATATTAATACTTAAATACGTCTTGGACTTTATGGAGTGTCCTGAATGATGATATGATGATCATATGAGCATTATGAGTCGTGCACTGTTGGATTTTCCAAACATTTTTTTAAATTGAGTTTGACATAAAATTGTAGGAAAATTGAAGTATAATAAGGTTATAGTGAAAACTTGTGTGTATTTAACTACTTTAAAAATTCCGTATCATGTTAATCATGTTATACGTAATTTTAATGCACTTAGGTATGCCCAATTGATTTACTAATATTTTTTTTGTTAGGTACTTAAAATTATTAAGTACCGATCATAGTAGTAGGTAGGTAGCTATGGTCAACCATGAAATTGTACGGAATGTGTACAAATCTAAATACATAAAGTACCCAGGTATTTCCATAGCAAAAACAAGGATTAGTAATAATTTAACTACAGGAGTACCTAATTACAGAACTTATTTGAAATTTACTTCACTATTGAAGTATCTAATTACTTACCTATACTACTTGTCTTTTGTAATGAAAATATTTTAAGTTTATAATAACACAAAATACTGAAATTAAAACTTTGTTTACAAGATTTTTAACTAAGTAGAATACGATCACCTTTCTGTTAGGAATCGTATTTCGGGTTTATTGTTGTTTACAATACCTACCTATTTCAACTGAGCCAGGCGTCGCGGATTGCGACGCCTCCCAAGCAGCACACAAGCGTTATGAACATCAATACACCAGCCCACATAGAACTTAGAGTTCTTTAAAAGCGTATAAGAGTGTTGAAAGGGGTTATATCCTTATAAGAGTGGTTTATGAGTTATTATACAGCTCAAGCAGTATAAAGTCTGTATTATGAGATCTAAGTAAGCTTAGGGTTCTTAATCAGAATATGAAATCTCTAGTATACAACTTTAAGTATTTTGTAACACTTCAATCTGATTTTATCATTAAAGTTGTATAGAAGCTGTTTTTTTGCATGCTCTCCTTGCTAATACAACTCTAAGTGTTATTATAGTATCACTAAAATCTTATTTCTGGACAATGGTGTATGCAAATTCTCTTCTAAAACTTATTCTCATGGTGTCATTGTATACTTTTGTAAATACAGTATTTTTATGACTTCTGTCTATGAGAGTGATATAAAACTAAAAAAATAAATAACAGCCATAGTACATCTTAAATCTGTACAAGTAACAGAATATCGCCATTATGCATGTGCTGCGTGTTTATATTGTGCTAGTGAACAAAATTAATTTGTTATCAATATGAGCAAAAAAGGTAAAAGATTTGCTGCAGTAAAAAGACCATGTTAAATCTAAATTAAATTTATTCAACTCTGTTCCTAAGACGAGATTTTTCATCTTTTATACGTATATCTAAAGAGAGTTATATGTTATGTTGAAAAAACTGCTATAAAGCGTAAATAATAAAAATATCCTATTATAGAACTGATTAAAAACCAATGACTGCATTATATAATCCATAACATACATAGTACAGCTACTAAGACTATAAGACCCTCGAAATAGCGTTTAGGCTGTTTAGCAAATTGTCGCCATTTTAAGACCCATAAAAACAAAATTAAAAATATATATTTGGGAATATTAGACATTAGTCTTAGCCTATACCATTATTTCAGTTTGACTAATGATCACTGTGTCCCATTGTGCCATCATATCCATTAATTTAATATATTTTTTTATTCTAACCTATACAATCGATATTTAGTTACCGTATTTAGTATTTTGTTTTTTAAAATAACAAAATACTACAATTTTGTTATTTTGCTGGCGCGGCAATTTTTTGTTAGAAAACATATACAAGTTTACCGTAAATCTAATTTTGCACGTCCAATTCACCAATTATCATCGTCAAAACTCAACTCGAATCCGAATATAATATTAATATGTTAAATATATTATGTACATTAAATGTTCCCATCATTCAATTTCTTTTTGTTTTATTTTCATTTTTAATCCCATTCAAAAACCAATTTAGAACGTTTGTTTTTATAAGTTACTTATAAGACAATATCTGTAGTGTAATAGTTTCCTTGCACACCAAATAACAGCTGTAAAACAGCAGTTATACAGCCTCTTTTATGATTGTACAGCTACTGTACAGCGCTACTATCGCATAAAGCTGCATAATTTGTGCCAATTTTTTACTTATAAGAACTGTATAAGCGCTTATACAGCTTTTGTACAGCCAGAAAATACAGCCTCTAGTATAAAAACGAACTTCAATACAGCTCGTATACAACTTGCATGCTGCTTGGGCTGAATCGGAAGAACTCGTTCCGAACTCGGAAGAACTCGTTCCGAACTCGGAAGAACAGTGTTAATGGCCTTGCAAATTGCATGCTTTGGGCACTACAGAACTCACATAGTAGTGAAAATATGGTCAGTCGATCATAGTCAGAATAGTTACCTTACCTAAGTAACTTACTTAACATTTCGCAATGTATTTTTTTACTCTTTATTGACAGCCTTTAGTATAGCCCTTAAATAGCAGTTTAATGTTGTTGTGTTTCGTATGGTGAGTGTAGAGAACCGGAGACCTATATTACTGGACACGAGGCATTCCATCTTAGTCCTCAGGGGTGAAAACCTATCTGCAATTTGATTTTTAATCGAGGATAGATGTAGATGTTCATTGGCTACAGAATTCACTTACCGTCAGGTGTACTGTATGCTTGTTTGTCACTCTTATCCTGTAAAAAAAGGTGTACACGAACTACAGCAGCCATAGACTGTATGATCGTTTGTCACTTCAGTTTTCTAAAAAAATATATACCCTCGATTAAGAACGAAAACGCCAGACAGATATTTTGGTAAGGATGTAGAGAGAATGCTTTGTTACAAGTAGAAAGAATATCTGGTTTTCGTCACTCCCCATACGAAACACAGATCATACTATATTTTACACTGGTATCATATGAGAGAGTGCAGCCATAACACATCGCGGCTCTACCTCGTACTTTCGGTTTATATAATGTAATTAGTTTTTGCTCGATCAAAGCCCTAATTGCGGTTCCATTCCAGTTTTAATTACACTTGCTTGACATTTTTTTAACTTAGTCAGTACTTGACTACAACCCAGCTAGTGGTAAGTGGTGATGAAGCCCTAGATGGTAAATTGCACTGTCTTAGCGTATCAAAAACCTATTGTTTCTTGCCTTTAGTATAGTCACATTATAATCGGAGAGAAAGAGATGCTGGTAAATTATTCCACTCCCTTTCTGTATGCATTACGAAAGACATAACAAACGGTTGGATCCAAATGCGTGAAATAGCCAATCACTGTGGTATTCCGATGGTGAAAAGGGGTGGAAGGTATTAAGGCATGTAATTCCTGTGCCCACTCTCCAAAATCTATCCTATAGAATACCGAAGGGGTGATTACTCTGCTCCTGTGCGCGAGCCTAACAAGATTGGTTTTACACATTACAAGTCCACAGCTGAACATAGTCTTCCTCCAAGGACTGCCACAAAACGGTCGTGAACCGGTCGTAGGTCGTCACTCCATCTAGTGGGAGGACGCCCTACACTTCGCTTACCAGTGCGAGGCTGCCACTCGAGAAATTTTGGGGGTTAGAACTACTTAGGTACATGTACTTTTACACGTTAAGTGAAATTGAGGAACACCGTACACAACGATATTATTATAAACAGGAATTTTGCTTAATATTTAACTAGTTTTTCTTAAATAGATAGTACCGAAAAAAAAGAGTAAATAAGAGTAAAGAGTTTGAGGTACACCGGCTCTAATGAAATTGTTAATTACAATATTAAATGTGAAAAAATTTACATGTTTGGCGGTAGAGAGAATTCAAAATTTTCGAAACAAAAAATTCAACACTTAGTTGTGTACCTAATTATTAATAGAATAAGGGTGACTTTGAGCACACAGTCGACCTGATAGTAAATGGATTATGTGCCCCATAGACAACTACTCTATTATATTATGCTCTATTAAGAATTAACGTAAAGATACATAGTCACCCCTGACCACTAAGATGAAATGCCTCGTTACTAATAAAAAGGGTCTCCGGTTCTCTACACTCACTATTTTGTGAGATCGCGGTCCTACCCCGTTCGAGCCGACTCATTCGAGCTACAACCGTAATATAGCTGCAGCGTGGCTCTACCACGATTTTCTTCTAATTTTACCACAAAATGGCGAGCGACCTGTCCAACTCCTATCTACTGCTTTCATTATCTTAATTTATTTTATCAACATTACAGGGCACTGTTCTTATTTCTTAAAACTTATTGTTAAAAGGAAATGATGACACGCTGCACGTCAATTGGTCTAAAATCGGCTAGAAGAGAGTTTCTTTGTCCTACAATTTCAATAAAGAAAATGAACAATGGCTGAATATTTTGGCAACGTAGATGACGTCTAGGAGAGCGCCGCTATCGATCTACTACCCTAAAATTGGCGAAAGCACTCCAGCGGCGATAAAATTTGGCATGGCCAAAATAAATATTTAATTATCTTTTCTTGTTAATAACGGAAAATCTTATGCTATGCTTAAAAAATAAAGATTATCACCATAATAGAATCAATCGTTACTTTGCAGCAATCCATTATATTAAAGATGTTAAAAATTAATTAGCTTAGAGCCGTGTAATAAAATAAAATAACGTATCTTACCTAGTTTGAAGAGCACCTCCCGCCCTCCCTCAATTGCGTGCACTATCTCAGTCACCGCATATCCCGACAACACTACGTTAGAAAAGATACACCACCGTCGCGTCAATAATGACACGTGTTTCGTCTCTAAACGAAGCATCCTCAGGTGAAATCGACTCTGCGGTGGCTGATCGCGGTCTTAGCATCAGGGACACATAATTTTACTATATATTTTTTTATATAAGCTTATTAATCTTATCATGTTTAAGATTATTACCGACAAAGTTACAAATAAGCCAAGAAATGAGGCAGAAAATTTAAATTTCGTCACCTAGATCGTAACAACGACACCTGTAAAAAAGACAACGGTAATATAACGGTAACGGTATAGAAAAGTATACCGTTACCGTTATATTACCGTTACAGCCTATTAAAGTCCACTGCTGAACATAGGCCTCCCCCGTAGATTGCCTCATAGGGGGGATTTTTTACACCTCACTCGCCTCCTTTACATCAGAGGACTTTACATATGAATAAAATTGAAGTGTCTGTCAGTAACATTGAAATAATTAATTTGCATGCCCCTCGTATTATGACATAAGCAACCAAAAATTTTAAAAATATTTTTGTCTGTCTGTCTGTGCGGGCTAATTTTTGAAATGACTGAACCAATTGTGATGAAACTTTTCGAACAGGTAGAGAGCAATGCCAGGAAAAATCTAGAATATATTTTATCCGAAAAACGAAAAATTGACGAAATAATCTTTAAGTATCTTAAATCTAAATAACACTATTAAATTCTATCTAGGCGAAGACGGGACAGAAACTAGTGTGTTATAAATAAATAAAAAAACATGTGTGCCGTTCCTTACGCGGTAGACGTGAAACCTTCGGAAAAGGAAACCGAAATAATAGATAACACTGTATACTGTATTCTATCTCATTCTCTCGCAGTCTAAATCTTATAGATGTATATGTTTGTCTCTTTTAGTGTCGCTTGTTCGTTTCGTCAAGTTTCAAATCACAACGATTCTAAAGAATTTTTCACTTCGAAAACATATATCCTTGCAAAGTTGCGGTGATACTTTACGCCGGTCAGTTTCTTACACTATAATATAAAGCGCAAGTCGGCCAGGTAATGGAGTATAGCTGCCATATATGGACTGGTGCTGCAAAATGTAATCTAGCTTTGGAATCAATGGAAGGGCGTACCAAGAGGCTTATTGGTGACACCAATATGGTTGCAACCAATCTTACCAGCCTTGAGCACAGATGCATAGTAGCCCGCCTTTAGGTGTTTTACAGGCTATATTTCGGAGAGTGTGCGCTGGAATTGCATGACTTAATTCCCCTCTCCATTCTATCATCGGTCCAAAGACGTTCTGCTGGTCTCCACCTCTTCGTAGTAGATTAGTTAGTCTTGAGTACGCTTCCACCGTGTGGAATATTCTATTTATAAGGACGCCCTGCAAAGTATCCAAAATAAGTTCCTTAAACGCATAAAATATAAGTAAAAACAATTCCAGCTAATTTAGTAACTAATCTCGAAATCAGACGTGAACACCTCGATGTTATATTTTGTACAAAATCCTTAATAATTATATTGACTCCCCATACTTAGTAAAATAACAATAAAGTGTCCTCGGATTAATCTGCGGCTTAACTTAAAACGACCTTTTACATTCCTGCTTATAAAACTAACTATGCGAAATCGATTTATTATTAGAGCCTGTAATTTCTACAACCAACGTTTATTTTTAAATTTATATCTGCCATCAAGCAATTTACATAGTCCTGAGGTTTAACATTTTCTTTCGTTATCACTGTTTTAGGTACATAAGCTTTAATATATGTCACATAAAAAAATTGTACTTCAGTATTTCTGCCCAATGATCAAGTAACTTGAAAACTTAACTGCTTTTTGTAAGAACTTAATTTCAACATTAATTATAGCTGTATTTTTATAGCCGTGGTAGCTCAGATGTTTAGCGCTCGCTGTAAGTTTCACATTACGCGAGCAACCCGGGTTCGATCCCCGCCGGCACCAATGAAATTGTTAATTGCAATTTTGAGTGCTGATTTACCACGTGCTCGGCGGTGAAGGAAAACATCGTGAGGAAACCTGCAATTCTGAGAAATAAGAAAAAAAATATTCGAAGACATGTTAAGTTCGCCAACACGCATTGGGGCAGCGCGGCGGACATTTCCTTGCCCTAAAACCCTCTCAGAAATGAGAGGAGGCCTGTGCCCAGCAGTGGGACGTATATAGGCTGTAACTTTAACTTCCTTAAATAAACAGAAAAAAAGTGAATAGGCTTTTGTTAAACTAAGTCAGTGTACTTCACCATCTTCGGCTGCATCACCACTTACCATCAGGTGCGATAGCAATCAAGCGCTGCCTTATATTAGTTAAATTTGGTTTCATAAAAGAGATCAAATTCTTTTCAATGCTCTAAAGTGAATTGAGCAAAAGCTATTTGTAGTTCTAAAAATCCTCTCCTGCCACTTATCCGTTCCAAATGTCGTTGGGCGACATGTTGATATGTCTAGATTAAGGCTGCCTTTTCGTCACCATTTTATGTTTTCAAGGTAACATGCGATTTCAAATCGTATTACTTTATATAGACGTTTGAAATTTGTTTGAAACTAAATAGTTCGTGTTATAAAATATATTTTTCATGTCGATTTTTTATTATGAAATTGTCTGTGACTTTTAATTTTGTATATTTTACTCTTCTTTTTAATGTTTATGCCAGAGATTACATTAAAAAGGGATTTCGTCTTTTTTTAAATTTTAAAATTTTAATTTTAAATTAAGAATTTGTGTTATTTTTACCACCGATCTTTGTTTAATATTTGAAACAAATTAAATACGTTTTTAAATCAAACTAATTTCACTGATCATATCGTATTTAATTCTAATTTCTAACTTATTATAAAATGTTCACCGATTCGAGTTCATTAAAATACCTGCTACTTCAGTTTTTCATTGTTAATTTATGTTTTGAAATACACAACAAAGGCTTGAAATATCTAGAAGTCTTGCATTGATGTACTTGGGTGTCGTTTTGACTTTATTTATTAATAGATCCCAAGCCGATGGATTTATTCTGTGTAAAGTGACAGCGTAATTATAAGACATATTTAAAAGCTTAGTTTTAAGCAACTTGGTTTACGTGGCAGAGCCACGCTGCATCTACATATATGGCAGCGGCACGAATGGGTCGGCTAGACCGGAGTAGGACCACGCTCTCACAGAATACCGGCGTAAAATATCACCTGTGTTTCGTATGAGTGTAGAAAACTGGAGGCCCTTTTTACTGGCAACGAGATATCCCATCTTAGTTCCCAAAGGTGATAACGTGTCTACATTTCGATTCCGAATCGAGCATAAATGTAAATGCAAATATCTATGGTCCACGGCATCCGCTTATTATCAGATGAACTTTGTATTCTCTAGTCATCATTATCATAAAAATAAATAAATACAAATAACTATTTCAAATGAAGTTGTTTGTCTTTCAACAATGAACGACCTTTGCAAAATTTACAACAGATTCGTGATTGAGCCCAGCCCTAAACAGGATTTCCTTTACAGGTCGGAGTTCGGACAGGACAATCCAATTTAAGACAATGTCCAACTTTGCCGACGGACTGTGAACGCCTATCAGCGTGTATACTCACCTATGTTGGACGTTCGTTTTGTTCTCTTACTTTTATAGAACTAAATGCTACAATGAACTGCGTAGTTACTAGTAGGATGCAAATATACATAGGTCCCCAATTGTTTGTAGACTGCTTTGTGCGATGTTGAATACTTCTCCTATTTTAGTATACACATGTACTTCAATATTATGAATTCGTCATTTTTACGTCGTTTTATTAACTTAACTTTTATTAGCATGACGGCTTCGTGGCGCAGTGGCTTAGCAATGAGTTGCGGCGATGGGGGCTGCGGGTTCGAATTCCGCACGGAACATGTATTTGTATGGTCTACAATTAATTGTTCCGGGTCTGGATGTTTGTCCGTGTGCAATTTATGTATGTAAACTCCGTCTATGATACAGAATAAAATGTAATTTTTCTTAAAAAACTCGCTTTCGTGTATTTCTGTTCGGATAGAATTTAGTAATTGATTTTAAACTAACTTCCCGATGAGCTAGAGACTTGAAATTTTGAACACAGCAGAATCGGTTGACAATTTAAGAATTTGAAAACTGAAAAATATTTTTTTTATTTACTGTTAACAATACACGAATTTACGTAGGTCACTCAATAAGTTTTGAGATGCTCGAAATTTAAAAATGGAATGCACCCGTGTTATATGTTTCTAAAAAGCAAATTTATTTAAAAATAGAACTCCATAAGCCAATTGCTCAATATTTAAAAAAACAAAGTTCTATTAATTTTCCTGCAACGCTTCCCGCGCTTTTCATTTAAAACGATGGATCTTAACCGTGAACATTTGTGCGCTATGATATAGTATGATTTTAAATTTGGTTTAACCGAACAATTAAGTTTACAACGGTTACAATCAGCATAAGGGGACTCAGCTCCATCAAGCGCAACAACTTTTAGGTGGTTTGCTGAATTCAAAAGGGGTAAAATTAATCTTAAAGATGACCAAAAAACCGGGGCCCCGCAAACAGCAGTAAGGGCAGAAAATGTATGGACTACTGAAATGTTGGTGCGAGAAGACCCACGAATTACATATACGGACATCGAAAATATTGTAGGCATTAGTTCGGGGAGCATTCATACCATCCTACATCAACATCTTGGAGTGAGGAAGCTTTGTTGTCGATGGATCCCTCGTTTACTCTCCGAAATCGAAAAACAGACTCGTGTGGACTGGTGCCATGAAATGCATCTACGTTTTGAAAACGGGACATCTAGGCGTGTTTCAGAAATCGTTACTGGTGACGAGATATGGATCTATCAATATGATCCAGAAAATAAAAGGCAATCATCGGTATGGGTCTACTCAGAAGGACAGTTACTGACAAAACTGCAAAGACCTCGCAACGTCGGCAAAAAAATGGTGGCTAGTTTTTTTTCGCGGAGCGGACATTTGTCGACGTCCATGCTGGAACATTGTAGGTCAGTCAATTCTAAATGGTATACTACAGTTGCATTACCCAAAGCGTTTCAAGCTGTACGGGAGAGAAGACCAAAGACCGGGCTTCGGGGAATCATGCTGCATCACGATAACGCCTCTTCACATACCTCCCTTAGAACAAAAGCATTTATTGAGGATTCTGGTGTTGAAACTCTAAGTCACCCACCCTACAACCCTGACTTAGCTCCTTGTGATTTCGTTTTTTCCCAAGAGTCAAAGAAAAATAAAAGGCAAGTTTTTCAAGCGCCGAAGAAGCCGTGGCTGCCTACGAAGAAGCGATTTCCGACCTGTCAGATCAAGACTGGCAAAAGTGTTTTCAGAGTTGGTTTAGGCGAATGGAACTTTGTATAGAGCATAATGGAGAATATTTTGAAAAGATGTAAAATAAATATTAATAGTATCTAGAATAATTTTTGTATATCTCAAAACTTATTGAGTAACCTACGTACAGTCTGACCTGATGGTACGTGGCTTCTGCATTCCATGGACACCTGCAGCGAACTTCAAAGTAGAAGACTAGAGATGCGTTGCCACCTCTGAGGAATGCCTCACGTAATTTACATTAGTTGTAGAGCCATGCTGCAGCTATATTAGCAGTATAGTTGTAGCACGAATGGGTCGGCTCGACCGGGGAAGGACCACGCTCTCACAGAATACCAGCGTAAAATAGCAGCATAACACTGCTGTGTTTCGTATGGTGAGTGTAGAGAACCGGAGAACCTTTTACTGGAAAAGAGGCATTCCGTCTTAGTCCTCACGGGTGACAACACATCTGCATTTCGATTCGCAAACGGGGATAGATGTAGATGTGTATGGGCCACAGCAACCACTTGCCATCAGGTGGACTGTGTGCTCGCTTGTCCCCTATTCCTGTAAAAAATGCCTCCCAGCTTAGAGGAAAGTAATATATTGGGAACCTCAAGGACTGTAATTATACTTGCCTTCTTTACCCTTCATACTGGAACACCGCAAGCACCTACTTGGCGGCATAAATAGGTAAGAGGAAAGTATCCACCAGACGGAGCCTAGGCAAAAGGAGTCCTACATAGGTGTATATTTTACATGGAGAATTGCCTATTAGCTTCCACTATCTCATATCATCCGCGGGTTACGTAAGAGGCGACAGAGTGAAACAAATCAGGAACGTCTAAAATAAACTGCGGTTGCCAAACCGCTTGTCAAACGTGGAAACTATGGAAATATGCCCCTATGAGACAATCTATGGGGGTCATGTTCAGCAGTGGACTTTAATAGGCTGCAACGGTAACGTTATTCTATGATGAACTCGTATTGAGGGATGCAGTGGTGTAGTTTTTGACTTTCAATTCCTGTGTAAGGCCAATGTTGAATAAAAATATTTTGACTATGATTTTGACTTTGTAGGTTTCAGTATGCGGGTTTTCTTACACTGCTATCAACATAATACCGTTACCGCTACAGCCTGTAAAAGTACTGCTGAACATAGACCTCCCCATAGATTGCCTCATAGGGGATTTTGCTATAGTTGTAATGTTACGGTTGATTTAATAATTTCACCTCTCAGTGGGTCATGTGCTCTGGTAGATTATCTTCTATACATAGGTACATCCATTACAGCCTGTATACACTGCTGAACATAGACCTCCCCACAGATTGCCTCATATGGATTATTGCCATAGCTGCCATGTTTGGCAGGCGGATTGGCAACAGCAGTTTTTATTTTAGTTGTTATTAGGAAGATACTGCTCCCCATCTCCTGATTTGTTTCCTCTTTCGCCTTTTACGACTCCACGGGATAATATGGGGTAGTGGATATTCTTACCACCACTACTCGGTGAACCAACACAATGATTCGCCCTAATTTCATTTTCTAATTTCTTCTAATGTTAGCTCATGAAATTTAATTGATTTAATACAACGAAAAAGCTTTTAGACAAATGATGGAAAAGAATGACGAAACCTGGGGCCAAGATGCATGGAGCTCCAGTCAATACACAGTCCACCTAATGGTAAGTGAATACTGTGGCCCATAGACATTTACATCTATCCTCGGTTAAGAATCAAAATGCAAATGTGTTGTCACCCCTGAGAACTAAGAACTAGAACCATATTTATAGTATAGTTTAGTAGCGTGTCACCCCGCAAGAAAGGGGTGGGTCGGAGGGGTTGAACAAGAACTTCGTGACGACGCTAACGAACCGGCGCCTGTTTCGGCAACCGCTTACCGCTTAAGATTATTCATGTACGGGGTTTTTAAGTATACTTTACTCCACGGCAAGCTTAGTTGAATATAACGTGTACTGTTTCATATAATTGAAGTGAAACACGAGCTAAATAAATAATAGTTTAAAAAACTAAAAAAACACGCTTTTGTAGATAACCGAACTAAAAAGCAGAAAATAATTTTCAATAAGTTTAAAATAAGAAAATAGTGATTAACATTAAAAAATCTTATGGGGTGCTTTTTCGGATATTTTTATGATGACGCTAATTTTACAAATATCCACAAAAATATTTACAACAAATGACATCAAGCAAGATAAAGAAAGACACATACTTGATAAATAATACTATATATGTAAGTGGTAGAGCCATGCTACAGCTATATCGTGGTTGTAGCCCGAATGAGTCGGCTCGACCGGGGAAACACCACGCTCACAGATTACCAGCGTATAAAAACATAACATACACAATCACTATTGTCATCCAGATGTCTAGGCAGATTTTACGGGCTTCCATTTAGCACGATCCTAACACACCTCTCGCCTCCTTTACATCCATGTACCTACGCATAAATGCTCGTCGGTTAAGCGTACTCTACCAGCGTATAATAGCAGCTCAATGCTGCTGTTTATTGTATGGTGAGTATAGAGAGAACCGGAGACCCTTTTAACTGGAAATGAAACATTCCATCTTAGTCCTCAGGGGTGACAACACATCTGCATTTTGATTCTTAACCGTGGATAGTTGTAGATCATATGTGCCATAGCCGTCTATAAGCCACAGTATCTACTTCCCATCAGGTGGACTGTGTGCTCGTATGTCACTCTTATTCTACAAAAAAAAAACTTTTTTAAAACTGCAGTGACAATGAACTTACAGTGCACCTGATGGTAGCGGCTTCTGCAGTCCATGGACTGCAGTACCTACTTGAAAAAAGGAGGCTACAGATACGTTGTCACCTCTGTAGTGTAGCCACCACAATATATATATAGTGTTAAGGTAGAATAAGGATCAGTATAATTAAGTTCTTGTACAAGCAACGTCTCTATTTATTAGAAACCTTCAACATTACATGGCGACCCTGCCAGGCGGTGCGCTGCTACAATGTACGCGCACCGCCGGGCCTATAAGAACAGGATTTTTTTTACAAAAATAAATAAATAAAGAAAATCGTCATGGATTAACTTGTAAATATTATTAAAAATATATAAATTATAATAACGCAATGGACGTAATACCGGATGTGACAAGAAAACTATAATAAGAAATACACGAGGAGAGGCCACAAAATATATTGTTTTAGAAGCAGACTGAAAAATTAAAACTGACGGATTCATTGAAAAGGGAAAGAAGGGTTGTATTCTTCATGAGCATCATCCAGAAAAATGTGAAAATTGAGTCAAAAGAACAGAAGAAATTAAGAGGTAACTTCGCAATCTGAGTGATTTTAATTCCATTTAAAACTTTATTTATCTGATTAATTTGAGATTGTTTTTATGTTCTTTTGCTGTTATTTGAAGGTGTATTAAATATTCTGTATTTCATATGTTTAAGTTGAAATTAATTATTAGATACTTAATATTAACGATTTAATTGTTATTTTATTATTGTTTCAAAAAAAAAGAAGAATCATATTACAATATTATAAAGTTACGTAAGTACTCAGTGGCATTTGTATTAAGGCACTAGACGATTTTATATTCATTTTTATATGAAAGATTAAATTTTTACGTACTTAATCAATTTAAAATTTATAGTTAAAATAACACTGTGATACGTTTTTATTTCTCGAACCAAATTTTAAAAAGGGTTATAATCAATTATTTTTTTAAATTCACGATCACGATATACCTTAAAGTTATATTATGATAGATAATTTTTTTTTTCAATATTTTAAATTAAATTAATGTTTTGTTATATGTAAACTCGATAGCTGTTACAACGATTGTTTAAATTATTTTTTTGTATGCGATATTTAACTAACATCATAATATTTCTAACAACGTTAAATTTTGCCAATGAGTTATTGGATGTATGATAACCATGAACGACGAAACTATTTAAATGTCTGTGTAAATTAAAAAAATGCTTAGAATCTCATTTTAAGGTTGCATCTATATTATAATATATTGTACAAGTTATATTAAAATTAGGTATGAATCACACGGTGCTTCAGTTCAGGCTTAGGTAATCATAGTTCGATGCAATCGCAAACGTTTCCATATACTTACTTTGAATTTAAAACAAAGGTGTCTCAAATTGCTAGCGCTGCTATGAGTACAATTTGTATTTTGATCTGTTTGTTGTTATAATAGTGATGACGACTTACGTTCCATTATTATTTCTTTTGTTTTGTTCATTTTAATATGAAACGTAATAATTTACTTTTGGTTTTATATTGTTTGAACTTTTAAAGCTTTTAAACTATTATAATCTTAAAATAGTACTTGTGTGGATTATGAAAATAATTACTTCGTTTAATTCGATTTGTCATTACATAAGGTATACAATTAATTGATTTAAATTTGTTGTGCCCATATTGTGAGCCTCAACCTGACTGACAATGATGTAACTAAATATTTACGAGACTATGTCATATTTGTAAAAGATGTAAGTAAATTTATGGATAAGTAAGAGAATACATAATTAGAAATGAAAAGTAATGATAATGTTGTAGGTTTGAGTGACATAGGAAGAAAAATTGTCGTGGTTAGCATATCCACATACAATCAGCCTGATCAGCTGAGAGTTTGGAAAAACTAATAACCGATTAATTTTGGGTTGTTCGATGCGATTAAAGACGTTATGAGTTTTAAAGAGGGAATGATAATTTATTATGAATTGTATAGAAATATTGTCCATAATCTTGGGTACAATTAAATAATGACTAATAAATATTATAAATGTAAAGAAATAAATAGAAATAAAACAAAGTTGACCTGCATAAATAAGTAATGGAGATACGGGAACGTCCATCACTGGTATAGCATATAGTCCTCGAGCAGGGTATGTTTCCATGTTTGGATGATAAAATCGGGAGTAACGGGTACTAGGAACAATACCTTCAGTACAAGTGATGTGAAAGAGTTTACTCATATTAGTACTGTTGGGGACCAGAGAAGTCTTAAATTTGTTACCCTTGATAATGGTACATAGAGGTCACGTCCTTCATTGGATCATAGTGAACTTAGTTTCCTCCGTGACAATTGTTGGAGTCTTTTTAAAATGACTTAAACGTTGACCTCAAGGTTGTGCACAACCCAAGGTACAGTTTTACCTTGATAGTATGATTTAAAAGTTTATGTACCAATAAAATAAAATGAATGTAATGAAATGTAATATAGTACCCAAGTAAATGGGCCCATATTTACAAGTACCGCGTGATAAATATCATGAAATAAAATATAAATGAAGTGAATTAATACCTGTTTCCCGATATCTAATAAATAAATAAATGTATAGAGAATAGAAATACTAGCTAAAGGTCAAAAATATTAAGAAATAAAAGAAAGTACGTACAAGAAATATGAAAATAAAAATAAAAAAGGCCTGATAATCGAAAACAAAGGATATGAGAGTACTGTTAGTATGAAAATAAAGGACATGAGAACAATTAAATGAGGTAATAATAAATCCCTGAACAAATCTAAATGTGAGATATTATGTTGTTATTTTGCATTTCTGTATTAGGGTGCTACCTGCAATGCTACTCAAAATGCTACTTACAAGCTATACATCTAGTAACTATAGGATCGATCCACACAACCACATGTAAAAAACAATTAAATTTGATTAATACATTTTAGCGTAGATTTACATGAATTTACAAGATTTTTTCACATTTAGCCACATTGATTCATAGTTACAATAACTCTACCTTAAATTTCTTTTGTGTTATGTTTTTTTGTTTATGTATAATTTGTACAATTTTAAACTAAATTTGGTATATTGCTTACTAAAATCAAATCCAAAGCGTATCGATAGTCTATTATTATAAGTTTGATAATGTAATAATTTTTTCTCTATATAGACAGTCAAATCTAAATTTACGTTAATACATATTTACTTTAAAAAAAATTGTCTTTTCAAATGTTAAACAAATATTTTGTTATAACTTCTAAATTAACTTTATTACACTTTTTAAACTCTGTATTCAATTAAGATAAACATTTTTCTATGAAAATCTTTTTCTAAAAAGAAAAAGTAGTAATCAGTTTTCGACTATTATAAATAACTTAAATAATAAACACTCGATAATGTATGTAAATGTAAATGTATTATAACAATGCAATGTAACGATCTCAACTACGTACATTAAAAGTGTTTAATACTATAATTTTCAAATACTTAAGTGTACTCATAATAGAACATTTTGTAAGTTATGTTGAATTAGATATTATGTTTTGTCATACGATGTAATTGAAAACCTTTCCTTATACGTGCTTTGGATATTATAACAAAGGTGTCTGTCACCAACCGCTTACACGGCTGAGATTACAAAATGTATTTTGATATCTGTTTTAAGTTAATGATCATGATTACGTTGCATTATGTTCTTTGTTCCTTCATCTTAAAATGAAATGCAATATTTTCAGTGTTATATTATTGAACCTTCAAATCATATGTTTTAACTTTTATAAGTCATCATCTTCTGAAAAAATTGTAGAGTATTAATATATAACTTATTTGCGTGGATCATGAAGTAACGATTAATCAAATATAAAGTATAAATAAATGAAGTATAAAGTATGCAATTATAAATATAAATGTGAAAAAAAATATACAAGGGAAGAGTAGGTGCTACTTAATGCAGTGTCTGGATAAGTTACTTAATAAGTGACTAAATAACTCAATATCTAAGTATGTTACAATAATGTCGACCAAAAAAAAATAATATACCTTCGCGAATGTTCACTAATTATGTCAAATACGTATGTTGTATGTATGCATAATACATTATACTAATTTTAATGTGATTGAGCAATTATGCATAGGAGGTTTGCCAGCCGTCCTACCCAATCAAGACGAATTATATATATTATCCGTAATTAAAACGTAAGATTTTATTTAGATTAACTTTTACAATATAAAAAATGTTTTAATTTTTTTTTTTTTGTCGGTGGAGGTGTAGTGTAGCCACCACAATATATATATTAGTGTTAAGGTAGAATAAGGATCAGTATAATTAAAGTTCTTGTACAAGCAACACGTCTCCTATTTATTAGAAACCTTCAACATTACACCTCTGATAACTAAGATGTAATGCGTCACAGCTTTTATACTTTATACTAGCTCTATACTCTTTAGGCCGAAACACAGCAGCGCAAGCTCTGCCAATTGGCGGCAATAATAGGTAACAGTGTGGTACTTTCACAGATAGCCACCTAGGCAGATATGAGGTCCTACCACTTTATAAAAATTTAAATATAAACGTTTTATTCCATACGAGCTGGCTCCCGGCGTGCTGCCGCCGCAGACAAAATAATTGTGGAAATATCGTTTTAAATTTGGAAGAGTTATATTGTTTAATTACGAATGATAATACACTTATTGAAATTGGATGATCCATAACTTTCCAATAAAATTGTGTTTTTGTATGATACGCGCACTACCAACTGTAAGTTAATTGTAATATACCTATAAATTTCGCGCAAGTGGAAGCAATAAGTGGACAAAGTTTTATCGCAACCTGATGAACGGTATGGCAGCGCATAAAATACGAACAAACAAACATTAATTTCTAAATATTAGATAGATTATAAAAATACTTATTGAAATTCACTCTTGTGTTTAATTTAAGTACCACTGGTTCCGAAAATACCTCTGTCCTGGGATGAACCAGCAAGAAAACCAGCGGGGCAATAAAAAAAATTTAACAACACATTAAAATTAGCGATAGCTTGGTAGCATATCATCCATAAATTCCTTAATGTTATAATAACTTTACCTACCACCTATATCTAGCTGTACTTAACTTACTAATATGATAACTGAAAGTATCTTTGTTTTGATGTTTGTCCTTCGAGCACTCTTGAACGGTTGGACGGATTCTATTTAAATTTGGCATAGAAATAATTTATGTACTGCAATGGGACGTAGCATGCCTTTTCTAACAATAATTACTAAAAGTGCTACTATTCAAAAAATAAGTAAGTGTAATATGCCTTGATTTATATTCTATTCTATTCTGCGAACCGTAGTGTGGAGGCAAATAAATTTCTTAAGGTTCCCTGAGAAAAGGGTTGATAAAAGGGATACCGCCATCGGAATTACGTAGAATACTTGATAAACTTAAATAATAAAAGATAACGGACCCCCCACTGAAAACTTCGTTTAGCAATGTAAAATAACTTATGTTATGTTGTGTGTATGTAAGTATTAGGGACTTATTAATTAATTCATTTAAGACCACCAACAAGATAAGTACCATATCATTCTAAACAATACTAGCTGTTCTCCGCGATTTCGCCCGCGTGGAATTTATTGCGATTGGATTTCATGGGTCTTAATTTTTTGCGCGGAACCCTAATTATTTTCCTACGATAAAAGTATCCTAAGTTACTTCTTATAACATCAGCTATCTGCCAGTGAAAGTCCCATCAAATCAAGATCAAATCGGTTCAAAGGTTTTTGCGTGATGCATGTTCAGACAGACGTCGTGTTCGAGTTTAATATTACAGTAACAGATAGACAAATAGATAGATGACAAGTTAAAAAGAAAATCGATAAATTATTCTATATTTAAAAGAAGCATTAAATCAAGCATGATCTAGATAGGTGTCATCACTCGGATTTTTTTTATTTGCCAATTATATTGCATAACATCGTCTTAACTTCTTTTAGCAATATAATCGCAAGTCTGGTTATGCGTTGAGTGTTGCGGTCAAATATGGGCTGGTGCAGCAAAACGCCACCTAGTGGCTTTGGACTCAATGAAAGGCGTGTTAAGAGGTTTATTGGTGACAGCAATTTGGTTAGAACCAATGCTGTCTCTCCTGAGCACAGGCGCAAAGTAGCCAGCTCTTAGGTGTTTTACAGGATACATTTCGGAGAGTGTGCGCAGGAATTGAATGACTTAATTCTTCCCTCTCCGTTCTGTCATCGGACCCCACAGGCAAGCTACGCCATAGCTGTTACATCACCACAATTCGGTCCAATTAAATACCGTGCGGTATTATAATCGACCTTATTTTAAACGGAAACAGTTGCGTCCCATTTTAACACATCATAATAAGTAAGTAAATAAATCCGTGCGTCCGGGCTAAATTGTTTTAGCATGACGTTGCGGAGATCTGGCGTTGTGCGTTGGGCTGTAGTCTGTGGTTACATTTAGCGTGAAACTTAAAGAAAAATAACCGACAGTAATGATTTCATTTCATTCTGTACGGATCTTATCGCATATATTAACTTACTAGCTGTTCTCCGCGACTTCACCCGCGTGAAATTTATTGCGATTGGATTTCATGGGTTTTAATTTTTTTACGCGGAACTCTAATTATTTTCCTAAAATAAAAGTAACCTAAATTCCTAAGTTACTCCTTATAACATCAACTATCTGCCAGTGAAAGTCCCGTCGAAATCGGTGAACAGGTTTTTGCGTGATGCGTGTTCAGACAGACGTCGTGTTAGAGTTTTATTATAGTATAGACTTTAAATTCCCAACGTTTCAAGCACTTTGTACTGAGTAGTTTGACGTCCCATTGTCATAGTTAACTACGGCTACCTTCAGTTGAAAATTATTAATTTTTGGTCCGATCTACGCAGAATGAGCTAATAGTTTCTTGAAGTCTTGCAGTTGTACGCTTGGGTTGGGATGTACGCGATAAAATCCGTAAAACTTCATTTCATTTAAATGCGTAGTGTTCGCGTAAACATAAGAAATCATAAGTTCATTCATTAGAACCTATTAAAAGTCTGGACATAGACTGGGATATTTACTATAGTTGTTACGTTTGACATTCAGGTTAGCAACCACAGTTTTTTTATTATTATGAGTTTTATTTACCTCTGCCGCCTCTTACGACACCCACGGGACGATATGGTTTTGTGGATATTCATACACCACCACTACATAGTTTAAGTGTTACGGGTTTCTGGGCCAGTACTTGCAACTATTCCACCTTCTGGTAACTGGTGATACAGCCGAAGATGGTCAAGCCACAGAATAGATATAGCCACAGAACAGAATAGTACAAGTAGTATAGCGCAAAGACTTAGCTTAAAAAAAAAGCCAAACTCTTGCTCTGAATACACCCACCCATATTTTAATTGAAATTACGACACTCATCTCACCTCTCATCTCTCGGCATCTATTAAATTTGTACCTAATTGTAATGAAGTTGCGATAACTCGCTTGTCGGGGAGAGAAAATTGCATATTTTCTGAAGTGTTTCTGAAACGATTAAACAGCTTGATTTCGAGCACGTAATTTCGTATTACTTGCTCAAAGAACTTGATATACACGTCTAGGCGCTTGAGAAAGCACAAGGCATTTTTCCGGATGCATGGACTCGAGCAATCCTAGGTCAAGCCGGTCGCGAACACTTTCAAAATGACGCGTAAAGTAAAAAAAAAAAATTCTTTACATTAAAATCCACATTGTGATAGTAAATTTTTGTAACCAAGCTACGAGTATCAAAATCGACTATTTGTAATCAATTGCCGTGCGTTAGTCTCACAAAAAACTCGAAAATGGCTCGATATATTTTGATGAAATTTTTTATGTGTTTGAGTGTGCGGTGCTGTCGAGATCCAAAAATCACCCGTGCGAAGTCGGGGCGGATCGCTAGTCTTTAATATAATGGATTTCCGCAAAGTAACGCCTGATTGTATAAACTGTTCGGGCATTATTAATAATGTTCTATTAATCACATAGTCCAGGACATATATAATATTGAATATTAAAGGAATCACGCAAGCGTACAAATCACAAATTAACAAGCTTATTACGCTCCACTAAATGCTCTTCGCCACCGAATCTCATGGTGTAATATATCAATTATGTCAATAATCGATCACTTTATGCATCGGTTACCCGCTATTCAATCTTAATTGGGCGTTTAATATCGTAAAGACTCGCTAGTCTGTCTTCTCAAATTTTCGTCCAATGGAGATTTATGAAAATCGGCGGATTAATGTATAAAATTTAACAACCAAAAGGAATTCTGATTATATTATGTAGATAATAAAACAACGGATTAGGATTTTTTATTTAACTAGTGATACGCCTCGGCTTCGCATGGGTGATTTCTGGATCAACTACCGGGTCCACACACAAAAACTACATCAAAATCGGTCCAGCCGTTTAGAATTTCATTGACAAACACACGTTGACAAGCAACTATACATAGCTTCAGCACGAATGGGTCGGCTCGACCGGGGTGCTGCTGTGTATCGCATGGTGAATGTAGAGATCCGGAGACCCATTTTACTGCTAACCATGCATTCCATCTTAGTCCCTAGGAGCAGCAACGCATCTGTATTTTGATTCTTAATCGATGATAGATGTAGATGACGTCATAGCATCCACTTAGATTTAAAAAAAACAGCCGTTGCTAATCCAAGCATGGTAACTATGGCTAATATCCTCCCTATGAGACAATCTATGAGAAGCCTATAGCGGTTTATTCTCTTATGCAGTCACCGAACGGCACCATATGCCCAGTCGTAGACTTACGATTAAAAAATGTGTTGATTGATATTTTAACATCATCGAACAAGGTAATCACAATTCTTATTATAAAATTTTAACAGTATACGTGTAGCTTTACTTATCCAATGTTGCACACCAAATTTGATAATATTATGCAATTTGTCAACCCGCCATTTTCACGAAAGGGCGCGCCAAAATTAACACGATAGCGGCGCTGCCTAGCCGCGGGCGGTGGCGTGTATTTTCATTACTCGTAACTTTGTTTTGTACCTCACCAATTAGTCGTGTCTGATTCTAAACTGACACATGTATGCAATTTAATAGTACGGCATGCAAGCAACTATTTAAATATTATGAAATAATAATAATAATAGGAGGAATATTTATTTATTTACGTTTAAGTGTTAATATTGTTTTTTTTTCTCTCTTTGTTTATTTGTAAAACAGAAAAAGGCATTTGCCTCAACCTGATAAGTCAGCTCCGTCATACTCTAATCTAATTGAAAAAAGAATTAAGAAGAACTAGAATAATTGTTGGTGTTTTATAGGCATATAAACAGTATAGTACTTAATACCCTTTTAAATACTACAAAGAAAAGATTTTATAACATAGTTTGGCGTTCTCTCCCAGTCAGTAAAAATTATAATTATTAAATTAAAAAATTATACAATTTACAACTTATTTGAATATATCTTCCTGATAACAACTCAAAATAATGAAAACATGCGATTACCAACCCGGTTGCCAAACGAGGCAGCTATGGCAAAATACCTACATGATTAAAAACAGATAATAATTAATATTGTAAATATCTCATCATCATTACAGCCCTTCACAAGTCCACTGCTGAACATAGGCCTCCCCAAGGAATGCCACAAAGCACGGTCCCGAGCCACCTGCATCCATAGACTTCCTGCATGTTTTACCGGGTAGTCACTCCATCTAGTGGGGGGACGCCCTACACTTCGCCTGCCGCTCGAGAACCTTTCTTCCCCATCGGTTGTCAGTTCATCGAGCTATATGGCTGGCCCATTGCCACTTTAGCTTACTAATCCGTTGGGCTATGTCAGTTACTCTCGTTCTATTGCGGATATCCTCGTTTTTAAGTCTATCACGCAGAGAAACCCCGAGCATAGCCCTACCCATAGCTCGCTGAGCGACCTTGAGATTCCTCATACGGTCAGCAGTGAAGGACCACGTCTCAGATCCATAGGTCATCACAGGCAACACGCACTGGTTGTACAATCTAGTTTTGAGGTTTTGAGGTATGCCTGACGAGAAGATGTGTCGTGATCTCCTGAACGCTGCCCAGCCGAGTTGAATACGTCGTTTGACCTCTCGGTCGAAGTTGGACTTACCTAGTCGGACTATTTGTCCCAGGTAAACATACTCGTCAACAACCTTCCGGCATAGGTGTGACATGGACGTTACACATGACTTTTGTTTTGTCCATGTTCATCTTAAGACCTATCTGTTGGGAGACACTATTGAGGTCATTGAGCCCTCCAGTGATTCTGCCATAAGGACTATATCGTCAGCAAATCGAAGGTGAGTGATATACTCGCCATTGACATTAATACCGTATCCTTTCCAGTCCAGTACCTTGAAAACGTCTTCCAATGCAGCGGTGAAGAGTTTCGGGGATATTACGTCACCCTGTCTTACACCTCTCTGCAGTTGCATAGGTTTCGTACTCTGGTTCTGTACTCGGATAACCATCGTAGCCCTACTGCACAAACACTTCAGCACTTCGATATACCGACAGTCAACTATGCACCGCTAAAGGGACTGAAGCACCGCCCATATTTCGACGGAATCAAAGGCTTTCTCATAGTCCACATACACAAGACATAGTGGCAAATTGTACTCCTCGGTTTTCTGTGCAATTTGCCGAAGGGTATGTATGTGGTCTATGGTGCTAAAGCCTTTTCGGAAACCGGCTTGTTCGTTAGGCTGGAAGTCGTCGAGTCTCCGTGCTAGACGATTCGTAATGACTCTCGAAAACAGCACGTAGACGCGGCTCAGAAGGGAAATCGGTCTGTAATTCTTTAATAGAGCATTGTCGCCTTTCTTGAAGAACAAGACCACCGCACTACCGCTCTACGCCATGGAGGACGGAATTAAAGAGCTTGTGAAGGACTTCAAGTACCGGTTTACCACCCGCTTTCAGAAGCTCCGCTGTAATTCCATCCTCGCCCGGCGACTTGCGGTTTTTAAAGTGTTGGAGGGCCATTCTATTCTCGCTCAATTCGCAATTGTGAATATATAAACGCATGAAAATATTTAGGCAATAATACTTAGAAATGGGTCTCTTTAAGCAAGGATTTTGATATCTTGGAAATATAGTAGGCAAGACGCCGGTATACGGATTATGGTGCTCACAATGGCGGACTTAGTGTAGTTGCCTGGTTGCTTCACCATAACAGTGTAGCCAACTGAACTTAATCTTCGCTATATTAATTAATAACCTCATTGTTTGAGTAGTGATCAAGCGATCGTCTATTCGACGTACACAGCCTCCGATGTAGCCTTGCTTCTAAATTCAAATCAAAATCATGTTCGGTGTTGCATAATTTTATTTGTAGCGAATTATTATTTACTAGATGTGCCCGCGATTTCGTTCGCATTAAATCTTTTTCTTCGATTTTTTTAAAGTCGATATTTATTTCGCGATCCGCCCCGCCTTCGCACGGATGTTTTCTGGATCCCGACAACAGCGCCACCTACCAAGTCTTATTGTGAATCTAAACCATCCAGGAGTTCAGTGACAAACATATTTAATTTTTAGTGTTAATATATTTTTGTGGTGAGAAATAAATAAATTTTCAATTTTCAATTTTCAATAGGGCCCAATCGTTGACGATCGCAGTACCATACGTCTTGCGTGGCGTAGGAGTCCATCACCACATCCCATGGGTACCGTAAGAGGTAACCATCGCTAATGCCTAAAAAAATTCTATGGCTTCCGATTGTTGCCTGTTTACCTAACTATCGCTCACTTACATCTGTGGACTTGGAGGAGACCTATGTTCAGCAATGGATTGTGAAGGGCTCTAAATAAGAAATACCGTAAGTTACCGTGTAGGGACGGTGTAAGAATATCCACTACCCCATGTCATGCCATGGGTGTCGTAAGAGGCGACAGAGGAAAACAAATCAGGAGATTTTCAGCAGTGTCTTCCTAACAACGCTTAAAATACAAAAATTGCGGCTAAAAATAAAAATTTGCTATCGCCCCATGTGGCAATCTATGGGGGAGGTCTATGTTCAACAATGGACTTTAATAGGCTGTAACGGTAACGGTGACGGTAAAGAAGAAGAAGAACTTACCCTTATTTCCTGCAATATTTAGTTAATAAAGAACCAAAAAATATCTCTTTATGAGGATTCAGTAAAATTTTCTTAATAAAATGAGCCGACTCAAACCGAAGCTTAAATATAGAAGCACATAATATTATCTCCTCAGTTAAATTGAACGCAAAAGTTCACGCTAGTAATTGGAAACCGTTTTTAAGCCTAAACTGTAACGTGTGAAAAGATATGGGTAAAATTTTATTCTCTCGCACGGCCGACGGATTTTACTGTCAAAGCGAATTTAATTGAATAACTCGCCAGCGGGAAACTCGGCAGCCATTTTGGTTCACGCCTATTATAGCTTTTTAAATACACATACGTTTGAACTCCACCAGTTCGTTTCTATGGTGTTACCACTTCTTAAACTTTATTTTTATGTTTTATATTTTTGGGGTTTCGTCATACGACAATAATTATAATTTAAAAAACTTATATTCTAGAGTTTTTGGCTAAAATTATATAAAGCTTTAGTAATATGTATACTCTTACTAAATAAAATAAAATATTGTAATTGTATATTATAATAATTATTTATCTATTTTGGATCCCACCCCAACAATTTCCCAATCAATTTTTAGTGAAAATACGTTATAAAATGTTTTTTAAATTAAATATGAGATTCTCCAAGCCACTTTAAGCTTTTTTCATTATATTTTAACGAACTCTCTAACAATAAACATTTTGAAATGATTAGTAATAATAATGCTCAAACTTGGTTAATTTTTAAATGACCTAGCATATTTTGACTTAACTTGTAATATTCTTCTCACTATTTTTATTATTTGGAGTATTTAGTGTATACCTTTAGTTATACTTCAATGGGTCACATTTCTTGGGTCTTAGTATAGCGTTCTTCATAAGAATTCGGCTGCAGTAGTCAATCCGCTCCTTTGTGACTCTTATATTTAAAATTATAATAGAATATGAAATTGTTATAAATAAAAAGAATCTCAGATTAATGAAAAGTTTCTACTCAGTACTTTTGTAGACACCGTACCATGTCCCGTAGATATTACAGCTTCTTTTCTCTATGGATAGAATAGGATAGAATATTTTAATTAATATATATATATATATATATATATATATATATATATATATATATTACAAATAATTCTCCGGGCCTTTGTTGTAATAGCGTATACAATTGCTCCAAGAATGAATTACTGTCTCTGTGAAATAGAATAGAATCATTTTTATTCAATATTGATTACATGTAATTATTATTGAAAGTCATTTTTAACTTTTACCATTGGTTCGGAAAAAAACCTCTGTGCTGGGAAGAACCAGCAAGATCCCAGCGGGACCATTTTTTTTTTAAGAATAACGTACAATACAATATTTATACAATTGTTATGAAAACATTTAGAAACAGCATAGTAGCGTGAAAACTTGGTATCACTAACTAGTGTGTGTTCCAAGTATGTAAGTTAATATTACAATATTAATTTATTGTAATATTAACTTACATACTTGGAATAATAAAAGGTATGTTCATTTACTTCTCGCCTATTATTGCTATATTATACTTCCGGAAAGTTTATTAAAACTCCTATCGATTCCGCTTTTAAGGGTAATTTATTAGGTGGTGGGACTCCTTTTCTGTCTCTTTTTTATTTTTTTTATTTATAACACAACCATTTTATATAAATTCATTAATCTCCTGATCCCCGAGCTACTATAACCGTATTTTAAGAAGTGTTTCTAGGAGTCGGTCTGGGTAGACCATAACTTTATCAATTTTTGTTCATTTTGGTCTGAGGAGTACAGAGGACCAGTATAATTCCAGGCTATGATCATCTTGGGTCTCGAAGATGTCAACGCATGCATAGAACGTAGCCCTCATTGTTTGATTAGGTTTCAGTTGCCCATAGGCTGCAACAGTCACTTACCTGAACTGTAGGTTCGTCTGTTACTTCAATTTAGCAGCTCAATGCTGCTGTGTTTCGTATGGTGAGTGTAGAGGACCGGTGACCCCTTTTTACTGGAAACGAGGCATTCTATCTTAGTCCTCAGTGGTGATAACGCATCTGCATTTTGATTCTTCATCGAGGATAAATGTAGATGTCTATCGGCATACACTTCCCATCAGGTGGACGGAGTGCTCTTTTGTCACCCATGTTATATTTTTAAAAAAAATCTGTCAAGCCTTTAAAGTGTAATAGTTTTAAAGATTTCTTACTTCCTACTGAAAAGCCTACAGACATGTATGCCGAGTGCTGTGCAGTGGCAGGTGGTGCAAGCGATCAATACGGTCCCGGCCCGCGGTGTAAGACCCCTCGCCGGGCCCCCTAATAATATATACGCAGTAAGGCTCCGCACAGACTTTCGACTTTAAATGATCTTAATATATAAAAATTAATATATTTGTTTTTTTTTTGTGTGGCGTACCGTGTAGGAGTGGTGTAGAATATCCACTATCCCACATTGTCCCGTGGGTGTTGTAAGAGGCGACAGAGGGAAACAAATCAGGAGATGGACAGCAGCGTCTTCCTAATAACTAAAATAAAAAATAAAAAACTGCGGTTGCCAACCCGCTTGCCAAGCGTGCAACTAAGGCAATCCCCCCTAAACAAAATAATTTCACATTTCATAAAATATCATCAAAAGATATTGTAAAATATTTTAAAAATATTGATATTAAGAAAACTGCGGATCTGTGGGGGATTTCCGTTAAAGTTATTGCGTCTATAATCGATATAATCGCGCCTCTACTAGCTATTATTTTTAATACTAGTGGTTTGTTTGAGAAATAACAAGTTAATCTAAGATACTAAATACATGAACTTATGAAGGACGGCAGGTACTTGTAAATGATCTATTATTTACCTGGATGTGCACAACCTTCTTGCAATGTTGAAGGTAACAAGAAAAGTAAGTCTACAATTACATATCGTTATTGAATGCAAGTTTATAGCAATTACATATTTGCAGCAATTTATAATTAAGTTTATATTTTATATTAAATGTTTACAAATGGTATAATATTTTAGTTGAATATATTTCATACCTATATATTTCTATTAATTAAAAGTTTAATATTGTAAAATCAAATTAACTAAAGAAATTACATTCGCCTTTTAAATGAGTTAATATTGGTTTAAAATCGAGAAAAATCTTTTAAGATGTGGTGCTTTAATGTTTTTTTATATAAAGTTAACGATTGGATCTCTTTTATGTTATTAGGCAATTTAATATATAACTCTGCTCCTTCGTATAGTATGTTTTTCTTTCCGTAGTTAGTTCGTGGTTGCCTTAAGCAAATGTTATTTTTTCGTCTAGTGATACGTTTTTGTATTTGTCCTTTCTTTGTAAACGTTATTTTAGAGTGTATATCTGTATTTAATAGTTTATGTACTAATATGCATGTATTATATTTATAAATCTGGGACAGTGTCATTAATTTAATTTCTTTGTAAATTTTTTCAGTAGGAGTTAGATAGTGATAATGGAATAGTAGTTTAATTACTTTGTTTTGACATGTTTCGATTTGCTTTAAATTTGTTTTAGCTGCAGTACCCCACACCTCTATAAGGTAGTCTAGATGAGGTTTTACCGTGGAGTTGTATATGATATATCTCACTGATTGCGATTGAAGCGCACCCATGATAGAAAATAGCTTAGATCTTAATTTATCTAGGTGCGCCTGCCACGTTGGATGTTTATCTAGGTGAAGTCCAAGATACTTTTCTGAACTAGCTTTGGTTAAGGATTCGTTATTTATGCATAGAGTTGAGTGACCTACTGAGTGCAATTGTGAATCTAAACCATTCTCTAATCAACTTAATCACATACACAAAATTTCATCAAAATCGGTCCAGCCGTTTAGAAGGAGTTCAGTCACATACACACGGACAAAAGAATTATATAATATATAATATGCATGTTTTATACATATAAACCTTTCTCTTAAATTATTCTGTCCATTTATGAAAACCGGATTAAAATCCGTTGCGTAATTTAAAAGATCTTAGCGTACAGACGGTGGGAAGCGACTTTGTTTTATACTATGTAGAGATTTATTCTACAAGTCGCAAGTATACGGTCGCCCTAATTTCCTCTAACGCACAGTCGTTTTGCGCTGATCTCTTTTATCACGGCCTTCACGGAGTGTCTTTCTGATGGGGAATGTTGTCCGCTCTCGGCATTAACTGTTTTTATATAAATAATTGTTTTATTGATTGCTTCTGAGGCAATAATTACTCTCTCTCGAACAGTCTCGCGATATCTTGCTTAATAAAATAGCTAGAATATTTGTTTCCTATTTAATCAACGATCTTTACGAAAAAAATATGCTTAAAGAAAATATTGACAGCTTATTATTTGAAAAAATTCGAAAGATAGAATGGATTCGTTAAAAACTAAAAGAATGGTTTAAATAAAAAGTATGTAACATTAAATACAGAAATAAAAATATTTTTTTATTAAAACCGTATAAATTAAAAACTACGTCCGAAGAAAACCCTAAAATAATGAGTATATATGTCACAGTCAAAACAGATAGCAGATATAAATATATATATATATATATTTGACAGTAAAAATCAGTCAAAAATGGTTTTGACCGATTCCCTTAGACAAAAACAGTTTTGATTGATTTTTGTAGTCAAAAGTGGTTATGACCTACGTTCTTAGTCAACAGTGGTTTTGTCTGATTTAAAGTTCAGACTATCGGTCAAAACTCGTAATATCAGTGACAGTAGGTTAAGGTGCGGCTGGGGTAGCCCATGAGCCACCCTAAAGTCGCATACATTATAATGATATAAAATATTATATTGAAAGAACTGAACTTGGTGATTTTAAAAATTCAAAAAGTATAAGTCAAATGTAGTTTTGACTAACATTCTTAGGCATAACCACTTTTGACCGATATAATTTGGTCATTACCCAATGTTTTTGTAGTTAAAAGTTGTTTTGTCCAACGTCCTCAGTCAAAACTACTTTTGCAGTGCAAAGTGGTTTTGACCGGTTATGAGTTTTGACTGTAACATATACATGTAAGTGAACATAAGGACTCAACATGTCCTCGAATTTTGACAATGTCTTAGACATGCAGGTTTTTTATGGAATAAAAAGGTGACCAACGAGCGCACAGCCCACCTGTTGGTAAGTGGATACTGCGATCTACAAACTATCCTCGATTAAGAATCAAAATGCAGATGGGATATCACCCCTGATGACTAAGATTGAATGCCTCGTTACTAGTAAAAGGTGTCTCCGGTTCTCTGTGACCGTACGTAACACAGCAGCATTGAGCTACTATTATTTCACGCTCGTATTCTTTTACAGCGTGGTCCTTGTGGTGATCGGACCAATAGTAACAACTGTCTCGTTACAATATCTCTTTATTACTCCTCACTTAACCTAGGTGTAGATGTATTTATTACACTACTGGGAGGAGGAAGCCACATACCACTACACCTCCCCCGATACTTAAAAAAAAAGAAATGTCTTGTATTTACTTTTTTTTTTTACATTTTATGTTGTTGATTCTTATAACAAAAATGATTTCTGATTACATTTACATTACATTGTACTAAATACTTGTCATCTAATGCTGTTATCAAGAATATGAACATAAAATGAAATATTTAAATATAATATTATATCAACCCTGAATCTTATAACATAATAATACATTTAATATTGAACATTAAAATAAAATACAATGTTAGACATGGATAAGTGGTAAGATAAAATAGTTAAAAATATAAAATTGATTTTATATAAAAGATTATAACCTCATGATCATGATCAGATTATACATATTATTAAGTCAGTCCAGGATACGCATGCGATTTTATTTCGTTTACCTTTTGTTTTGTACGTCATTAACCTGTCGTATTTTTGGTACTAACCAACGTTACAACAACACGTTAGCACGAACTTATCACATATCATATCATACCATATATTAAAAAATTATTTTCTCTCCAGATTTATTACATAAACTATAGTTCCTCGTTTAATCTATACTTCTCTTTTTTTTGAATCCCCAGTTTTATATTTTCACGGTCTACAGCGTGTAATTATTTTTATTTATTTATTTATTTTTATATATGGAGCGCTCGGATCACTCCCATTTAAAAAATTTTCTTTAATTCTTGGTTAACCCTTTATAATTATTATTTCTTATATTTATTTATTAGCGTTACACTAACCTTCACGCAGACATCTCGCGTACAGTATGATCAAGTATACTCGTATATATCGTTTTGCATTTAACTTGACATCATATTATATTATGTACTTTTATCCCATCCAAAACCTTGATGTTTACGAAAAGTTCTCATTGACTTTTAGAATTTACATAATACTCGGTTGCGCACCGACTATCATTGAAATAACTAATTATCTACCAGATCTTGTGCTTTACCTATTAACATTCCAACATTTTTCATTGAAATAAGTTAATATTTGAATTTACTCTAACCACTGTATAAAACACTCACTGAATTTATTTTTATCAGTCAAATCTCTCAATAAATTATACATTGCCATTCAACACAAAACTTCAAGTATCTCTTAACCCGTCTTATCACATTAGTGAAATAAAAGAAAAACTTACCAAGGAATTGTTACAAGTGTTAGAAATAGGCTATATGATCTACCTAGATGATCATATAATATTAAAATATTCGAATCAAAATGCAAAACTGATCTACATTTTCTTAAAAGATCTCGACCGATGATACCATTCGCCATAATTGGTAACGAATTAAAAATATAAAACTTGTGCTCAATTAGATCGCTTGTGTTCTTACAGCGCGAGCGATTCATGTTTATTATGAATGCCGTTTCCATATACGCTTCTGGAATCTTTTGCTGTATGAGATTCAGTATTAAGTTTAACAAAACAATCTGTTATTAAAAACTATTTGAAAATATTTTTAATATAATGATTCAAGATACTATTTTTTTTTTTTACACTTTGTATTATTTTATAAATAACTGTGTAAACGTCTACTTAATGTACCGATATACTTTATTTGAGTATAATATAATATGATATTTTATTTATAAGTGAAATGTTTGCTTAAAACTTTATTTTATTTGAAGTTTTCACTAATGAATATGTTAAGTTGGTGATTAACGATACATAAACTCAATCCGCATTTAATCGCATCCGAATAACCTTAAAAATTAATCGGTTATTAGGTTTTCCAAATTCTCAGCTGATTAGGCTTTTTTTTTTTGTGGATATGCTAACCTCCGATAATTTTCTTACCTATTTCACAACTTTTACCCATGTATTATTTCTTTCAATAGTTTCATTTATAATTGCGTATTCTGTAACTTAGCCATATATTTTTTTCACGTCTTTTACAAATTTATATCATATAAGTAGTCTCTTATATCATTTAGGTACATCATTTGCTGTCAGAGAAGAGGCTCACAATGAATTAATTAATTGTATACTAATAGGAGTTTCAAAATCGTTATAAAGAAATTATTTTCATGTACTACATAAATAAGTTAGATATTAAAACTATTTTCCTGGAAAATAATTGATTATAAAATTAAAAGCTTATGATTTTATAGTACAATCAATATAAAAGCGAAGAAAAAAAAATTACATTTCATATTAAGACTAACAGAACAAAGAAGAGAAGAAGCATTGTTATCATTATCATTAATATTGCAACAGCCAGATCAAAATACAAGTTGCAAATCCCAGCCGCGTAAGCGATTTGTGACACTATTGTTTTAAATTCCAAAGTACGTTTATGGGAACGTTTGCGATTTCATCGTATGACATAGGCACCTAATTTCAACAAAACTTACAAAATATTTTATTATGAATATACTTATATGTATCTGAAAATTATAGTATTAAACACTTTTTTATTAATGTAGTTAAGATTATTACATTGCATTGTTATAATACTATTACATACATTATCAAGTATTTATAATAGGTATATGCTATTTGTCATTAATAGTCGAAACGCATTATTACCCTTCTTAAGATTTCATGACTTCTAAGTGTAGTATGTTTATCTTATTTGAAACATAAATAAAAAATAGGCTATTACACAAATATAAGTTTGTATAGCAAAATATATGTTGTATTTGTTGTTATAAGTATTTTAAGTATATATAATAACATAATTTTTGGAATAAAAGAAAAAAAACTATTACACTATGAAACTTATAATAATAGCGATCCGATACTGTTTCGACGTGATTTTAATAAGCAATATATAAACCAAATTTAGTTCAAAATTTTACAAATTTTACATAAACAAATAATTTTATGTTTTCTTTGTTTACTAATAAAGAAATTTAGGGTAGAGTTATTGAAATTATGAAACAATTATGTAAATTGATATAAAATATCTCTTAGCGAAAATGTATATTTATTAGATTTTTTTTCGTGTGGTTGTTTTAGATTTGGGCGGGGATCCCTTATTACCTCATTTTAATTGTTGACATGCCCTGCACGTTAATTATTTTCATACTAATACTACTCTCATTTCCTTTGATTTCGATTGTCAGGCCTTTTTTTCATAATTGTTGTACGTACTTTTTTTTTTTTTTAATTATTTATGACCTTAGCTAGCTTTATTAATTTGATATCGGGAATCGGGTTTTAATTCACTTTATTTATATTTAACTTCATGATATATATCACATGGTACTTTATACATATGGGCCCCATTTACTTGGGTATTATATTACATTTTCATTACATTACTTTCATTTTATTGGTACATAAACTTTTTATACTATATCAAGGTTATAGTGTACCTTGGGTTGTGCACAACCTTAGGTCTACGTTTAAGTCATTTTAAAAGGACTCCAATAATTGTCACTGAGGAAAATTAAGTTCACACTATGATCCAATGAAGGATGTGACCTCTATGTACCATTACCAAGGGTAACAAATTTAAGACTTCTCTGGTCCCCAACAGTACTAATATGAGTAAACTCGTTCACATCACTTGTACTGAAGGTATTGTTCCTAGTACCCGTTACTTCGATTTTATCATCCAATAATGGAAACATACCCTGCTCGAGGACTATATGCTACACCAGTGATGGACGTTCCCGTATCTCTCAATATTTATTTATCAAGGTCAACTTTTGTTTTATTTCTATTCTCTTCATAAATCTTATTTCCTTCTTTATCTTTATAGTACCTGTTGTTATCTACTTGACTGTATCGGTAACTTTTATATACTTTCATGCTCCACTTCCATATAATAACACATAATCTCGCTCATAATGGATTCAATACCAGTAGTTTAAGCATCATCAAATATTTGGGTGATCAGTCCAATATTGACGAAACTTAGCAATTCAATCATTCGTATTCACACTTTTGAACATCCCTTCTCTCACTCCTCACACCTTTTAAATATATACTTTTTAATATTGTACAAATATAAGGTAATATATTTGCCAGTCAATTTTTTATGTCCTTGTTTAACTTTGTTAAGAAACATTATTATTAAGACCTATTTTAATTATTATATTCCTTATTACATAAAAATGATAGTTTTAAGTATTTTCTAACTGACACAGAAGTTACATCGCTTATAGTTATATTACTTTTACTTATATCGAAAAATGTATTAGCTTTAATAATACATTTAATTTACATATAAAAAGTAGGATTGCTAGAACTATGATATTTAAGAAATCGTATATCTACAGAAAAAACCGGTAATCACTATTTCATTACAGCTAACAAGTTTGTATAAACAAAACATTAATATATTTAAATATTGAAAAGAACAATTTAGATTTTTAAGTAGGTAATATTAATATTTTTAAGTAATTATTGTAAGTAATATTAACTATAAGATTATTTATTAAAGGTTATATAATATATATTTATATATAATAATAAAGTTACTTTAAGCTTTCCATACCTTTAGAAAAGAAAAATGATTATAACTTATAATAATTACGATTTTTTTTTATAAAACCTTTTCAAAATTGTATACATTTAAATAAAAATACTATAAAAAATTGGGTTAAATTTAAAATATATTTGCTTTAACACGAACCTGTTCATCGTAAAATGTATGTTTTGAAAACAATATCTACTAAAAATATTATAAATTGTTAAAATCTGACAAATATTTTCTAGTTACTTGTAAATACCGTACATTTAATATTTAATGCGTTACTTTTTATTTAATATAGTCTAAAACATAATAAAATAATTAAATATAATGTATAAAATAACGCTGATGCAATGTTACCTCTTATATATATTCTTTTTCTTTTCGGTTCACTTTTCATATTTTACTGGACAAAGCTCGCTGAAATACAACCGTTTTTTTTTTTTAAAATTAATCTGTTGTTTCTTGAATTTTGTTCTTCGGTCATTATATTAAAAAAAATCCACATTTTATTTTCCTCATTCTTCGTTAGTTGTCTTCATAGATATATTTTAAATTTTCAGTCAGCTTCTATAAAATTCTTATTGTGTTATTGTGGCCTCTTCTTGAATTCATATTTATTTATTTTCCGTCACGTCCGGTATTACGTCGATTCCGTTATAATATTACTTTATTGTCAATCATTTTACTCATGTTTTCATTATTTAATTTAACAATATTTATTCCCACCTTTTAATTTTAAATAGGCCCGGCGGTGCGCTTGCATTGTCGCAGCGCACCGCCTAGCAGGGTCGCCATGTGGTGATCGGACCAATAGTAACAACTGTCTCGTTACAATATCTCTTTATTACTCCTCACTTAACCTAGGTGTAGATGTATTTATTACACTACTGGGAGGAGGAAGCCACATACCACTACATCCTTGCCCGGTCGATGCGACCCATTTGAGCAGTACTATAATATAGCTGCAGCATGGCTCTGCCACGTATAAAAATAATAATGTGTGCGTGACTACGTTGGTATGTGTTTAGGGCTTAACGAGCGTTTGTGACACGCGCGCCGCTCCTGGAATTGTTCGCGGCTGCAACAGGCTCATTACTCCGTGGCGTCTCCACTCCCAACAATTCGTTTTAATTAAGGGTACCCTAACTTAAATTCTTTGTCTTTCGGCAGGCGCGGACCGCTGTTGATTCAACACTTCCAGACTATTTCACAGGCTGGCTTTTTGACTTTAATTGCAAACAATGTATGGGATAGCTGGGTAATTTCGTTTATAGCTTACGAACAATTCTGTATACTGTTGAAACATAATTTACTTATATGTCGACGATATGTATTTATATAAATATATTTATATGTATGCCTAGGTCTATATAAACATTGTACTTATACTTAGTCTAAGTAATGTGTTGTAATTTTATATTTCTATTGATCTTTTTTTTCTGTACATGCCTTTGACGTTATATCACTACCCTAAGGTCGATTGGCAGAGAATGTTTTTAGTATTAGGTCCTCCTTTTGTATTTTTGTGTTAGATTCAATTAATAATAAATAAATAAATAACTTTATACACACACACAACATACATAAATATTACAACATTGTTCGTTTTGGGTTCTATCTCTATTTAGTTTTTTTTTAAATATAAGTGTGTTGTCAACCCTGAGGACTAAGACTGAATGTCTCATAGCCTGTAAATATACTGGGTATTTGTGCCCCTCAGAATGAAACACAGCTGTGCCAGCACAGGATCCAGACAGGTAAATTTTTTATAACTTATGGAAGTTTATGCACAAACAGTATATTTGCCCGTTTTGCATATTACATTTATGCGTTGCAAAAATTAATGTTAAATTTGTCTTGTAGCACGGTGTGTAGATATGGAAACGTTACCATATTCCTTGTAGTTGTCGAGTAAAACTAAAAGCTAGGAGAAACTAAAGAAACTAACTAAAGCGAGGAGAACAATTTAAGATAAATCAACGCACGTCCGACCTCAAAAAGATGTCTCGGTAGGCGCTACCATAAACACACTCTGTGTATACTTACACACACTTTATTTTAATTTTTTCTCACACAATAAGAGTACCTATGTGTTGGTATTCTGAATTACACCTTTTATCGGATACCCAGACACGATATAGCGATATTTATTTCATTTTTGGGAGTACTTATATGCCCGCAATAAGCCACAATGTTAGTTTTTACGTGACTTCATGCTGCCTAAAACCCACGAAAGGGCACAATGCTTCCAAAGATATCTAATTTTTCAAAATAACGTGAGTAGTTTAGAAGATCTGAGGGAACAAATGAACATACATACATCGCCTTCTTAAATTGTAACCATCCTTTTGACTTCGCCGTAGTTGGGTAAAAATATTTACTTACATCATCTGCGTCAAATTAGAAGATACAAATATACTGTAATCGATATCGCTAAATGAAGTTGAGGCAGGTCATGCAAACGAACACATAGGTATTCTGTGAGAGCGTGGTCCTTCCCTGGTAGAGCCGACCCACTTGCGCTACAACCATAATATTATAGCACTCAGAAATAGTGCTCTCTATGTAGCATTAGTTTGCGTCCGTAATCGTTAAAAGTAAATAAAAAAATAACCTATTATTTATTTTACTGACTATTTCGCAACAGTTTTGTTGGTTGGTATAATAAGATTTGATTTTTTATAATTATTCGACTCCACAGAGTCAGTAATTCATTTATGGGGCAATGTATACGCTATTACAACAAAGTCCCAGAAAATAATAGGATACAAGGTCTCTCTATTGCCAAGTTTAAATACTTTACTAAACAAAACTGTATAAAAAAGGTTATTATAATATAAATGAATATATGGATGATAACAACCCCTGGGAATGAGGTGGTCGCTTAAAAGTTTTATAAGTAGTTTGTACAACCTGTGTTTTTATTGTATATTTGAAAACAAAAGTCTCGCTGGGTTTCTCGCTGGTTTTTCTCAGGACAGTGGTTATTCCCGAACCAATGGTAAAAGTAAAAATATGACTTACAATAAGTCATATTTTTAATCTATATTTTATAAAAATTATTCGTTTCTAATTTTTATTTTATTTTATTCCGGCGGAATAAAAATAGTTATGTCTAGTGGCAGCTCTGTTTTAGGGAGTGGAGGCCTATACCTTACCCATCAGTGAGGTTTTGCGTTGCTTACTTTTCTTATATATACCTACTAATAAAGCCTTATAAAAATCTAGTCAACGGCCGCCATTTCCTTGTAATATTGGATTCCCAACTTACGTTTATGATCCAAACTGACAGACTTAGTTGTTTTAAGTCAGAAATAGTATTAAGTTATTAGCTTTATCGACTTAAAACATACTTTATTAACTTACAAAACACTGTAATATGACATGATATGACAGAGTGGAATTATCTTGTAATAGTTTTCCTGCTAATATTTCCTGGATGTAAGAGGGCTCTTATATCCACTGATTTTTATTATTTTTAGTTATTTGAAGTAAATTATTTAATTCCTCCCTCCCCTTGTCATCATTGGATAAACACGGCCAGTCTTCCCCCCCCCCCCAACCCCTTTCTTTTCGATATTCCACGCCTTCGAACCATACGGTTTGCTTCGTATTTCGTAATTCTAACAGAAAAGGAGTGGAATAATCTGCCGGCGTCTGTCTTTACTTCTGATTACAATCTGGATTTCTTCATGGCAAGAGTCAATAGGCTTCTGTTACGCTTAGATAGTTCGATTTACCATCAGAGACTTCATCACTAATAACCACCTTACCTGGTGGTAATTTGTTATCAAAAATTCATACATAAACTCTCACCCCTATCACCAAGAGGGGCAGGCAGAGACTACGAACTTCCCTTTGGTACGATCCTGATACTCCTCTCTTGCTTCCTACATACCCATATATCTATATATATTAAGTTTACCCTTAATTTGGCTTATCTTTAATATATCGCCAATTGGGTCAATGAACTTCCATCTAGGAGTCTAGAGCCTCCCTTAACGACTCTACCACTTACTTCTGCAGCATAAATTTGCTTGTCACTCTTTCTTCATTCATTCTCTCTACATTTCCAAACCACCGAACTATTATATTCTTAATCCTGCTCCCAACATCTTTCAAACCACACTATCCTCTTATCACACAATTTCTCACGATATCAGTTATAGCCATCCCTAACATACTTCTTAATGACCGAATTTCTACAGCATTAATTCTACTCTCATGCTTCTGACAGACCAAACTACACTACCATATATTACGGGGCGTTTTTGACACAATCTGACTTCCCACAATAGAGTGAAGAGCCCCATTTACTATGTACCCTGCATTCACTCTTCGTTTTATATCCTTGTCATATCTACCATCCCTGATAAACACACATCCTAAATACACAAACTCATCCCCTTGTTCAACCAACTCCCCTTCTAGTCTTTTTCACATATCATTTTACTTTCTTCTCTTTCAAAAAGCATATCTTTCGTCTTATTTGCGTTCACTTTCATTCCCCTTTTTTTAATGACACGTTCATTAATGTAACCACCATTTGCACGTTTTCATTATTCCCGCCTGCCGACGACGCAAATATGGCGACGTACAAGAGGCATTTGACGGCCAACTTACTCATTCTTAACGTATAGACTAGCACTTGCATTGTAATAAAAAAAGAAAAACGTTTTTTTTTTAAGTTACTGATAAAACACGAGTTTAAATGCGGTTTATTACTAAAAGAAATATAACGTTATTACAAAACTTAAACGCATATAAATAATAAAACATAAATTTTTATAGGTATTTAGGTGTTGTCACATTTAACCGTGTTATTTATCATAAAATCTAAATCTGCGCGTCCTTTCTAATGTGTTTTAGCTAATTTTTGTATTTTGACTTTAGGTAATATTTGAAATCCTCTCAGAAGTGAGAGGAGATCTATGCCCAGCAGTGGGACGTATAAAGGCTGTAACTTTAACTTTTTATTTAACATGATTAAAGTGAATAAAATCTACCAAAAATACAAGAAAGGCGTGTGCAGTTTTAAATTAGATAATTTTTACCCCAAACTCAACTCTACTCTATCCTAACACAAATGAAATAATAATTGTAACTTTTAACTGCACAACCCACAAAATGAGAGGAGACGGATGCCCAGCTGTGGGATTATGCTAAAACAATAGCTTTTTAAATTTTTACGTGGTATAGCCACGCTGCAGCTATGGTTGTAAAATAGCGTGAAATAGCAGCTTCATGCTGCTGTATTTCGTATAGTGCGTGTAGAGAACCGGAGACCCTTTCCGCTGGAAACGAGACATTGTCTTAGTCCTCAGGGATGACAACCGACTGCATTTTGATTCTTAACCGAGGATAGATGTAGATGTCTATGGGTCACAGGTACAGTTGACAGCGTCCTCTTACCATCAGGTTTTTTTGATAGATAAGGGTGACAAACGAGCACACAGTCCACCTGATGGTAAGTGGATGCTGCGGCCCGTAGACATCTACATTTATCCTCGATTAAGAATCAAAATTCAGATGCGTTGTCACCCCTGAGAACTAAGACAGAATACCTCGTTTCCAGTAAAAAAAAGTCTCCGGCTCTATACACTCACCATTTGTCTGTTATTTTACACTGGTATTATTTGAGATCGTGGTCCTACCCCGGTCGACCCGATTCATTCGTGCTACAACCATAATATAGCTGCAGCTTGGCTCTACCACGTATAAAGGTGGACTGTGTGCACGTTTGTCGCACCTATTATTATAACATAATAATAACCTTGCAGCAAGAAATAGGCATCCGACTCAGCATTATGCTGCAGTGTGATAACCCTAGTGCTGATATTCTGCCGGTGCCTCAAAAACTCATGGGCAGTCACCAAACATGAGTTTAGCCAATTAAATATTATAAAGAACACTAAAAAAATACGATTATCAACTTAGCGAAGCATGGGAAGCTCGCAAAAGTAAAAGACAAAACTGCAACTGTATGTAAGGTTGCCAATCCCGCTATTTATTATAATATCCAATATATTAGAGATCCGAATACTATATTTAACAAAGGCGCAGACAACGCAGCGAAAATATTGTATTCACAAATATAAAATATCAATTTGAAACATCTATTGGTAATCATTCGCCTGCCCCAAAAACACTACAAAAAACGATCCTGAGTCAACTGCATCCATCGAATTCCTTCATGTCGTACCAGTTCGTCACGCGATCTATTGACATACGATATGATTTGTATTTTTTTTCCTATATTTTTACAGGTAATAGTCTTGAAATACTATGTTGAAAATAAAAAGTTGACAACCCTAACTGTAAGGACAATATAGGCACGCTGTTTTAGTTATTTTTCGTGGCGGCATTTTACAAGCGGAGAACTTTGTGAATTTAAATTATGCGTCGGCACGCACTGCAAACATGATCCTACATGTTGTGCATAAGGCATACATTCAGCTATGCGACACACGGCCAAACGTTATGTCGATCGACGAACTCGAGCACTTCAAGGTGAATGCCGGCAGTGCGAATTGATACGTGAAATATCTATAGCGTGATCAAGATCCAATGATATATTAAATGGATGCCGGGAGTCCGAGTAGAAACGCAAAATATCTATAGCGAGATCATTGGACTGCTAGCTAGGGTTGCCAACTCACACACAGACACACACACACACACACACACACACACACACACACATTATATTTTACACCCGCACGCACTGATGCATATTTTTATTTTTGTTTAATTTCTAATAATCATTTATTTCTTTTGTTACCTTTGTTCTGATTTGCAACGAGCCATTATGTAAATGTAACTTTGTGGATATGGGAAGAATCCGAATACCGACACACAGATAATGCTTAGTTCGGGAGTTACGGCTTCAAACTTTGTTGTTTCGATATGGTTTTTTCATGAAATAAATTTTTATTTTCTATTATTTACTTTCTATATAATAAGCTATTTTACTATATTAGAGCTCCGAATACAATAATTCTAAAAACAAAACGATAGACGGTGACGTGAGACGGTAAGACAGTTAATAAAACTCAAAGCACCAAAATAATGCAAAAAAATATTATTTTGAAACATACTCTAATTTTTTTGCCACTATGTATGAATGTAATGGAATATTGTAATTCAGTTTTCACCCCCTTCCAGACATCTAAATAATCTGAAATTTTACAGACTTGCACTTAGTACTTACACGTGGTAGAGCCGTGTTCGACGGCTCGACCGAGGCAAGAACCACGCTCTCGCAGGATACCAGCGTAAAATAGCAGCTCAATGTTGTATGGTGAGTGTAGAGAACCGGAGACCCTTTTTACTGAAAGCGGGGCATTCTATCTTAGTCCTCACGGGTGACAACGCATCTGCATTTTGATTCGTAATTGAGGATAGATGTAGATGTCTATGGGCCACAGCAACCACTTACCATCAGGTGGACTGTGTGCTCGTTTGTCACCCTTATCCTATAAAAAATGGCATAAAGAACGCATAGAAGAAAAACAATATTAACCTATTGAACCTATTGGTCACACTGTGTATGGGACACTATTGAGTTATCAGGATTTCGGATGACTAAAACATCTAGGAAAGCTAAATAATTATTTACCTCTAACTCCATTGTGAAATGTATTTTAGATTTTATGGAGTTAAGGTGGTCTAAAACTGCAGTTAATTTGTCAGATGACAAAATTTGGAAAGTGTCGTGACCAAATACCGAAACGCTACTCAATTTTAAGATGTCATTAAGTCTCGTGGTGTCACAGTCACTTCGACTTGAAGTGATAGAGAATAAGTCGGCTCGACCAAGAAAAGACCTCGCTCTTATAAAATAAAAGTGTAAAATAACGGCTTAGTGCTGCTGTGTTTCGTATGGTGAGTGTAGATCCAAATACCCTTTTATTGGATACGGGGCATTCCATCTTTGTCTTCGGGGGTCAGTGCATCCGCATTTTGATTCTTAATTGAGAATAGATGTAGATGTCTAATGGCCAAATACTCAAACGATATTCCGCCACTTTGACTTAGAATGATAGAGACAGCACGAGACTTAACGGCATCTTAAAATAGAGTAGCGTTTGAGTTTTTAGGCATATAGACCACAACTTCCACTCACCATCAGGTTGACTCTGTGCACGTTTGTCAACCTTATTCAATAAAAAAACAGTTGTTTATATAGTCGTGTAGGTTACAACTAATAAATTAAATACCTCTGCATTCTACCCCTTTCAGTGAATTCCCAGCTGTTTTGAATCTGACGTATGTGACTTTAACCGAAGCTTGTCGGGACCTCAGCTGTCCAATTAATATCCGTCTAATTTCCGTAACGAGCAATTATTACACGGAAAACTGACGTTGCTGTTAATAATTTGAAAATTTGATGCCATATCTGTTGAATAGCAATTATTATTTTAATATAATGTTCTATTCATTAATTAATTTATTAATTGACGAAAAAATGGTCACAAATTACAACAGACTCTGTAATACATCGACTTGAGATTTGCATGTGCGAAGTAAGTTACTAGCTGTCAGCATTTTTTTGGAACGAAGTTCTTTATCGGACGGTACGAATTTGGCAGATTGGGGCTAGGCGAGAAAAAGTGTAAGATTTTTCCGTCACGACTCCTTCTGACGTAGTGTAGACGGCCTTGGCAGCTATAAGGAAGCGAGATGGAATAATCTCCCTCGCACTTTTTGTTATCTTGCCATGAAATAAATATTATTTTATTTTAAATGACGCTTCATTTTAATAGACGCTAGTAATTCATTTATTTGTATTTGTTGATCAATAATATAATACGTTTATCAATAATAATATACTACGAAAGGAACTTCGTTCCAACCGAGTGTTCCACGACACTCACTCATGTTTTTTTATAGAATACGGGTGACAAACGTGCACACAGTCCAACTGATGGTAAGTGGATGCAGTGGCCCATAGACATATAACGTCTATCCTCGATTAACAATCAAAATGCAGATCTGTTATCACACCTGAGAACTAAGACGGATTGCCTCATGGTCCTTTTGCAGCAAGTTCTCAAGTGTCAAAAGCCCACTTTTGTCACTAATTTATTTTGGGAACTAATAACCTGGGTATTTCCGAACCAATCAATCAAGCAATGATCTGTGTGCAAAACTTAAGAGAAGTATTTTACAACTCTAATTATTTCTTATATTTACGCAAACACACATTGAATTAAAATAGATTTTTTGCGGATTTTATTGCTTACAAATTAATTCCAATCAATTATCTGAAAGTTTTTATAAATATAAATACAATTATTCGAATTTTTTAGATTCCAATTTGGTAGAGCCACGCAGCAGCTATATTATGGTTCCAGCACGAATGGGTCGGCTCGACCGGGGTAGGACCACGCTCTCACAGAATGCCAGCCTAAAATAGCAGCTTAATGCCACTGTGTTTCGTATGGCGTGTGTAAAGAACCGGAGACCCTTTTTACTGGAAACGAGGCGTTCCATCTCAGCCCTCAGGGGTGACAACGCATCTGCATTTTGATTCTTAATTGAGGATAAATGTAGATATCTACGGGCCACATCATCCACTTACCATCAGGTGGACTGCGTGCTCGTTTATCACGCTTAGTCTATAAAAAAAATTGAACCACAGGTGAGAGTAGTTAACTAAAAATGTTATAAAATTATCTTAAATATTTTAAATTTTAAAAATCCTTTTTCCGTAAAGAAAATCTTAACAATAATTCAAATAAAAAACAAACATCAAAACAACAGCATTATTGTAGCCTTGAAATACAACAGGCAAATTATTTGGCGAGTCACAAATTTAAAAAGTAAAATCCGGCCAAGTGCGTGTCGGGCCACGCATAATGTAGTTCCGTAGTTGCCCGTCGCTATAGGTGAACTTACGAATAGAAGGGGCCTTCTTGATACTATGAGCATATTAAGTTCACAGTTAGACCGCTATAACGACTAAAAATTTGCCGCAATAGGACGATGGTAACTGAAGGACTTATTTTCCAAGCAGACTTCTAGGGAGTGGTGTTAAAAAAAAATTAAAAACTTTTCGATTTTGAAAATAATACACATGCCAAGTTCGTACAAAAATGGTCATAGTTCCCTATCCATATATTAGTTCCCGGCAGTACAATCCTAAGATATACATTTTATACGTAGTAGTGCCAAGCTGCAGCTATATTACGATTGTAGCACGAATGGGTCTGCTCGGTGTGTGCTCACTTGTCACCCTTATTCTATAAAAATACACGACTTTAACGAACCTTCCCGTAAATTACCACTGTCCTAAACTATCCTGAGGATCGCCCGCGATACCAAGAGTGGAGTGAAACTGTAGGCCTACAGTTTTATAACTAACTATAAAATAAGCGAGTGGTATGTCAGAATCGGTCTCTTGGCGATCAATCCTCTCTGTCTACCCCCCAATAAAATCGTAAAGCTATAGTAGTAATATACAAGTCGATTTCTTAATTTTTTTTTATCTTTTACTGTTTACAATAACATTAGAAAGTTATAATACAGCTAGTTTTAGGTCATTTTCTAAGAATTCGAAAGTATTACAAATTCAAGTGCATTTTGATAAGTTGGTCGACTGTTACTCGTTAAATTGTTAATCCTAATTAGCTGTGATAGTTTTTATTTTAACTTCATTATATATACTACTATCGTGCATACTTTTACATTTCCAAAAACAGCGGTTTCGTTGGTAGAGGGGAGGACACATGACTCTGGTGAAAAATATAACTTTAAAGCTAAATATTTCGCAAACGGACCCCTGAATCGAAAAATTTTGTTCGATGATTTTAAAACACTTATCCAACGGTACTCCACATGATAGAAGACAGGTAAAAGAAATCATCTGTATGGGACCCAAAATAAAAATGCTTTTCAAGATTTTATTTCACAACTTTGTAGGCGTGACTTTGTTGCAAATTAATTACAGCATTGTTGCACCTAGAATTTCTCAATAAAACCACGGACGGACGGACAATAGTTTCGACATGTCCGAACATGTCGAAACTATAAGGGTTCCTTGTTGTTTAACTACGGAACCCTAAAAAAGTCCAGTAAAGGCAACATTTTACGACATCGTTCAAGGCTCACTTGCCAAATCGTTTAACCGGCATTTTTTGTTTTTTATGCACGCGCGAACCAACCTCGTTATGAGGCAAATGACACGATTTGAATGAGTCCTGGGGTTGGTTATGTTTGTTACAATTTCACCCGACTGTCGCAGAATTCAAAAGGAGAGTAATATTTTTCTCTGGTATGTATTTTTTATTTGTTATAAGCCAGTGCTTCACTACAATCCCACTTAGTGGTATATGGTGATGAAACCCTAGATGGAAAATCGTACTGTCTTAACGCAACAAAAGTAAATTCAGTCTTACCCGTATTCAGCCTTAAAGACACCTACATTGCAGTCGGCCGGAAATACAGACAGATATTAGCATAAATATAGTGAGCCGTGGTAGCTCAGGCTTCGTGGCTTCAGGCTTAGTGGTCGCTGTAAATTTTAACAGTACTTGAGCAACCCGGGTTCGAGCCCCGCCGGCACCAATGAAATTGATAATTGCAATTTTTAAAGCTGATTTACCACATGCTCAGCGGTGAAAGAAAACATCATGAGGAAAACTGTAGATCTGAGAAATAAGAACGAATGTATTTCGAAGACATGTGAAGTTTGCCAATTTCCTTTTTGACCTTTCCTTGCCCTAAAACCCTCTCAGTAATGAGACCTGTCCCCAGCCGTTGGACGTATATAGGCTTTAACTTTAATTTTAACTTTAACTTTTACTATACGCAATTATGTCCATTTGTTACTCCTAAACTAGACGTCGGATTTGATAAATGATACATACATTCGTAAACCCCTCACGCCTTATATGTACATAACACATAACGCCTGTTACATCTTGTGATAGACAACAAAAAAAGTAATTTACACTCTGTAAACACCATGAACAAACACAAGCTAATGATACCAGTTTCTCGACTCCACAGAGTTAGTAACTCCTTCATGGAGCAATATATACGCTATCACAACAAGTTAAAAAACTACAAGGTTTTCCAAGTTTAAATATTTTATTAAACAAAAACAGAATAAAAAGGGTTATTTATAATAAATGTATATATGGTTGATAATAACTCCTGGGAATGAGGTGGTCACTTCCATGCTATTTCGTAAAATAAGTTTTGTTTTTGTTGTATAATGTACTTTAAAATAATTCCCGCTAAATTTCTTGCGGGTTCTTCCAGAACAGAAGTTTTTTTCCGAACCAGCGGTAAAAGTAAAAAAATACTTTAAAATAAAATTACTTGTAATCTATTTCGAATAAAAAATTATTATATTCTATTCTATTCACAAATGGTACCATGATGAAATACATATGGCGGTCAAAGACTGTCAAAACCTGCAACTTAAAAAAATTATGCAACTATATCGAGTGTGATAGAGATTGTCTAATTTAAAATTGCACGCGCCTCACTTGTATTTTTGGTAGATTTTGGCCAAAACTCAAACGCTACTAAATTTTAAGATATCGTTGAGTCTCGTGGTGTCACAGTCACTTTGACTTAAAATGATAGAGACAGCACAAGACTTAACGGCATCTTAAAATTGAGTAACGTTTGTGTATTTGGGTATTAGTCGCATTTTCCGTATAAGTATCATTAAATCAAAACCTGCCCGCCCTTTTCTGTGCATTAGTAGATTTTAGAATTTTTACAAATATCGTCATGATAAAAGTAATCAAATTTACCAAAAATACATAGGAGGCGCGTGCATTTTAAACTAGACGGTGTTTATCACATAAAAAGTGTTAATCAAACCATTTAAACATATTGTACTCTTATAGTAAAATGCAGGAAGTAAAGAACGAATACAAACAACAAAGACTCAAGCGTAATATGTAGTAGAACCACACTATTACAGTATTATGATTGCAGCAGGAGTGAGTCGTTTAAAACGAGGAAAGACCTTCCTCTCACATAATATCAACGCAAAATGGCATATCATAATGTTGCCGTGTTTGATACAGAGAACGTAGAAAACTGGAGACCCTCTTTACTAGCAACGTGGCATTCCATCTTCCTCACGTGTATTTTGATGCTGAATCGCGGTGAATGATTGTTCCGGGTCTGGATGGTAGTCCGAGTGCAATTTACCTAAATGTTAAATTAAAATAATATTTTTTTTTAATTAAAAAGAAGGCTAGCAATACCATTAAAATTACTAATATTCTGTTAAACGACTGCTTGGTGAGCATTTTTTGCTTGTGTTAGGAGTGGTTCACGACGGTAATCGACTGGCGGATTCGAACCACGACCTCTTGAGTTCGCAGTTCACACCCTGCAATAAAGGCTAATGACGTTTCAAAATGTTAGTGTGCGAGTGGTTCAAAATGTTAGTATGTCGTTATTTAAAAAATAATTCTTTTACACCACTCCACGGTATTATTTGTACAAGAAATGTTTAGTTCAGATGCTCGCAAAAGGAACGAGCGAAAAAAAAGGCCAAAAAATGAAAAGTTTACTTCGCTGCTCGATTCGACACTTCGCGTCGCTCCCCGTAATTTGAATGCGAATTTGTACTAAAGCGGGGAGAATTTTAGAAAAATCAACGTCCTCCAATCTCAATTTTGTTTTGGCGGCCGCTTGCCAATAGCTAGGGTCGATTTTGTTTATATTTTTATAAGATAAAAAAATTGTAAAGTGTGTTCACAACACTCCCTAAAAATAACAAGTATTTTCATTTATTGTAACTTTTACGCGATTCCCATATAGAATCTTAGGCACACGTTTAAAACTAGCTATTTATTGTCACTTTTATTGTCACGCATCTGCAATTCCCCTGGTGTTGCAGTTGTTCATGGGCGGCGGTAGTCATTTACCATCAGGTGAGCCGTATGCTCGTTTGCCCTCTCTCATATAAAAAAAAACTTTTTTATTTTGTTAACGACACAATTATTAGGATTCACGTTTCTATCTACTCACAACGCTTATATTCAATTTTTATAAAATGAATTTGTTTTGCGCATTTGTAATAGTTATTAGAATTACAGAGGTTAAAATGTTCAAAAGTACTATAACGTCGCCTTAACAACACTAAATTTATTTACCCATCATCAGACACCTTTTCTTCATTTAGTCTTCATATAAAAATCTGCAAAGAGAAACTTTACGTTAATATGTATTTGTTAATCTAAAAAACGCCTTCATTTCAGCGTGAAAACAGATATAATTTAGTGAACATTTTTCCAATTCAGTTATTTTTCCAGACTACACTAGAAGAAGGGTAATGTTTTTCGAGTGTATGTATGTATGTCTATTTCTTTGGTTCGCTCTGTAGCCTAAACGGCTTGATGGATTTTAACATATGGCATGTCGTTAGATTCGTAATAGTTGTGGTTTTTTTTTATAGGATAAAGTGACAAATGAGCACACAGTCCACCTGATGGTAAGTGGATGCTGTGGCCCATTAACATTTACATCTATCCTCTATTAAGCATCAAAATACAGATGCGTTGTCACCTCTGAGGACTAAGATTCTTACGCTCACCACACACAACAGTATTAAGCTGCTATTTTACGCTGGTATTCTGTTAGAGTGTTGTCGTCCCCGGTCGAGCCAACCTGTTGGTGCTACAACTAAAACATACCTGCAGCATGGCTCTATCACGATAGAAAGAGACATAGGGTATAATTTTTTTCTCTTTTCAGTAAACTTTTTTACACAGTCGGGTTTTTAAATTACTGTTTTAACCTTTAAGCTTGTTTATAAATTAAGAGTGGCAAAAGGGCACTCACACTCGTGCAGTCCTCTTCTCACTTACAACATTAGTAATTATTTACAACTCTTAATTAGACTTATGTGGCAGAGCCATGCTGCTGCATGTCATGCTGCATTTTGGCTGCAGCACGAAATCATCGGCTCGACCTGGCAAACACCGCGCACACACAGAATACCAGCATAAATAACAGCATGTTACTGTGTTTCGTATGGTGAGTGTAGACAACCGGTGCACAAGTGACGAAGTCTCTCCTTCCAGTCCTCAGGGGAGACAACGCATCTGCATTTTTATTCTTAGCTTAGTCGATGATAGATGTTAGTGTTTGTTGGTTAACCTTATTACAGTAAAAAAACTTTTGAAGCGAAAACTTCTTTAGAATCGTTGTGATTTGAAACTCAATGTTACTTAAAAGCGACACTAAAAAGAGACAAACATATATATTTATAGGATTTAGCCTGCGAGAGAATGAGATAGTAGGTCGGGGGAAAAGTATTTTCGTATTTTATTTGTATAAATATGAAGAAAAATCTATTTGTTTGTATCTGTTTGTATCTGGCTGGTTTTAATATCAATACATATAGGACATTAAGAAAAAGAAATATAAAAAGTAAAAACACTTTCCGGCTATTTTTCAATTGTTTTTCTGTCCGCCAAAATGAGTGAGCCGCGAAAAAATTTGTTACCTAATGTAGTGTCAGTAAGAGTAGCACAAAGTTGGTTCAAGCGTTTTCAGTCGGGAATTTTGATGTCAAAGATGCAGGTCGCTCCAATCAAAGTCGATGCCATTTTTGAAAAAATTGGACCAAGATCGGTATATTAGTAGTTACGATATAGCCGAGGAATTGAGGAATGACTACAAAACAGTTTTCACCCATTTGAGAAAGTCTGACTATACAAAAAAGCTCGATATTTGGATACCACACGAGCTCACTGAAAGAAACCTAATGAATCGTGTACACATTTGCGATTCTTTATTGAAACGTAATGAAACCCAACCATTTTTGAATAATTGATCACTGCTGATGAAAAGTGGATCACCTACGACAAAAACGTGCGAAAAAGATCATGGTCAAAGGGTAGTCAAGCTCTACAGACTGTAGCGAAACCCGGATTAACACGCAATAAGGTGATGCTGTGTGCATGGTGGGATTGGAAGGGCATCGTTTATTATGAGCTTTTACCGCCGGGCAAAACCATGGATTCGAATCTCTACTGTCAACAACTAATGAGACTCCAGCAAGAAATTGAGAAAAAACGGCCGGAATTGATCAAGAGAAAAGGCCACTCAGCAAAAATTGAGAGAGCTGAGAGAGGAAAGTGTTAATGCATCCACCATATAGTCACCTGTTTTGGTCTTGTCGCATTTTTTGATCAAAAACCCCAAAATTTATACAACAATGGGATTATGTCACTACCTATGAGATGGAAACAAGTTATCGAATAAAATAGCACACATATGTTATAATTAAATGTAATTAGACTTATAAAATACGAAGAAACTTTTTCCCACCCTATAGAACACAATATACAGTGTTTCTTATTATCTCTTCTTATCTTCTTTTTTTACGTGGTAGAGCCATGCTGCAGCTATATTAATAGTATAGTTGTAGCACGAATGGGTTGGCTCGACCGGGGAAGGACCACGCTCTCACAGAATACCAGCGTAAAATAGCAGCTTAATGCTGCTGTGTTTCGTATGGTGAGTGTAGAGAACCGGAGACCCTTTTTACTGGAAAAGAGGCATTCTATCTTAGTCCTCACGGCTGACAACGCATCTGCATTTAAATTCGCAAATGAAGATAAATGAAGATAGATGTAGATGTCTATGTGCCACAGCAACCACTTACCATCAGGTGGACTGTGTGCTCGTTTGTCACCCTTATTCTATAAAAAAAAAAATCTCATTGTCTGTATAGGTAATATGTAAGTAATGTAATTAACACAAATAGGTAAAAAAAAAATCTTAGACACAGCGATAAATACTAAGATACCGAAACACAAATAGGTAAAAAGAATCTTAGATTTAGAACATACTCAGAATAGTCCCATTTTACGATGAATCTGAGAAGCTCCTATGAAGGTAACGGTACTACGGGAATATGCGACGGTTACAAACAAATCACTGATTGACTGTTTTTGTTGCTACGCGCGCTATTTTCCGATCGCGTTACTCACTCGACTCGTCCGAAAGTAAATAAAAAATAAATTCGCATTACATATTAAAATCTAATATTTGTATGCAGGTAAATACTATAGTAGGTAGCTATTTATTTATTGGTATGTCGTCGCGGAGTAATTCTTCTGTAAGTATTCTCTAGCTGTGCGAGTGAGTTGTCATTGTCTCCCCTTGGTGCCTGGCACCCGGGGTGGACCGCCCCCACCGCCCTTTACGCCGCCACTGACTCCGACCGCGTGTTAACTGAACACATGTTCTTTTTTTTGTCATTTTAAACTTTTGCTTAAACTTTCTCAGTTCTGTCTATTTGTATTATTTTTCTATTTCACCGGATACATTTTCCATCCTCTTGAACATCTAAGCAGATTATTTCCACGATCTCGGCGCGTGCCTTTTATGCCTGCATTTCAGAGCAAGGACCGCATTCCGTCGATATGTACATTTTAACGCCAATAATATGTGACTCGTTTGAGCTTCCGACATGGAACGGTTTGACAGGTGTTATGATGTTAAGCGCCAGTAGTTATTTGAATTAATATTATTTAAAAGAATTTTGAATTTTATTTTATATATGTGGCGGTGTGAGACAGGTGTTATGATGTTAAGCGCCAGTAGTTATTTGAATTAAAATTATTTTAAAAAAAAATGATTTTATTTTTTATATTCCGTGGGTGACGTAAGAGGCGACCGAGAGAAACAAATCAGGAGATGGGTAGCAGCGTCTTCCTTCTAAAAATAAAAATAAAACTACGGTTGCCAACCCGCTTGCCAATGAGGGCATCCACGACTTTTTCTGCCACCAGGGCGGCGCCGCTAGATAGTGAGGTATAATATTTGACAGATTTCATAGCGGGGAAGTTAATTTCTTCGGAAAATGTAAAAGTTATTGTTTCTTTCTGCGCTATTAGCTATATTTTATATTAATAACATTAAATATAAATAAACCAAACCACAGATATTCATAAAAATTAAAAAATTAAAAAAAAGTTAAAAATGTGCAAAAAATTAAAGAGCAAACCACTGACGCATTGTTTTGTGTATTAATATAATACTCTAGAAACTGATAAAACAACTTCTCAATTAAATTACATTGTGTAACAAAAAACTTTACCTCAGTGTCAACTAGCGACATCGGGTGAGCAGAAAATTATTAGCCCTCATTGTGACAATTATGGCAAATATCCCCCCCTAATGAAGTAATTTATGGGGGAGGCCTATGTTCAGCAGTGGACTTTTGATAGGCTGTAAGATGGATGTATAGAAGATAATGTACTAGGAGCACATGACCCACAGAGAGATGAAATTATTAAATCAACAGTAACATTACAACTATGGCAGATATCCCCCCCCCCCCCTATGAGGTAATCTATGGGGGAGGCCTATGTTCAGCAGTGGACTTTTATAGGCTGTAATAGATGGATGTATAGAAGATAATGTACCAGGAGCACATGACCCACTAAGAGGTGAAATTATTAAATCAACAGTAACATTACAACTATGGCAAATATCCTCCCCTATGAGGTAATCTATGGGGAGGCCTATGTTTAGCAGTGGACTTTGGCTGTAACGGTAACGGTAACGGTAACAGGATTCTCGTATAGTAGGTACAAAGATATTCTAACGAATAAATAATTGTTTCTCAATACATTGCCATGCATTACAGAAATTGAGGTAGCTCTAGTAAGTTTTAAATAATAATAATAATAATAGTTTTCTGACATCCTTCATAACGGATGGAAAAGAGGAGATCGGCGAAAATAAAGTGTTGTTATGTGCAAACTTATTGTATATATGCAGACTTTTTGAAAACTTCAACAACGTATTTTACTTCAGTTGCTGTTTTGTCCATCATTGAGGTTCGATGACAGTGCCACCATAATTGCTTTCTACTTTACTTAACTTATTTATTACGAACTGAATAAATGTTATATTAATTTCCCACCTGGTAGAACCGCGCTGCAGCTATATTATGGTTGTATCATGGCTCAACCGAAGAAGGAGCACGCTTTCACAGAATACCAGCGTGAAATATGTAGAGAACCGGATACCCTTTCTACTGGAAACTAGATATTCCACCTGTCCTCAAGGGACGCATCTGCATTTTGATTCTTAATCGAGGGTAGATTAGATGTCTATTGGCCACAACATCCACTTACCATCAGGTGGACTGTGTGCTCGTTTGTCACTCTTATCCTATAAAAAAATTATTTGGAATGCTCGCGTTTTCAGATTTTCATATTTTTTTATATCAGAAGGATTAACAAAAATCTCTTTTTATATAATATACTTACCACAACAATACAATCTCAATAAAGCGCGGTACACACATGCCATCTTGCTATACCTTTTAAAGGAAAAATACAAGAAATTGTGCATCGTGCTTAACCTTGGCGGGACGTACAACAAGATGGCCTGTGTGTAAAGCACTTAACCGGGTATGCCTTGCACTTGCGCTAAGTCATTGCGAAACTACAAAGGCACGTTTTTGTATGTCATTAACAATTTCGGTCACGTCCGATCCTATCTGATCTCCTTTCACGGACTGACATCCCGCATTTTACCACATATCTCTTTGTTCACTATATCTGGCTCACTTTCTAATGGCTTTTCTTGACAATTCACTTTTATGTTCATATGGGATTTGCGCAAATCATCACTATCATACATCCATTCGCATGTCCACTGCTGAATATGACCCTGGTGCAGAGCCACCGACATTTATCCATCGGCTTCCCGCATCTCATACCAGGTCGTCAGTCTGGGGGGCCACCTTACACTTCGCTTACCGGCCACTCCAATGGCAGCCTCGAACCGGTAACTGAAGTTGCAAATATTGAGATATAAATAACTATAAATAGTTTGAGAGATTACTCGTTAACCACAAGAACAAAGACATATATCAGTCCCCACAGTGTAACAGTACAATTGAATAATCTTCAATCATTTTCAAAATCATTAGAAGTCTCATGCAAAGTATTTTGCATAATATAGTATTGGAGAGTTAAATGGACATTATTTATATTGTATGATTTAATATTTCTGCTATTTCTGGATAACTTACAACAAGCTTAAAGAATTCTTTGATTTTTTTAATAAATTTCTCCATGTTGACTATGGAATCCGCCGATCAATATGAAGTATCAAATTATAATTTTAGTCTGAATCTTTTCCCTGATATTCCCACGCTCTCACAGGGTAGATACCGTACTAGCGTAAAATATATTTATAACCCTAATGCGTTTTGTATTGAGTGCCGATAACCAGGAACCCTTTTTACTGGCTACGAAATATCATGGTTCTCAAGGGTGACAGCACATCTACACTTTTAAACTTAATCGAGGATAGATGAAGATGTCTATGGGCCACAGCATCTACTCACCATCAAGTTGACTGTGTGCACATTTTTTATATTTAATTGTATGAAAAATATTAATATTTGACCAAATTGGCAATATATTGGAGATGAGCCAAAAGAGTACCCTTAACCGACGAAAATGTAGGTATATGGATGTGAAGAAGGCGAGGTGTGTCCGGGTCGTGCTAAATGGAATTCTCTAGTCACTGCCTACCCCTCTGGGTGACAGGCTCGAGTATTTATGTTATATAAAAACTTTCAGTATGTATGGGGATGACTACGTTACTCTTGGTGTACAACTAAGCTTCCCTTGAAAAATTACGTAATGCACATTTTTCAAGATATAATCACTTATTAACAGTAGTAGAGCCACGCGGCAGCTTTTGCTATACCCTACTTCTTCTGAGCGTGGGTGCTCAGGCTGCCCCGCGTACTCTGGGGGGGGGCAAATTCCGCTCTAGACGAAACCTGCTCGGGGCAAGCGGAGCAAAAAGACAAAGGCGAGCCCTGCTACGATTTCCGTGAATTTCTGCAATACCAGGGGACTTCATTCAAACCTTAACGCCGTCCACTACCATCTGGAGACTCCTTTGTGCCCCGGACTGGAGTTTGCGTGTACGTCAGAGAGGACATCTGTTTTCGACGCCTCGGCAGTCTTGAAGGTACGGACCTGTCCATCCTATGACTGCGCGTAGACAGCGACGATCATCCCCGCGTCTACGGGTGCCTCTAAAGTCCCATAGCGGTAATGCCGACACAGACCGACTCATCGACCACGTCCAAATGGCTGCAGACTCCATGCTACAACAGGTCCCATCCGCAGAGATCGTGATACTCGGTGATTTTAACACCCACCACGCCGAATGGCTTGGTTCCCGTTTAACTGATCATGCGGGTAGGTCTGTTTATGGCTTTGCCTTGGCATATGGTCTGACACAGCTGGTTGCTTCGCCTACGCGGATCCCAGATGTGGAGGATCATGTAACTTCCCCGTTGGACCTTCTGCTGACCTCTCATCTGGACGGATATCACGTCTCCGTCGATGCCCCTCTTGGCTCTTCGGACCATTGTCTGATCCGGAGTACGGTGCCACTCACGCTCCCATCGCAGTTGCGATCTGCAGCTCGCCGCCGTGTTTGGCACTATAGGTCGGCCGATTGGGACGGGATGCGGTCTTTTTTTGCATCCTACCCTTGGGGGCGGGTTTGCTTCTCGCCGGATGATCCCAACGTTTTTGCTGATTCTGCCGCTGATGCGGTGCTTCAGGGAATGGAATTATTTATTCCATCATTTGTGGTGCCTATCGGAAGCAGAACTCAGCCATGGTTTGGTCACTCCTGAAAAATTGCATCACGCTATAAGCAGAAGTGCTACGTCAACGTATCAACGTCCCGGTATGTAAACACTGGCACTGCGTAGAGATGTTGCATCTCTTTGCGTATTCTATCGCATCTATCACGGGTAGTGCTCTGAGGAATTGTTCGGACTAATTCCAGCCGCTCAATTTCACCATCGCACATCGCGACAAAACTCGCGACACCATTCATACCATCTGAATGATTGGCGGTCCACCACTGTGCGATTTAGAAGATGTTTTCTTCCTCGCACAACTTCCTTGTGGAATCGGTTACCACCAGCGATTTTTCAAGAAAAGAGCCTACTCTTTTTGAAAAGGCCGGCAACGCATCTGCAATTCCCCTGGTGTTGCAGTTGTTCATGGGCGGTGGTAGTCACTTACCATCAGGTCTCCTATAGAAAAAAGAACTTGTTTTGTGTTGCTGCAATAACTTTTAAAATATTCAATATTTTTTTAAATCAATGTAAAAACGCTGTATTATTCATATTCTATCGAAAATCTCGTTTTCATTTTAAATGGAATAACTCAACTCAAGAAAGCCACACAAATAACTAAAGTACTTTCATAATATACTCTGTGAAATGTGCGGGCCGAGAGACTTTTGAAAATTAGGTATTTGAAAAAACTATCGCTGTCGCTCTACGAGCCACTCGGTAGAGAGTAATTGTGTTCTGTGCTACGAGCGCTCGGCGTCCGATAAGGACAACTGCAGATCCGACTGAATAGCCTAAGTAAAAAGGCATAATTCGAGGTTTGGCTCTCTACCAATTTCTCCTCCAATATTTGACCAATTTAAAAAATATTTCATAAACTGAATAAGAAGGATATACACTAAGTATGTCCCTATGTTTTTCTTTTTTCAGTATTTGTTATCAAATTTGAACACTAGGCCTCTATTGACAGCTGTCTAAATAGGCATTTGAGCATTTTGTAAGGGTTCTAGTGCTTATAAAGATAATGTATCATCAAAAAGGAAAACATAGGGACATAGAAGAAGTTGATATTTATTTCACTGTATAAACTCATTGCTGTAAGGTTATAAACCAGAAAGAAAACAGGCGAGAACGTTTGTATGGAGAAAAGACCAATTTCCTCTTAAGTCCACCTCTAAACTTGGGTGCTTTAAAATTACGACAGCAAGTATGCATTTCTTATGCTTTCCGATTCCTCATTAACAGTATTTTTTTTAATTTACATATCGCAAAATCTGGAGTTTGAGCTTAGGTGCTAACTAACCGACCGCCGGCACGGTAAATTGAAGTGCTGATTTTACCAAGTGTTCGACAATGAAGGCAAACATCGTATGTATGAAAAATAAATAATTTCGAAGATATATTTCACCTCTCTCTGCGTGATAAACTTAGAAATGAGGATATCCGCAGTAGAACCAGAGTGACAGACATAGCCCAACGGATTAGTAAGCTGAAGTGGCAATGGGCCGGCCATATAGCTCGAAGAATCGACAACCGATGGGGAAAAAAGGTTCTCGAGTGGTGGCCTCGTACCGGCGGACGAAGTGTAGGGCGTCCCCACATGGAGTGACGACCTGGTAAGACATGCAGGAAGTCGATGGATGCAGGTGGCTCAGGACCGTGATTTGTGGTATTCCTTGGGGGAGGAATATGTTCAGCAGTGGACTTGTGAAGGGCTGTAATGATGATGATGATGATGATTTCACCTCAGGGGCCACCATCTTAAGCTATGTACCAGGTTTTTTTAATATGAGGGAGCAAAAGAGCATGCGAATCACCTGATAGTAAAAAAATAACAAAACAAAATTTTCTGTCGTAAATGCCATGTCTATTACATCTTTAGGGACCTAAAAGGACCAGTGTTTGGTGGACTAGCGCCGGTGTCGTTCACTACAGCTTTCTAAAATCTGGCCAAACGATTACGGCAGATATCTATTGTCAGCAACTGCAAACCATGAAGGAAGAACTAGCTGCTAAACAACCGAGATTGGTCAATCGCTCTAGGCCACTGCTGCTTCACGACAACGCAAGACCACACACTGCACAACAAACAACCACTAAGTTAGATGAGCTACAATTAGAATGTCTGCGACATCCACCGTACTCCCCGGACCTTGCTCCAACAGATTACCATTTTTTCCGGAATTTGGACAACTTCTTACAAGGAAAAAAATTCAACTACGATGCGGCACTCCAAACCGTCTTCAAAGAGTTTATTGATTCTCGTCCCCATGGGTTTTATAGTAAAAGGATCAATGAACTACCTATGAGATGGCAAAAGTGTATAGATAACAACGGTGCATACTTTGATTAATTAAATATATTTTACAAAAAAAAATTGATTTTATATTCCTCCCGTACAAAACGTCAATTTTATATGTAAGGACCTAATATATATATATATATATATATTATAAACCGTGGCAGCTCAGAGGCTAAGCGCTCGCTGTACATTTCACAATAAGCGAGCAACCCGGGTTCAATCCCGCCGGCACCAATGAAATTGTTAATTGCAATTTTAAGTGCTGATTTACCACGTGCTCGGCGGTGAAGGAAAACACCGTGAGGACGCCTGCATGTCTTAAGACATTAAAAAGCAATTCGAACATTCCTTGCCCTTGAACCCTTTCAGAAATGAGAGGAGACTTGTGTCCAGGAGTTGGACGTATATAGGCTGTAATTTTTTACAATAACTGTTAACCTTTAAATCAATTTATTATTACCGGTCATTATTATTAAGTCTTGTGGATACCACTATTTTTCTTGGTATTACTATGGACGCGAAGCTTCAATGGGGCCCCCATATATTCAAATTAGCAGACAGACTTAGCAATATATTAATGAAAATTAGTATATTACTAAGCCTGCACATAAAAGTATGTACTTAAAAATATAAATAGCTTTGATAAGAATAAAGATGTTCATACTTTAAACACTAGGATATATAATACCAGTTACTAAACTCCACAGAATTAGTAACTCATTTACGGGGCAATGTATATATACGCTTTTACAACAAAATCCCAGAAAATGTACAAAATTTGTCATTAAACAAGTTTAAATGTTTTATCAAAGAGAAATTGTACAGAAGGATTATTATAATATCATATAATACATAAATGATAATAACCCCTGGGAATGAGGTGATCGCCACCATGCTGGTTCTATTGAAATACATTTAAAATTTGTACAAACAAAATTATTGTAAAGTGAAATATGTTTAAGAAAAGTCCCGCTGGGTTTCTTACTGGTTCTTCCCAGGATAGAGGTATTTTCCGAACCAGTGGTAAATAAAAAGTGACTTTCAATAAGTATTATGTAATAATTAACCTATATTGAATAAAAGTCATTCTATTCTATTCTACTAAAATGAGTAACAGTGTTAATAATGTTCTCCAGACCGAATTTTGGTCGGTCTCAACGGAGACTAGCCATCTGCGCAGTACAGAATTATAATGCCCTCTTTATTCCCTCACTCTCATAGTCCCATGGGACGGTAATCCGACACGATCGGAGAGAGATCAGAACGGCTTTACGTGCTTTTCGAGGCACGGGGGTCAAACACAGTCAACTTCCTGACTCCGGGCTGCTACTGAGAATGAACTTATTTTGACCCAACCCGGGATACAAACCCATGTCCCAACCCAACCCAATGATGGATCATGATGAACGCGATTACGACCACAAGACTAACGAGACAGTATTACCAGTAGAGACAGGAATTAGTGTAATAATTCCTGTCTGTACCGTTACAGCCTATTAAAAGTCCACTGCTGAACATAGCTCTCCCCTATAGATTGCCTCATAGGGGGGATATTTGCCATTACTGTTGATTTAATAATTTCACCTCTCAGCGGGTCATGTGCTCCTGGTAGATTATCTTCTATACATCCATCCATTACAGCCTATTAAAGTCCACTGCTGAACATAGGCCTCCCCTATAGATTGCCTCATAGGGGGGATATTTGCCATAGTTGGCACACTTGGCAAGCGGTTTGGCCACCGTAGTTTTTTATGCCGTGTAGCGTTGGTGTAAGAATATCCACTATCCTATATCGTCCTGTGTCGTAAGAGGGGACAGAGTCTGTCTGTCTTAACAACAATAACATTCCTGTGTATACGGTTGATTTGAGAAATGTCTCTTGCCGTGAATGAAATTATTGACGACTGTACAACCGGAACACGCCTGTACGTAGCTTGTAGTGTTTCGAATCGTATCTAGAGGCGTCGTGCTATAATAGGAAATTTCCGCACCGGCTGCAATTTCTGATAACTCGCAGACGGTTCTATCTTCGTAACGGTAGGGATTTTTTTTAATTGAAGCGGGTAAATGGCTACTGTAGCCCATGGACACTTGTAGATTTTAAGAAAAATTAAAGTGAGGACTATTAAAATACCACGCCCTCACAGAATATCAGCATAAAATAGCAACTTAATGATGGTGTTTTGTATGAAAAGTGTAGAGATTCGGAGACCTTTTTTACTGGATACCATGCATTTCATCTTAATACTCAGGGCTGACAACGTATCTACATTTTGATTTTTAATCAAGGATAAATGTAAATGTCTATGGGCATCATTCACTTACTATCAGGTGGACTGTGTGTTCGTTTGTCATCCTCATTCTATAAGTATATAAAAAAAAGTCTCATGCAAAGTATTTTGCATATAATTTTAGAGAGTTAAGTTAACGTTATTTATATTGTATGTTTTAATTTTTCTGCGATTTAATATTCATATTACAACAAGAAGCCAAAGGAATTCTTTAATTTTTTAATCTTTTTAATATTTTTTTCTTTTATCTATTGAACCCGGTGAACAATAGGAAGTATCAAATTATAATTTTAGTCTGAATCTTTTTCCTGATATGCCCAGGCTCTAACTGCGTAAAATAGATTCTTAATGCTGCTGTGTTTCGTATTGAGTGTTTGAAGTTGGCTACAGGACTGCAAAGCCATTTCCATCGCGTGGGCTATAAGTTAGTTTGTCATATCAGTTTATAAAAATGGTTTTGGTTCGCCTATATTTTTTATTGTCAGTCGAACCGAGCCATTCGTGCTACAACTATAATATAGCTGCACTATGGCTCTACCACGTTAAACGTGCATCGCCGGTAATGGCTTTATCGGAATAACTTATTGCCGCCTGTCGACCAATGAATTTTATAAAGTACCTTCATTATGACGTAAGCGGTCTTACATACACTATTGCAACTTAAATTGCTTCTGTTTATTGTATTAAATTATAAATAATATGTGCATAATATGTAATTAGCTATGATTTAAAGTATTGCAAAAGGAAGTCTCCGCTACAGTACGGTAATAAAAAGTCCTTCTAATTGCACATTCTGTTAAAATCTGGTTCAAATGTGAAATATTTCTGCTTTACTTTAGATGTATTCATTTTGACTCGAGACTAAAAGCCGGAATATTAATTTCAGGTTGCAACTTCTACAGAAATGTCAATTACGGAGCGCTGCATCTGGCAACCTTTAACGTTGAAGTTGCAGAGCTCGTTCTCAGTTTATTACTGCATGTCAGCTTTAATATTTTTTTTTTTTTTATAGAATAAGGGTGACAAACGAGCACACAGTCCACCTGATGGTAAGTGGTTGCTGTGGCCCATAGACATCTACATCTATCTTCGTTTCCGAATTTAAATGTAGATGCGTTGTCAGCCGTGAGGACTAAGATAGAATGCCTCTTTTCCAGTAAAAAGGGTCTCCGGTTCTCTACACTCACCATACGAAACACAGCAGCATTAGGCTGCTATTTTACGCTGGTATTCTGTGAGAGCGTGGTCCTTCCCCGGTCGAGCCGACCCATTCGTGCTACAACTATACTATTAATATAGCTGCAGCATGGCTCTACCACGTAAAAAGCATGTTAGCGGCATAATAGCGGCCGTTGGATCAAAATCTATTGTCGGACGCAATCGATTCAAAGTTTCAATATTCAATTAATCGATACAAGTCAATCTCTGTTCAAAGTTATGATTGGAAAATGGTTTTATTTTGTAGCTTTAGTTAGTATTAGACATGTTAGAACGGTTCTTGGGTAGCAGCCTCGTACCAGTAGGCAATGTTTAGAGCGACCCCCACTAAATGGAGTAAACGGATGCAGGTAGCTCGGGACCTTGCTTCGTGGCATTCCTGAGGGATGCCTATGTTCAGCAGTGGACTTGTCAAGGACTGTATCGACGATGACGAGACATGCGTCCTAAGCTGGGGGCACGGGCCCACTCTGTTTTCTGAGGGGGTTATTTCAGCTGAGACGCCTGTAGCACCACAAACTCTCTTCCAGGTTTTCTCAACATTTTTTCCTTCACTCTCCATGTGGCTCAGCTTCTGAAATAAAATAAATAAAACAAATTATGAAAGCTTTAAGACGAGATAAAAAAATCGAATTTAGAGAGGTGTCAAGGTTTAGTCCTCAGGTGTGTCACCTCTGAAGGCTAAGATGGAATGCCTCATAGCCTGTTATCATACTGCTCTCTTTACCCTTCAGGCCGGAACACAGCTCAGTGCAAGCACTGCAATTTGACGGCAGAAATAGTTCAGAGTGTTGTGTGACCGACTCGGACTTACTAGTAAAAAATACTCCTATAACGTAGTAGAAAACGTTATAATATAGAAGAAAAAATTTTGTTAACATCTTGTTAAAAAAAATCGGAATCTATAATTGTTAAATCGATAAACTTAACACTATATATATATATATATTACGCCGGATCGATATATATATATATATATCGATTCAGGCGTGATGCTGTACTTTCCAGAACACACCAGCAGCGCAAGAACTGCTATTGGCGACTGAAATAGTTAAGGTGTTACCTACCCAGCCTAGACTACTCACACACACACAGACCTTGATTTTTCGTCATAATAGTTTATGAATAGAAAATTTTAACAATGTTACTTTGGATTGACTAATTATTATTTTTTTACTTTTAGTCTAGTCTACTGTTCAGAGAATTAAGAAATAGAATAATACATTTTATACGAGCATCATCTACCTTGGCGTAAAGGATTCTATACTCGTGATAATTCAACTTAATCTCGTTTCCCCGAAACCTCTCTAGTTCTCTATTTAAGAAGTAGATCGTCGGACGCCAATAAAATGTAAAATCAATGTATCTCAAGTAGCAGCGTTTATCGGTTACCAAGTGACAGACTAGACACTAGATGAAGTGACGTGACGACCGGGTAAGACAAGTAGGAAGTCGATGGATGCAGGTGACTCAGGACACTTACCATCAGGTGGGCGGTGTGCTCGCTTGTCATCCTTTATCTATATAAAAAAAATCTTGGCTAACATTTACTTTAAAAAAATCGGTATCAATAATTGTTAAATCGACAAACTTCTTAACACACTCCCTAATCGTCATGTATGTCAATCGTGAATGATTCGGTCAATTGACCCGGGTTGCGTAGAAGTATTTATGGGTGCAATTATATTTTTGAATGATCCGGTACAGAACTTTTATAACCTGCGATCTACGATAGACTGAACGAATCGTGAATGTAAAAGTATTACGCGAATAGGCTTTTTTGTTCTTATCTTTAAAAATATTTGTGATAATCGCTTCGATCAATCTATGGTAATACATATTATAGTGCAGAAACGCTTGTGTGTGAGTCTGAGCTTGAGATAATAATGGAAACAACTTGCAACTGTAAAAGACTATAATTATCTTTCGAGCACATGTATTTAGAGAATAAAAACCATTTCATTTATTAAATAGTAAATATTATTCAAAATATTAATAATTTACACACAGTAAAGTTCGAAACACTATGCAATAAATAAATAAACAGTAAAATTTAGTATTTATTTATTTTCGATAGAAACCGAATGACCGCGCTCGTGAGCTGCGACCGACTAAAGAGTACATATAGTAATGACCGACGACCGACAGAATCGAGCGGGTCTCCCAGAATCACAGATCACAGAGTACTAAAACCCGAAATGATCCATTTGAATAAACCACCCGAATGTCCCTGTTCGTATGGCGAATCATCAATACTTGAACGACATTACTATACTCTTTGGTCGTATGTCCTGTCAATCGTTTGATCCGGAACATTCAAAAAATGTAATTGCAATCATCTATACTGACGGGTCAAAAGAACGAATCATTCATGACTGACACATGTCTACTCCCTAACGTTATCCCCGTGCTTATCGATTCGGGTTGCAGTACTTTCGTGTTTATACAACAATTATCTCAAGTGTCGGTCGGTAGCTGAGGCTTGCGTAATTGCTTCTCCGAAGACTATTGGAGTTGAAGATAAGCTGACGGCGCATTGTTCGCTCGCGCGATTAATTGTTTGCGTGCTGCTGATTTAAACTGTTGGAGATGTTTCGCTCGCTTGTTGAGAGGTGTTGTATTAAAATACAGTGGACCCCCGGTAATCCGACAAACATTTTGCAGGGCGGTGTCGGACTATCGAATTTGTCGGATTATAGAGTACTGCCTAAGACCCCCTATAGTCCGGAATTTTTTATAAAAGAGTACCTTGTAATCCGACAAATTCCAGATCCAATGATAAGATTCTACATGTTATATATATATATGTACTATCTTCATCACATGTAGTCAAATTCAAACTAAGCAATCAGAATCTAAACAATACCCTACGCGTCGAGCACAATAGTGGTGGTGCGTACTAGTTATAACTTGTTCAATCGTGCATTTGCGAAGATTGTCAAAAAAATATCTAATAATAAATAATAGACCATATCGGATTAAAGGGGGTGCCGGATTAGACAGGGGCCGGATTACCGGGGATCCACTGTACATCTTTATACCGTGACCGTTCCAGCCTATAAAAGTCCACTGCTGAACACAGGCCTCCCCTATTTATTGCCTCATAGGCGGAATAATTCCCATAGTTGCCACGCTTGGCAGACGGGTTGGCAACCGCTGTTTTTTATAATTTTGAGTCTTTATCAGGAAAATACTGCTGGCCATCTCCGGTCTCATTTCTCTCTGATAATTACGACAGCATGAAATGTAGTAAATGATGTTCTTACACCGCCACTAAACGGTAAAGTTTTAATATATCATGTATTGTAAAGCGACATTTAAAATAACTTAAATACACTTTTAAATTGTGGAAATTGTGCAAAACGGTGAACTGTGATTATTTCTAGCAAACAGTCGAGACCTTAAATGAGTTGTGAATCGATTTCAACCGTCAAAGGGCAAATCAATTTTCCAATGAAGCCGCAAATTGAGAAAATTGGAAATTGCACGAGTTGCCGGGGTTGTCCGATGTTAGCTTATAGATAATCTATATCGCCTGAAATCCAACCACCCCAATGCAAATTACTCAATTTAATTTAATTTAATTTATAATAGACCCAATTGTTTTGATATTTATACGAGTTATAGCCATGCTGCAGTTATATTATGGTTGTAGTACAAATGTCTGTGCTTGACCGGGGAAGGACCACTCTCTCACAGAATACCAGCGTCAAATATCAGCCTAATATTGCTTTGTTTCGTACGGTGAGTGTAGAGAACCGGATACCCTTTTTACTGGATACGAGGTATTCCATATCAGTCCTCGGGGTGACAACACATCTGCATTTTGCTTCTTATCGATCCACTTAGCATCAGGTGGAATGAGATTCTTAATCGAAAATAGATGTAGATGTCTATGGGTCACAGCATTCACTTAGCGTCAGTGTGTTCATTTGTCAGCCTTATGCTATAAAAAAATTACATAGTAGAGCCACGCTGTAATACAGCTGGTATAATAGCTGCATTACGAATGCCAGCGTGAAACAGCAGCATAATGCTGGCATGTTCCGTATGGGCATTCTATCTTAGTTGTCATGGGTCACCACGCAGTCTGCATTTTCATTCTTAATCGAGAATAAGTGCACTACTATGCTCCTGTCTAGCGTATTAGAGCCAGTATTATACCCGGCCGTGAGCCATATCATCTTAGTCCTCAGAAATGACAACGCATCTGTAGCCCTCCTTATTTTAAGTTGGATGTAGATGGGTCGTAGTAGACACATACCATCAGGAAGGCTGTAACTTCGTTTGTCACTTCAGTTTTATAAAAAAAAAACATTTCGATCAAGGGATGCGAAGTCTGCTATGCAAACGGGCAGTCGGAATTATACTTGATTTTCCATTAGCAGACCTAGGTGACGTAACATAGGCTTACGATATTCTAGCGGTCGGGCATATTGTCCGCTCGCCTCAGTATCATCGTTGGTAGCGCCGCGGTTACACGCCGCGCGAACTGAACGAGACATCGCAAAATTTCCGCGAAGTTCGTGCAAGATTACTGTCGACATTTTGCTTCATCATCGTTAAATTAAAGATAATTTAAAATTCCTTAGTGAAAATAATATTGTGTTTTTTATAAAGTTTATTTAAATTTTCGTCTCCCGGGTTTGTTTAAAGACTGATAATCTTTTACTTAAATAACGTAAAGTAAGTAGTGTTTGTATTATAACCTGTGATATAATAAAGGTGATACCAGAAAAGTTGTGCGGCAATTCGTAATAAATTCGAGACTGTCAACTTGCAGCGGCATATTCATTGCAATGTAGTACTTCAAGTCGAAGTGCACCGGCCCGGCCGTCCCCAGCTGATTAGTGAGATTGTCCGTCTACCAGGAAGATCATTTCAATCAGCGGCCCTGCATTTGTACGCGAGGTAATGCAGTACTTACGAGTATATAAAATTTCCCGTGTCGCTACACTTGCAAGCTTTATTAGTTTTACATTAATTCAATTTGCTTAACTGGAACTCGGTGCGTTGAACTCTCGTTTTCTATAACAGGAAGCTGGTTTTCTTTTCACTGGCGCATGGCGCATTTGATCACAGACGGGTATTAATCCCATTTTTTAATAATTACTTTTTAATATATAAGTTTTAGCTACAAGCCCTTTCGCCAATATTTACAATACAACTTATGTAGACAGGGTCAGATAATTTTTTTTGTTGATTGTGTATTATAAATCATTCGGATTTATTTGTTTAATATTGTATTCTATACGGCAACCAGTTTTAATAAATTTGAATTATGTTCAACGGTGTTTTTAAAATAAAATGCAACATAATATTTTATTAACTAACATTATATTTAAATTAACATTTTAATGTTAAATTTAAATAGATCTTTAACTTTATTGAAGCTACATATGTTTTGAAAATGCCCAGACATACAAATATGATAATAGGTTGTGACGATATATTATCTTCTTCATCATTATCAGCCTGTTATAAACCACGCTTTTTCGACACTCGGCTAATGATACTTAGTTCTACTTCAATAAAAATTTTAATCGAATGTACTAAAAAAATATTATATATATATTATATCGCACGATTACTTCGTGTTGGACAGATATGCATGCAGCGGAAAAGGGGGCGCTAAAAACCTTTTAAACGTAGGAAATACTAGCCTTAACAGGCGGCTAACTGGTAGTAACTGGCGATTTGGCGATATGGCGATTACAGTGATGGGCGTCTTTTAAGCTGCAACTGTTCCCTGTCCGCGACCCATCAACAGCAGCTAGGTAGGTACTTTAATATGCAACAATTAAAAAAGTAGCTGTTTCGAAGTTAATTAATTGCAAACGCTTTGAACATTGTTGATTGCCCCTGCTCTTACGTGTAAAATTGGTAGTCCATTTTCGTTGTATGCCAGACATTTTATTTGTCGAGCTTTATATTTTCCGAGGCATTTTTAATATAACTCTTGTTTTACCCTTTTTTTTATAGAATAAGGGTGACAAACGAGCACACAGTCCACCTGATGGTAAGTGGTTGCTGTGGCACATAGACATCTACATCTATCTTCCTTTGCGAATTTAAATGCAGATGCGTTGTCAGCCGTGAGGACTAAGATAGAATGCCTCTTTTCCAGTAAAAAGGGTCTCCGGTTCTCTACACTCACCATACGAAACACAGCAGCATCAAGCTGCTATTTTACGCTGGTATTCTGTGAGAGCGTGGTCCTTACCCGGTCGAGCCGACCCATTCGTGCTACAGCTATACTATAAATTCAACTTGACACCCCTTTTAGCACGTTTTTATTAAGTAACATTCTTGTTTGTCTGTCTGTCGTTCCGGGTGGAATCTTGCAACTCGAATTTCGAGCACTTCCCGACGAGATAGAGACTTGTAATTTTAAACACAGCTCGAAATCGGAAGACCATGTAGGAATATGGAATATGAAGTACTAAAAAAAACTTTTTAATATTTTAACTTTGAAAGGAGTGTTTCGCTAGGTGGTAGAAATCCTTTCCTGCCTAGGAGACCGTCTGAGTAGGTACCACCCTCTCACCCAATTCTACCACCTAACAGCAGTGCTTGCACTGTTCCGGTCTGAAGGGTACACGTTGTGAGGTATTCCATCTTAGTCCTCGGAGGTGCCTTTCGTTGGTTTGAAGTTAACTGCAGTAACCACTTACTATCAGGTGGACTATTGCTTCGGTTATCACTTCAGTTTTATAAAGAAGGTGTCCATGGACTAATTTTACTTACCATCAAGTGGACAGTGTGCTCGTTTGTCATATTTATATTTAAAAAAATCAAGCCTTCGAAGATAGTTTCCACGCTTAGCAGGCAAGATGGCAACCGCAGTTTTTTATTTTCGGTTACTCTCGGAGTGGCAGCCTCGTACCGGCAGGCGAAGTGTAGGACCTGGTAAGACATGCAGGAAGTTAATGGATACAGGTGGTTCGGTACCGTGCTTTGTGGCATCTCTCTTAGGAATAGTTAAATTGGTGTATATTTAAAAATAAAAACATGCGTGAGTGACGAACACTCGGTTGGAACGAAGTTCCTTTCGTAGTGTATTATTATTGATAAACGTACTATATTATTGACTAACTAATACAAATGAATGTTTTAAAAAGGTTACGAATCCCGTGTCGTGCTAAAATCAGTTATTGAGTTTTTCTGTCAAGAAACTCCCAGCAGAAGCCCGGAGTAAGGAAGTAGGCAGTGCTTCACCCCCGTGCGGTCCTGCGCCTGATCCGTCTCCAGTCGTGTCGGATTACTATCCCATCGGAGTATGAGAATGAGAGAATAAAAGGGCACCTGTGTTTGCGCATACTCTTCCACTGTAATCCTATCTTGCGCAGATGGCTAGTCTCCGTTGAGACAGGCCGTGACCGAAATTCGGTCTGGGGGACATTATTATTATTACTGCCGCTTGTATATACATACAAAATGTCGTTCAAAGTTATTAAACATGTGTTAATGTCTACACATACCAGATAGTGTTTACACAGCATTGGTCACGCATGTGGGCGGCTTAGTTTTTCCGCTAGATCCCACATTACTCAGTCCGTGACGATATTGCTGTGACTCATCCGAGAGCGGGTTCATAATCGTTTTCCTATTATTAATAGGTACTTAGATCACGCGCTCCGCGACTTGAAGGTGAGGAATATGTTATTAATAAAGATTTATTTTTATTTTTTTCATTTAATACTAGCCATCCACCCCGGCTTCGCACGCATGTTTTCTGGATCTCGACAATAGCGCCACCTACCGGGTCCAAATGTGAATATAAACTACCTAGATACCCATTCAAACACACATAAAAAATTTCATCAAAATCGATCGAGCCGTTTTTGAGTTTTATTGAAACTAACGGACAGCAATTGATTTTTATTACAGATGATGACGAAAGCGGTTTGGTTAAGCAGGTGACTTCTGTGCTGTGAAGTCATGGATCTGAATCCCGCAGAGAAACACAATTTGAATGAGTGCATCAAATAATTATTTATTACGTGGTAGAGCCATGCTGCAGCTATATTAATAGTATAGTTGTAGCACGAATGGGTCGGCTCGACCGGGGAAGGACCACGCTCTCACAGAATACCAACGTAAAATAGCAGCTTAATGCTGCTGTGTTTCGTATGGTGAGTGTAGAGAACCGGAGACCCTTTCTACTGGAAAAGAGGCATTCTATCTTAGTCCTCACAGCTGACAACGCATATGCATTTAAATTCGCTAACGAAAATAGATGTAGATGTCTATGGGCAACAGCAACCACTTACCATCAGGTGGACTGTTTGCTCGTTTGTCACTCATATTCTATAAAAAAAAAACATGTTTTCTTGTGAAGGTTTCTGTCCTAAGCTTATTATAATATATTTAGACGTGGTAGTGCCATGCTGCAGCTATATTACGATTATAGCACTAATGGGTCGAATCGATCAGGGTAGTCCTACCACGCTCTCACAGAATACCAGCGTTAAATAGCAGCTAAATGCTGCTGTGTTTCGTATGCTGAGGGTAGAGAACCGGAGACCCTTTTTACTGGAAACGAGGCATTAAATCTTAGTCCTCAAGGACGACAACGCGTCTGCATTTTGATTCTTAATTGAGGATAGTGTAGATGGACAGGTGGAGTGTGTGCTCGTTTGTCACCCTTATACTATAAAAAAATGTATGTAAAAGGCTCCAACGATGGCGTTTTCAATTAAAAAATTACACATTATAAACAATAATACGGTATTATAATATCGCCGTGTAGTTGCCGCGTAAGAGAATCGGAGGATTCTCCATACTCTCTCTACTACTACTCCATATCGTCCCGTGGATGACGTAAGAGGCAACAGAGGGGATCTGAAATAGGGAATGGGTAAGAAATAAAACTGCGGGCACCAACCCGCCTGCCAAGCGTGGCATTATGACAAATAATCCTCTATGAGGTATTATACCATGGGCGAGCTATACATTTAGCAGTAGACTTTGATAGACTGTAATAATTTGTATTTTGAAATGTTATTTTTGTATTATTTTCATAATTTTTAGAATTCCACTTTGCCTTCCAATCTCTTCAACTCATTCAAATCTTCAACTCATTTCTGAGAGGGTTTTAGGGCAAGGAAATGTCCACCGCGCTCCCCAATGCGTGTTCGTGAGCTTCGAATGTCCTCGAAATATTTTTTTCTTATTTCTCAGACATGCACGTTTCCTCACGATATTTTCCTTCACCTCAGAGGTGAAGGAAAACATCGTGAGTGAGAGTGAGCACGTGGTAAATCAGCACTTAAAACTGCAATTATTTCCATTTCATACCATTTCATTAGTGCCGGCGGGGATTGAAGACGGATTGCTCGCATACTTTGGAATTTACAGCGAGCGCTTTTTCAACTTATTCAATCTTTAATTTCACATCAAGCTTTATTTATTTAAAGCCTTTTGCTGTAAACGTACGTCATAATGTTGTAAGTAGTAGCACAAGATAGGTGTAATAGAGGACGAAATAGCGGCAAAACCCAATGAATAATTTGTGAACGAAATACAATATTCTACGTGCAACAAAATTAAAATAAATTAGGGAAGAGCTATTCAAAATAATATCATTAGACCAAAACTCAATTACTCAAAGGAAATTGATAACCATTGTAAGAAGCCTTATCATTATTTGTATATTATTTGTATATCCTTATCAGCCTATCGCTTGAAATGCTCAATTATTATGAAAATTGATATATATGTATTATGAAAATTGATATATTACATATATATAAATTTTAGAGAGAAAGCAACTGAGCGGCCAATACCTGTCTCTTTCCTGCAAGCCTGATCGGTCCACGTCCTGCAAGCGAGTGACGTCGACCAATCAGACTTTGACGTGGACCAATCAGAATTCTAGAAAGAGACTACTACTGGCCGCACATTCGAATTGTCTCTCTCGCACTTTTCGGTCTGTATTCACTGCATAACTAAATACGGAACGCACAGTCCATTATCTCTATATCTATGTATTTACCTGATTATCTTAAATGTAAACTGCGTGGAATGAGTGGAAATAACTGTAAATCTGCACTTACTGACTACTGACGTATTGTTAAAACTGAAATTTTATAAATTGCATTGATATCATTTTCAATTTGTAAAATGGGCTTAATGGGGACTTAAAAAAGACCCCGGATTTTTGTGAAGAATTTTTGAAACAAATTAGTAGGTATAAAGAATAAATTCTTAATATACATAAAACTTAGATCTTAGAAACTTAGAGCCGTGGTAGCTCAGATGGTTAGCGCTCGCTGTAAGTTTCACAGTACGCGAGCAACCCGGGTTCGATCCCCGCCGGCACCAATGAAATTGTTAATTGCAATTTTAAGTGCTGATTTACCACGTGCTCGGCGGTGAAGGAAAACATCGTGAGGAAACCTGTATGTCTGAAATCAAAAAAATATTTCGAAGACATGTGAAGTTCGCCTTACAACCGTACGGGTCCATTACCAAAGAAAAAAAACTATATAGAAAGAAATACGGATGTATTTCTTCGACATGATTTTCTCATAACGAAACTAATAATGTCAAAGTAAACATCGACGTTATCTAACTTTAGTAATTTCAATAATACATCATTTGTTAGTCTATTGATAAAATAAATACACAAGATATGTAATGATAAATATTTATATCTTTAGAAGTAATAAATAGGAAACGGAAATCACAACCCCATATCATCCCGTGTGTGTCTTGAGAAGCGACAGAGGAAAACAAATCAGAAGATGTGCAGCATTGTCTTCCTAATAACGACTAAAAATAAAAAACTGCGGTTGCCAAACCTCTTTCCAAGCGTGGCAACTATGGCAAATATCCCCCCTATGAGGCAATATATATCCGATGTTCAGCTGTGGGCTTAAATAGACTGTAACGAAACGGAAACGGATCAAATACATTAAGTTGAAGCTATTTTATGGCTACAGATATTTAGGTGGTAGAGTCACGCTGCAGCTATATTATGGTTGCAGCACGAATGAGTCGGCTCGACCGGGGTAGGACCACGCTCTCACAGAATATCAGCGTGAAATAGCAGCTTGATGCTACTGTGTTTCGTATGGTGAATGTAGAGAACCGGAAACTCTTTTTACTGGAAACGAAGCATTCCATCTTAGTCCTCAGGGGTGGCAACACATCTGCATTTGGATTCTTAATTGAGGATAGTTGTAGATGTCTAAGGGCCACAGCATCCACTTACCATCAGGTGGACTGTGTGCTCGCTTTTCACCCTTATTCTATGAAAAAGCTACCGTATCTCAAATGTAACTATTACTGTGTATACTTTGTATACAAAGACATTTATGTACTCCTATATGTATATTTAAATCTCTTTGTTTGTATATAAAGAAAACTCTTCCATTACGCTTCTATTGGCTTTAAGTAAATTTTTGATAACCTTTTAGCGTAGTAAAATATATGCAAATTTAATGTCATAATACTGGGTCGCCCTTTATGTTTCCATATGATACCTTTTTAGTTATTTTGAAATACGAAAGAGCTCGACGTTCCGTAATAAAGGTGATTTTTAAAAAGAAGTACAGAAATCCATATTTTGCAATATTAGAGTCAAGGTAGAGGGTTGTGCTTAATGCTCATAAAAATTGCTTAACTCACCCAAGTATTCTGAAATTATTGAGAACCGGTTCTATTAAAGTACCTATTAAGAATGTTAACACTAAATTCGTTAGCAGATTTAATGACTACTTGCATTCATATTTTTATAATAAACTACACAAAATCTGTGACTTCCGCGCGACAACCCTTACTCTGAGGTTAAAAGAAAAATCAACGACGCTCTTTTAAAAATGTCATATGAAGAAACGGATGCAATGTTTCAAATTATTTTTTTTTAATTACACCATATAATGTATCCCTCTTAACTGTATATCCTCATATGTATAGATATTAGTTAGGGTACAGATACTTTGAATTAGATGTGATGTATATGTATAGGCAAGTAATTATTTAAATGTGTATGTGTATGTAATATGTATGTGTGTGTATGTGTATGTATATATATGTAGATGTATATATGTATGTATATATGTTATTAAACTTATGAGTATTTATTAATATATGCATGTATATGTTTATTTTTATATATTTATTTCGCAGCAAACTAGCTTAATTAGCCATTCAGTTAACAGCCTAAACTTTACATGGCATGGTCACCCTATTAATTTCATTCGACGAGACGGTCGCCTGCCTAATTAGCGCTATGTGCTTTATTATATATGCATAAATGTAAGCGGCTTTAGGGTCAGTTCACACAGAGACGCGACAATGCTTGAAGAGTCCAGTGATTTCCCACCACCAGTTTATTTTCTAATTGATTCACTTTAGATTACATAAAAAATGTAATTGAAAAAATATATGAACTGCCGTCCGTTGGTCTGTGCGTCGGTGAGTCTTCTCGCTTAATAGCAATGTAAGCAATAGATTGAGATATATTATAGTTTTTAAATTATAAGATTCCATATGTTCTAAGGGGGATCCCTATTGATTTTTGTTATTGAACTCAACACCGTTTAAAAGTTATTAATGAAACTCGATCAGATTCACTGTTTTTTTTTTCTTGTAAAAATTACCCTCACAATTTTTATTTTATTCGTCATAAATGATAAATGAAACGCTCATGTGGCGCGCACTTTTGGGTATTTCAAATTATTTTAAACTGTTAAAAGTAAAATGTAGTGTTTTGCGTTGTTACAATTTATGATTTGTTATAGGTCAACTAGGTTGTGTTAGGTGGTGGAATTCCTTTTCTGTCTAGTGGTACTCCGGTCTGAAGGGCATAAAGAGCAGTAAATAACAGGTTATAAGATATTCTATTTTAGTTCAGATGTGACTGGAACCGTGGTAGTTCAGGGGCTAAGCGCTCGCTGTAAATTTCACAGTACGCGAGCAACCCGGGTTTGATCCCCGCCGGCACCAATGTAGTTGTTAATTGCAATTTTAAGTGCTGATTTACCATGTGCTCGGCGGTGAAGGAAAACATCGTGAGGAAACCGGCATGTATGAGAAATAAGAAAAAAAAATTCGAAGGCATGTGAAGTTCGACAACAGGCATCGAAGCAGCCCGCGCGGACTTTTCCTTGGCCTAAACCCTCTCAGAAATTAGAGGCATGTGCCCAGCATTGGGACGCATATATAGGCTGCAACTTTAATATTAATTTTAACACAGGTGTACATTTGTAATTTTCCTTGTTTGAAATTGACTGCAGATGTCTGCACAGTAGCCACTTACCATCAGTTGCACAGAAAGATCTTTTTTTTAATATAGAATGGGTGACAAACGAGCACACAGTCCACCTGATGGTAAGTGGATGCTGTGGCCTATAGACATCTACATTTATCCTCAATTAAGAATCAAAATGCAGATGCGTTGTCACCCGTGAGGACTAAGATGGAATGCCTATTTTCCAGTAAAAAGGGTCTCCGGTTCTCTACACTCACCATATGAAACACAGCAGCATGAAGCTACAATTTTACGCCGGTATTCTGTGAGAGCGTGGTCCTTCCCCGGTCGAGCCGAACCATTCGTGCTAAAACCATAGCTGCAGCGTGGCTCTACCACGTATAAGAGTTCGTTTGTCACTTCATTTTTATAAAAAAAAATTGTCACAAAACATAAATGTTTCTTTCTGTCTCTTCACTTTGCTTAGTTTAAGTGTTTCCGTCCGTGATGGCAACATCAGCATTACAGCTCTATATAGCAGCAATTGTCTGAATTGAGGGGCGATTTGACGTCACACATTTCTTTTGTAGTACTTCCTGTTTTAACCGACTTCAAAAAAGAATGAGTTTCTGTATTGTATATTGTACGCGTAAGTTTTTTTTTATGTATGTTTGCCGATTTCTCGAAAACGGCTGTACCGATTTACGCGACTCTTTTTGTTTTCAGATATATCTCTAGGGTGGTCCCATTTAAATTTGAATAAAAAATTCCTCTCTTGCTTTTTTTAGTTAGACAGAGAGTGTCAGTGAGTCGCGAGAGGATTCCGAATTAATTATGAAATTACCACACTGGTAAAGGTAAAGAAACAAAGCGAAATTAAGAAAATTATCAATATATTTTGTTACAAACGATTATACGTACTTGGTAGAGCCACGCTGCATCTATATTACGGTTGTAGCACGAATGGGTCGGCTCAACCGGGGAAGGACCACGATCTCACAGAATACCAGCGTAAGATAGCAACTTAATGTTGCTGTGTTTCGTATGGTGTACACTGTGTATCGTTTCCACTAAAATGGGTCTTTCATTCAAGTAAGAACAAATATTCTATCTTTGTCCTCAAGAGAGACAACGCATCGAGGATAGACGTCTATGGACCACAGCATCAGCTTACTATAAGGACTGTGTGCTCGTTTGTCACCGTTATTCTTAAAAAAACACAACAAAATACTTATAATTTAAAAAAAAACAATTTTCCATTTGACTATTCTTGTAGTAAGTCATGTCAAAAAAGTTTGTCACTCAACATGAAATCACAACGTTGATTTCCAGTGATGACCAAAACCTTGGAGAATACAGTCCCGAGACACTCACTCTGAGTGGAATTTCTTTTTATGTGTGTTACCTCATAACTTTTTTCTCGGTAAACCGATTTCGACGATTCTTTTTTTATTTGAAAACTGGTGCTACTCATGCAGTCCCATATAAATTTGATCAAGGTCTGATTAATAGTTTTTGGGTAATTCTTAATTATATTGAAGTCGGTTGTACAAAATTATTAATTTTACCACTTGTTAATCCGCTACTAAATGAATGTATATAATTAGCGTTTAGACTTCATCCGCGTGGAACTTAAATAGAAATAACCTGCAGATGTATTAGTGTTTCGTCTTAGTTAGTTCCATTATTGAAAAACTACTTTAAAGTCGTTTGTTTTTGCTGTTATCTCGAAAGCTACGTGCGATTTGGGAATATTTTAAAAATAAAAATTGAAGATCTATCAATTTCATATAAAAAGGTTTTATCACCTTATCCTTTGACACATAGTTTTCTATAAAAGGGATGTTTCAGTAAAATATTCAACTGTAATACGTGAAAAGATCTTAACCTTAACTTTCAAAGCTTATAATTTTGTTGTAAAATAGTTTTTAAGTAAAAAGTGTTAAAATTCAAATTTGCATCAAATATTTATGAGAGAAAATAAAGTGTAAGGACCTTTTGGTGTAAAATTACAAACCAAACAATATTTTTACAATTTTTTTTCTCGTATAGTTTACGAGAAAACCATCAAAACCATTTATTTGTTAATTTTGCAATTGCACAAAAACCGTCCATGATTTTCGGATCAAATATAGCTTAGATATTTCCGGGCAGTGCTTTCTATCTGTTCATAATTTCATCACAATCGGTTGAGCCATTCCGGAGATTAGCCCAGACAAACAGACAGACAAAAAATTTAAAACGTTTATTCATGTAGCTTGAAAATAACCTCTTGAACGTTGTTTGGATATTACCGACAGACACTTTAATTTTATGACATACTGGCAACTGGCTTCACCTGGGTTTATTTATTTATTAATGTGGCGTTATTTACATGTAAGATATTCGAAGACCATATATTTTATAAATTTTTCTTTTTTTTTTCAAAAGAAAACACCAAGTTTTTCAGATAAATTACAGCATACATCATTCCTAACATTAATCTCTATCTGTCTTCTCTGTGAAGTTTCATTACAGTCGGTTCAGTCATTCCGAAGATTAGCCTGGACATACAGACAGACAGATAGACGGACAGATAGACAAAAATTTTAAAATGGCTATTCATGTTCTAAAGCCATGCAAATTATCCCCTTAGCACAATATAAGGTAGCGATATTACAGACTGACTTATTTATATTTCATTTTCTTATTTGTATGTGTGTATAGATGTATAGATAAATTTTAGTCATTGTTCACACACATTGACACCTTTATAGTAACAGCAAAATTTTTGTTATACACAAATATACAATGTTCGGATCATAGATGAACCTAAGGACACTTTAATTAGGTGTGCACTGTATACTGTGAACCAAGAGTCACGCGGCCGTATTGCGGTGCGGTGAGGACAGCAAAACACATCGTTTAGTCTTTAGGTACGGAAGCGATCGGTCGTGGCCTTGATATGTTATCACCTTGACCTCGCGATAAGAGGGGCTATCTATGAGACAAATCATGACAGCGATGTGTGAAGAACCATCTTTCTTTTAGGCACGTTTAAGAAATAAATAAAATTTTGCATACATTGTATATGAATTTAAATTTTATAGATAACATATACATAAGACCCTTTTTACTGGAAAAGAGGCATCATTCCATCTTAGTCCTCACGGGTGAGAACGCATCTGCATTTTGATTCTTTATTAAGGATAGATGAAGATGTCTATGGGTCACAGCAACCACTTACCATCAGGTGGACTGTGTGCTCGTTTGTCACCCTAACCTAAAAAAAAAAAAAAAAAAAAAAAAAAAAAACATAATAATAATGTCCTCTAGAATTTCGGTCACGGCGGCCGGTCTTAGTGGAGACCAGCCATCTGCGTAGGACATGATCATAGTGCCCGAGTGTATGCGAGAACATAGGTGCATTTCTATTCCCTTACTCACATAGCCCGATGGGACGGTAATTCGACATGACCGGAGAAAGATCAGGAACAGAACCAACGGTTTTACGAGACACAAGGGTGTAACATAAAGGTTCTCTACACTCACCATACGAAACACAGCAGCATTTAGCTGCTATTTTACGCTGGTATTCTGTGAGAGCGTGGTCCTTCCCCGGTCGAGCCGACCCATTCGTGCTACAACTATATTATAAATATAGCTGAAGCATGGCTCTACAACGCATAAAACGAAAAATTTACTGTTTAATTGATATTGCATGATTTTATTTCACTAATATTATAGAACTTAATTACCTAACCAAGAAAGAAATTCTAAATATATTACCTTACACTTTCGTGTCTAACTTAAATTATTAAGATTGGTCCTGTAATCTTTTTATTTTATCCTGGTGATCCTGATCAGGATACTAGGATAAAGTTGTTTAATTATTTTATTGTCATCGGTCATTGATACGAGTGCAAATTTTCAAGTCAATTGGTCATCTACAAATTGGTGAAAATTACACTAAGAGATTTCGTTATATGTACATACAAAATAGATAGATAAGAGTATATAGATACACGCGACACTAATAAAAGCGTGTTAAAAAGCAGACTGTTATAAATATAACTGATATCCTTTTAAATGATCTAGACTGATGTATAGCTATTAACACGCTAGTAATAACAGTCCATGGAGCGGAAGGGCGCCTCGCCTATCTTGGGAGGTTGTGAGGCAGCCTGTGTATTAGTATTGGATTGCACTCAGACTTATGAGGTGAGGGAAACTCTTATATCTCGTGAGAAAGATAAAATCTTATTACCTAACATAATGGCTCTTTGATTATGATACGCGATCGGTATTTTTACTATTTATTACATTATTAATTTATTATATTTATTATAACATTATTACTGTTTTAAGTGGTAGAGCCACGCTGCAGCTATATTATGGTTGTAGCACGACTCACAGAATACCACTGTAAAATGGCAGCTTAATGCTGTTGTTTCGTATGATGAGTGTAGAGAACCGGAGATTCTTTTTACTGGAAACGAGGCATTTCATCGTGGTCCTCAGAGATGACAATGCATCTGCAGTTTGATTCTTGATCGAAGATAGATGTAGATGTCTATGGGCGACAGCAACCACTACCATCAGGTGGACTGTGAGCTCGTTTGTCATCCCTTTTTTTTAAAAAAATACTAAACATTAAAATATTTAACACAATTGCAATTATTTATATATATGTAGTTGTAGAGTCACTAGATAAGATTCATCATACTCAAATTACATAATTCTGTATGGCTATGCCCAGAGGATATGCATATGCATAATAGGATTGTGCTTATTAACAACATTTATCGGGATTTTGACGTATAATTGACCGCCGGCGGATTGCTGCTCCTGTGTTGTATATATAACGGTTTAAAATGGATTTTGATACGTAATAATTGTGTGATTTTGTGTATTGAATATCTACGAACTTTTTTCTCTAAACGTCACTTCACGTCATTATTTTCAGATTATTTGGTGTTTTGTTTTATGGAAAATGTAACAACTGCCACAATATAAAATTATTCACTCTTAGAAATATATAAAAATAAAAGTTGGTCAATGTATGTTTAATTTTTTATTTACAACTTTACTATACACTTAAATTTAGTGCGCAATGCGAATTGAACGAATGTCAGTTTAACATTCCTGTGCTTATCGTACACGCATAGTATTTTTTTTCAATATTTGGCCAAAAAGAAAAAAAAATTGTGTTTCCATTATATAATGGACCTTTCCCGCGCTTTTCTTAATGGCTCTGAAACTCGAAGGAGAATATTCCATGCAATAATAATAAATTACTTTAAAAGTATTTAGGTAGGGTACCATTTACTTTAACATCTGAATTTTAAGGGTCCTTGTACCGTCGTGTATAATAATTTAAGATGACTGCCTCGTTGGTCTAGTGGTTGTAGTAGTGCGACTGCTGATCATGAGGTCCCGGGTTCGAATCCCGGGTCGGGCAAAAAAAAATCAGTAATTGAGTTTTTCCATCAAGAAATTCTCAGTAGCTGCCCGGAGTCAGGAAGTTGGCGGTGTCTCACCCCCGTGCCTCGGGAAGCACGTAAAGCCGTTAGTCCTGCGCCTGATCTCTCCCCGGTCGTATCGGTTTACCGTACCATCGGACTAAGAGAGTGAGGGAATAGAGAGTGCACCTGTGCTTGCGCATACACTTGGCCACTATAATCCTGTCCTGCGCCGATGGCTAGTCTCCGTTGAGGCTGGCCGCCGTGACCGAAATTCGGTCTGGAGGACAATATTAAGATGAATTTTTTCATAAGTGTTGAAAATTGTTTCTTTTGATACCGCAAAATAGTTTTTTTTTATAGTATAAAGTGACAAAGCACACAGTCCACCTTGTCGTAAGTGGATTCTGTGGCTCATAGACATCTACATCGATCCGCGGTTAAGAATCAAAATGCAAATGCGTTGTCACCCCATTTGGATTAAGATAGAATACATCGTTTCAGTAAAAGGGTGTCATGTTCTCTACACTCACCATACGAAACACAGCTGCTATTTCACGCTGGTATTCTTTTTTATTACTGGCTTAAGATTTCATGACAAATGGAAACATCTAGAAATAAATTGTAAAAACTATATCAAGCATTGTTATGGGCCGTTTATATTTCATATTTTTAAAGACAATAGAGCCAAGTGTTAGGTTTATCAGTATGAACCGCATACCGCACTCAACGGTTAAGGTGTTTCTTCACAAAGAAAGGTCAAGCGTAGGAGCAGTGTGGGCAATAATGATTTCTTTACGCCCAAATAATTATTAATATCCGGTGATAAAATAATGTATGTCAAACGAACAATATCTCTGTCTACATTTAAATATGAATAGAATAATTTTGACGGATCCGTGTCACAGTAGTATAGCATTGATTCGCGGCGCTGAGAGCCGAGGGTTCGAATCCCGCAAGCAACAAATATTTGTATGGCCTACAAATAATTGCTCCGGGTTTGGTTATTTGTTCTTTAAAATAAATTCAATACTAATACAAATACATTACCTACAGTTTGACTGCCTCGTTGAGCCAGTGGTTGTAAATGCGATTGCTGAATATTTTTAGACACTTATATAATATGATATTTGAAGATTGTTTGAACCCCGGGTCGGGCCAAAATCGGCCGGCGTATTACGTATCTTGCAGAAAGCTAGCGATAGCGAAATTATCACAATAATTGCTGATAAATCGCAAATTCGTATTATGTATCAGCGATAACCAAGCTAACTAGAGACAGCGCTGCCTTGTGGTCGCTAGTTAGCTAGGGCTTGGTTATCGCTGATACATAATACGAATTTGCGATTTATCAGCAATTATTGTTTTTTTTTTATAGGAGAGTGGGCAATGGAGCATGCGGCTCACCTGATGGTAAGTGACTACCGCCGCCCATGAACAACTGCAACACCAGGGGAACCAGAGGAATCGCAGATGCGTTGCCGGCCTTTTAAAAAGGAGTAGGCTCTTTTATTGAAGGTCCCTAAGTCGTATCAGTCCGGAAAAATCGATGGTGGTAAACTATTCCACAAGGAAGTTGTGCGAGGAAGAAAACATCTTATAATCGCACAGTGGTGGACCGCCAATCATCCAGATGGTGTGGATGGTATCGGGAGTCCTGCCGCGATGTGCGTTCGTGAAATTTGGCGGCTGGGATTAATATTAGTAGTATAGTTGTAGTACAAATGGGTCGGCTCGACCGGGGAAGGACCACGCTCTCACAGAATACCAGCGTATAATAGCAGCTTGACACTGCTGTGTTTCGTATGGTGAGTATAGAGAACCGGAGACCCTTTTTACTGGAAAAGAGGCATTCCATCTTAGTCCTCACGGGTGACAACGCATCTGCATTTTGATTCTTTATTGAAGATAGATGTAGATGTCTATGGGTCACAGCAACCACTTACCATCAGGTGGACTGTATGCTCGTTTGTCACCCTATCATATAAAAAAACGACTGGATCGATTTTGATGAGATTTTGTATGTGTGTGATTCAGTTGATTCGGAAAGGGTATAGATTCACAATTGGACCCAAAAGGTGGCGCTGTTGTCAACATATAGAAATCACCTGTGCGAAGGTGAGCAACTTCGATTTGCCGACGATATAGTCCTTATGGCAAAATCACTGGAGGACCTAAGCACTATGCTCAATGACCTCAATAGTGTCTCCCAACGGACAGGTTATAAGATGAACATGGTCAAAACAAAAGTCATGTGTAACGTCCATGAAGTTGTTGACGAGTATATTTACCTGGGACAAATAGTCCGACTAGGTAAGTCTAACTTCGACTGAGAGGTCAATCGACGGACTCAACTCGGATGGGCAGTGTTCATACGCCTCCCCATAGATAGCCTCATAGGGGGGATAGCAACTTATTTTTAACCTTTTTTCCCTCCGTCGCCTCTTACGACACCCACGGGATGATATGAGACAGTGGATGTTCTTACACCGCCACTACACGGTAAACGAATAAATAGTCTTGAATGTGTGGCCGTGTGAAGGAAAAGGGGAGATCTCCCCCCGCCGGGTAAGGTGTTCTGCCCGGGGAGCGGCCAACGCTCCGGGTGGTCGTTCGGAACTATTATATATATACTGTTTTTGCTTCGGAACTTTGATAGCGCGATTTAGGCTTCGATGTATTTTCGCTTGTGGTGCGCGACAGCACCGCCACTAACGAAACTAATTTTTATCGTGCTTAATTTACTTATCTAGAAGTTTGTGGACAATAGCTATAGTTGCGCAATAAGGACCCAACGCAATAGAATTGTGTGTAGTTTGGACCTGTTCAATAACAAAGGCTTTCTTGGATTCCATTGTTGTTTTGAATTTTATCAACTGCTATTCAACGACTTTGCCTGCTGCGTTGGTTTAGTGGTCGGAAGCATGATTGCTAATCATGAGCTCCCGGGATCGAATTACGTGTCGAGCCAAAATCAGTTATTCGGTTTTTTTGTTAAGAAATTCTCAGTAGAATCCCGAAGTCGGGAAGTTAGTTCCACTCACGCGCCTCGGAAAGCACGTAAAGCACTGGTCCTGCGCCTGATCTCTCCCCGGTCGTATCGGTTTACCGTACCATCGCACTGTGAGATTGAGGGAATAGAAAGTGCACCCATGCTAGACAGTATTGGGTTTAATAAATAATTTTGGCCCGTCCCGGGACTCGAATCGTCCCGTGTTCGAATCTCGGGTTGATAAGCAGCCGCACGTACGGCCACTAGTCCAACTGTTTCGTTGGTCTAGTGATCTATTGGTGAAAAATATACAAATAGGATGTTTATTTAACTTAAGTTGGCGATGAAAGGCAATCGATCTAAAGCGCACTTTCGCAAAACTAAATGCGTCAATTAATTTTTTTCGGTGAAAGCTGGCCCCGAGCCCCGGTCATATGTCAGACGCCCGTAATATCCAAGCAATGAGCGCACTTTCAATTCAATAATTAACTTTTGCTAGCAAGTGTTAGAGCGTTATATTTGCACAATCTACGCATATGTAGGTTAGACGGGACAAAATAATTTGAGTGCTCTGTACAGAGGTCTAAAATGATATGCTTAATTTTATTCACGTTTTGTGATAGCGCCTGGCACATTACAAAAAAAATATTTTACAAAATTAAAAAAAAATGGTCTCAAGTATTTTTATTAATTATTATCTTCCTGTTAGAGCCACACTTCAGCTATAATATTACGGTTGTAGCACGAATGGGTCGGCTCCGGGGTAGAACCACGCTCTCGCAAAATACCAGTGTAAGGCCGGCCACATACATTCTGAATTCCGTTTCGGAATTTCGAACTGGTCGCCCACTTAGGCCAGCCACAAACATACGAAATTTCGTTTCGGGATTCCGTTTCGGAATTCCGCACGGGTCGGCCATTTAGGCCAGCCACAAACATACGGAATTCCGTTTTGTGATTCCGTTTCGGAATTCCGAACGGGTCGGCCACACACATACGGAATCCCGTTTTGCCCGCAAAATTTCGAACGGAAAACTACCGAACGTGTGTGACGGGTCATAGATTTTATATTATGAAGTTGTTACGTTCGGAATGAATCGGAATTTCGAAACGGAATCCCGAAACGGAATTCCGTATGTATGTGGCGGGCCGTACATTCGCAAAAACAAACAATACATGTCGGTTTATTCCCTATAATCTATAGAATACAATAGTAATATTAGTTTTACCGTATCTAACGGGAATACTGAGAAATTAACAATTAAAATATGAATATCACAATAACCTAAAAACAAACTAAAAGCGATTGTCTAGTAGTTTTCACCGGTACTATAAGTTAAAATAGTGCACTGGTCAGTAATTAATAGTTAAAGTTGTATATACATTCAGCATTTATAGGTACTTTAAGATCAATGGAAAATCCTTTTAGTAGTTCGTTCTTCGTTACATGCATTTTTTTCATATTACATTAAGCCAGAACACGAATATCAAAACAACTCTTTTTTTTCAGATTTCATGATTGCAATTAGATTTTCATAAAATCTTTAGGCCGTACTACTATAATAAATTGGTATCTTTTTTATGTGTAATAAAATTAAGTTACGTTAAAATTTCTATTGGGCCCAAAAACGATTGTCTCCTTTTAACGGAAAACTACTGTACGTGTGAGATAGGTCCTTCATTGTATATGGATTTCTGCGTTCCTGGAATTCCGAATGTATGTGCCGGCCTAAACCAGCGTAAAATGTTGCTTCGTTTCACGTAATGAGTGTAGAGAACCAGAAAATCCAATAAGGAGACGTGTTGTTGTTACTAGGATTTTAATTAGACTATCCCTATTTTAAACTTAACTCTTATAATTATGTTGTGTGGGCTATACAACACTGTATTATCACAATACATTTCGATTGATGCCAAACATTAATTGCAATATTTCTTTCGTTTTGTGCGGTTTACTCTTTTGCCGCATCACCGATCACGATGTTCGTTTTAGCAATCTTTTTAAATGCAGTTGTTATAAAATGTTTTATACACTGCGCGAACGAATCCATTGTTAAACGTCCCTTACAAAAGCGAATAAACCAATGCGTTTAAATTACACACAGATATATGTATATGTAAACAATCGGCGGGCTACACGCACTAGAATCGTTTGCCGTTCAGAATTACTCGCAACTGTGTTATGATTTGATTGATGGCTCAGTGGCGCAGTGACTTAGCAATGAGTCGCGGCGCTGAAGGCCACTGGTTCGAATCCCGTACGGAACAAGTATTTGTATGATCTATAAATAATTGATCCGTGTATATTAATTAGATTAAAAATAATTAAACCAAAGCACAGATATTCATAAAAGTAGATTTTTTTTGAAAAAAGTGTAAATGTGCAAAAACTAAAAGAACAAACCACTGAGGGATTCATTTGCTTATAAATATAATACTCTCGAAACTGATAAACTTTTATTAAAAACTAACTTCTCAGTTAAATTACATTGTGTAACAAAAAACTTTACCTCAGTGTCAACTAGCGACATCTGGTGAGCAGTAAATTATTAGCCCTCATTACTAGTCAGATCTTGATCAAATTTATATGGGAGCACATGAGAAGCAAATAAAAAAAAAAATCAAAATCGGTTAATCTGAAAAAAAGTTCTGGGGTAATAACACATAAAAAATACACTCAAATTCAGTACCTTTTCTTTTTTTGAAGTCGGTTAAAAAATATAGTTTAAGTAAGTTTAAACAACACGCCGACCTGGTGAAGATACCAACTCATGGTCATAAAATTATTGTATTGTCATCACTTTTTAATAAGTTTGAGTTATACTCTGTCGCCTCTTACGACACAGGTGGTTGATTATTTTACATCACTATACGTTAAATTAAAAACATTCTTTATTTTTAAAACCACCCGTAATCCATTTCATGACCCCGGCAATGTTTATCAACGCTTTTATATTGGCTTAATTGATTAAATCTCGGCTTAAATAAACGGATGGATTAAATAAACGGAGAGCCATCTGATAGAATAGCTCTTTCGTTAATAAATCGGATCGGCAGCGATCGCTTTATTCGGTCCATACGTAATGTATTTTATTTAATCCCGTTTTCATAGAGCCGTATGTGGTGGAGTCACTCTGCAGCTATATTATGGTTGTAGCACGAATGGGTCGGCTCGACTGGGGAAGGACCACGCTCCCACACAATACCAGCGTAAAATAACAGCTTAATGCTGCTGTGTTTCGTATGGTGAGTGTAGAGAACCGGAGACAGACCTGGAAACGAGGCATTTCTCTTAGGTCAGAGGTGACGGCGCATCTGCATATTGAATCCTAATTTTGATGATGATTTGATGTCTATTGGGTCACAGATCACAGTATCCACTTACCATCAGGTGTTTTGTGTTCATTTGTCACTATTAATTTATAGAAAATTTTGCTTTAAATGGAAATTCGACTTAAGTAACCACTTTTCCACTGGATACGAGGCATTCCGTCTTAGTCCCCGTAACTTTCAGGTGGACTGTGTGCTCGTTTGTCAGTCACCCTTATTCTATAAAATAGAGCGTAAGATATGCCTGACGTTCTTTTTTTAAAGAATAAAGGTGATATTAATTCATTCATTCGCTTTAATAGTCTCCCGTTTGTAAAATCCGACTACTAGCAGGTATTTACGTTCTCCTAGGTTACTATTTATACAAATCCGTACGGATACGGCCTCTAGCTATAGAGAGCACGCGGATTGAGTCGTGACGCTTTAGAAACAACAGTTCAACTGATAAATCTTGTTACGAAAATGTCTTTTCTGTGTTATTGTTGGTTGTATAATACGCAACAACTTTCCTTCCTACTTGTTTGTCTCGGAAAATAGCGTTGAATTGCCATAGGGTTGTCAAGTTAATGAACTGAACTTTTGATATTTAAAGAATGTCTGAATCAGCCCTTACTTTGTATTGATTACTATTTAAAAAAAGTTAAAGTTACAGCCTATATACGTCCCACTGCTCCTCCTCTCATTTCTGAGAGGGTTTTAGGGCAAGGAAATGTCCGCCGCGCTGTCCCAATGCGTTGGCGAACTTCATATGTCTTCGAAATATAATTGTTTCTTATTTCTCAGACATGCAGGTTTCCTCACGATGTTTTCCTTTACCGCCGAGCACGTGGTAAATCAGCACTTAAAATTGACAATTTAATTGGTGCCGGCGGGGAACGAACCCGGGTTGCTCGCGTACTCTGAAATTTACAGCGAGCGCTTAACCCCTGAACTACCACGGCTCACATTAATTGATAATACCGCTGACATTAATATGTGTTTAATTTTATTTGATTTTAATTATACTTCAAATTTAAATATTTGTAACAGCGCCATCCGTCGTATTTTTATATCTTGCTTTGTGTAATGCCAGGTTTCTTCGATAGATGTCACCACGTTAAACGTACAATGCACAAAATACATTATATGTTTATAAGGAATGATAAAATGAGACTTACAACAAAAACTATTAACCTTTTCTATGGTCATATTATTTTTACAATTTTATGTGTATGGCAAATATACATTTGGATGCAGGTGGCTCAGGACCGTGCTTTTTGGCATTCCTTTGGGGAGGCCTATGTTCAGCAGTGGACTTGTAATGATAACGATGACGATGATGATAACAAATATACCTACAGTTCTTATCAATTTAACGTCTTTCTAAAAAAATAAATTGTATTTCTGACTTTTAAGATATATTATTTACGTGTTTTAAATTTAGCGCTCTATTATTTTAACAGGTAGTGTCACCTACAGGGAAAAATTAATAATGTTTACCAAAATAAATCGATTACACAAAGTATAAAATCGATATAGGCTGTATGGTACATTTGTCCTTTGTCTATCAAAGGCTTAAAAAAAAGAATATTAAAGCGCCTTTAAATTTTTAATAGCAATAAAACTTGTAAAAGTTGAAAATCATTTTATTAACAAACTACGCGTACTAGGCTATTGATATGAAATAGGGAACCAGTTGATGTAATTATCTTTCTACGATATACTTCAGTTTTTTCGGGAATTATCGTAAGCACATACAAAATCAACATCCGAACGTCCGCGTAACATTTTCATCAAACCGTTCTTTTTCAAAGTAGCATCATAAAATGATTTTTTAGAAAATATAAGATGGATTAATTAGAATGTTTTCTTGATATAAGGCTGCTCATATTATCGTATAAGTGCAATATGGTTATGATAGAGACATTTTAAGAACACAAAATAGCTTGACCTTGACGAGTCGAGAGTAAAGCACAGCCTAAAAACGCTTTGCGTTATGAGGCGTGCGATATTAAAGAAAGAAAGATCAATAAAGTAAGATTTTGACGGACTTTTGCCGAGAAGTCCACCTGATCCACTCCATATGGTTGTGATCTGCGGTTTTAGCAAATGGGCTAGTTGTTGAGGATTGTACCTTTTGACGGCTCCTAGGCGCAGTGTGAATCCCGCACGGAACAAAACGGAAGTATATGTAAAAGTGGAAGCGATCAAAGATCAAGAAACAACATTTATAAGCTAATAAAAGTTATTTTAAGAAATGTAACATTATATAAATATTTGTTACGCTTCTAATACCATATTAATGGGCATTAGCCGTGTCAGACGCGCATTTAAATTGAGTGGGAACGGAGTCATTGTCTCCGTATGTATCCCCGGCCTTAGAATTTAATGAGTCATATGCTGCACCCAGTTTTGGGGCGAGGGTCGACTCGCTGGCTTGTGCGACGAGTTCACTCATAATTAATCAATATATTAAATGATTGTACATATTTTGAATATCATATAACTGTTTTTGACAAAATTGTATTTGTAGATTAATGTTATCTATCTTCTAGTCTAGCTCGGTCCTAGACGCACCAGATGCACAGTCGATAAATGCAAGTGACTTAGGAACGTTCTTTGTGGCAGTTTTTCGATGGGGCCCTTGTACAGCAGTTGACAATGATGATGATGATGATGAGATAACATATGATTGAAATTTGTCAGTATCATTAATTTGCAGTGCTCCAACATAAATGTTCGAAAATAATAATAACTTAAAAAACCGATCAGCTCTTCTCATATCGAGATCATAATATATGACAATATTTCATATAATAGCAATTAACTTTTTTTTAACTTTTTAGTTATTAAGTATATCTCCCCACGAAAACTTCCATTTACATAATATATTGCCAAAAACCAGAATGAGTCAGTTTCTTATACTCAGTGTACACTCTGTGCAGACTGTGTTAAAAAAGCTTATAATTGTTATATTTTAACATAAAAATTGTTATAGTATAAAAGAAATTATGTTTTTTATGGTTCATAAAAATTTCAGATTCACATCTAAAATTAAGGATTTTTTTAAGAATCAGGATTCGTGCACTATCACTATCACCAACGCCATCGTTTCGCATCTTAACTATGTACTCGTATGGACTGGAAATCTGATGTTACCTTGTTTCCCTGACAAAGTTGGCTTATATAGAAATATAAACTTTTTTATTCAGTATAGATTATAAATAATACTTATTGAAAGTCACTCTTATGTTTAACCAGCTGTGCCCGCGAATTCGTACGCGTAGTTTTTAGTAATTTATTATTATTATACTTCCCTATTTGTATAGGATTTTGTTCACAATTTCATGGATTTTATGTTTTATATTTTTTGCGCGGAACCCTAATACTTTTTCTAAAATAATAGTAGCCTTATACTCCTTATAACATCAGCTATATGCCAGTGAAAATCCCGTCAAAATCGGTCCAGCCGAGATTAGCCGGAACAAACGGACAGACAAACAGACAAAAATTTTATGGTTTTTTTTTGTTATGAGTACGGTAAATTTTCATATGCATTTAGTAAAAAGCTGTTATTTTGACATCGCAAACAGACACTTCAATTTTATTTATTTGTATAGATTTACCACTTGTTTGAAATTCTTGACAGCAAGAATACCAGCTGGACGTTTTTAAAAAAATAACAATTTACAATAATTAATTACACAATAATTAACAACACAAAACAAATTAGAAATAGCTTGGTATCGATGACCTCATTCCCAGGGGTTATTATCATTCATAAATTATTATAATATTCAATCTTTCGTTAATAAACTTTTTTAAATGTTAAACTTTACTTCATGTGTCTCCAAAATAATGTATCTATTTTTTGCCGACTTCGAAAAAGCAGCACGTCCTCAATTCGACTGCACGTATGTTCCTTTTTTGTATGTACATTACGCAATATTTTTGTTAATTGCGAACCGATTTTAGTAATTAGTTTTTTTATTAAATAGGATGTACTTCGGCGGTGGTCCCATATATATTAAAAATAATTAAAAGATGAAAAATGAATTGAAATAAAAATGTAATGTAACTATTTAGTCGAAATACGAGCTTTTGCCACGATATTCCTTAGGCCACTAAAAAGGGTCAAACAAAGTTGTCAAACTTCTATACACTATAATATCTTAGCACGGACATCTAAGGCTATTATGTGGAAATTATTTTAGTCTTTTTTATTCTTTGACGTAGGCTTTTACTGTTTATCAAAAATATAATTTTTATTATTGCACGCTTCTTCAATAAGATACCCAAAGATGAAGTTAACTTACCTTAAATATTTAAAAAAATACATAAAAGAAATACTCATAAAGAAGGCATATTACACAGTCAATGACTACCTTGTAGATAAAGATGCTTGGTCCTAATGTCGTTCAGTTATACATATATATATATATATATATATATATATATATATACATTTTGGAAGTTGGAAAATTTAATAAGTTATACTGAACATTACTGAATATACTCCACTACCCCATATGATCCACTACAAATGGTCCTTGCACTGCGTACCAATCGACGCCCCCCCTTTAACCAACATAGAAGTTTCTATATGTACGGTAACTCTCTCTGACCATCCACCACTTACCATCGTATCGGCTTATCTACCGCCACTAAAACGCATAGTTACTAGGCTCTAGTGTCATAATAGCTGGAGACCTCAACTGTAATCATTCCTCCGGAACCGGAACTCGCTTACAAGCAATCCCAATGGCAATGCATTGTTCGATCTCACGGAGCGACTAAACTTCGATGTTATCGCGCCTGAGACTCCAACCCTCTACCCATTCGCTACCAGTCACCAACCGGACTTCCTTGACGTAGCGATACTCAAAGACGTCCGTTTGTCGATATCATCAATTGAAACAATATTAGAACTCGACTCGGACCATAGACCAGTCCTATTGCAACTGGGCCAGCCCGCAGGTGAGGTCTTTCAGACCAAAACCATAGTGGACTGGCGTAAACTCGAGGTCAAACTCGAGTCTACGACCTCCCAGCACTTAGAAAAAATCCCAAAATGTCAGCTCAATCGGTTGAGGATAACTGCTTTAAAATTCATTTGCAAGATTTGACCCTAACGAATAAAGAGCAAAACAAATAAAAGTTTTTAAAAAATGATGAAATTTTAATTATTGTAGTTTAACTTAAATACGCTCGCCAGCCCTGAGTTTGCATTGCGCGACTTATTCCCAATGATCCATGCAGTAAGACTACATCCGACTCTCGTTTTCGTTCATTACGTTTCGTAATATCATATTTACTACATCTGTTTCATGCTGCGTTTAAGGTTTTTATCTAAACCGTTTAACAGTTCAATTTTATTTAAGTTATGCAACAGTAAAGTGTAACTTACATTTTTTGTCAAAACGTTTTGTCGCCTTTAACTTTGACGTCACTTCCGATGAGTTGCACGAGTAAATCTATAGATTACAAGTAGTATAGTTGTTGCACGAATGAGTCGGCTCGACCGGGGAAGGACCACACTCTCACAGAATACCAGCGTAAAATAGCAGCTTAACGCTGCTGTGTTTCGTATGGTGAGTGTAGAGAACCGGAGACACCTTTTACTTGAAACGAGGCATTCCATCTTAGTCCTCACGGGTGACAACGCATTTGCATTTTGATTCGTAGTCGAAGATGGTCGTAGATGTCTATGGGCCACAGCAACTACTTACCATCAGGTGGACTGTGTGCTCGTTTGTCACCCTTGTGCTATAAAAAAGGTGAAGTTTTTTGATAAATAACGTCATATAACTATTGAGAAGTAGTGTTTTGAATAATTTTTTTTCGGTTTCTAGAGTAATAAGTAAATACACAAAAAATGCGTCAGTGGTTTGCTCAATACATTTTTTTTTTGTTTTTCTACATTAATTAACGGATATTCATTAATGTAGAAAAAATAAAAATAAAATGTTGTAGTTTGTATTTAGTTTGGTTTATTCATTTCTAATCTAATTAATAAAAAGTTTTCGTAACAAATTAAATTCCCCGCCATGAGTCTGTCAGATATTTCACCATAGACTTAGAATACTTACGCCAGTATATTCTAAGTATATGTATTTCACCTCATTCCCAAGTGGCGCCGCCCTGGTGGCAGAAAAGTCGTGAACGGCCCTCACAGAGCACAATAAACAGAATATTACTCGTATTTCATTCTCTGAGTACTTACGCTCTGAGATTTCATAACATGGTTTGTCCGACGTGTTGAGTTGTCAATCAGTCATTTTTGGCAAAGAATTATTTTGCATCAATTAAATATTATTAACGTTGCTAATCATCAAGAAACAATGTCATCATTAGCCCCAAAATAAAGCGTAGTCTACAGTTGGAGTTAGGATCAAATACAATCGATACTTGACGGACTTTGAATGTAGATGAAATAATATTATGATTATTGTTTCTCAAAAGGTATAAATATAATTTAAAATTAAAAAATTGTACAACCGACTTCAATATAAATTATTAAGAATAACTCAAAAACTATCAGGTCAGACCTTGATCAAATTTGTTTGGGACCACATAAGAGGCACCAGCTTTCAAATAAAAAAAGAATCATCGAAATCAGTTTCCAAATAAAAAAAGTTATGAGGTAACATAAAAAAAAATTCAGATGAACACATAAAAAAAATTTGTTGAATTGAGTACCTCCTATTTTTGAAGTCGGTAGAAAAGTAAAGAACAACGTTAACAACAACAAAGGAACTAGCGACCCGCCCTGGCTTAACCAGGGTATGTGATCCATTAATATGGCCTTCTTTATATGTAAAATAATCATCAAAACCCATTTATTTTATATTTTTCGATTTCTTTAAAAAAAACAAAATTTTCAATATTACGGTTGTAGCATGAATGAATCGGCTCGATCGGGGAAGCACCACGCTATCACAGATTACCAGCGTATAATAGCAGCTTAATGCTGCTGTGTTTCGTTACGATGAGTGTAGAGAACCGTTTGTTGTGTAGAGATATTTTTACTGGAAGCGAGGCATTCCATCTTAGTCCTCAGGGGTGATAAAGCATCTGCATTTTAAACTTAATTGAGGATAGAAGTAGATGTCTATGGGCCACAATATGCACTTACCATCAGGTGAATTGTGTGCTTGTTTGTCACCTATAATCTATTAAAAAACTTACCACTTTTATCTCTGCACTACCTTAAGGTAGACTTGATGAGATTGTCTCAGACATTAAGTCCGCCTAATATTAATTTACAACCATATATTAACCAGAGTAAGCGACATAGCCCAACGGATTAGTAAGCTGAAGTGGCATCGGGCCGGCCATATAGCTCGAAAAACCGACAACCGTGTGGAAGAAAGGTTCTCAAGTGGCAGTCTCGTACCGGATACCGGTAGACGAGGTGTAGGGCGCCCCCCAATAGATGGAGTGACGACCTAGTATGACATGTAGGAAGTCGATGGATGGAAGTGGCCCAGGACCGTACTTTGTGCCATTCCTTGGGAAAGCCTATGTTCAGCAGTGGACTGGTGAAGGGCTGTAAGTGATGATGATGATGATTATGTGTAAATGTTTTATCATATTGTTATCGCACATAAGTTAATTGTAAATTTTTATTGCATATAGATATTCGTAAGCCGCAAAATCTTAACCCCATATACCAAAAAGCAAATTCATATAATATTGGTACCTATATTTACTAAAATCTGGCAAAACCATACTTTCTAAAGTTTGTAGAATCTATACAATTCAATGCTCAACTGTCTCGTAACTATAAACTATTACATGGATGGTGGTTGAAACAATTACATAAGAATTGTAATCTTTCTTACAGTTTTACAATGGTGACCAGCCACGTCATATTTTGCTTTTAGGCGCTAGGGATGGTCGATATTCATCGATGATAGAAAAATATCGATGTTTAGCGGGAAAACATCGATGTTTTACATTATCTTTATTATTGTCTTAGGCTAACAAAGAACGATAGACGGAGCAATGCATCATACACATAGTATTTATTTATTTAACTTATATACACAGTAATGTGGACTTGAGGCATTAAAGAAGTAGGTGTAAAAAATCGATGTTTTTACATCGATGTTAGGTCCTCGTAAATATCGACACATCGATATTACGATAATAATATTGAAACATCGATATACTCTAGGCCATTAGGATTTATTATTACTTTTATAGCATGTCCTAGGATCCACCTTTCCAAAGTTGAAGAAAGTGGCCATTAAATATTTGTGCTGCACAATTCGCTAGTTTCGGAAAACTTTTTTTCAAACGCTGGTCAACATCTGTATCAACAAAAGAACGAATTAAGAGGAAACCTTCTAACAAATTTATTTTGGCAGAATATAGCCATAAAATGTTTTTTTTTACGGCTATATTCTGCCGTAATAAATACATTTAATAAATAAAATAACCCTAGATTGTTTATTTCGCCAACTAAAACATCGATGTTTTCGGACATCGATATTTTCCTTTCGATATTTATTAATATTAATTGAATAAATATTAACATCGAAGTTAACACCGATGTTTTTATAAAATCGATCATCCCTATAACGCGCCTAAAAATAAAATTACGGATAATAAAAGGAAATGTGTTGCCAGGACAATAGAGGCAGGGGTACGTGTGCGTTTCTTTATTTAACTCTTTTGTTTTTTTTTTTAGGTAAGTGTGACAAACGAGTACCCAGTCCATCCGATGGTAAGTGGTTGCTGTGACCCATAGACATCTACATCTATCTTCAATAAAGAATCAAAATACAGATGCACTGTCACCCTTGAGGACTAAGATGGAATGCCTCGTCTCTAGTAAATAGTGTCTCCGGTTGTCTACAATCACCATACGAAATACAGCAGCATTGAGCTGCTATTTCACGCTGGTATTCTGTGAGAGCGTGGTCCTTCCCCGGTCGAGCGGATCCATTCGTGCTGCAGCAATAATATAGCTGCAGCGTGGCTTTACAACGGTTAAATTAAAAAGTTTTCCAAACGGATCTTAGATAATTAGGGTTGTCAACCCTACTATATAATATAGTATCCTTTATTTGCGGGTGCAAATACTATATTTCATACATAATTATTATAAAAAATATATAGTAGTAGAAACTACTATACAGGGTCATTTTGCAATAACCGGCCAAATTTGCAGAGAAGTTTCAGAATAAGTAATATAGACAAATGGTGAAGAAAAATTAATTAAAAAAATCTCAAACATTCTGTCCTTTTTATCTTTTAAATTCAAAATGTGTGTTTTCATTTTGAATTTAAATGCATTATTTTAACTGATTTCACTGCGCACGCACACATTCGTAAGGGTCGATTGGTAGGCAAACAGGTTATTGCCCATAAATCACATTCAATTTCGGATAAATTAAAATAAAAGTAGAAGCCTTATTTACTCGTATTTTCAAAAACTGCAATAACAGTATATCATTATTAATATATTTGAACTTAAGTTTAAAATTTGTCTACTCTTTGAAAAATAACACTGTATATTAATATGTGAGGCTGTCAATAAAGGCTCGAAGCAGCGCAAATATTCCTTTAAAATATAAAATACCAATTTGAAAAGTCATCATCATCATCATCATCATTATAACCATTCACAATCCCTCTGCAAAAAAATGGCCACAAAACATACTCAAATTAATAAATTAAAACACCACATTTCAAATAAAAAAGTTGTCAACCCTATTCTGAGTGAACAAGAAAAATACTTGTTGACTGCTTGTTGTGTGTACGGAATTTATTTTTAAAGACAAGGTGTTATGTAGATGTACTGTAATTTACATTCGCTTGTTGCAGATGGCGTTAGTGGAGGAGACGGGCGCGGGAGCCGCCGAGGACCCGGAGGCACTCCTCAACGAGTGGCTCGGCGAGCTCACAGTGCTCACTGCGGTTAGTAATTACTGTAGTTAAATAATTAACTTAAGGCGACCCAGACATATACTTAACATGTAGTTAATAGGGCAATATTCATAATGGTTATTCAACATTCGCGGCCTTTGTACTTTATTTTATTTTTTATTTTTATTTATTCACAAAATCCACAGCTTGTAACAATTTATTTACACTCAAAACTTATAAAATAGGTCTTGAAGCCAATTACGGATTTACAATATACTTAAACGTAGTTTAGTAGTCCTCGGTTTATAGAAGAGTCTTTGACACGAAAGAAGTTTATTTCTATATTTTTAAATACTAAAAATCTAAATAGACCTAAAATAAAAACTCGACCAAAATTAAAGATCCTACTTAATACTTAACGAGTTGGTAAGACAGAAGGACTACTATTGTAAATGGGAGTCCGTATGGGTAGTCATCACACCGCCCTCTTACCTATGTTCTGGTCTAAAAGGCCCTTGTCAGTATGATTAAGGGCAATCTATCTTAGTCCTCGGGAGTAATAACGCATCTGTAGCGTTCTTTACATAAAGCAGGTGTCCATTAGCTACAGTAATTTACCATCAGGTAGGCTGTATGTTTATTTATCACTTTCATTTTATAAAAAAAAAGGCTGCATCTCAAAAAGGTGACCACTATAAAAATAACAGCGATATAAAAATAAATGCATCGATGAAATCTGTAAGATACGGGCCCAGGGCGCGAGGCGGAGAGCCACGCGCAAGCGCAGCCGGTCGGCAGGTGCGTTTGGCATATGCGGGAACTTAAGATGCCATAATGCGACAACTGCTGTACTTAGGGCAACGGCACACTCGACAAACGGGGCCGTAGACGCATTTCCTGCGAGAGAATGATATTGAATACAGTGTACAGTGTTTCCTATTGTCTTGGTCTCAATAAATTAATTATAAAAATCAATTAATAATACAGTTTTATTAATAAAAAATAAAAAAATATATAAGGTTTCACTTTTACCGCATGTGAACTGCACACATGTTTTTTTATAAAACTAAAGTTATAAATGAACCTACAGTCCACCTGATTGTAAGAGAGTAGTCCAAGTCTTCTGTAAGTCTTCTGTATCTATCTGTATGTAGTCTTCTGTAGTCCAAGGACATCTACAGCCAACTTCAAACAAAGAAGGCGTTGTCACCTCTGGGGACTAAAATGGGATACCAGCCTATAGTAGTACAATTAATGTTGTTATTATGCAAACATCAGCAGTACTACTATTATTTACAGTAGTACTATTATGTATGATAAAATACACAATATTAACCCACTCAGTAATGAGAGTAGATATGTACCCTGTCGTGGGACGGATATGGGCTAAAACTTTACAATTCATTTGGACGGCTCATTTGTCACACATATGTAAGTTGTATGATCAATAATATATTTTTTATCTTTACTAAGTTAGTTATTAACGACAGTAAATGCTAAACTAATATTAACCTTTATCATTGACAAAAAATAAATATCAGCAGAGATTATTTTGCTGTGTCTGCTGCGGTCTGTGGCACCCTTTATCGAAACTGTGTTCGATTTGCAGAAAAAAAAACACGCTTCTCTCAAACGCAATTTTTTTGCTAGAAGATATATTTAATTGAATCAGGCGTTACTTTGTGGAAATCCATTATATTAAAGATTTTAAAATTATTTAGCTAAGATCCGCGTAATAATTTTAATTTTTTAAGTGATTCTTAGCTTGTTAATTTTAACGTGTCTAGTCTAAGAAATAAATATATTGTCTTTCTTTGCTACATAAAAAAGTGTGTGTCAGCTCCGACGCACGACTGAAGTTGACTCCTTACGAACCATTACATATGAAATTTAATATCAAAACTCCGCAAGTTGACAGTTGGTTGACAGTTGTTATTTGTTTATATAAAGTAGTACAGCTGAGAGTACTCCGTGCTGGGGGCTGTGCAAGATAAGTTGCACACGACATTACGTAGTCATGGAAACTTGAATACATAACGTAACGCATGACGTAACGTTTGATTTTACTCCCCATAAATTTTTATACCCCGGGCTTATATATGAAAATCGATTCTTAAGGAGTAAACTGCAATAACGTTTCTTTCTATCTTTTCTTTCATTTCATTTAATCTCACCGACAAATATACCAAGTGGGGATGCTGTAAATGTTGCTCACATTTTTCAGTTGGAACTCAATTACATTAGCGACCGGCAGCGTCTGTAGGCGACCTTACTTTGTATTTACGTCCCGTCGCAATACCAAGCCTCAGTGTATTTGTAAGGCTTCATAATATAGAGCAGATTGCAATGTAACGACATTTTATTTATTTGTTTTGATTGCCAACATAAGAAACAGCAATAAATATGGTTAAATTACAGTATAATAAATTTTAATTTCACTTATTTAGTTACTTTTTACTGGAAAGAAAGCAGTCCATCGTAGTCCTCAGGTCACCCTGCATCTGCATGATAATCTAACTTAATCAAGGATAGATTACAATGACTATCGGCCACAGTATTCACTTATTAGGAGGACTGTGTGCTCGTTTGTCGCCCTCAATTTATAAAAAATACTCATAATAATGTAATAGCGGCCTAAATCTACCATAGTAATATTAATTCTACCATAGTAATAGTCATACAAAAAGCATTTAGTAGTAAATGTCGACCATCGCCCAAGAACAACTGCGATGCCGACCTTTTTGAAAGGAGCAAGCTCCTTTCTTGAAAGTCTCGGTCCAGAAAAATCGCCGGTAGTTGATGATTCCGAAAAAAAGTCTTGCGAGGAAGAAAACTCCTAGTACAGTCATGGTGGACCGCCAAACAGATCCAGATCCATATGTGGAAAATCCGATAGAAAATACAATGGGTTGCAACATCTCTTCGCAGCGCTAATGAATCGAGCTGTTCTCGGTCGTCGACGATTCGAGCTACTCTTCGCTGGATGCGGTCAAGTGGGTGCGCCCGGTCCAGAGATGAGAACAGTACTCTATGTAAGGGCGAACTTGCGCCTCGTAAAGTTGCATATGGTGTGCCGGCATGAAATACTGTCCCCCTCTGCTGAACACGCCAAGCTTTTTAGAGCCCAATTAAGCCTTCCCTTCCAAGTGACTGCGTCATTCGATATGTCGATGCCGAGGATTCCGATGTTGGCCGAGGCAGCATGTGGCGTGTTCTGAAATATAGCAGATACGATAGAAATTCAAAATTTACTAGAGTCGTCCCCAATCCGATTTTTTTTATCATAGACTCGACTTCAGACACAAGTTTGTTCCGATACTCGATGACGTGTTCCCGAGAAATATTAACACGGCTGGTGTAAAAACTATCACCAGCGTTACAACCAGTAACATCAACATAATATAACTGATATACAGAAGAAAAAGCCTAAATGGATATCCTTAATAAAATTACAGGTAGAGAAGATAGCCTGAGCAGTTTAAAGTTTTTGAATCACGTCCAGTGAGTCAACGAAAGACGAAATGTACCAAATAATTCATTCTTATTTTTACAATCTCTTTTGCACCCAAAATAAAGATGGCAGACAGAAGTTCCCTTGGACAGCGTTAGCAAAAACACCTTAATAAAATTAAAGGCAGAGGAAAGAGCTTGAGTAGTTTAAAATCTTTGAATCACGTCTAGTCAATCAACGAAAGACGAAAGGTTGCATTCAGTCTTATTTTTGCAATCTATTTATTAGTTTTATACCAAAAATAAAGAAAGAGAAACAAGTAAAATGAGAATATTATACCAAATTTTATTCTGTACATGAGTGGTACTTGCAAAGCCAAGCTCAGCGCCCCCTCGAACCTTGCGCCCTAAGTTCCAGCCTAGTTAGCCTGTGGGTAAATCTGTCCCTGTGCGTGCGCACACAGTAGACTAGTAGACTTAGTTATTTTTAGACTTAGTTGTTTTTTCGCGTGTTGAACACACGAAAAAACAACTAAGTCTAGGCGTTTCATTCAGTTCGTAGTATATATTACTTCAATGGTGGTAGATAGTATACAATCGATAAACCAGTTAAGATCACACGACAACGCGTTGGTCTACAATTGCGGACTCAATAAAAGCTCTTGCTCCCTTCGAATATTAGTTCGTGTATTATTAGACACGAGATAAAAACAAAAAAGGAGATTTCCGTCCGCGGACTTCGCCGATGCGATAACACATACAACAGATGCGTTTGGAATCGTAATGGAGTACGGCGCAACGTAGCATTTTTTCCAAGAGTTTTTCTTAATGTAAAATCTTTCGCAGCTGCTCCTCTGGCCCCGTCGCCACACGAAAAAAGTTACTCTAAACGACGCATTACATAATAGAGGCCTTTGCATATCAGATGTGTTTGATAAATTCGGTTTAACAATTGGTGTAATTATCTGACATAATTACAAAATGGGTAATTCAGATTTGTAAATACAAACAGATTAATTATAAAAAATGTTAAGAGCATAACGTAATTTTCTAATTTAATATACATAATCATTGTGCTATTATGGAATGTAAGGTACTGAAATTTAAACTATTTAGTACAATTAAATTGGAATAATTCATAACTGAGATTCATTTCTGAGAGGTTTTTAAGGCAAGGAAGTGTCCGCCGCGCTGCCCCAATGCGTGTTGGCGAACTTCACATGTCTTCGAAATATTTTTTTTCTTATTCACGTGGTAAATCAACACTTGAAATTTGCAATTAACAATTTCATTGGTGCCGGCGGGGATCGAACCCGGTTTGCTCGCGTACTGTGAAATTTACAGCGAGCGCTAACCATCTGAGCTACCACGGCTCTAAAAGGCGGCTTAAAAAGGTGTATATTCACTAAAATAGTAATTTTGCTCTGGCAACATCTACGTGTACGAAATTTATAAATATTATTTTTATAATTTCCATTGAGTTGTACCACAATACACGTTACTAGGTAACTTACTTCATTGTCAAGAGTTTTCTCTGTGGAAAAAGATGTTTAGCTGAGTTCCTACCTGCTTTTTCTCCGTCCTCGGAGGTGACAATGCATCTACATTTTGATTCTTAATCGAGGATAAATGTAGATGTCTATGGGCCACAGTATCTACTTATCATCAGGTGGATTGTGTGTTTGTTTGTCATCCTCATTCTATAAATAATGTCATTTACAAACTAGTTATAAAACTAAAAAGCGATTTTTAAAAACATAATTTTTTAGATATTAAGTTGAATAAAAGTTACATCAAAACGTAGAGCTCTTTAAAATTCACAGCTAATGTAACTCTATCCGTCCATATAATGTGAGCAGGCCCTAACGCGGCACGTGCATAAACCCTCCTGCACCGATTTATAACGCGCTAAGGGATGTTGGGTACATGTGCTTAAGCACCACGTGAACCCTCTTCATTCCAAAGGTAAAAACTAAGGGCCCCGTTCCTACACAAAGAGCAGGTGATTGTGCTAAGATCATCGAGGTATCAATATTTATAACAGGGTATAATAATAATTTAAAATTTTGTACAACCGACTTCAATGTAAATTATTAAGAATAACTCAAAAACTATTGGTCAGATCTTGACCACATGTCAGCCATCAGCTTTCAAACAAAAAAGAATTATCGAAATCGGTTCACCCAGTAAAAAGTTATGAGGTAACACACATAAAAATAACATACAGTCGAATTGGACGGCCGGAGACCAAAGTGGAATATGAAGAATTAAAGGCAATTGTGGAGGCGGATCCATCACAAAGCACTTCAGAGATAGCTGCAGGCTTCGGGGTAAGTGATAAAACTGTATTAATCCACTTGAAGCAAATCGGGAAAGTAAAAAAACTTGAACGATGGGTACCTCATGAATTGAGTGAATCGAACTTGCAAACACGCGTCGACTGCTGTGTTACTTTGCTCATCAGACACAATAATGAAGGGATTTTAAATCGAATCATTACTTGTGATGAAAAGTGGATACTGTACGATAATCTGTTGAAGTCGGTAGACAAAATGCCTAGATTGGAATAAGCTTTAAATGCAAGCAGCATGGTAAAGTCGTGCTGTAGCTGTATTATGGTTGCAACAAGAATGTTTCGGCTCGACCGGGGTAGAACTCCCACAGATACCAGCGTAAAATAGCAGCATAATGCTGCTGTGATTCGTATGATGAGTGTGGAGAACTGGAGACCCTTTTTCACTGGAAACCAGTCATTCCATCTTCGTAGTCAGGGGTGAAAACGCATCTGCATTTCGATTATTTAAGTGAATAGATGAAGATGTCTTTGGGCCACAGTATCAACTTACCATCAGTTGGATGGTGTGCTCGTTTGTCACCCTTATTCTACAATCATATGGAAGAATATGGATATAGATTTTGATGTGTGGTTTCGTAATCTATTGGCGCCATTGACTTAGATAAATTCTAATTTGCTAGAGAAAAACCACTTCTTATAGGCGCAAGATTCATCTTGAAATACCTATGTTAGACCTGCGTTAGGGAGAAAGAAGGGTTTTCAACGTATTCTACTATATTAGGAGTTCGAACACTATAATTACAAAAAGTATATATAGTTGACGAATCTACTATAATTTGGATAAAGGCGTTTGCCCAATTTGTTTCTTGGTTCGTTTATGCGTCTGTCAATACGATCGTTCGTTAGTTTTTCCTGTGATTAATGTTAATGAAAAATAAATATTTTAAAAACAAAATTGAAATACATAAATGAATTTGAAACATACTATAATATTAAGATTTCTTTATTTTTATCCAAGTTTTTATTTTTTCAGGTAATTGCCTCGAAAATACTACTTTCATTTGAACTAAAAAAGTTAGCAAGCCCTGGAACAATAAACCTTGAAGAGTAAATACTAAGAGCAAAATACTTATTTATTTTACTCTTTATTGTGTAGAAAATCTCAATAAAAAGGATGACAAAGAGCGGACTTAATGTCTTTATACATTCTCTTCAACTCTGATGAGTCGAGCGCGTTTTGGAAGGTGCCAAAAAAATAATATTAATTTATATTGGCAACACAACAAAATGTTAACATGTTTATAATAAAAAAGAAAAACAAATATAACATACTTCGAAATAAAAACAGTAAAGTATTATACTATTTTTGTAGATATTAAGGGTGAGGAACAAGCATGTCTACCTGACGGTGAAAGGATGCTGCGGCCCAAAGACTCCTTCATCTATCCTCGATTAGGAATCAAAATGCAGATGCGTTGTGACCCTTTGAAGATCGAATGCCTCGTTGCCACTTGCCAGTAACAAGTAAATTATTATTAAATAAACATCTATTTTTTAAAATTAATATATCATATATACTATCAACACGTCGCGGCTTTATCTAGGTAGTATTTTTTTTAATTTGGCGTTTGATTTAAGATAATTATCAAAGACCATTTATATGATCAATTTTTCGTTTTTTTTTTAAATCTCCAAATTTTCGGATGAAAGCCTAGATCATTTCTGGCATTGATCTCTATCTGTTCTCGAAGTTTCTTTACAATCGGTTTAGCCATTCCGTAGATTACCCCGGACAGACATACAAAATTTAAAAAATGTTTACTCATATCCTCATCATCATCATTACAGCCCTTCACAAGTCCACTGCTGAACATAGCCCTCCCCAAGGAATGCCACAAAGCACGGTCCTGAGCCACCTGCATCCATCGACTTCCTGCATGTCATACCAGGTCGTCACTCCATCTAGTGGGGGGATGCCCTACACTTCGTCCGCCGGTACGAGGCCGCCACTCGAGAACCTTTTTCCCCATCGGTTATTGGTTCTTCGAGCTATATGGCCGGTCCATTGCCACTTCAGCTTACTAATCCGTTTGGCTATGTCGGTCACTCTGGTTCTACTGCGGATATCCTCATTTCTAAGTTTATCACGCAGAGAAACTCCGAGCATAGCCCTCTCCATAGCTCGCTGAGCGACCTTGAGCTTCCTCATCCGGCCAGCAGTGGAGAACCACGTCTCAGATCCATAGGTCATCACTGGCAACACGCACTGGTTGAATAGTCTCGTTTTCAAGTTTTGACGTATATCTGACGAGAAGATGTGCCGTAATTTCCCGAACGCTGCCCAGCCGAGTTGAATCCGTCGATTGACCTCTCGGTCGAAGTTGGACTTACCTAGTCGGACTATTTGTCCCAGGTAAACATACTTGTCAACAACTTCGAGCTTAGTGCTCCCAAAAACTACCGGCATAGGTGTGACATGAACGTTATGGATGATTTTGGTTTTGTCCATGTTCATCTTAAGGCCTATCCGTTGGGAGGCACTATTGAGGTCATTAAGCATAGTGCTTAGGTCCTCCAGCGATTCTGCCATAGGACTATATCGTCGGCAAATCGAAGGTGAGTGATGTACTCGCCATTGATGTTGATACCGTATCCTTTCCAGTCCAAAAGCTTGAAAACGTCTTCCAATGCAGCGGTGAAGAGTTTCGGGGATTTAACGTCACCCTGTCTTAAACCTCTCTGCAGTTGGATAGGTTTCGTACTCTGGTTCTGTACTCGGATAGCCATCGTAGCCCTACTGTATTATCCTACTCATATCCTACTCATATCCTAATTGCATGCAAATAACCCTCTCAGCTCAATAAAAGGCAGTTATACTAATGTTAAACACTCGCTGCCCGCAGTGTAAAGAGGGGAAACGGGACGCCGCCTGTTGCCTGCCCGTAAGTGCAACAGAGCGCAAAGCGCAACAGGCGGCGTCCTGTTTCCCCATTTTATTGCACCGCGGGCAGTGAGTGTTTAACATTAGAATAGTTCGATATTACTTACAGACAGACACATTAATTTTATTTATATGTAAAGATGACTCAGACACCACCGCTACCTCCCGTAGGATTAAAAAGCTAAATGACAATAAGCCGACCTTCAAATCTCACGATTACTATATGCGGTTCGGGAAAAAATATACGCAAAATCATCCCGTGTGGTCGACCATATAAAGTTGCCGGATGCCGGATACGGGATGGTCTTTATATACTCAAATTAACAAAAAAATACGGAAGCCTTTATATTCTAAGAACACAGTATTTTACGTGGTAGAGCCATGCTGCAGCTATATTATGGTTGTAGCACGAATGTGACAACCGGGGAAGGACCACGCTCTCAAAAAATACCAGCGTAAAATAGCAGCTTAGTGCTGTGTTTCGTGTGGTGAATGTATGAAATCGGAAACCCTTTTTACTGGAAACTAGGCATCTCACCTTTGTATTCGGCGGTGACAACATTTTGATTCTTTATTGAGGATAAAATATAGATTGTCTATGGGCCACACATCATAAATTGTATAGAATGGTATTTTAAAAGCACATTTTTATTTTATTTGTGGCAAATAATTCCCACTGGATTTCTTGCTGGTTCTTCCCAGGACAGAAAACTTTCGATAAGAATTAAGATATATAATCTATACAGAATAAAAAGTATTTGTATTCAATATAGATTATTCAGAGGAGAAACACGTGTCGTATAATCGACAGTGGTATGTCTTTCCTAGTGTAATGGCGTTAGGACTAATGGTGACGGGGAGAGTGGACGCAGTTGAGGGAGGGTGGGGGTGCTTTTTAGACATGGTAGGACACATAAATTTATTTTAAACGCAGATCTTAGCTAATGCATTATTAACATATTTAATATAATGGTTTTCCGCAAAGCAACGCTTGATTCTTTTAATTATCTTAAAATATATTCAATTCTATGACTGGATGAATGAAATAAGAACTCTCTTTGTAGAGTTCTTAGAATAACCCACATCTGCTGGGGTTTTAAATTTTAGTGAAGAGGTATAATGTTGGAGTTTTAGCTTATTTGTCATTTATTGTGTCGTAATGAGAAATGAGACAATACCATTATTAAAGGCTTAGCTAGTAGTAAATCTATTGTATGTATATTTTAGTATTAGTAAAATTGGTATTTTAATATTTCGTATTGTTCTTTTTACCCAACTGCCCAGAAGGAGGTAATGTTCTTCGAGAGTATGTATGTATGTATATCTAAACGGCTTAATGGACACCTCATATGTTAATATGAGGTGTCGTTAGATTCGTCTTAGTTGTGGGAGTGACGTGGGCTATATAATATTTATATGTTGCATCTGCAAATACAAAACGGGAGGGAATCGTTTTTTTACGCAGTCGGGTTTTTCAAATCACTGTTTGATCAATTTGCTTGTTAGCTTAAGGACCTTTTATTCCCGCGTGCATGCATAGTCTACGTGTCTACATTCTACCTAACCACTGTGATAAACGTTTGCGATTATCCAAAAATGCCAAATGCCAAAAATATTTATTCATTAGTCTGTCATGAAGTTGCACAAAAAAAATATGTGTGCACAAAAACAGAAAACTGGTGATCGATGGTTTATTTTAAAATGGCAACAGTAAACCCCGGTCAAGGTCGAAATATGGAATAGGTAGATATTAAATAATTGTTAATAAACCAAATGCTATAGTAGTTTGTCTTTCACATACAGTGTTTCCTTTAACTAGGATACTATAAGGGGCTAGTCTTAACAAAAAAAAATAGGATTCATATCTCATCGCAGGCAACAGTTCGACCCCAATTCCCTCAATTTTGTGCCGATTCAGCAATGTAACGCAAGCTTAGACGCGGGCCTCTCGCTGTGCGTCACTTAGTTCGAGGGGAATCCATTTGTCAAACTTCTTTATTTGCGGATTTACCGCAAATGATCTTATATATTGTTACACTTGCATCATAAGCCAACGCTAGCTCAGCCGTAGTTTGAGATGGATCTCCTTACACTATCGCCTTCAGTTCTTCATCATAACCAGTCTTCTACTACCACGTGGTTTATTGGTGAGGTCATAATTTCCCGAACGAAAACATGTGGTTTGAGACGCATTGACTCCGTAACACTAATTGTCTTATAATGGGTTATAAATATTGCGAGTTTCAGAAAAATAACCACATGAATAATTGATTTTGAAAAAGGAATAACATGCGTTAAATATAGAATTTATTTTAATTTTATTTTAACTTATTAAAAGTGGCTAGTGCAACATAATTGCTATTTTATAGTTAACCTATGAAATAGCGGTTTTTCATAAATAACCGGAAGGTTTTATTATTAGCCGTTATTAGGAAGACTGCCCTTCTTCTGTCTCATTTCCCTCTGTTGCCTCTTGCGACTTTCACGGGACGATATATAGTCGTGGATGAACACCGCTACTTTACGGTCACGTCTCTCTTTAAACCTTGAAACCGAAACACAGCAGTGAGTGATTTGCTTCGCAAAAATAGTATTGCACTTACCTATACGGATACCTAGTCAAAAAGAAGCCCTACAGGAACATGATCGTTCAAGTCTTTGACCTAAGACTTATAAGAAAAAGCGATAGAAGTTAGTTTTGGAATGAAGCCAAAAAACAAACCGTACAATGCGTTCAGAAAGTTCTCCTATTACAAGCACCCCACAGTTACAGCAGTAAGGAGTCATTACGCTGCCCGCACCCAAGTCCAACTCGGATGTGATCCAAGCCCTCCATACTGGGTGACATACTTAGGTAATTAAATATTGCAGGAAGGGCACTATGCGGGTGTGACTTGAGAATAGGATGCCCATGTCGCTCCGAGTTTGTACTATATAATTTTTATAGTTGATGATATTGTTATTTTTTTTATTATGGACGACTCCGTGGCGCAGTGGCTTAGCAATGAATGGCAGCGCTGAGGGCCGCGGGTTTGAAAAGGTCTAAATTTAATTGTTCCGGGTCTGGATGTTTGTCCTTGTACAATTTATGTATGTAAACTGCCTCCACGATACGGGAGAACATCCTAATAAGTGGGTAACGTTTTTTTAAAAAAAGAAATTAAAGAATGAAAACTTAAGTGACAAACGAACTAATGACAAGGCAATGTGATAAAAAATAAATTTTAAATCAGTATTAATTACTTAGTCTGATTTGACATGTCATTATTCAGATTAATCACTTGGTCCATAATAACCTATATAACCTCCTTTTTTTAGTTTGTTAGAAATCCGTAACTAGACGGTAGTAAATATATGGTGACCATAGCTGTATTATATTATGTTGGCCTAGCACGCCATATGTGTGATGGCCTGTAAGGGTATACTTATTAATACGTCACTAACGCTCAACCAAGTATCTATATAATATGTTACTTTTATATCTATTATAGAATATACATACACACATAATATATACATATAAATGAAATTGCAGTGTCTGTCTGTAATATTGAAATAATGGAATAAATGTAATGTGTTAAGCTCGGGGTTATTTGCATGCCACATAAACAACATTTTTTTAAATTTTTGACTGTCTGTCTGTATGTCTGTCTGGGCTAATCTTTGAAATGTCTATACCGATTGCAATGAAACATCACCAACATATAGAGAACAATGCCAGAAAGGATCTATGTTATATTTTATCCGAAAACTTCGAGGTATTTTTTTAAAATATTTGAATAAAATTGTCTTTGGTTATCTAAATAAAAAAATAATCTAAATAAGCCCGCATTAATAGATCCTATCCGAAAATTTTATGAAAATCCTAATCGTTACCGTTATATTACAGAAAAAGTACTAAGTATATTACAAACACCTGAATAAAAAACTTATTTGAAATAATATGGAATATATAAGGCTTAGTAAAAAATAAAACACGTGTTGTGTATTAGGATATCGATAACAAGTTCTATTTTCTTTTTAGGGTTCTGCTGATCTAAATGTCTATTTACTTTTCTCTTCAGGTTTCTGTCCGCCTGTTATAAAATGCAATTATTACACGTGGTAAAATAAAATTTTTGTACAACCGACTTCAATATAAATCATTAAGGATAACTCGAAAACTACTGGTCAAACCTTGATCAAATTTATATGGAACACATGACAAGCACCAGCTTTTAAATAAAAATGAACCACATTAAAAAAATACGGTCGAATTGAGTATACCTCCTCCTTTTTGAAGTCGGTTAAAAATGAGATGCAAATTTAAATTAGGTGACTTGTGCCTTGTGATTTAACAAACAATATGATGGCTTGTAACTCTTAGGGCTGCTTTTTCATTTTGGATAAAAGTTATTCATTAAATCAACGAAAAGCTGGCTGAATATAAAAGTGAGATAATTGAACTATTATGCTCGCAAAATTGTAGTTTTTAATTTGTTCATGTGTCCTATGAATAACTTTCATCTGAGGATTGAAAAATTAGCCCTAAATATCATAAAAAAACTATAAAGAAATAAATAAAGTCGAAGCACAGTTACAACGTGGTAGAGTCACGCTGCAGCAGCTGCATATTATGGTTGCAGCACAAATGTGACGACTGGACCGGGGTAGGACCATGCTCTCACAGAATACCAGCGTAAAACAGCAGCTTAACGCTGCTGTGTTTCGTATAGTCCATTATTTATTCTGTGGTATGGTGAGTGTAGAGAACCAGAGACCCTTTTTACTGGAAGTAGATGCCTATGGGCCATACCATCCACTTACCATCAGGCGCGGAACCATAATTCTTTTTCTAAAATAAAAGTAGCCTAAGTTACTCGTTATAACATTAGCTATCTGCCAGTGAAATTGGCGTCAAAAAATGTTTTTTTTTTGTTATAAGCATCGTATCTACTTTCATATGCATTTAGTAAAAAGCTGTTATTTTAACATTACAAACAGACACTTCAATTTTATTTATTTGTACCTGTAGATATTATAACATTAAATATTCACGCACAATGCCGTCCACCGAAGCGTATTCCAGTGGGGCCAGTGAGGCAACTGATTTTTATTATACTATCAATTCAGAAGCTCGGTGGACCGTGTGTTCGTTTGTCACCATAACACTATTAAAAAAACTCAGACCAGTGACGGACAGCGTCAAAGGTGTAAGACGACTGGCATTGAGATCGACAATCCGTTTGCCAAGCGTGATGACTAAGGCTTCATCCTACATACAGATACCCATAGAAGCCACAGAGGCAGCATATTCTTACCATCAGGTGGACTGTGTGCTCTTTTCTCATTCAAATTATACTTTAAATACTTAAGAGAAAAGCTAAAGATAAAAATATTTTATTTCTCCTGGTGATCCTGATCAGAATACTAGGATAGATTTATTAAATTATTGTATCGTCATCGGTCCTCGGCAAATTTTTAAGTCAATAGGCCGTCCGCAAGTTGGTGAAAATTACATAAAAGATTCCGTTACATTGATAGATAGATAAACGCGAAGCTAACAAAAGCGTGTTAAACAAGTGTTTTTTTTAATTTTGTACTAAAAGAATTAATATATACGTTTTGTTTTTCATATTCCTGCATTTTCATCCGATTATGAGCTATGTTCAAGCTCATCGGGAAGTGCTTGGAATTTGAGTTTCAAGATTCCACCCGGTACGATAGACAGACAAACAAACAAGAAATTGACTTAAAAAACGTGGTAAAAAGTATTTTTGACTCCTAAACTTGAGTAAGCAGACCAAGTAACACGAACGAAATAAACACATTCATTTATCGTCAACGACTTCACTGTTCCTGGTCCCGAGACGGTCACCGCATAATTCCTCCGCGGTGGGATAAGTGAGACAAATTAACGGTTTCTGCACGCAAACACCGTGTTTTGAGGCCCGGGAGCTCATTAAAATCGCGGCTCGAACGGCTGGCGAGTGGCAGGTGTGGTATTGAACCACATTGCTTACCATGTCTCATCACTGGTATATACTACGAGCTATATACCACATATATACTTGGAAACGAGGATATACGCAGTAGAACCAGAGTAACCGACACAGGCCAACGGATCAGTAAACTAAAGCGGCAATGGACTGGCCATATAACTAGAAGAACCGACAACCGAAGGGGAAGAAAGGTTTTCCGGTAGCAGCCTCGTACCAGTAGGCGAAGTGTAGGGCGGCTCTCCACTAGATGGAGTGATGAACTGGTAAGACACGCAGGAAGTCGATGGATGCAGGTGGCTCAGGACAGTGCTTGGGGAGGCCTATGTTCAGCATTGGACTTGTGAAGAGCTGTAATAATGATAATGATGATATCCCAGTTACTCGATTCCACAGTTAGATGATTCATGAGGCAATGCAACAAATATCCAGAAAATATAGTTTCTAAAATTATTTGTTAACTAGCAACCCACCCGGCTTCGCCTGTGTGGTATTTATTAATATGGCGTCATTTACATTTTTAGAATTATCATCAATGTCCATTTATTTTATCTATTAATCCATTTCACAAAAAAATCTCCATGTTTTTATGATAAAATAAAGCTTAGATCACTCCTGCCATTGCTCTCTAGCTGTTCGTGAAGTTTCATCAAGTTCAGCCATTCCGAAGATCAGCCCGGACAGACAGACATACAGACAGATAGATAAAATTAAAAAAAAATGGTTATTGAATGATATGATTGATATAAAATGGCATGCAAATAACCTTATCATCTTAATATAAGGCAGTTATTTCGGTATTTCAGACAGACACTTCAATTGTATTTATATGCATAGAATTCGACAGGAATCGATGATAAAAGAAAAACTTCAACAACTGTTATTATTAATATATAGTGGCCCACGTAGACTTTTATAAAAACAAAGGTAGTTCTAGTAAAAAAAAGTGATATACACTCTGTAAACACTGGGAACAAACACAAGCTAGTGATACCAGTCTCTCGACTCCACAGAGTCAGTAATTCATTCTTGTGGCAATATATACACTATTACAACAAATTCCCAGAAAATATACAAGGTCTCTATATTAACAAGTTTAAATATTTAATTAAACAAAAACTGTACAAAAAGGGTTATTATAAAATAAATGAATACAAGGTTGATAATAACCCCTGGGAATGAGGTGGTCGCTTCCAAGCTGTTTCTAAAATAAATTTTGTAAATAGTTTGTAACCATTTATATTGTAAAATGTATTTTAAAAAAAGTTGGGTTTCTTGCTGGTTCTTCCCAGGACAGAGGTTTTTTCCGAACCAGTGGTAAAGTAAAAAATGACTTTCAATAAGAATTACTTGTAATCAATATTGAATAAAAATTATTCTATACTATTCTATTCTTTGCCCAGCTGGCTTGCATTTATAATAATGAAGTGTCAAGGCAAATGTTAAGTCCTTAACAAACGATTAATGACGACGATGTTTTGAATACTATTGAGGATAACGCAATAGAGCTGAACATTATTTTAGCGGGTGCCATTATTATTGTGTTAACTGTAAAAATACAAAAATATTATGCGCGTGTCTTTAATACATGCGGCCATGCAACCAGTTGCCGCCGGTCAGTTGGCGAGAACGCGAAAAGCTTAACTTGACTGCGCCGGGCGCCCGTACTAACGGTTTCTTAAATATACAATGTAATGAGTTGAAATAGCACCTGCTTTTTGCTTTATCTTTTTTTTTTCTCTCTCGTGTTTATGGCTAATTAACTAAAGGGTAAAACAGACGACGTATTTTGGTCAATGCGCAAAACAAAAACCTTTTTTGTTTTAAATAAGTCGCCAAGGATAATATTTTACACAACAAATAGGTATCATTAATGTGGAACTTACTGAAATAGGCGTCCATATTATAAATTTATTGACGGCCGAAAGTTGATTTTAAAAGAAAGAACTCTTTTGTATGCCAATTATGAAATTGATGACTAATTTTTTTTTAATAACTTAAGTTCTAACTTTTAAGACACAAGTTTGAAGAATTAGATTAATATAAACCTATTTTGTTAAGTTAAGAAGTAATTTTTTTTTTATTTTAAACGGCCGTAAGACCATACATTTTTATGGACGCTTATTTTAGTAAGTTCCTATCTATCCGTCTATCGAAAAGTATTCAAATTTATTTTCTTTGTTACTTTGTTTTTCTTTGTTACATATTTTCTTCGTAACTATCTTAAAACTGCTCTTGTAATCTTATAATATTATAGTCATAAGTCAGTCATTGATGTAAATGAAAAAAATCAGCTCTCTACGTTAAGTTTAGACAGATTCAACTGAGAGTGGTAATAAATTTTGTCTTTGTAAAAATCATTAACCATCACATATCACATACGTGGTAGAGCCAGCTATATTATGGTTGTAGCACGATTGGGTCGGCTCGACAAAGGTAGGATGACGCTCTCACAGAATACCAGCGTAAATTAGCAGCTTAATGCTGCTGTGTTTCGTATGGTGAGTGTAGAGAACCGGAGACTCTTTTACCCTGGTAACTCAGATGGTAAACTGCATAAAGATATTATTGTCTGATTGCCTCATTGGTCTAGTGGTCGTAACTATGATTGTTCCGGGTTCAAATCCCGGGTCGGACCAAAGCGGTTATTGGGTATTTCTGTTAAGAAATCCTCAGTAGGAAACCGGGGTCAGGAAATTGGCGGTGTTTCTCCCTCGTGCCTCGGAAAACATGTAAAGTAGTTAGTCCTGAGTCAGGAGGACATTTATTTTACCTGCAAATTTGTGTCACTTAAAGAGGTATTCCACTTACCCAGTGTCTCAGATATCCAGGTATAAATAAATATCTGTCTCATTTACAGAGGGTTCCATTAATAGAGGTGAGAATAGAGGTTATTTCAGTTATAAAGATGCGATTATTAAATAAAGTAACGTATTTTGTAAACATTATACATGAGTTGTAATCTTTATTAACAAACTTAACTTTAGTTTTTCACGTAGGTACTGATAAAGACTTAAGCCTTCGCTTGGACATTTTCAAATAAACATCCGGACGATAGAAAAACCAAACTAAAACTCCTTGGTTATATAAAATACTCTGTGACTAAAACTGGAGGTCACTTTTACACAATTAGTCAAGTGCGGAATTTGCGGGTAGAATAAGAATTAGTAAACAAAACGGTACACAAAATATAGTCTCAGTAAAAGAGGTAAAGTACACTCGCTGTCTCAATTATAGAGGTAATTATGATGATAAAATCGAAAGAACTAATCCCAGATATAGAGGTTGGTTTTGTCCCACTAACAGAGGTAATTCATTGCTAAAGTGTCGAGACCTGAGCATGAGTTCCAGCTATGGAGGTTTCTCACTTATCTAGGTCCCACTTAACCAAGTTTTACTGTATATATATATATATATATATATATATATATATATATGGGCCGCAGCATCCACTTTACCATTGGGGGGCTGCATGCTCGTTTGTCATCATTATTCTTTATAATAAAAGTATTTGAGTAATGCACTTTGTTTTGATCTGCATTGTCACTCCGCCGTGACACCCAGCATATTTTATTAAAAGTTTGTGCTTGCAATAGAAAAAGATAGAGTCAGTATCTTCTCATATACTGATTGTTTACGTTGTCTCGATTAAAAGCTAAAAGGCTTATGGAGATACAAGAGCAAAGCGTAATCAAAACAAAATTCAATTAACGATTGTGATATGGTGTCTAATTAAACTCGAGTACAAACAAAACTGACACCACTTTCACACGATAGACCTAACAAACATCTTTAGGATTTTTGTTTGCGTAATTTCTATTTATCTTAGTTTGTTATTACGTATAATTGAGAATCAACACATGAATAATAATTATAGTAGTCTAGTTATAACACTGATCTTATGTGAGAGAGGTGCCTGAAGTAGGTTTCCGAAAATAGGCTGTTACATAGGTAACCAGGACCTCCACGCAAACCGAAGGTTTTAAAAATAAACTCCCTATCCGATGTAAAGTGGAAAACAAATACTATTATGTTTAATACAAGAATAAAATAATAGTATACGAAAACAAAACCTTTTTATAGAAATAATATTGACGATTACACAGTCCACTTGATTAAGAAAAAAAATTTGATTGTCACCTCTGACGACTAAGATAGAATAGAATGCCTCGATGTAGAGTCCCCGGTTATTTACACTCGCTCAATAAAATGAAATAAAACATTAAGTTGCTATTTAACGCTGGTATTCTGTGAGAGCGTGTTCCTACCCCAGGTCGAGCTGACCCAACTGCGACTCATCAACGGTGCTGCAACAATAATATAGCTGCAACGTGTCTCTACCACGTATAAAATATAAGTAAAACAATGACAATAAGTTAACTCATATTAGTGTTATGTACACGCTACACGCGAGTATAATATTTGAATAAGTCGAGTTTCCTTCAATAATAACCAGTTACTCGACTCCAAAGTCAGTAATTCCTTCATGAGGCAATGTATACTCTTTAAAAACTAAGTCCCAGAAAATATGCTGGACCAAACCACTATATCAAAAAGTTTAAATTTTTTATTTAGCATAAGTTGTTTAATAAGTGTTATTACACTACTAAAGAGTTCATGATTGGTATTACTACCATGCTGTTTCTAAATCATATGATATTTAATTTTTTTTAAAGTCCCGCTTGTTGGTGGTTCTTCCCAAAACAGTTTTATTTCCGAACCGCTAAAAGCATTAATGACTTTCGATAAGAATTACTTGTAATCCTTCTTATATATATACACTCACCGACACGGAAACTTGGCTAACATTGAATGTTGCGACAGCTTGCTTCTATATTTAATTAAGTATTAAGAATCGAAATGCAGATGCGTTGTCATCCTCGAGGACTAAAATGGAATGCCTAATTTGTGCTACAACCATAATAAAGCTGCAGGGTGGTTTTAGCATATATAAACAATTATCGGGATTTATCTAGGTCCGTAATAACTGATTTTCGGTCATCAGATACTCATGGAAAAAACCACACTTTTTAAAAATTACAGTTATATGAAATAAAATATTTCAATTGTTATAGTTTTATATTCAGTCAAGTTATAATTTATTTAATGGATAACTTTCTAAAAAAGTTACTGGCAGTCGAGACAGCCCATCAAAGTTCACTGCTGAACATCATAAATTGCCACATAAAGGGTTACTTGTCATAGTCGCCATGCTTGGTATTCGGGTGGGCAACCGCGGTTTTTTTTTTGCTAATTGTTATCAAGAAGACGCTGCCTGCTGCCTCACGTGTTTCATTTCCCTGTGTCGCCTCTTACGAAAGCCACGGGACTGTATTTGGTAGTGGATATTCTTACACCACCACAACACAGTGTAATATACATACATTTATATATTGAATTAATTTTCTAACACTTAAGCTTATTATGCTAAGTGTGTTTAAGTTTGGTGACAGGTGTTGCATTCTAAACTGCTTTTAAAGCATTTGACAGATTAAATCAGAGATCATAAATAATACATAATTTAGGCTCTATGTCAACAGTTAACAATTCACCGTCGAGTTAAATTGGAACTAAGGTTGTTATCGGCAGCGCTCGTCTCGTCGGTCCATCTGTCCGTCCGGATTGGGCCATAGCGCAGGTGTTCCTCCACATCACCTGTTGAAAATTTTTTGCGTACTTTTTTCTTACGCGGCATATGGAACGAGCCCCGTGGACTAGCGGAAGCAGGCGAACATAAAGTGCCAACTTGTTTTTATGTTTTCCTTAGACTGGAATTTAATACTGATAACTACATATCGCTGCGTTCTAAAGGAAAGACGCTCCATTTAATGTTTAATTACGTTATAAACTCCACGAGTCAATCACCTTTGCTCTAGATAGCAATTACGTGTTAAAAAAATAAAATTTTAGTCTATAGATAACCGAACTGAAAACTATACCTGGCTCTCCCACTACTCTGTTCGGATGTTGACTTTAAAATGTATGAAAATCCAAAATATTTTTGGCTATAACATGACACAATTAGCATTAACATTTACTTACATAGTTGGAATATCAATTTAAGTAGAATTAAAATATAATATTTCAGTAGTTTTTAAGTTTAGTCGGATCGTTCGGATAGGTAAATTATAAACTAAATACAATTTAAAAAATACGGCTTACTTGTAGTTGAGCAAACGAATACTACAGTATACTAGATTTTTAATCCTACATTAGGTCACTACTTAACCTAAAAGGAGATCATATTAAAACAAATAACATTATTATATATTGTTGTTATGTAGCTTTACATTCTATTAGGTCCTTTGATTTTTTTATTTGTTTTATAGATAGAGCCATGGTAACGGAGGCTACTGTTACCAACACTCCGGGTTCGATTGCCATCAGTACCAATGAATAAATTCTTATGTTTACAATTCTTATGTCTAAGAAATTATAAGTATTTTGTGGCATATGAAGGGCCGTGGTAGCTCAGATGGTTAGCGCTCGCTGTAAGTTTCACAGTACGCAAGCAACTCGGATTCAATCTCCGCCGGCACCAATGAAATTGTTAATTGAAAATTTAAGTGCTGATTTACCACGTGCTCGGCGGTGAAGGAAAACATCGTGAGGAAACCTGCATATCTGAGAAATAAGAAAAAAAATATTTCGAAGAAATGTGAAGTTCGCCAACACGCATTGGGGCAGCGCGGTGGACATTTCCTTGCCCTAAAACCATCTCAGAAATGAGAGGAGGCCTGTGCCCAGCAGTGAGACGTATATAGGCTGTAACTTTAACTTTAACTTTTATATGAAGGGACAGCGCTGCGGACTTTATCCTGTAAAACACTCTCAGAAATGAGAAGAGGCACGTGCCCAGCCCGTACAGCTTATTAAAAGTTCATTGCTGAATATAAACTTCCCCCTTAGATTGCCTCATAGGGGGGGATATTTGCGATAATTGCCACGCTTGGCGAGCGGGTTGGCAACTGCAGTTTTTTATTTTTAGTTGTTATTAGGAAGGCGCTGCTGACCATGACCTGGTTTAGTTTCCCTCTATCGCCTTTGACGACACCCACGTGATGATATGGGGTAGTGGATATTTTTACACTGCCTCTACACGTGCCCAGCTTTGAGAAACCTGCTACATTTTACTTTTTACTTTAATAGTTTCCTTTCAGGTGAGACATGATAAAGAGGTTAACCATGCTTTAAGAGCCATGAGGGACAGTCTTCAACTGCGGCTTTTTTTATAGGATAAGGGTGACAAACGAGCACACAGTGCACCTGATAGTTAATGGTTGCTGTGGCCGCAACGGACGCCCTGGACGGAAATTGATCGACCAAATTGGCGATATATTGAAGACTAGCGCTTCGCCTGGGTAGTAGTATCTATAAATGTGGCGTTATTTAGGTTTAGGGTAATCGAAGACCACTTATTACATCAATTTTCTTTTTTTTTTCAAATAAATAATATCCAACAACCAGGATCACCGCTTGCATTTCTCTCTATCTTTTCGTGAAGTTCTATTACAATCGGTTCAGACATTCCGGGCGGACAGACAATCAGACAGACGGACAGTCAGCCAGAAATTTCAAAAAGGGTTATTCATGTCTTAGTGGCATACAAATAACCACTTCAGCTTAATATAAGGCAGTTATTTCGATATTACAGACAGACACTTCAATTATATTTCTATGTATAGATGGGCCAAATTAAGAGTATTGTATTGTTAACCGTTGAGCCTGTATTTGAATGAAAAAAGCTACAGGTGTATCAGTTTCGTCCCAAATGGCAGTCCGCAGTCTCTGCCCACTCCTCTGGGTTACAGGCGTGATAGTTCATGATTTTTTATGTTTATATTTTTGTATTGGGTTGTCTGTTGCATGTTAGACGATTCGTGAGATATAAATACTACAAAATATGCCCTATCAGACATGTAACCGGAGCGTAAATTACCTATTCGAATATGTAGAGATGAGCTTGACTCATACACAAAGGAATGTGTGTGATAATTAAGCATTAGATCGCACACGTTGGAAGGAAGATATCCCTTTGCCTAGTAGGGGAACATAACAGCATATGAGTAAAGATAACGTCTCTTGATGTTGCATCATAACACTCCGGAATAGTTTTAATATGTACGAGAGTCTCGTATATATGAGATTTAATGCTAGTTGAATTTCTTATACATTCAATATAAAACCAAATTTTAATATTAATCTATGAAGAATTATGTAACTATTTAAATATGGAATATTCGAAACTTGGTCACGGTCGTCACTCGAGCTTACACTTACATAATACATACGAGAATAAAAAACGGCGCGTGGCAGTGAACTCTGTCGACACTCGATATGGCTCTCGTATTGTTTTATAGATTCATTGCTGTTCTTATGCAGAAAAAATAAATCGATGTTTTCTTTTAATAGTCAAGAAGTATTCATTATATCTAAGCAGTGTTGCTTGTGCCACTCTCGGTTTTTAACTTTTTAATTACAGCAAGATCTTAAATCTATCCAGTATTATTAAATCTTTTTATTAATAATACTTGTTAGGATAGTTCCGAACAGTTTCTTAAAATATCGAACATATCGATTAAGGCATATTAGTTTGTCGAATGATTGTGTTAGCGGGGCCAATCATGTACCGCACTCACGAACGGGGGCTAACTTCGTTGTGAGTAGGGTTACCAGACGTCGGGATTTCTCTTGACATGTTAGGATTTTTAAGCATTGGTCAAGATTCCGGGAGTTTTTTTGAAATGTCAGGATTTTTGCTGAGTTAATGAAATACTTAATAAGTTAGTATTGTGTTATCTGCAGGAACAATAAAACTAAATCAAATCAATTAACATAAAAATAATTGTAATTCTTTTAATCTACCTACATAAAAATGAACTTCAATTGCACTGTGCAACTATGTACAAAATTTTATCGAATATTATTTAAGTTTTACATAATATTCGATTCAATCCCTTTAATTACTTATACATTTAAAATCTTTTTTTTTATCTCGTTTAGCATCAATTTAAGATGCACATAACTTACTTTGCATCCTCGTTTAAAAGATATTTAGGGAAAATTGATATTTTATAATTTTAAAGAGCATTAGAACCAGTTTTTAAATAAAAATATCATTAATTAATTTTCTTTATACTAAAACCGCAAAATACATATTCATTTATTTTATTTACAGAGTACTTTCAGCAAGTTTCGAGTCAATCGCCCCGTAGCATAAAAAGATTCATACAAACTGTAACACCCTATTCCACCCTCTTAGTTTGATTTTTAAAATCCTTTCTTATTGGATGCCTACGTAATAAAAAGAACCTATGGTTCCAATTTTGACACTTCTACGTACAGCTGTTTGGGCTATGATTTTTATAATACAAATTTTTTATACCAACTTCGCACCCTTGTTTTAAAAACATATGGATATATTTTTGAAAATATTTAATAAACATATTTTACTACCCATTTTCCCTATTTCCCCTATTACCCTATTTCACCCCCCCTCCCCCCGGAAAGGGGTCAAAAATCGATACATGTGTTCAGTTATTTTATTTAGAGAGAATTTTTATATATGTAATATGTATATATTAAATCGCGCCCGCTCGCGGCAATAATGTCAGGACATTTTTATATTTTCATAGAAATCAGGCTTTTTGTCAGGATTATCCAGCGAGACACCTGGTAACCCTAGTTGAGAGGAACTTAACTCGCTAGTTGGAACTAAGTAACGAATTTAAAAGCTATATTCGCTTAACAGGGTAACGACGCTTACTTATTACTATTTCGCGTCGCATGTGCTATATTTATTCGCTTTCGTGCACATGGAAATATAATATAATCACGATTCACGAGCGCATATTTGTTTTGTTTGTGGGAACTACCCGCTTCTTTTTTAAATTACTTACCTAACATAAAAATGTCAATTGTTTTGAGTTTTTTTTTTAAATTAGTTTTTATGAAAGTTTGACATTGCATAGTGTGGTTAAACTACCATATAGTTAATCTTTAGCAAGTTCAATGACAAGTTTTTATTGAAATCGCATTGCGAAATGCAGTGTCCGATGTTTCAAACCGAAACCTTGTTCTCGCATAATATGCGTGTTTAGTTTCGGAGGGTACCGTAAAAGCTCAATCATAAATATATGTAAATCTTTTTCGTAGGTGCATAGTAATAAACAGTTGCTGGCGGAGCGAAATCTTATAGGGATCAGACTTCTGAAAGAAAAATTACACAATCATCAAGTTTCCATCTTTTCGGAACTACACGTGCACGGCACGGCACTAGAGGAGTAGTTAATTACTTGATACTCGCACTAGAGTCCGCGCACCACGACGGAGGCGAAGCGCCGTTCGCCAGAACGCGCGCTTGGCGCGGGGACAGCTTTGCCGCACTTCTCTTCGCCCCTCGTCTCCCCCTCTCCTCCGTAGTCTCTATCCCGCTCACAGCCAGCGCCGTTCATTTTGTAAAGCAACTTTAGTCAGTTTAGTTTAGTTTTACTCGGGACGGCACACGCTGTGACCGTTTCGAAACTTTGCCGCCGCGACTCCTTTGTTCTGTTACACTTATATCGATTGTGAAAACGAAAGTTTTGCAAATATTGTCATCGACAAAGTGAATGGGCGAGGTCATCCGCCAGTGTTTGTCAGATTATCGCGGTCGTGATCCGCGCAGACTCCGAACGCCGCGAGTGGGATAAACTCAACTCGTGTAGGTTAACAAGTTTCCGCTTCTACTTCGGTGCGACCGAATAGCGGATTCCCGGTTAAAATGAACGTTTTACTTCGTGAGAATATGACGAACTCACGGGGATAGACAGGCAGTTCGACCGGCCTTTTGGCACACTTAGTGGTTGACAGTGAGTCACCTCTAGGTGCGATGTAAACGGAAAGATGGACGTGCGACTCGAATCTAGTAAGTGGCACCGCGGCGGATTCCTCTCTACTCTGAACAGGAGTTTCCGCTTGGCAAGCGGCAGGTCCAGGAACGTGATCAATTCACCTGTAGAAAGCAAGAGTATCGAACAAACTTTGGATATGTCAGTGATGGTACGTACCATAATACAAGTTTATTTACATTACAGTTAACCGACTTTGTACATATTTAAACGAATACCTGGCGTTATCACGTTTTCAATTGCGTTATTTAAGTTAACTGAAAAAGTTGACAAAAGTTTTTATCACGTGTGACAGCTTAATAACTCATTGCACTTGCGCAGCAAACTTCGAGTATTGTAAACTTATTTTAATCTGTTACGTAAATAAACGTAGAGAATTTGCTAAATAGTTAAATCAGTACTATAACCTTCGAAAGCTTTCTTCATTCATTATCAAAAAAACAACCAGTAAAATTAAGCATTCGTTTACCATAAACACAAACGGACGCTGTACAAAATGCATACAAAATTAGCTGCGAGGCTGCGACACGAGCAGCACTCCGTCGCGTCGCCAAGACAATACGTTCAGGATGACGACTTTAAGTGGACAGATAATTAATTCTTTATCATAAAGGGCTACACAACACATTTATATTCATGACACGCGCATTTATGGCTTGGGCTTAATATCCTACCTACGACTTATTAAAGTATTTTGTGCCAGATGTAATTTTAATTCTTGGTGTATTAAAATATGAAATATTTAGAAACAATGTTTTTCAATGCTTGTGAAGATTTAAATTTGAATTTTGGTTTACTAAATACATTTAAAACAAAGCTTGCCATTGGCTACATTAGGGTTCCCAACCGTCCTGTTTTCCCAGGACATGTCCTAGTTTTGTGGTGTCCTGGCACGTCCTGGATAGTTTTTAAGCAGCGTCCTGGGTTTTTGAAGCAGCCTGTTTATGGTCATGTATTTTAAAATTCGCACGCCACTTTTACAATTCTTAGGCCCAATTTACACTGCCGCGAAACGGAATGGAAGCGAATTTTTGTAACGAAATTGGAGTTGTTTGTTTTTTAGTAATATGTTTATTTAAGACTGTTTGCTATTAGTACGTGTTCAAAATGTTTAACAAAAAACAGTTATTTGTAAGTTGTGCAAGAAAGTTACAAAAACTTTGGGAATACTACCAACTTGATTTCTCATAACATGAACAATAAACATCAGATTCACTATAAGGATATAATTGGTGAGTCAAGTTCATCTCATTCATGTTCTTAAACTACTCAAGGTGAGAGTTCTGCTTCCACGTCTGCCGATTCCAATTCTACATCAATGAAACGGCGTTTTCAGCAACTAGGTATAGCTTGCAAGGCCTAAAACATCGCTTACCTACTAAGCAGAAACAAAAAAAAAAAAACAACTTTACAAATCGTGGAAAACAATGGTGTTATTAGTATTTGACAGGCGAGTAGGTCGAGTGAAAAAAGTCACTTGAGTGAAAAAAAGTCACTCGAGTGAAAAAAAGTCACTCGAGTTTTATCTTCATTCGAGTGACTAGGCTGTAACTGGCGAGTGACTCGAGAGAAAAAATTTCACTCGAGTCAATTGGTTCAGTATTTCGATTATCGTGGCGAAGGCATAAATTCCAAGATATTAGACATTGAAACAGTTCCCGATGAAACTACTGAAACTTTGGTGTGTAAATAATCTACTCCAAAAATATAATATAACAGAGAAATCATTAATCAATCATTTTTCTGGTTACACTGTTTGAACGAAAAACTGCCACAGTAGTGTGTGAAAACACACACATATTGGATTGCATGGAGTATACTTAACTTCAGTCTCACTCCAAGACACGCTGGTTTAGTCTTTTTCCGGCAATTGAAAACTTTTGAAATATCATGAGCCATTAAAGAATATTTTTTTATTTTAGATAAACCTCCACAGTACATTATGCAGTTTTTTTAACAAGGAATATGCCGAGGGTAACCTGTACCTCGTTTATTCAGTAATGGCGATAATTCACACAAATATTGAAAGAGTGGAAACAAAAGAAAACAGTGTTATTGAAATCAAGAAAATTTTGGGAAAATTTTTTATTACTAAAGGACAATTTTAAAGAAGGTGCATGACGAAGGAAAGAACACAAAATAATTTTTAACTAAAATTAATTATTTTTATAATGAAATCAATGACTATTTAAAAATGTGGATTGAACTATTTGAGGATCTAAAAGTTTTCGACCGGATAGATCTAACAAGGTCTGATTTGGAAGATAGGAGCAACATTGAAAAATCTTTGATCTTTTAAAAGATCACGACGTTGAAATTAACGACGAAAAATTATTTGACCAGTGGGTTAATTTTAAAAATGTTAGCACAAATTTGAATCCTACTCAAAAATAGCTAGCTTAAACGACATGTGGCTAACATATTTCAAGCAATGCATTTGCGAGGAACAGTATGCAGAACTACGGAAAATGGCTGAATATGTATTTATTATACCGGGTCATAACGCTAATGTTGAGTCTTTTCTCTCATAAATTCACAGAGGTCGAAGGAAAGAAATCGATTACTGCCGACATCAGTAGCTGCAATCATCAAAACTATCTATAACATAGATATGAAGTTTGATCAATTTTCTGATTATAAATATGTTAACTCAACCACAGATACTGAAGGAAATTGGTGGGATTGAACAGTATAGTAAAAATAAATAAGTATTTAATATTAGAATTTATTAGATACTATAACTATCCTAAGTTTAAAGAATTTGTTACAAACTAAAGTGTTTGTTCTATATTTTCATAACTCATTTTCTACTATAATTTTATTCTAATACTTTTATTAAAAATATGATTGCTATCATTACTTGAATTTCATTTAAGCTATTTTCACTAAATATTAATTTAACTATTGCAACGCTGTTAAGACCGAGACAAATAGACAGCGAACGGATAGCGTGGCGAAGCGTTTTTATTTTGTTATGTATGGTATCGTTTGAATCTAGTCACATAAAGCGAAAACGAACCGATACTTGCATACATAGTACATACATTCGTCACGTTTTCGGTTCGGTTCGGTTCGCTGTTATGTTTAACAAAACCTTTACTGCGTCTTGTTTTAATCTGAATTGTCCTGGTTTTTCCAAATTCAAATCCTAGTTTTTTAAATTTGCGGTTGGCAACCCTAGGATACATCAGCATAGTTAATGTCACTAATTATTTTCAACCATATATTAGGTCCTTACATAATATGAAATTAGCGTTTTGTCGTACTGACCACTTTGATCTGAAATATCTACTCTTTGGTTAAGAATTCCAAATTCAAATTTATAAATTAATTTAGCTGGTACATTTGAGTTTTGAAAACAGTCATACATTTGTTTTTTCCTCATTATTTTATTCTTTGGCGTCGCTTATTACCACACAATGGAAAACGTGAACTATCGGTATATTTACGAGTACGAGTTCTACCGTGGCACCAGTGCTGCAGAAACAGCTCGAAGGATTAATGACGTGTACGGCGCTGGTATCGCAAAAGAAAACACGGTACGTTTTTGGTTTCAACGTTTTCGTTCTGGACATTTCGACCTTCAGAACCAACCCCGTGGATGGCCGGAGACCAAAGTGGAAAATGAAGAATTAAAGGCTATTGTGGAAGCGGATCCATCACAAAGCACTTCAGAGATAGCTGCAAGTGCAAATTGACTCAGAAAAAGTTACTTGTGAGTGTTTGGCGGACTAGCGCCGGTGTCGTTCATTATAGCTTTCTAAAATCTGGCCAAACGATTACGGCAGATATCTATTGTCACCAACTGCAAACCATGAAGGAAGAACTAGCTGCTAAACAACAGAGATTGGTCAATCGCTCTAGGCCACTGCTGCTTCACAACAACGCAAGACCACACACTGCACAACAAACAACCACTAACTTAGATGAGCTACAATTGGAATGTCTGCGACATCCATCGTACTCCCCGGACCTTGCTCCAACAGATTACCGTTTTTTCCGGAATTTGGACAACTTCTTACAAGGAAAAAAATTCAACTCCGATGCGGCAGTCCAAACCGCCTTCAAAGAGTTTATTGATTCTCGCCCCCATGGTTTTTTTAGTAAAGGGATCAATGAAATACCTATGAGATGGCAAAAGTGCATAGATAACAACGGTGCATACTTTGATTAATTAAATATATTTTACAAAAAAAAATTGACTTTATATTCCTCTCGTACAAAACGCCAATTTCATATGTAAGGTAATACATACCTTTACAATCTACAGCACATTTACCAAGGCTAGATTGAGAAGTGGTTAATTAAGTTATTTGTGTCATAAGCTGAAAACCTAAGTCGATATTCTCAGGAATATACTAGACATCACCCACAACACCCGTAGGTTATTTAAAAAATATAGCTAAAATGAATAGTATTTACTTATATTATAAAAAAATGGTGGCGTCAAATTGTACTAGGATGAAAAATCTATACATAAACAAATAAAATAAAAAAAGTTATTACGTTATGAATTAAAAACTATATCTTTCTTTAGAAATTATGAAAGCCTCCAGTTTAATCCTCTCCAAGGGGAGTCTGTATTTTCTACCGACTTCAAAAAGGAGGAGCTGTACTCAATTCGACTCTATGTTTTTTTTAATGTGTGTAACATAAAACAAAAAGAGTCATAACTTTTTTCGGGGTGAACCGATTTCGATGATTCTTTTTTTATTTGAAAGCTGGTGTTTCTCATGTGATCCCATATTTGATCAAGGCCTGAGCAACAGATTTTGAGTTATTCTTAATAATTTATATTGAAGTCGGTTGTAGAATTTTTTTAATTTTAAATTAAATTATTAAATCTCGTCCTGACTTTTACCGATACAGTAAGATACTGTCTGCTGCAAGGGATTTAAGTTAAATGGGTCTGTCCGAGGTCAGTCCAATATGGCTACCTTATTGTTTTTATAAGCCCATTGCTGCCCATAAACCATTCTAAGAATGCGCTAAATGGCATTCATTTCTTTAAAAAGTTATCATACTACTGATCCTGATTAATAAAAGAAACAATAAATTATGTCAACAACATTGTGGTGGCGCTTTCGTCGCGCCACAAGCGAATCGCATCAAAGTTCCGAAGTACTGCGGTATATATAGAACAGCTCTGTACTGCCATCTGCCGTGGAGCGTTGGCCGCTCCCCGGGCTAAACACCTTGTCCGGCGGAAGATCTCCCCTTTTCGTTCCACGGCAAAATTGGGCTATAGCGCCATCTGTCGAAAGCTATAAGATTTTTCTGACGTTAACAGCCACGGAAACGGAACTAAATAGGGCAATTGATTCTCTTAATCTGCCATCACGGCAAAGAAGTGGTTACAGGTAACTGTAAAGAATTTAAAGACTTGAAAATTAAAAAAAAGTATTTCTGGCGGGTACGATAACCCATTAAAAAAAAACTGATACATTATTTCTCAACTTGTATCTTAACTAACCTGCGTCTCTAAAAATTGCTATCGTAAATGCTGTCTGAAAAATAATAATTGTTTGATCTTCCATTAAAAAGCTTGCCGTATGGCGGCGGGACAAGAGAAACCACCAGGTTTCTCTAATGCCATGCTTTGGGAATTTACACCTGCAGGGCTAGCATGGGCAGGAGACAATTTTATCCCCGGGGAAAGAAGAAAATGTTTATCCCCCCGCTTAGTTTTATCCACCCTTAGAGCATGGGCACACCGGTGGATATAATATCTACAGTAGATAAAATGGGAGATAGACTTAAACTTAGATAGATTTTTTGTATGAATATAAACTTCAACCCACGTCCAATGAACTAGGATAAAATTGTCCCTTTCAATTGTCAGAAAAAGGATAATTTTTTATCTTTCATTTGGCTCCATATTACGGACGAGGATATATGTCTATTCGTTATGTCAAACGGGGATAGACTTCTCCCCGTTTGACATAAGATAACTTTACCTCTTGTCAGTGGATATAATCTGGGGATAAAAATTTTGTCCCCCGCCCATGCTAGCCGGGCTACCAGCCCGTACCAGTATACAGTACTGTACTGTACAGCCGAATATCGGCCTAAGTGACGCGCCTTGGGAGAGGCCTATGTCCATGCCATGGAGTGCCGCTGGCTGATCATGACGTACAGTACTATCGGCACCCATGATATTTTCTTGGTGATCGTCATAACACTACGGCATGATATAGGCTAATCGATAAGCCGTTACTACTCTGCGATCACCTAATGTAATATGTCCAGATTATAAAGTGTATTAAGGAGAGACATCTAATTTGATCTAATCTATACGATATACACATAAATAAAATCGTATTATCTGTCTGTAATATCAAAATAACTGCCTTAGATGAGCTGAGGGGGTTATTTGCATGCCATTAAGACATGTGAATAAACGTTTTAAAAAAAATCGGTCTGTCTGTCCGGGCTAATCTTCAGAATGTCTGAACCGATTGTAATAAAACTTCACGAACTCCAGTGGCGATAACCAGTCGCGGATATAGTTCCTTAGTTTTGGTCTGTTCCGCTAGTGAGAAATAGAAATAGAAACTTTTTTTTATTCAATATAGATTATAAGTAATACTTATTGAAAGTCACTCATATGTTTAATTTACCACAGGTTCGGGAAATACGTTCGTTCTGGAAAGTAACAGAAAGAAAACCAGCGGGTCATTTTTTTTTTGAAAAATACGTACAGTTTGCAATCATTCAAGTTACGCAATAATTAACAATACAGAACAAATAAGAAATAGGGGTTGCTAATTAAACATAAATCTTCTATAATATAAATAAAATGATAGAGGTTTGCAGTTGTGCGCGCATCTCGGAAAAACTACTGGATAGATTTCAATTGGGTTTTCTAAGTTTTATTTCTTAGACACTTTTTTATTAAAGTTTTAAGTGTTTCGTATGGTGAATGTAGAGAACCGGAGACCCTGCTTACTGGAAATGAGGCATTCCATCTTAGTCCTCACGGGTGACAACGCATCTGCATTTTGTTTTATTTGGGCCGCAGCAACCACTTACCATCAGGTGGACTGTGTGCTCGTTTGTCACCCTTATCCTATAAAAAATGTGGTTAATATATCAAGCAACGCGGACGAAGTCGCGGGTGTCACCTAGTTCCTAATATTTGAATAACCCTTTTTATACAATCTTTGTTTAATAGTTTTTAAACTTGGCGGAAGTCAGATTTTGTATATTTCCTGGAATTTTGTTGTAAAGAGAGCGCCTTATATCGATCAGGCGACTGTAGTTAGTTTTGATTAAAACGTAAATTTATAGGTATTTAGATATGGCGCCGGTGAGGATTGATCTCGGTGCTATAAAATTTAAAGTAGTTATAGCGTTCAACAGTGGTTAGCGTTTGGAAAATACGCCCAATCTTACATTTATTTATTTATTACATAATTATAACATCTATACAGTTATATTAATGCGATTATACCAATGCGATGCTATAACTAACCTAAATTTATGAAAATTACTGACTTATAAAGAATGACTATAAAATAATGAATATTAACATGATTATAAAATAAAATACTAATTTAAAAAAAAATACAATTTTCAACGCATTTGTATACTGCAATTGTGAACTTCATCTGACTGCATGTAAATACGTCAATATCCTGTGAGATGATATTAACGTATGGCACGTGTCAATGGTGCATTCTGAAGCAACTTCGTCCTAGCAGCGGGCGCGAGGAGTAATGAGGCGCGGCGACGAGAACACACGCAATTATCAGATACACGTAGCTTTAGCGCAGCGAGCACATCTGGGTGATGTGTCCATCTACGTAATACGTTCCACACATATTTAATAAGCGCGACGTCTCCCCTCACACTCAGGCGGCTGTAACCGACCATACGTGGCAGAGCCATGCTGCAGCTATATTAGTAGTATAGTTGTAGCACGAATGGGTCGGCTCGACCGGTGAAGGACCACGCTCTCACAGAATACCAGCGTAAAATAGCAGCTTAATGCTGCTGTGTTTCGTATGGTGAGTGTAGAGAACCGGAGACCCTTTTTACTGGAAAAGGGACATTCCATCTTAGTTCTCACGGGTGACAACGCATTTGTATTTTGATTCTTTATTGAGGATAGATGTAAATGTCTATGGGTCACAGCAACCACTTACCATCAGGTGAACTGTGTGCTCGTTTGTCACCCTATCCTATAAAAAAAAAATACCCATTACAAATAGACTCTGATACATCAGTGGAATACTAGGAAATTTATCTTGAATTTTTTCGATCATGAAACTATATTTGCTTTCATGTGGATTCCAAATAATGGCATTTGTTTCAAGTTGACTTCTTACGAGAGCATTATATAAAATTCTAATAGTAAGTAAATTCCGAAAATCCCTGCACTGCTTTCAGATAAAGCCGAGATTTCTAAAAGCTTATTTACAAATATTTAAAATGTGATTACGAAAATTAAGTTCCACGACCATCTCGACGCCTAAGTCTCTAATATGTGTAACTCGAGGGATTACGAGGCCGTTCATTTGATAAGCATAATTATGAGGGGCTTTTGCACGACCATAACTCATGACACAACATTTATTCACATTTAAGTTCAATTTGTTTTCCATACCCCACCGTGTCACTCTGTCAATGTCCCTTTGAAAACTTTGACAGTCAGAAGCATTGTTTACTTTCAAATAAATTTTAAGATTGTCGGCAAATAGCAAACAGTTCGCCTCCTCAACGACCGTAGGAAGATCATTAACCATTAACATAAATAATAAAGTACCGAGATTGCTCCCTTGATTCACTCCAGAATAAATACAGTACGGTTGCGATTCAAACCCTCCAAAATCCACGTATTGTCGACGCCCACTCAGATAATTTGCAAAAAAATCTTTTCAAAAAAAGCTCTCGGATCTAACGTGGGCCGCTCCTTACTATATATCCAATGAAAATATGAAGCAAAATACTCTGCACAATCCGAATCCCTGATCACTTGCCCGTCGTTAGTAATTTGAGTTCTATTAATTTTGACTGTTTACTCCTAACGAAATTCCAAAAAGCTTTTGGATCCTCTTTTATATTATTTTGTACCCTACACTGATATGCCTCGTAAGCACATCTTATTTTATTTTGAATTACTGCACGATACCGTGAAAAAGATTCATAATCCGTTCGGATCCCATTATTTTAAATAATTTATGATATTTCCATTTGAGCCTTATATCTAATATTAAATCAGTCGTATACCAATCAGGGTAAGTATGCTTCGCATTACGAGTATAATTACTTAATTTACGTTTCTTCCAATGCACACATTTACTAATCTCATATTTTTACATTATCATAGAAATAAGACAAGGAGGATTTAGCATCCTCTAACAGATATAACGAACTCCAGTCAATTGAATTTAATAAATGATATAATTCGAAGAAGTCACATTTCCTAAAATTCCAATTAGAGCTTTCAATTAATATATTATTGTCATTCCGTTTATTATCTTTTATCAGTCATACTGAAAGAGGACCGCCCACTCCTCGCGTCCACTGCCGTGATTTTTATGGTCAGAGGTGGGTGCTGCTCGTCAATATTAACTAAAACTCACCAGACAGTGATACCTCCACGTCACTTACCGGCAAAGTTGATAATACCAAATCTAGAATGCGATTGTTTATATTAAGCACTTCATTTACCTGACGAAATCCACAAAATAATACATGTAGTGGCGTGTAATAGAACCCACTACCCCATACATTGTCGTTCATTTACATTCGTCGTTCAGTTACATTGTCGAATCGTGGTACATGTCGCGGCACGTAAGTCTAGCGCTGAACGAAATGTGGAGGGACGCGCACCAATTGAATTGCACGAATGCGACTGGATAGCCAATCAGCACGTGCGAACGATACGCACGAGCCAATCAGCGCGACTTATGCGCAATAAGCCACTCAGCGCGACTTATGCGCAATAACGGTCACCGCTAGACTTTCATGCCGCTACTTATAGCTAATGGCCTAAGCGCTCGCTGTAAATTTCACAGTATGCGAGCAACCCAACATAATAAAAAACTGCAATAATTCCTCTATGAGGCATTCTATGGGGGAGGCCTATGTTCAGCATTAGACTTTTGATAGGCTGTAATGGTATGGTACTTAGTTATTAATGACAGTGTTATCTACCCAATGGAATACGAGAAAAATATTCGAGATTTTTTTACGGCATATTTTTTTATTACCTAAGGTAACTAAGTTTTGTCTTAATTTTATAGTACTTTGCAATACTGTGTCACCTATAAGGGTGCACACAGTCCCTAGATTAAGCCTACTTTCAATATAAATGTAATGTGTGCACTGCTGGTGTCCTATGAATAAATAGATTTACCCGAGGTATAATTTTGTATGAGGGCTTTGTATGCCTTACTACAAAATTTTAAACCCTAGTTTTCCATGAGCATCGATAATTAATTGCAAATTAAGTCCTAATTTACCTTGTGACCAAAAACATCGTTCAAAATCGATAAGTATGTATGTGTGTGTAATTAAAAATATTTCCGCTTTAAATGAGGATATCCGCAGTAGAACTGGAGTAACCGACATAGCCCAACAGATTAGTAAGCTGAAGTGGCAATCGCCCGACCATATAGCTCGAAGAACCGACAACCGATGTGAAAGAAAGGTTCCCGAGTGGCAGCCTCGTACCGCTAAGCGAAATGTAAGGCGGCGCCCTGCTAGATGGAGCGACGACCTGTTAACACATGCAGGAAGTCGATGGATGCAGGTGGCTCAGGACCGTGCTTTGTAGCATTCCTTGGGGGTGACCTATGTTCAGCAGTGGACTTGTAAAGGGCTGTAATGATAATGATGCAACCTCTGATGGTAGACTTGTACCCATTAGATTAGCGTTTACAGGCCGTTAGTTTCCATTTTATTAAACGCGGTGTGATCTTCCATTTCAGGGTCTAAACTCGTCTAATGACGCATCTTCGGCGCTGAGGCCGCTCGAGATCGTTGCCCCCCGCATTGACACGTACCGCTTCTCGATGGCGAACCTAGAGGAGACGCAAGATGCAGATCTTGACGCAATACTCGGAGAACTCTGTGCTCTAGACTCGGAATATGACGATGAACTGTCCAGGGTGTCAGCTGGTGAGTTTGTTTATTTTTATTGATATGTATAATATATTTATAAAATGCTGATGATGCCAGGTTATACATACCACTGTTGGAAATAGAAAATCAATGTTAATAATATAAATGAAAAGGCTATAGCCTAAATCCCTCCTGACATTGCTCTCTATCTGATAATGAAGTTTCATTAAAATCGGTTTAGCCATTCTGAAGATAAGCTCGGACAGACAGACAGAATTTAAAAAAATCATGTCCTACTAGCATGCAAATTTTTTTTTAGTTTATTTATCAGATCAAAAAAAAACAGATATAGGTCTAATTAACATCTAAAAAACCACGGAGGTTTGACTTGATGCTAAATAATTAGTTTAAGTCAGCATATTATGTACCAAACACAGTCTAAGTAAGTATTTAGGTATGTGAGTAGGTAGTAGGTATAGTAAGAGTATAAAGACTAAGAAGGTAAGTTAACAACTTAGTTTAAGCCAGTAGTTGTAAATAAAATAAAAATAAAAAGTCTGTAGTAGCAAGGTAAAAGTAAGAACTAGGCAGGTAGGTACGTTATTGCTAATCAAGTAGATATAGTAGGTAATTATAATTTAGATAGGAAAAAGCTTTTGAGTTTAGTTTAAATGTTTTGTTGTGATATTTTTTCGCGTACATCGAAAGGTAAGTTATTTATTAAATGCGGTACCTGGTAAGCGGCCGGCCGCTGCCCGTACACAAGAAACTAACTAACCTCCTAAGCTTAATAGAAGCCAGTTATTGCAATATTACAGGCAAACACTTAAGTACTCTAGTAGTCTAGTACCTAGTTCTAAGAGCATCCGTTCTCCCGCTTCGTTCATCGTATTGGAGACCTAATTGATGTTTTCAATTATTCCTTTAGAACATAACTGTAATACAGCATCTATGGCTTTCGTTGATCCCTTCCAATATATTATTAAATATTTATGTAAGCCGACTGAAATGCGATTATATGTATTCGATTTCAATACTACAAATACCTCCTACTGAGGGTAGACGTATATAATAAAGAAAACGAAAGAACAATTTTTTACCTGTATCTTACGCAGGCGTTAGAAAGAGATAAAACATATTATTAACCGCGTTAGACCTATACGCGATTCAAATAATGGTTTTTAATGATTTTTAATTAATGAACTTTCGTTATTTTTAACATGTCAGTCCCATAGTACCTTATAACTAAATAATACAAAACATTTTTACTGGAAACGAAGTATTCCAGCTTAGTCCTTAGGAATGACAACGCATCTGCATTTTGATTCTTTATTGAGGATAGATTTAGATGTTTTGGAGCCACGGCATCCACTTATCATCTGGTGAACTGTGTGCACGTTTGTCATCAAAATTCTATTAAAAAAAACATTCATTCATTCGTCTGCCAATCAAAGTCCACTGCTGAACATGGGCCTGCCCATAGATTGTCTCATAGAGGGGAAATTTGCTATAGTTGTCTCACTTGGCCGCCTGGTTAATAACGTGGCGGATTAGAAAACACGCTAATGCCCATCTTCTGGTTTGTTTCCCTGTCGTCTATTTCGACACCCACGGGACGATATGCAGTAATCCTTACACCGCCAAAACACGGTAGATATAGGCCCGTTTTAATAAACGTTACTCAGCTCAAGTACACGCACTTGAGTACAATCTTGAGGTTATGATCTTATTAATAAACATATCTCAAGATGCGGTTTAGGCAGCTGAGTGCCACACTGATTAATAAACGAAACTCGACTCTCAAGTGTGTATACTTGAGTGCAAGTCACAGATCAGTATTCCTAAGTACAGCGTTTTGAGATACTGTTTTTATGTGTTTATTAATTAGCAACGATCTTGAGATGCTGATTTCGTAATGAGGGCGTATCAAATGATTACGCACTTGAGTTCGTCGTTGAGTAACGTTTATTAATACGGGCCATAGTAGTATATGAACCTAAAATTTCTTTCGCCTTTTACACGAAATAATATTGCGTTTAAAATATAGTTTATTTATATTCCTTGACAAAGATACAATCTCACGTTAAACAAACTGTTTTGTTGTTAAATATAACTTACACCGCCGTGTAATTTCCTTCAACTTTCGTATTGAGGGTAACTGATTTGTTGAATAGTTTGTAGTCATTATAATGCCCATTGTTTTCTATTATACTCCCGGACACAATACGCCTGTTCCGGAAACAAATGAATAGATCTGCTTACCGAGAAACACCTATCTCCCTGTTTAATGCCTAACAAAAGATAGAAGTGTTTTGGCGGTGACTTAAATACATAAATATAAACTTATTGTACACCATAAAAACATACAGAAAAATTAAAGAAAGTGTATTAAATCTGTTGTAGAATTGGTGACCTTATTGCTAAAAGCGATCTCTTCCAAAGCAAACTGGATGGACAGAAACTTCAAATAATTTGTAAAATCCAAAAGTGCAACACCTCGAACGCTCATGTAATGTTTTGAATAATCAATTTACTTTTATTAATTACCGAAACACGTATTTCGTTTAAAGCTACAAAAAAATTGTGTCTGTTTAATTAACACGAAATTTTTTGACTGCTTGCATTGATAATACAAAAAATGTATATCAATGACTGCTTGATACCGGTGATTCGTATTCAAATATTGCTACCGAAAAAAATTGTCAAATAATTAATAAAATAAAATAAAATAAATTATTGGACGGTTTACAATTATGAAATGCAAAAGCTTCCTAAGGATTTAAATCTAAAGCTAATAAAAAAATAAAAGTGATAAGTTCAGTTTTTCGAAAGATATCTTGTTCATATCTCTACCGACCAACTGACGTCAAGTGAAATTATTTTCAATTAACTTTTTTTTTAATAATAATCGAAATAAATAATCTTATAACTACGTCAGAAGTATTAATTGAATTCTGTTGATGTACTTGTTTTATTATACAAGTGCAATATAAAGCTAGTGGAAGTGATTTAGGTTGAGTGGATCGCGATTTTTTGATTTAGTGACAACAGAGCACTACATCTCCGCTTCGCGTTCGATGTGTGCAATACGTAATGTAGGATGAGGTGTACGTTAAAATAATTTATTTTATATTATGAGATAAAACAATAAAGTACATAAATATGAGTATTAAACAATATACATGTATGGTATGGTATGGTATACATATATGGCCATATGAATAGTAGATGCATATATACACACAATACATCTATATATAATATACAAAAAATTAAGACATAGATGGTGATGACAGATGGTGCTCAGTAACTTGTGTAGCGTCTAAGCTCCATTACTGGTATTGTTGAAGAAATATTAAGGAAGTTTCTTTTTGAAATGGACTTTTCTAACATTGGAATTGTTATTATATTAATGGCTACGCTAAACTCTTAATTTATGGTTGGTTTTTTAGGATATAAAAAAAATACATAATCGTTCTATGAATGTTCAGAGGTAACTTTTGTACGCACTAGTCATCCTGCAGCTATATATTTTTTTATAGAATAAGGGTGAAAAACGAGCACACAGTCCACCTGATGGTAAGTGGATGCTGCGGCCCATAGACATCTACGTTAACCTCGATTAAAAATCAAAATGCAGATGCGTTGTCACCCATGAGGACTACTAAGATGGAATGCTTCGTTTCCAGTAAAAAGGGTCTCCGGTTCTCTACACTCATCATACGAAACACAGTAGCTTTAAGCTGCTATTTTACGCATGTATTCTATGAGAGCGTGACTCTACCACGTATAAACCACGTATTATGGTTGTAGCACGAATTGGTCGACACGACTGGGAAAGGACCAGGGTGTTTTGTGTGGTGAGTGTAGAGAACAGGAAACCCTTTTTATTCGAAACGAAGCATTCCATCTTAGTTCTCAGGGGTGAAAACGCATCTGCATTTTGATTCTTAATTGGGGATAAATGTAGATGTCTATGGGCCACAGCATCCACTTAGCAACAGGTGGAATGTGTGCTCGTTTGTCATTCTTATTCTATAAAAAAAACTAGGTAGTAGTACATTTTTTGTCTAGCAATCCGTCCGGTCCACTCTATCTGCCTGTGATCTGTGGTTTTAACAGACGGATTGGTTGTTGAGAATTTCTCGTTTTGATTGTAACTGTTGACGACTCCGAGGCGCAGTGGTTTAGCAATGAGGTGATCGCTGCCAAGCTATTTCTAATTTATTTTGTGTTGTTAATTGTGTAACATACATGATTGTAAGCTGTTTTTTTAAAGCTTTTTTCCGAACCAGTGGTAATTAAACAAAAGAGTGACTTTCAATAAGTATTATTTATAATCTATATTAAAAAAAAGTTTCTGTTTATATTTTAATGAGATGCGGTGCTGAGGGCCGCGTGTTCGAATCCTGCGCGGAACAAGTATATGTATAGCCTATTAATAATTATTCCGGTTCTGGTTGTTTGCCCCTGTGCAATTTATGTATGTAAACTGCCTCCACAATACATGAGAAAATCCTAGTATGGGGGTAACGTACAACAATAACAAAGAAAGAATAAAAATTTCCAACTTTATTATAATGGCTTTCCGCAAAGTAACGCTTGATTCTATAAATTATAATAAAACAATTGTCTCTGACAACTATATTAGATGTCTCCTACTCATAAATGTATGATATAAGTGGTATTCAATATATTGGAAGGTGATCTATTGATTGTGTGTATGCTAGGAAATGTGAGAAACGGCCGTGAATAAAATCGGTCAAGGGAATCTGTTGTATTACGTGAATCTTATTAATGTAAATTACACTTTATGTACAAGTATGCTGTGACCAGAGACTCGTCTAGATCTTGCACTTATATTAAAACTAGCTGTTCCCCGAGACTTCGCCCGCGTTGAATTATTTTGCGCGGAACCCTAAAATAAAAGTAGCCTAAGGTATATACTGTCGCGAACTTTTTGTTAGAACTATTTAGGAGAAACAATTCCATCATACATTATATTCGTGCAACTCTTACAGTTTTTGCACCGCACGCCAAAATAGCTCGCAGATGACAGATTTCTTCCGACTTCCTTAACATTTATCGTTATATTTTGGCCAATTTACACAATATCTTTATGAATTATAGCCTATGTGTTATTCTGATGTATGAGCTATATAATTGTACAGTTTCATTAAAATCCATTTAGTGGTTTTAGTGTGAAAGAGTAACAAACATCCATACATCCTCACCAACTTTCACGTTTATGATATTAGTGGGATACGAACTAAATATAACTTCGGTTTTTTATAGAATAAGGTGACAAACGAGCACACTGTCTACCTGATGGTAAGTGGATGCTACGGTGTATAGACATCTACATCTATCATGATGAAAAGGCAGATGCGTTATTACCCCTAAGGACTATGATGGAATGCCTTGTTACCATTAAAAAGGGTCTCCGGTTCTCTAAACTTTACGAAACAAAGCAGCATTATTCTGTTGTAACACGCTGGAATTCCGTTAGAGCGTGGTAGGACCACTCCTTTTTACTTCGGTCGAGCTGACCCATTCGTGCTGCAGCTATGTACAACTAGCATAGCTGCAGCGTTGCTCTAACACGAAAATTAATAAATATGCGAGACAGGATTAGATTAGTGCACGGTTGTGTGTGCAAGCACACACAACCGTGTATGATTAGTACACAACACACAGGTACACTCTCTATTCCCTCACTCTCATAGTCCGACGGGACGGCAAACCAACACGACCGGTGGTGAGATCAGGCGCTGCTACTACTACTTACTTGTAACTGCTTTACGTGCTTACGTGGCTGCGGGTGAAATACTGCCAAATTCTTGACTATTACTGCAAATTTCTTATGTAAAAGTAAAGTTACAGCCTATATACGTCCCACTGCTGGGCACAGGGCTCCTCTCATTTCTGAGAGGGTTTTAGGGCAAGGAAATGTCCGCCGCGCTGCCCCAATGCGCGTGGGCGAACTTCACATGTCTTCGAAATTTTTTTTTTGATTTCTCAGACATGCAGGTTTCCTCACGATGTTTTCCTTCACCGCGGAGCACGTGGTAAATCGGCACTTAAAATTGCAATTTACAATTTCATTGGTGCCGGTGGGGATCGAACCCGGGTTGCTCGAGTATTGTGTAACTTACAGCGAGCGCTAACCATCGGAGCTACCACGGCTCTTCCTTATTATAGATTATCAAATTTCTTGATAATTGCAGTTGTAATCTAAGCTTAGATCCGCTGCTGAACATAGGTCCCCCTTAGATTGTCTCATATTGAGGATTTTGCCATATTTGCTACGCTTGGCAGGCGGGTTGGCAACCGCAGTTTTTTATTTTATATCGAGTTGTTATCCGGAAGACGCTGCTGCTCATTTCCTGTTTTAGTTTCCCTCTGTCGTCTCTTACGACATCCACGGGACGATATGGGGTGGTGGATATTCTTACACCACCACTACACCCCAACATACACACGTACATATTGTCCAATTTCAATGCATGATAACCCTTATTAACATTAATATTTAATATGCTAAAACAAGGTAAACTTTTCACCCTTGTCATTAATAATTAAAATTTTCTCCCCCATCCAGAATACACGTCGGTGTCGAAGGAGAGGGGTGAGGGCGGCGAGGGCTGCCCTCAAAGGGCGGAGTGCAGCAAGGAGTGCAGCGAGGGCACCCCCGCTATCGTCCGTACCGACTCGCCCGACAATGACTCAGCCTTTAGCGATACTGTAAGCATCACAATCTATATAACAAAATAACTGTTCCCCGCGACTTCGCCCGCGTGTAATTTAGGGTTTTAACTATGTTGCGCGGAACCCCTAATTCTTTTTCTAAAATATAAGTAGCCTAAATTACTCCTTATAACATCAGCTATCTACCAGTGAAAGTCCCGTCGAAATCGGCCCAGCCGTTTCGGAGATTAGCCGGAACAAACAGACAGACAGACAAAAAATTTAAAAATTGTTTTCTTGTTATAAGTACCGTATATACTTTCATATGCATTTTGTAAAAAGTTGTTATTTTGAAATTACAAACAGACACTTAAATTTTATTTATTTGTATAGATATCTGTGTGTGATTTTGAAAGCTTTTTCTTTTATTATATTTGCTGAGATTTTTTATAATATTTACCGTTACACAGCCTATTAAAGTCCACTGCTGAAGATAAGCCACTCCCATATATAACCTTATAGGGAATGATTTTGGCCTAGTTGCCACGCTTGGCAGGCGGGTTGGCAACCGCAGATTTTTAATATTTTGAGTTATTATCAAGAAGATGCTGCTGCCCATCTTCTATTTTAGTGTTTCCCTGTGTCGTCCTTACGAGAACCACGAGACGATATGAGGTAGTGGATATTCTTACACCGCCACTACACGGTTAATAAATGCAAACATGTAATCAATTTTCTGATCATGCTTCTTTAATTATTTATTTCATTAAATTGTAATGATAATAATAGTTTAGTATATAAGTAAAGATATTGCACGCCATTATCATGGTCGAATGTAAGCTCTTTATTAATAACCAATAATATCATTATATTATGTACCACATTCTGGCAATAAATAAAATTGATTTGAAAATAGAGCCTTCAGCTCACAGATGGGGTGTTTGGTATAATTTTGTTTGAACGCGCGATGTGTTTACATCGCGTATGGCTCAATATACATTGCGGCGGAATGGAATGGAAGCGAATTGTAACGAAATTGTACATAGTAAAATGAATTTTATGTTAATTGCGTAACGTGCAAACTAGATATGATAAAAAAGTCGCACGACTTTTTTTTGGCTCATATCTAGTTTGAATTTTACACAATTAACATAAAACTCATTTTACTATGTACAATTTCGTTACAAAAATGCCTCCATTCCGTTCCGCGGCAGTGTAAATTGGGCCTAAGAGCACGGCGCGGATCGCACTACTCAAGTTGTTAATTACATCTTCAAATGTAAATTACCACGCCCTCGGCTGTAAAGGAAAACAATAACATTAAATAGATTGAATATTTTCATTTTTTTTAAGTTTATTTTATAGAATAAGGGTGACAAACGAGCACACAGTCCACCTGATGGTAAATAGATGCTGCGATCCATAGATATCTACATCTATCCTCGATTAAGCATCAAAATTTGTCACCCGTGAGAACTAAGATGGAATGCCTCGTTTAAACCACCACATATAAAGTTCGCTTACGTTCGATCATGTAATCATTCATTCATTAATTATCAAAGTCTACTGTGAATATAGTTCTCCCGTAGATTGCCTTATAAGGGAAATATTTTCCATAGTTAAGACGCTTGGCAGGCGGTTTGACAATCGTAGTTTTTATTTCTGAGTTTTTATTACGAAGACGCTGCTACCCATCACCTGGTTTGTTTTCCTCTGACGCTTCTTACGACACCCAAGGGACGATATGGAGTAGTGGATATTCCTACACCGGCATTACATAATCGAATTATTTAATGTCAAGTTTAAATAAAATTAAAACATACGCACTCGGAGCCTAATGCTGGGCGGAGGCACATTCCCAGAGAGTTATGAAGGAACGAGTACACGCTCTGCTCTTATGTCCTTACAATATTGATAATTCCTTAAGATATTTTCCTTCACCTTTGAGCTCAATAAAAGGCAGTTATTTCGATATTACCAGACAGACACTTAAATTATATTTTGTATATATAATGTATAGATATATTATAAACTATTTTAAGTCGAAAACTTTAAGTTATACAAAAGCAAGTTGATATGTGAATCCAAGATTATAAAACAATTCCTCATGATTCTCCCCGTGGCCATGTATGCTGTAAAATACTCGAAACGTCGGGAATTTAAAATAAGTTAACATATGCGATAAAATCCGTAAAACTTAGTTTCAATTAGTTTTCGCATTAACATAAGAAATCATTAGTCTACTAACCTATTCCCCATTTAATCACATGAATTTTTTTTCAGGTGTCCATGCTATCCAGTGAATCTTCGGCGTCGAGCAGCGCTAGTGCCAAATGCAAAGCCTTGAAGTTGAACCTTCATCAAAACCAAAAGGTAAGTGGGGGTTGTTAATGAACACCAAAACTGTCTTATGAACTAATGAAGACATCTGATGGTAAATGACCAACTTACGATTAGATGTAAAACACCTTATACGTTTTTACGTGGTAGAGCCACACTGCAGCATGGGTCGGCTCGACCGGCGAAGGACTACGCTCTCACAGTATACTAGAGTGAAATAGCAGGTTAACGCTGCTGTGTTTCGTATGGTCAGTGTCGAGAACCGGAGATTCTTTTTACTGGAATCGAGGCATTCCGTTTTCCTCACGGGTGACAACGCCTCTGCGTTGCAACGCAGTTTATTTAATAGTTTATTGTTATAATACATTACGTAGTTAATTATAATTTTATTTTGTTTTTTATTCTATATTGCTACGCCTACGTCAAATTCTCACCACCCCATGGGTTGACTGGTAGAGAATACCTCAAGGCTGCCCTTTTATTCTTTTGTTATAAGGAATGCAACCTTTATTGGGGAGCCTTCATTCCAGGACGCGATTTTTCAACAGAAAGCTGACAAGATCAAGCTAGCGCTGGAGCGGATGCGGGAAGCCAACGTGAAGAAACTGTTCATCAAGGCTTTCTCCACGGATGGTTCATCCAAGAGCCTCCTGGTTGACGAAAAGATGAGCTGTGGCTATGTGACCCGTCTCCTGGCTGACAAGAACCATGTTACTATGGAGCCGAAGTGGGCCATTGTCGAACATTTGCCGGATCTGCATATGGGTAAGTTAGTTTGAAAGTCATTACTTTTAAACTTTAAATAAAGTATAATGTAATCTCGATAACTGGAATTTCATGGGAAATGCTAATGAGTTTTCGGCTTAAAAAGAATTATGAGATTTGTTCCCAAACATAAACAAACACAAGGTACACAGATGTATTACTTAGAAAGTTTAATGAATGTATTCATTCTTGCATGTATGCAAAGTACACAATAGAACAGAAGGGACAATCATGCCTTTTGGTTTTTATTGCTATGAGTTCGGGGAATTCCAAGTAAGACGCCATTATATTTTACTGACTTTGACTTACCGAGTCTATTTGAAATTAGAGTTATAAAGTATAAATATGTACTTGTAATACCTTTTTCTCGTCTTACTGAGGTGAATATACGTGGTAGAGCCCTGCTGCAGCTATATTACTATAGTTGTAGCACGAATGGGTCGGTTCGAACGGGGAAGGACCACGCTCTCACAGAATACCAGCATAAAATAGCAGCTTAACACTGCTGTGTTTCGCATGGTGAGTGTAGAGAACCGGAGATCCTTTTTACTGGAAAAGAGCAAAACGCAATCAATCAAAACGCATCTGCATTTTGCATTCTTTATTGAGGATAGATGTAGATGTCTATGGGTCACAGCAACCACTTACCACCATCAGGTGAACTGTGTGTTCGTTTGTCACCTTATTCTATAAAAAAAATTTAGATTCCACCGTATTTATGTATTATATACCTATTTCTGTAGATACTTAGGCCATATAGAGGAAGACAGCAAAGATATCTGTTGTTTGCAATGTGATGTTTGTAATGTTTGAAAATTGTCTGTGTTGTTTGTGATGCTTGAATGTGTTTGTGATATTTGTAAATTTAAAAAAAGTTATGTTCAGCATCAGATGTACTCCTCTGTTTCACAACTCTAAATAAATGCATTCATAATCTTTTAATAAACCCTTTAACTATATGTATCTATGTGTGAATGTAATGAATTTTCGTAATTCAGTTTTCACCAACTTATATGTGAATATTCTTAAAATTTCCAGATGTATTGAGAATAATAATTCCATGACTATGACCTATATTCTCACAAGGATCATCACTTGAATAAAAAAGTTACTGTTTCTGATTTAGTGATATGCTTTTCTACAACCCAAAGGGTAAAAATTTTACACATTTAAAAAAAGTAAAAGAAGTGGGAGTTTTAAATCTTCGAACTACTACATCTTAGCGCCGGCTTCAGAAGAAATTGAAAATAATTTTATTTTTCGATATAGAGTCGATTTGTACTTTTTATTAAAACTTATTTTTCTATTACATCTTAGGTGTTTTTAACCAGAAGAAAATGTGAGAATTTTCCTTTATCTTAACGAATTAGCCATTTTTTGAATCCTTGAAACTTCAGATTCAGATGGACTAACGATGTATCTATCTTAAATTTTCACCAATTTAACATTCTACTATTTATTTCAGAACGAGTATATGAGGACCATGAATTACTGGTGGACAACCTGATGCTGTGGACTCGGGAGTCCAAGAACAGGATCCTATTTGCAGAGAGGCCAGAGAAGATATCTCTGTTCCAGACACCAGAGAAGTTCCTGTTGACCGAGGATGATAGAGGTATGCTGAACAATTTGTTGAACTTTATCTGATTGCCTCATAGGGGGACGATATTTGCCACAGTTGCCACGCTTGGCAGGCGGGATGGCAACCGCAGTTTTTTATTTTTAGTTGTTATTAGGAAGACGCTGCCAATCTCCAGCTTTGTTTCCCTCTGTCGCTTCTTACGACACCCACGGGATGACACTGTATGGATATTCTTGCACCGCCACTATACGGTATATCTTCATTATCCCATAAAAATCTGCTGGAGGGTCTCTCCCGTAGTAGTAACTGTTACATTTAAAGAACACAAATAAATACATTGGTACTGCCTCTTATTTGAAACCAAGACCCTCTACGCAGTAGTCAGCTAATCTGGTGATTAAGACCGTAGTCGGTCTGCGCGGGAATTGAGAAATAAGTATTTGAAGAAACTATTGCCGTCGCGCTGTGTATAGTCTCCCCCCCGTAGAGTGCGATAGAGACAACTGCAGCTCGGAACGATTTTACCTACAAAAACCATGACCGATCGACGTTTCGTATTCCCCTGTTTCTCCTCGAAAACTAAGCCGATTAAGTTATTTTGGTATCAAAATTTAAAGGAAGAATAGATCTATGCTCCTATCACTTGTTTTTATATTAAAACTTTTCAAATTTCTTTGGTAGTCGTCTGATTACGAAGGTAAAAACGGGACATTTTTTTAGGTTTTTGCAAAGTCTTATTTATTTTTGTAATAATTTTTTGGAAAATAATAAATGACAGGGACATGCCTTCAATAGACCTAGATTTTTATAAACAAGAACGATTACTCTAGAGTATAGAGTCATTATCCAGGAAGAGAATAGGGAAATACATTTGTATGGAAAAAAATGCAGATCTTCTATGCTCTTACGTCCAGCTCTTTTCTTTCACTTTAATGGGCATCTATATTTTTTTCTGTCACCAGGGCGGCAACATTTCGGAATGAGGTGAAATATTTGACCACTTTCATGCATGGGAAGTTAAATTGTTAGAAAATTTTAAAGTTAAACGTTTATGAAATATTTGTTATATTTTATATCAATAAGATTAAAATGAGTAAACAATACTATGGATACACCTATAAGTGAACGAATTAAAAAGAGAGTTAAAATGTAAAAAAAATTAAAGAGCAACCACTGAGTCATTGTTTTGTGTATAGCCAAAAAAACTTTTATTTGCAACTCAACTTTCTACTTATGTTGACACTAGAATATAATAGAATCATTTTTATTTAACATATATTACAAGAATACTTATTGAAAGTCATTTAAGCATTACCACTGGCTCGGAAAAACTATGTCCTGAGAAGAAACAGCAAAAAGCCCAGCGGGACTTTTTGTTGACACTATAACAAATAACTTCAACTCAGTCTCAACTAGCGACATCTGGTGAGTGGTAAATTATTAGCTCTCATCAACGAGTCCATGTATCTTTTCCAGGTTGGTCCAGTGAACATGATGAACACTCAAGACAGGTGATCCTAGAAGAGTTCTTTGGACAGAGCGGTGGAACCTCCTCAGTTCCCTCTGTCTCCGGACACCCCGTCCCCCAGATGGAAGGCCCCCTTTACTTAAAGAGCGACGCAAAGAAAGAGTGGAAGAAATACAGATTCGTGCTTCGACCATCCGGTTAGTAGAAAGCTTGCGAAATAATTATTAAATATTTTATTGTATCGCTTACTTGATGCGGGTAGTTTTAAATTATTGAAATATTATTATTAACTAATGCGCGTGCTTCGGGATGCCACTCGTGTAAAATATGAAAAGGAGCGGGGATAGGACGGAGCCTTTTTGGACCTCAGTCCTATATATTTCTTGATTCATTTAACTTCTACCCGTTGATAGTGAATGTGCTGAGCGAAGTGTGGCCACACAATTTACAGCTGAGCGATCTTTGCGAGTTCTAGAATATTCTATATACCTACAACAATGAATTATTCGTATAACAGTATTGTTTTGTCCACACATTAGGACTGTACTATTCACCGAAAGATAAAGTGAAGACACTGAAGGAGTTGGTTTGCTTGGCGACTTTCGACACTAACGAGGTGTACATAGGGTTGAACTGGAAAAAGAAGTATAAGTCACCCACGGAGTACTGCTTCGCGATCAAGCACCCAAGACTGCAGCAGCCAAAGAGTGTAAAGTTCATCAAGTTCCTTTGTGCCGACGATCAGGGTACATTGGAGAGATGGCTGACTGCCTTGCGGATAGCGAAGGTAAGAAGTTCATACCATTATTTATGAAAGAAACTATCATTAACGAAAGAAAGAGAAATAGTTTTAGTATCCAATTGTAAAATTTTCATATACACGGTAGAGCTACCTGTAGCTATATTATGTTTGTAGCAAGAATGGGTCGGCTCGACCGGGGAAAACACGCTTTCATCTATGAATACCAACACAAAACAGCAGCTGTGTTTCGTACGGTGAACGTATTACCGGAGATCCTTTTTACTAGAACCAAGGCATTTCATCTAAGTCCTCAGGAGTGATAACGCATCTGCATATTGATTCTTAATCGAGGATAGATGTAGATGACATGGGCCACTGCATCCAGTTACTATCAGGACTGTGTGTTTGCTTGTCACCCTTATTCTATATAAAAAAAATATTGGGCATTATGATATCCCTAGGTATAGAAGTGGACTATTAAATATATATATATATATATATATATATATATATATATATATAACACGAGACTAACAGACAGCAATTGCTGGTATTATTAATAATTCGGTCCAGAGTGCGGTTTTTCCAGATTTATGGATACTCGCAAGGGTTGATCTTTGGTAATGGTTTGACCAAAGAAGATCAACCCTCTTTCGATTAAAGACCTGTGACCTATTAGTATGTTGCCCTGTATTTCCAAAATACTAGAAAAGGTAGTTTGCAAGCAGATGACAGATTACCTTGAAATCAATGGCGTACTGCCTGTTATGCAATCTGGATTTCGCAAGGGCCACAGCACTACTACGGCTTTGCTTGAGGTAATCGATAATCTGCTTGCAGCTCAAGATAGATGTATGTGCTCAATTTTGGTGCTCTTAGACTTCTCCCGAGCGTTTTAATTCAATCGATCAGTCATTACTCCTGGCTAAGTTGGCATTCTATGACTTTGATGCTAATGCGGTCAAATGGTTTGACAGTTATCTCACTGGAAGGCAACAACGTGTGTGGAAATCATTAAGTGACGGTACTAGGATTCACTCAGCCCCCAGAATGTTACACGAGGTGTCCCACAGGGCTCGGTACTTGGGCCTGTTCTTTTCACGCTATATTCTGCTGATATCGTTAAGAAAATTAAACACTGTCATTACCACCTATATGTGGATGACCTGCAAATGTACCTTTCCTTCATACCATCGCCATCGGGTCTTCTTCAAGCTATTAATAAAATAAATTACGATTTAGAGGCTATTTCTGCTTGGTCAAAGTTAAATTCATTGGTTCTAAATCCTGACAAATCAAAGTTTATGTTAATAGGGTCAAAAAATATGATTGCTAAACTTGTAAATGCTCCAATAGATTTAAATATTGTAAACAATCCTATTGATCAAATCTCCGAGGCTAGAAGCCTTAGGCTTAAGCTTTACAACCACCTGCGTTTCGAAGCACATGTAACAGAAAGTGTACGAAATTGTTTTTATAGATTAAAAATCTTATATAAAATCAGACCATTTTTAACAGAGCAAATGAGGATAAGACTAAGCGAGTCTTTGATTTTGTCCAAATTAAATTACTGCGACGTGGTATTTGGACCTTGTCTATTAAGTAGGACTCAGAGGCTCATACAGCGTGTGCAGAATGCATGTGCGAAGTTCTTCTTCCACATACCACCTCGTACGCATGTTACTCCTTTTATAAATAATGCAGGCCTTGAATAAACCTACTTTTACGGATTATATCGCGTTTAATAACTTATTTTTATTAATTCGCGACGTTTCGGGTGCTTTACAGCACCCATGGTCACGGGGGACTGAGGTGATTGACGTCCCGATGTCAGAGTTAACCCGGAGTACCTTCAGCTTTTTTAATTATTAATTTTGGTCCGATCTACCCAGAATGAATTTACTGTGTCTTGAAGTCTTGCAGTGGTATGCTTGGGTTTAGTTTTAATTTTATTAATTACAGGATACCAAGCAGGTGGTAGTACCCAGTCTCCCTCTCTATTGAAATTAGGATGTTTTTTTTAATTTCAATAGCCTCACGTATCATCCTTGGCAGGAATCGATGTTCATTCGCGGGAATTTGTGGCTTATCAAATCTAATGTAACGGCGGGGGCCGTCTAGGATATGATCACAAACTGCAGACTTCCCAGAACGTTGGTGCTTCACGTCAGCTATGTGTTCTTTTAAGAGGGTTTTTATTGATCGTTTTGTTTGCTCTATATATAAGAGACCACATTCAAAATCAAGCTTGTACACTCCTGCATCTTGTAGAGAAATATTGCACTTGACGAATGGTAAACTGAATCGTGGAATTCCGCTAGCTGACCTATCCTCGGTGAAAGGAATATTCCTACCAAATTTCAAGTCTCTAGGCCTTATGATTCCAGAGATATCAATACGAGTCAGTACATTGGTGGAAATCTCTTATATATATATATAAAATTGATAAATATATACCTGCACATACGAGTATGTACATAACATTATAACTTATCATAGTCACTGCTGAATAAAGGCCTTTCCTATTGATTGCCTCTCACGTGGGATGTTTGGCATAGTTGCCACGATTGGCAGGCAAGATCGACACCGTAGTTTTTTTGTTTTGTTGTTATTTTTTAAAAAAAAACGCTGCTGCCCTCTCCGAGTTTGTTTCCCTCTGTCGCCTCTTATGTCACCCACGGAACGATTTGACCTACATGGTCAAGAGCTTATATACTTATGTATGAGTATGTGTACATACACACATTAATATATACTTATGTGTGAATATACTCTCACGCCTGACACACTGAGGTGTAGGCAGAGACTACAGACTTCCATTTGGCACAATTTTGATACACCTCTTTTCATTTATGCATACATGCTCATTGGTTAAGGGTACTCTTTATTTGGCCCATCTTCAAAATATCGCCAATTTGGTTTAAAAAACTTCCGGCAAGGGCGTCCCTTGCCAACTCCCACTCACTTCTGCGGCATAAATTTGCTTTGTCACTCTTTCCTCATTCATTCTTTCTACGTGTCCAAGCGACCAATGTATTCATTTCTATATCCTGGTAACAACATCTTGCAAACCAAACCTTTCTATTATCACACAGCTTACACCATTCAAAATAAATCATTATGTAATATAATTTGAATTTTCTACTTTAATTTTTTTTGTATTTCATCATCACTGTGTAATGATCCATAACAAGTCCACTACTAAATATTGGCCTAACCAAAGGAATGTCACTATGCACCGTCCAGAGCCACCTGCATCATATTTTGTGTTATAATTTGTTAAAAGTGGCATTAAAAATAAAAGTAATAATTACTTATCCTTCAATAACATTAATTAAATTTAAAAATTTATCTAATATCAAACTCTTCAAAGCTGCCCTACATATATTTTGCAGCATGGCCGGCAACTGCTGGAGAACTACCGCTCCTTAGTAGAAGAGCTGACACAGGAGGACCTGGATCATCTTGCACATGCGCGCTCTTGTTCTGTAAGTATTTAATAATTTTTATGTATGTTCTTACACTTCTTTCTTAGTGAGGAAATCCCGTAATCGCTTCAATAATACTGCCACGTGGGTCTAGTTGTCGTAAGCGTTACGTCATGTGGTACCTTTGCTTTGAGTCCCGGGTTGGACAAAAGAAATTCTCAGTAGCAGCTCGGAATCAGGAAGTTGGCCTCGGAAAGCATGTAAAGCCGTTGGTCCTGCGCCTGATCTTTCCCGTCGTGTCGGATTACCGTCACGGACTTTGAGAGTGAGGGAATAGGAAGTGCATATGTGCTTGCGCATACACTTGGACAATATAATCCTGTTCTGCGTAGATGGCTAGTCTCCGTTGAGACGTATCACCGTGACCGAAATTCTGTCTAGAGGACATTATTATTATTATCTTGTAATCGCCACAGTTAGCGGTCAGATTGGATTGCTGATCTTGATTTTTTACATCTGCTAAAAACGGCTTGAACTGCACAAGGCTATGGACAGCAGGATATGCTTCATCTTCCCCATAACAACTCAAAATAATATAAACCTGTGGTTGATACCGGCTTACCAAGCGTTTTAACTAAAGCAAACATAGTTGCCACGCTAAGGGTTTAGTCTGCGAGAGAATGAGATCGAATATTATATTGAATTAGTCGTGTTTAGGCCACCTACCGTCTATTTTACGTACCACCTTGAGAGTCAATCAATTTTTTTTTTTATAAAATGATTACCTTTAAAATGATAATGGCACTATTGCAAGGCAGTTGAGTAACCAAAAGAAAATATTTTTTTGATTTATTAGGGTTTATTACACTAAAATTTAGGCTCTACATGACGTAAAATAATAATTGTGACATTTATTTGCTATTAAATTCAATATTATCGTATATTTTATACCACACTTGTGGTTGAATTAAATAAATCATTTGCCGTATAATATTTTTATTTTATATTTCATTTTATTTGAACCATGTTTTTTTTTTATTTAGATGGTCCATAGATAATGTTACTTAAATACATCCTTTTCTTGCACCAGATATCATCAATTCCAACGAAGACGAACGGAAGCACAACAGCAGGTGTCAACAGTCCCGCGCTGTCTGCATCTAGCAACGCCAGTGTTGCCAACTCGGACATTAGCAGCGGCAGGTTGGTGTTGCAACTTTCTTTTCCATTTAATAATAATAATTGCATGTATGTATTTGCTGCCACTTAATTTGTTATTAATTTTTAAAATAGCATATTAGCGAATTTTAATTTAAGTATCAGTTATTTATCTTAATGTTATTGTGTATGTTACTGACTGCGAATTTTCTCGGTTTTGCCGCGGTATTGAGCGATTGTTTTTTCATTTTGCTTTTAATTTGTATAGAAGTACAAACAAATATCATTGTATATATTTGGCATGGCAAAATATTTCTTGGCTTGCGTAAGATAATGATATAAATGTCTGGGATAAACGTTATATTTCTAAAGCCGACGCCAGATACAGCTTTAAACATTTGAACACTTGTTCGAAGTTATGTGTGGCACGGGACTTTGAATCAATGTTCAAATAAGTGTGCAAAGAAATGCATTTTGCTAAGCGGTATCAGTTTTTAAGCGCACATCAAAGCGTTCCAAGTCGATAGTGTTCAAATGTTTGCGTAGCCTTCCACACTTGCGCAAAGTTACGATACATTTCACTCATCCATTCGCGCCTGCTTTTCAGCCATTTTGACAGATTTTTTGCACATGTAATAAATAATGACATGCACTTAAATAATACAGGCACACCGCATCCACAAATTCGTCGTCCATCTTGTTTGTCGTTTATCAACATACTGTGGAGAGATGTGTTTGTAAAGCATGTTTGGCTGGCTGCGCCATTAAGTGTTTAAATGTTGGTGCTATATCTGTATAATGTTGTTGCTATATCAGTAATGTAATGTTATATATTATTGGCGTAACCTGCCAGACATGCTTTTCAAACACATCTCTCCACAGTACGTTGATAAACGACATACAAGATGGACGAACATTTTGTGGATGCAGTGTGCTTGTATTATTTAAGTGCATGTCATTTATTATTACATGTGCAAAAATAATAGAATAAAATACAATACAATAAAATATGTAAATACAAGATTATCTATTTTGTTCATAAGTACTATTCTGTCATCTTCATCCAAGGGTTTTAACTTTTCAGATAAAAACTGACCATACAAATCACATTCATTCGATTGTTTTTTTTACTGCCTTTATAATTAGACCTATTTTTAAAACGTACTGCGCACGACCATCCCGCTCAACAACACTTGCGCGACTGAACCACATAATACTTTTACTCCTAGCGGAGAGACTGAACTATGCGCAAGTGTGGCAGGCTACGCAAACATTTGAACACTGTCGACTTTGAACGCTTTGATGTGCGCTAAAAACCGATACCGCTTGGTAAAGTGCATTTCTCCGTGCACTTAATTGAACAATGATTCAAAGTTCCGTGCCACACGTAGCTTCAAACAAGTGTTCAAATGTTTATTTAATGCTGTAACTGGCGCCGGCTTAAGATATATAAATGTTATTATACATTTATATTATCTTTAATGTTTGTAATATATAATAATAACGTAATATATCTTAAATGTTTGTATACATTTATGTATCTTTAGAAACGGCTGGGTTTCGTGCTCGTTCCTCCTAGGGCAAAGCGTTTTTCCAACCAGTTATGAGAGCATACAAAATTACTTTTAAAGTAAATTGTGTAATCTATAAAGTTTCAGTCTGTAAAGTCGCACTACTGGGTACAGGCATCCTCTTGTTTTGAAAGGGTTATGAAGTAAAGTTTTTAATTTGTCTGCGCTGCCCCAAAGCATGTTACTATACTTTACATGTTATTTATTTTCATTTCTCACACGCTTTCTCAAGATGTTTTTCTTCACTGCTGAAAACTTGGTAAATCAGCACTTAAAATTGTAATTAACTATTTCTCTGGCGTCAGTGGGGATCGAAAACGGGTTGCTCGCGTACTATGAATTTTTTTTAAATCGTTACCCCCACATGGATTTTCTCCTGTATCGTGGAGAAAGTTTACATACATAAATTGCACAAGGACAAATATCGTAGTGCGGGATTCAAACCCACGACCCTCAGGGCTGTAACTCAATGCTAAACCACTGCGTCACGGAGCCATTCAGTTTAAGTCGAACGTAGCCCCTTATGCAATTTATATTGAATCCAAATTATTCTATTTTTAAAGTTAAGATACCTTTCAGGCACTCCAGAGCTTCCTCCTCGAGTTCTAGTGGATGCATGTCGGATGGAGGAACGGCCTCTGAAAGTGCATTCGACTGCGAGTTTCCTATGGGTAAGTTTTTTTAAATATATAATAAGGATGACAAACAAGCACACAGGCCATCTGATGGTAATGGTATGTGGATACTGTGACCCAAAATGCAGGTGCGTTGTCACTCACCCCTGAGGACTTAGATGGTATGCCTCGTTTCCAGTAAAAAGGGTCTCCGGTTCTCTACACTCGCCATACAATAGCAGTATTAAGCTTTTTTCTTTTTTTATAGGATAGAGTGACAAACGAGCACACAGTCCACCTGATGGTAAGTGGTTGCTGTGACCCATAGACATCTACATCTATCCTCAATAAAGAATCAAAATGCAGATGCGTTGTCACCCGTGAGGACTAAGATGTAATGCCTCTTTTCCAGTAAAAAGGGTCTCCGGTTCTCTACAATCACCATACGAAACACAGCAGTGTCAAGCTGCTAATTTACGCTGGTATTCTGTGTATGAGTGGTCCTTCCTCGGTCGATAAAGATAATATAGTTGAAGCATTACTTTATCACGTATATTAAAAGAGAAATCGTTCCATCGAGTTTCAAATCACAACGAATCTAAATATGTTTTCACTTCAAGTAGTGTTCACTATTCTGTATCAGCCCGTCTTCCGTTGGTTCTTCTCTAACTGTTGGACATGGCCCCATAGACATCTACATCTATCCTCGATTAAGAATCAAAATGCAGATGCGTTGTCACCACTGATGAGTGATGACTAATCGACCGATCTGAGCGGAAGAGGGAATATCACGCTATTGAATAAAATAACAAGAACTACGTAAACAAAGTTTACTGAACAGAGCAAATGTTTCTACCCTAGGTCACTTCCATAATTAGATTCGCTAATGACACCCTATATTTTAAATAAAATTTAAAATCCATCAAGCCGTTTAGGAGCGTGCGAAAGAAATAGACATACATATACAAATCTCGAAAAAATTACCATCCTGGTGCAGTCGGGTAAAAATGGAAAACTGCCACCGTTCGGAATTTAACAATACCTCCATACGTTCAGTTACCGTCGCCGATGAAGGTGTTGCCGGATTTTGTTAATTTGCTCAAATTTTCAAAAAAAACAATCAAAAAAATTGAGGCAAATAGTAGTAAAAAGCATGTATTTTAACGAACAATAAAATTTTATATACACTAATGGATTCAAAAGCAAGAATAGTATGTAACAAACAAACCGATGATTCTTTTAGGGATGTATAATGTACATATAGGCATGGCATTTATGATAGTGATTTTTTTTGGTCGTTATTAAAGGGATTTTAGTGTCCACAATAGGTAACGTACTAAATTCAAATCTTATGAAAAAATGTTATTCATATCTGAACTTACTGATACGCGTGTCGGTCAATGCAGAGGTAATAAACCCACATAGAATTTGCAAAAAAAAAATGTAAATTTTATAAAAAAAATTTATGGTCATGTTTTCTGAAGTAAAATTATTTCTATACGCTTGATCACTGATTACGATAACGCACTTAACGGAAATGACAGAGTTTTTGTTACGTTGTATAATCGTGAGATAAATACACTAACAATCTTGTGGCAAATTGATAAAATAGCTAAAATCAAATTCTTCATCACCAGGTACAATAAAACGCAAGCCTTCGATGAAACCCAATATTCCTCTGACGTGGATGACGAGGCAGCTAAAACAAATGGCGGAGACAGATTCGACTCTAGGCGATGACGAGCATGGAGACTGCGGTACGCTAACTAGGCGACCAAGACCCCGTGACGATTCCACGTTGAAGAGACATCACGCTGGTTAGTGCATTTAACCGACTTTGAAAAAAGGAGGTGCTATTTTTTAATTGACCGTTACCGTTACAGCATATAAATGTGCACTGCTGAACATAGGCCTCTCCCATGGATTGCTTCATAGGGGGGATATTTGCCATAGTTGCTACGCTTGGCAACCGCAGTTTGTTTATTTTTAGTCGTTATTAGGAAGACAGTGCTGCCCATCTCCTGTTTCATTTCCTGGAATGATAATACATTCGCTGAAATGGAATGATAATATATAAATTTAACAAATATATTATATAATTAAACAAATAAATTTGTCGGTACGATACCCATGCCATTTACTGTAAGTTAATTTTTTTTATATCATAAGCACACTTTACAATATACATATTAAACATTAACACTAGATTATATAAAAAGTAACACGCTCACTGATATGTACGAGTATATCAATAATAAGTGTACATAACATTTACCATGTAAACATTGAGAAAGAAAAAAAAGAATAAAAAAAGAAAATATATATTTATTTTCAATGTAAATGCGGACTCACCGATAGCTGATCGGTGAGTTTTTTTTTAAAGACAGCATTAGAGTTGTGGAATATGTCGATGCCAGGTATAGCTCGAGATATTTCATTATATTACGCACATATGCCAGCCATGGGAGCTTGCTTACCAAGATGCGTTCTAGTGAAAGGTATGTGAAATGTTTTTCGAGAAGTATTGCAACAGCAAGGATATCTACTTGGTACTGATAGAGGAACCTGTTTAAACAGCTTACTGCACTTGACTTTGTAATTGATTATTTTATGCAAGAAACACAGATTAAGTATCTCCCGCCTGCTTCGGAGAGACATCATTTTAAAGGAGACAATTTCTTTTTGTATGGAGAATGGGCCCACTACAAATTTTAGGGATACTTAATAAAATGTATGTCGATTTATTCCTTATAATCTATAGATTGCAAAATTAATATTAGTTTTATCGCATCTAAAGGGAATTCAGAGAAATTAAAATATGAATATCACAATAACCTAAAAAGAAACTAAACGCTATTTTTTTAAATCTGGCTTTACGGCTCTGGGTTCTAGCCCTTCTGAGCTGAAACTAAAAGTTGTTTTCTATTAGTATTGTGAGTTAGAATAGTGTATATAGAATAGAATAGGACAGCTAAATAATTAATAGCATAAAACAAAGTTGCAGGTACATTTAACATTTATAGGTACTTTTAGACTGATGGAAAATCCTTTTAGTAGTTCCGGCAAAAAATAGTACACTGACCAAGAAACATGGTGTGGAGGCTATTTTTTACATGTATTGATTGATTAGTGAATATACATCACAAGCACCATTACAGTGATTAAATAAATATGATTAAAGCCAAAATGAATAAAAGATAATATGTTCATTTATAATATTACCTTTACATGCTATATAGTAAGAAAGATGTTTTAATCTGGTTGTAAAAGGATAAAAACACAAAGTAAAATACCACTGTATTTATTACTGTAATCATTTCAAAAGTAGTCTATTAATAGTGGAACAGACGGACAGGCGCGGTGTTAAGACTTTATTTTGATATATCTTTGTTGGTTAGTAAAGGTACAATGTGTAAACTTTGCTTTAAAATATGTTAACTGATTAGTTATTATACCCCAAACACCATTAAAGCCAAAATGACTAGGTAATATCATGTTTATTTATGTTGATAAATATGAAGTGAGATGTTTTAAACTAGTTGTGTAAAGATTAAAAAACACATGTAAAATTTAATTGTATTTATTATTGTCAGTCATTATCATTCCAAAAGATTTTTTCAAAATAACTTGATAATAACATGTCCATTTATGAAATTGTTAGGAATCATAAGGATATTTTATGTGATATAAGACTGTTGTCTTCAATATCCATATACTTTTTTGTCTCTGCTTACGAGCAGCTCTGCAAGATTTCAGCCTACAAGACATACACATTTATTCTAAGCAACCCACCTGAAGAAAGTTAATGAATATTGAAACAAGCTCACATGTACTTATTTATCTAATATCATTTGCAACCAGTAACACGGTTTTAGGTGCATGTGTGCGTCCAACAGTGAACTATTAAGGGGTGTTTAGCGAGTTTTACCTCTACAGCGATTGAGAAAATAAATAGCACGTAAGATGTTTTGAACTGGTCGTGTAAGGATAAAAAAAACTCTGTATTGTCACTGTATTTGTTATTGTAAAATCATCACATTCTTAAAGCAGTATTAAAAGTGACACATGCCATCAGGTGCAGTGTCAGGACATTGTTATTAATTTGTATTGATTGAATAACATGTTTACATTCCAAGCACCATTAAAACCAAAATGACTGGATAGTAACATATCCGATTTTTACGATATTAACCACGAAAATAAATAGCATGTAAGGTGTTTTGAACTATTTGTGTTAGGATAAAAGAAACACTGTATTGTCACTGCATTTTATTGTTTATTATTGTAAAATCATCATATTCTTAAAGCAGTCTATTATAAGTATCACAGGCCGCGAGGTGCAGTGCCAGGACATTCTTTTAATATGTGTTCATTGATTAGCATGTTTACATCCAACTGCAATTAAAGCTAAAATGTAAAATTCTCGAGTAGCAGTCTCGTACCGGTAAGCTCAGTGTGGGACGGCTACCCTCTAGTTGGAGTGACGACCTGGTAAGATATTCAAAAAGTCTATGGATGCAGGTGGCTCAGGACCGTGCTTTGTATAATTCCTTGGGGGAGGCCTATAGGCTGTAATGATGAAGAAGTTTTAAACTAGTTGTGTACGGATACAGCTCGACCGGGGTAGGACACGCTCTCACGGAAAACGCTACCAGCGTAAAATAGTAGCTTAATGCTCCTGTGTTTCGTATGGTGAGTGTAGAGAACCGGGAGTCCTTTTTTACTGGAAACGAAGCACTCCATCTTAGTCCTCAGGGGTGACAATGCATCTGCATTTTGATTCTTAAACGAGGATAAATGTAGATGTCTATGAGCCACAGCATCTACTTACCATCAGGTGGACCGTGCGCTCGTTTGTCACACTTATTCTATTGTAGAGTAGCCACCACAATAGTATATATTAGTGTTAAGGTAGAATAAGTTCGGATCAGTATAATTAAAGTTATAGAAGCATCAACACGTCTCCTAATTCACACAAGACCTTTCCTACATATATCACATGGCGACCCTGCCAGGCGGTGCGCTGCTACAATGTACGCGCACCGCCGGGCTTACATAAAGAGAGAAAAATTAAAAAATAAAATAATGGAAATCATCATGGAAAAAATATATTATAACGGAATGGACGCAATACCGGATGTGACGAAAAACAAATAAATATGAATACAAGAAGAGGCCACAATAATAATTGTATAGGAACTAACTAAAAATTAAAAATATGATGACCAAAGTTCAAAATTCAAGAAACGGCAGATTAATTTTAAAAGGAAGTAACAGTTGTACTTTTGCAAGCTTCGTCCAGAAGAATATGAAAATTGAGCCACAAAGAAAAAAGAAGAAAATTTGAGGTAACATCGAATCAGCATATTTTTCGTCATTTCTTTTAACATTTCTTAAAAAAGTTTTAATTATTATAAAAAGTTATGTTTTAAAATTTTGTATTTAATATAATATGATAAAGTTGAGTTTATTAATCAGATACTTCACGATTTAATTGATACCTTAATATATTTATTAGTGCACCTGCTAAAAATCATAATGCAATATTAAAAATTAAGTTACTTTTTAAGCTCTCTTGTATGTTGGCACAAGACGATTTTATATTCAATTTTATACAGTTATTGTTTATTGTTATATATTCTTTTTATTACTGTGTCCTGCAAAACCGAATGAAATAATATAGTAGATTACATTTTACGTACTTAAATTTACCATGATTTATCATCAATTAATTTTCGTATGGTTAAAATAATACTAATGATATATTCCGCTGTTATTTTTTTTCTGTAGTAAATTTTATTTAAATGGTAGTATTCAATTTTGAAAAGGGTTTTAAACATTCGCTATTGTTAAAAGTTTTTTTTTCTTCTCTAAAGGCAATGAACCTTAAATTTATATGCTAACCTACATAAAAATTAAAATTGTTCTTTTAAATGTTAAAATAAATTAATGTTTTGTTATATAAACTTGATAATAGTTGTAGTAATTTTTCAATAATGTTGTGTATACGAAAAAATAAACATCATATTTCTTGCAAAAGTAATTTATAAAAATAAAAAAAAAGCTAATGTATTTTTCGATGTATGTAAAACTAATAAAACTATTCACGATGTAATGTATCTTAACTTCTGTATAAATTCAAAAATATTTAAAACTATCACTTTAAGGTACATTTTACTTTACTTGCATTCATATTATAACAGTTTGTTGTTGTTAGCATATAAATTTAAGGTTCATTGCCTTTAGAGAAGAAAAAAAAACTTTTAACAATAGCGAATGTTTTAAACACTTTTTAAATCCGAACAGGATTCGATAAAAACCAGAATGAGTTCTAACTATTGTTATTGAGTGAAATAAGAATTTATCAAGAATTGTATGGGAATATTGTCCATTATCTTGATCATGTATGTACGCGAGTCGTGTGCGTGAAAGTTATGATACAATTAAATAATAAATTATATGAACTGAAACGCTATAAATGTAAAGAATTGGATGAAGTGATATTGGTCATTGTCTTGATCATGTATGTACGCGAGCCGTGTACGTGAAAGAAATGACACAAATATTGAATGAATATGTAGCTAAAATGCTGTGAAGTAAAATGAAAAATAAATAATTGTTAAACAAGAATGAAGTACATAAATATATGAAGTAAAAAGGAATAAAGAGAAGTATTGAAGTGTGAAAAGAGATATGATAATGAAATGAGTACTATGTATTATTAAATGTCGGAACTAGATGACTTGTCTTAATGATTAAGGATACGAATAAAAATAACATAAATGTTTATGAAAATCAAAACATAATAATATTATATTATGTTATGTTACATAATTAAGCCTGATTATGTCAATTACTATAACTAATGTGACTACACATTTTTACGTGCCAAAGGGTTTAGCCAAACGCCCTCATAAATGTAGACATTATACCTTAGATTATAGTTTTCATTTAGATATTCTTTAATTATGTTTAGAATAGTTTTTTAGGTTTGATAAAAAATAGATAACTTTATTTTTTTTTTTTTTTTTGTCGGTGGGAGGTGTAGAGTAGCCACCACAATAGTATATATTAGTGTTAAGGTAGAATAAGTTCGGATCAGTATAATTAAAGTTATAGAAGCATCAACACGTCTCCTAATTCACACAAGACCTTTCCTACATATATCACACTATAAAAAAAAAACAAAAGGAAATTGTCAATTGAAAGAGATACGAAAAGGTACCAGAGCATCTATACAACTTGCTCGGCGTTTATTTATAAATTAGGCGCTTTATTTATAATAAGGCACATAGTAGAAACAGGTCAAGTAAGCAACAATAATTACAAGTTTTATTGATTATTATTCGTCATCATTACAACAATTCGCTGCTGAACATAGGTCTTCCCTAAATTAAATATATAATGTAAAATATTGTATAGCCCTTCCGTCAACTGCCATCGCGTTTCGTCCCGTATGGTGTCGTAAAGGTCGTAACAGAGTAAAATAAAGATACCAGGAGATGAGCAGCAACATCTCCCTATAGAATACCACAAAAAGCTTTGGTTGCCACAAGCGTAGCAACTGTGGCAAAAACTACCATATAGTAATGATGCATATTTATATTACTATATAAATATGCATCATTACTACTTGTGTATAAATTATTCCAATCATTGTGAGGTTCATTTAAGTGGTATTCACAAATACGAGCGCACAGTGGCACATAAAATAAGTTATCAATCAGCAATCTATCTTTTAGGTTAGTAGTTCTTTTTAGTTTAGGTATTAAGAATCTAGATAAATGATTACATAACTTAAAAATACAGTGTCGGGAAGTAGAAGCAGCACGCTTATAACTAGCCACAGAATAGAATAGAATCATTTTTATTCAATATAGATTACAATACATAATACTTATTAAAAGTCATTTTTTACTTTTACCACTGGTTCGCAAAAAAACCTCTGTCCTGGGAAGAATCAGCAAGAAACCCAGCGAGACTTTTTTAAAAAAAAAAGCACATTTACAATATAATTTTTATACAATTGTTTTGAAAACATTTAGAAACAGCATAGTAGCGATCACCTCATTCCCAGGGTTATTATCAGTCATTTACTCTCTAGTAGTATAATAACCTTACTAGACAATTTTGCTTAAGAAATAATTTAAACCTTTTGATAGAAAAGGTCTGCATATTATAGTAATTGTTGATGCCGCTCTGGAAATGGCAGGAGTTACAGTTACAGGCATAAGGAGTGTTTGTTTGATGTTACCGATGTCTTCAATATTCATGAATTGTAATTCCATATCCCTGTTATCATTTGTGTCTCCATACAGTTGTAGAAGCTCTCGGCCGACAAGATTGCAGACTCATTCTAAATGATCCACCTGAAAAGTGTTTTTTTTTCATCAACTAACCGAACAGACTATAGTTTTACAGTGTCTTCCACCTAAATAATGATATTTATTATTATTTTATTTATTTCAATCTTTATTACTAATAAACAGTCTTAATGTCTCTTAAATTATATATAAATAGCATGTACTCGTTTCCCTTCATAATACTTTTGTAGTAAACCAGATTCCACTAAGGTAAAAAGAAATAAAAATACATCAAATCAGAAAGGTAAACAAGTGAAGTAGTTAATTTAGAATTATAACATTATTTGACTAAGTACAAGTTCCTAGACGTTTTACATTTACACTAATTTCATTTAAGGTAAAAAATATTACTTGTGTATTAAGTACAAAGGCAGACAAATATGGGGTAAGGTAAGGAAGAAGTAGCAACTAAAGAAAAAAAACTGTGGTTATCAAATATCTCCCCTATAAGGCAATCTGTGGGGGAGGTCTATGTTCAGCAGTAGACTTTTGATAGGCTGTAAAGTTAAAGATAACCTGGTAGTGAATAGCGAAATTGTTAGTAGAGCGAGGTGTATGATACTACAAACATCAATCTGTGTGCCAAAGCGATTATGCCAACTCCTCCGGGCAACCCTATTTCAGGCAGGGGATCACTTACAGGCTGTTAAAGTAAAGTAAGTACCTGGTGTGATGGTATCCACTGCAAAATAATATATCTTTCTGCTGAGTTCTTAAAATGAGCTCTTAAAATTGAAGATACACATGGAATACAAATCTTCTAATGGAATGAGCAGTTTCAATACTTTCTTGCAATATTCTTAGGCAGTTACAACAAACTGCATCAAGTAGATGTAACCGAAAAAAATTGGGAATGCAAATAAAAATAAAGTAAAAAATATTAAATTCAGAAAGAATGTACATTACCTACAATCAACAAAATAACATAAGAATAATGTAAACAAAATTCTTGCTTCCTGATGGAGTTTAAATATAATAAACATAAATAGTAGATGTATTTAATTAAATATTAACACTAATATGTATTCCTAATAACATCCATTTATTTTTATGTTATCTATATCTATAATATTAAATTCAGAAGGAATGTGTACATTCCTTCTGAATTTAAGCAGCGTCTTCCTATTAACAACTACCAATAAAAACTGTGGTTGCCGACTCGTCTACTAAGCATGGCAACTATAGCAAGTATCCTCCTTGAGGAAATCTGAGGAAGGTCTATGTTCAGCAATGGGCTTTGATAGGATGTAACGGTTGTGATATAGTTACTCTGACAGACACTTTTAACATAGATTTGTGTATATTTTGTGATTTTATTTTCTATTAATTAATTTAGATTTTACCAATAACATAACACTTCAATACTTTCACACTTTTAACATACTAATAAGAATTGTGTTTGTCATATGTTTTAGGTAATTCAACATAAATTATAGATTTTCCAAAATTCTAGGAGCAGAAGTAAACTTGTATTATACACTCACATATAATTTTAATTAAACTCGTCAGTTTTCATTTTCGAATGTCATTATGAATTAAATACATTATGGAATATTTGGCTAACCTGTATAATATAATCCAACACTTGTTGCATTGATTAGACATTGACATATTAATTTGTTAGTAATATGAAGGATATTTATTAGTATTTTACAAACTTAAAATAATTAAGTACTAAAACATGTATAGATCGTTAAGTGTCTGTGGGTGTGGGTCGTTTATTTTATTTCTAAAAATCGTACCATATCTCAATATTCAGTAAAAATAAAATAAAATGTAATACATTATAAACGAAACTTAGTAGTTTTCGTTTCCGTAGTATAATATTTTTGGACTAGAACTTCGAGAGTGACAAAAATAAGATATATTTCACATAAAAGTTTGAAACTTTAAATCAATTGTAGGTTTTGTACAGTTGAATTCTTCGCATTCCATAAGATAAGATACTCACCTCTTGAGAAATCCACAAATATAAAAGTTGGCGCACATCTGCTCCTGTCTCGGCTAGTTATTGTCTTCGCACAGTGCGTTGAAATCCACAAATATTATTTAATTGTTTTCAGTGTATGCTGATCTTCCAGATAAGTAAGTAAGTACAAAAAACAGCAGCCTGACGAATGTCAATGCCTTAAAGTAATACTTTGCGGCATTGATGCTTATATTATGATAATATGGCCGTCGGTTTTTATCCAGCACGGAAGTCAATGACAAAATAGCGTTTCGTTCCACGGTGTCTTTGAACCATGTTATATGATATAAGCTAACACTTTTAGAAATAGGATAAAAATCTCAGTGGTATCCCTTTTTAGTAATAAATATGTAATATACAAATAAGTACAAATGTAATATGTATATAATAAGTTATCTTGGTAAAAACATAAATTTTTCTTTTAATAGAAACTGCAAAAATGATTCATTACACGCATTTTTCCCCATGTTACATTAACCAGAACACGGAATATCAAAACCACTCATTTTTTTTAGATTTCTTGATTCCGTTTAGATATTCATAAAATGTATAGGCCATTTATTATAATAAATTGGTAACTTTTTTTTGTATGTAATACCATTAAGGGTCGTTAAAATTTCTAGTGGGCCCAAAAACGACTGACTCCTTTAACCAATATTTGATTATAGGGCTGTCTGTGTGAGATACCAGTTTCATGGAATGCAAGGTGCCTTGTAAAAGCGCGTTGTACGTTTTCAATGCGTTGGGAATGTATGTGATAGTAAGGATTCCAAATGACACTGGCAAACTCGAGGCAACTTGTCGCAAACACGTTGTACAAAATAATTTATGGTTAATGGAACTTACCTTAAGTGAACTTCAACCAAAATTATACGAGTTGCTGCATCCGTAGAGATTTAAAAACTATGTAGTCCGCTTTCTGTCGTACTGCATCATCACACGAATTTTAGATATTATTTTTACAAAAAACTAAATAATAACTAATAAAAAGATAGTCTATTGACTTTTGTAAATATATTGAAAAGGAAAAATAAATTTGGATTTTTATTTCCACTCCTTACCCCCCATTCCGCGAATTTTAAATGTCCCCTCGTAATATATTCAGACAATAATAAACAAAAAAACAATCCCGATTATAAGCTCTTCACTTTCTGGGTAACATCACGTCACGTGTAACCGCATTAAGAAAGTAAGTAAATTATTTCCGGATGACATCACGTGCCACCACTGAGGAAATAAAATAACTTGAATTTTATTAATTAATATGTAGGTACTGAGATAAAAAATTACCCATCAACTTTATTTATGTACTGTTTTTTGGCAGACTATACGTACTAAAAGATTATCTTTATGTCACTTGTTAAAGGCACCATAAATAAGAATCATAACATTAATTATTATTTAAAAAGGTTTCAAAACTAACCTTTATTACGGGAACATCTGGCGGTTTTCCGTCAAGACTTAAACTCCTTTTCCAAACGCCTTATTTTAATTCTAATTTCGTCAGCAGTCTTCTCACTTGTTCTTTTTTTCCAATTTCACTTAAATTTAACTAAACAAAACTTATTTGTTGTGGCGTACACGCGGATGATGCAACACACAGAAAACGAATGATCGAAATTCGAAACGACTATCTTTATTACTTATCTCTATTTAGTTTTTTTGTAAAAATAATATCTAAAATTCGTGTAATGACATTGAGTTATAATGTACTACGTAGTACACTATAACTCAATGTGTGATGATGCAGTACGACAGAAAGCGGACTACATAATTTTTAAATTTCCTAGGATGCAGCAACGAAGTATAATTGTACTATACCTTTGCTTAAGTGCAAGCAACAAGTCGACAGTTTTACTGCAATCTGATTAACGGTATGGCAGCGCATAAAATACGAACAAACATAAATTAATTTTTATATATTAGATATTAGCCTATCTAATATTAATTACCATATCTAATGTTGATAGAATTTGGCACATATAGTAACTTCTTAAAAGTTGCTAGGTTAACTATTTTATAGTTTTAAAAAAAATGAGATAATTATAACTCTAAAAACTACGACGTTATTACTAGAAATATTATTTTTGTTTTGTTAGCTATTATAAAGTATTTCAATTAAATAGAATGTCAAATACCCAATTATTATTGCTAAATAAAAATATTAACATAATATGTAGGTACACATTTGTAAATAATTATAATAACAAAAATAAAAAGTACACTAAATGACTATTTAAATACAATTTCTTTTTCTAATTTAAAATATAAAATGTAAGTTAAGTGTTATATTTTATACATTTTGTGTTCAATCTTTATAATATGTATGTATATACAGGGTTATTTTGCAATAACCGGCCAAATGTACACAGAAGGTTTAGATTATGCAATGGCAAATGGTGAAGAAAAATTAATTTAAAAAAATCTCAATAATTCTGTCCCTTTTATCTTTTAAATTCAAAATGCGTGGTAATGCATTATTTTAACTGATTTTACTGCGAACGCACACATACGTAAGGGTCGATCGATAGGCAAAAACGTTGTTGCCCATAAATCACATTCAATTAGGGATAATTTCAAATAAAAGTAGAAGCCTCATTTACTCGTATTTTATAAACTGATGGTTTATCATTGTTTATATATTTGAACTTTAGTTTAAAATTTGCCTACTCTTTGGAAAATAACCCTGTATAATTCTTCTCCGTGTGTATGTGACTGAACTCCTAAACGGATGGACCGATTTTGATGAAATGTTGTGTGTGTATGATGAAGTTGATTCAAGAATGGTTTAGATTCACAATTGGCACTGCTGCCGAGATCTAGAAATCAACCGCGCGAAGCGGTGGTGGATCGCTAGTCTATATATATAAAAATCAATTGCGATCTGATTTTGATGAAATTTTTTGTTTTTGATTTGGTCCCTGGATGGTTTATATTAACAATTGAACCCGATAGGTGGCGCTGTTGTTGAGATCCAGAAATCACTCGTGACGCAAAGACGGGGCGGATCGCTAGTTTATTATAATATTACATATCTTTCAACTTAACCACTCTTTTCGGGTATTATAATATTTAATACAAGCCCATTGACAGATTTAATTTGACTAACGCTTCTGTTTTTCTACACCAGCAGATTCCTCTGACAATGCGGTATACAGCACAACGAGTGCCAGCCTCCACAGTTCCAGCATAAGTCCAGTGCGTCATGAACCCTCCCCTTCATTTGGCCACTACGAGAGCATACCTCGCGATGTATACCGTTCGAGCGTAGAAACCACCTCCTCTCTATATGGCTACACAGCTATCTACGACAAAGTACAAAGACCAGAAGTCACCAATGTCGAGGATCTACCACCTCCACCTCCAGAAGATACGCCAGACGGCATGTTCAGCTCAACCCTCAGTCTCGACTCCTTGCCCCCGCCGCCCCCACCTTTAGACCCCATTGAAGACATTTGCGGGTCACAACTTAGCCTCCCCCCACCACCACCAGAGCACGCTATGGAAGCCAATTCGGGAAGAGTCCAGGACATTGTCAGTCAACTGACCGCGCAACAAATAGAACAAGCGGCGAGAGCAGGTCAATCTCGCAACTCTCGGAATCCGGAACAAACTCGCTCTTTCCCTAGACAACCCTCCTTAGATAGCGTTCACTCAGAAGCTTCTAGAACGTCGTCATTGCACTCTGATAAAAGCATTTATGGTCAAACAGCCGCTTACGGTGCTTGTCTCGTAGAATTACAATCAAAAAAACTGAGCAGTCCCTCCATACAGAAAAAGCTCACGGAACCTGGCAAAGAGCGAACTGGGTCGATCAAGAAAGTTAACTTCGCAGACGATTTACCTACTTGTTCTGAAAAGAAGACCAAGAAGATATCTTTCAATCTTAAAGAACCTTCGCCGTCTTCACCCCGGAAGCCGATCCCCCCAAAACGCAACGAGAGTACTCGACTGTCCTCGCCTAAGAAGTTAGCAGATTCGAACAGTAACCCTCCGAAAGAGTTTCTCAAAGATCTCCAAAGAGTAATGAGGAAAAAGTGGCAAGTGGCGCAAAAGTGTAAATTAGAGCCGGCTACAACTCCACACGAAGTACTGGGCTTCCGCGAATATCCACTCTCCGAAGACTACAAAGAGGCCAGTGTATCTATGTGGGTGCAGGAGCACTATGGGTCTGTCGAGGAACCGTTTTACGAGAATATGTATGGTAGAGAAGCACCACCGAGAGAAGAATCAAAGCCAGTGAAGAAACGTCCCCCACCAGCCCCTCCAAAAAGAAGTGACTCGACGCACTTGTCTTCCCACACGCTCTCCTCTACAGTGCAACCGACTGCTTGAAGAATCACTGACTATAAGAGTGAAAGTTTCAGTGTTATTTAGTAACTAGTTATGGACAAAAGCTGCACACCGTGAAAGAATTAGTGTATATTCTGTTAGTGGCAGTTTTCGCGTCGTGTCTTTTATTTTGCGCATTGTTCGTGTAGTGTTGAGGACTATAGACGACTAAAATCTATGATGGAACAGCTCTCTGGACTATGAGTAATGTGAACTTGTGACCAATCGTCGGTTATATCCTGTTGGATTGCTTCATGTCCAAACAACGGATAAAGAAGTATGATCCTGTGTTTGTTGCGAGCGATACGCCGGTGTTTATTCAATGGTTAGTCGAATTTTCACAATTTTATAACGACAGCGGAACACAGTTCTGCGGATGTGACCAAAATCTGTAACGAGTAATGAGGACATAAAGTAAACGATTTGAAAAAAAAATCTTGAATGGCGGTGCTATTTAGGAAAGATATACTAAAGTATTAAGAATTGTTTTTGTGAGTCCGCTTGCATTGAAATGTGTTCTTTGTTTATAATTTAGTTTCTTTGAGACTAATGTATTTTCTATTCTAACTCGTTAATTATAGCATAATTATATTGGTTATTTATAAATTTTCTGAAATGGTTTGATTTTATTTAATATTATAAGGAAATTGACAAGCGGACCTGACAAATAATTGACAAGAGTTTATCAATTTAATATTATGTTCCTAGCTAATTATTAGCTAAGATGTGGCTGAGTGACTCTCGACCGAGGCCTCGCTTAGTGTTTAAAAGTATCACTGGCTTACTAGTCTATTGCTTATTAGTTAATATGGGATCAGCATAAAACATAACGATAAGTTATGCTTACTTATGCGATGCTATAAATGAATTTACCATAAAACTGTTCATAATTATATAAATTCTTGTTTGTTTGTGTGAAATATAAATGGCTGTTATATTTCTAACTTATTCCTTTCCACTTTTCATTAAAACAAGAATATTTCGAGGTTCAATCACAATTAGCACTTAGGAAAACAAATTGATTGCATTTTTGCATTGAATTTATGATTTTGATTCTTTTTTTTTATTATGTTACTGTCCTCAGTTTCGTTAAATTTTATTTTACACTATCTTGTCTTTGCTAATAATCCTACCGATTGCGCTATGTCAAATTTTATGATTAGGAACGCGTAAAAAAAAAACTGTGGTTAATCTGAGACTGACTTTATTTTCTACACCACATGCAAAACATTCAAACCATCCACAGCATCTATGGAATTTTAACTTTTGGGCAACTAGGTGAGAAAGCGGTTGCGGTATTATGAATATAGTTATTGTAGGCATTCAATTTAAGTAATTGTATGTATTTGTACTGTGTTTAGTGATAAAAGTAATGATGGTTTGTCATTATTTGTTAAATTTTATAAGATTGTTCGTTTAAGACTACAGTTTTTATGCATTACATTCATTGTATAAAACGGGCTGTGCCATATTAATGTTTGTTGCAAAGTCATTCCTTACACATATAAACTTGTCATGATATTTATTTATTATCATTTATCTTTGGCGGAGAAAGGCTTCGATACCTGGCATTTGAGTTTTGAGCAATTTTTGAGGCATTTGTATTCTGTCATTCCATCAACTTATACCGAGACTAGAAGAAATTTTTTGTGGCTTATCATACAATAAATGAAAACTTGTTCATTAATATTTAGGTAGTAGCTAGTTTTATTCTTTGTCATAATTAAAAAAAAAATGTAAAATTAAAATATTAAATTATTTTCAAAGATTTGAACATCATGTATAATAAGATGTATAAGAGCGTTAAAAAAAACGTTGTATTGAATCATCCTATCATTTATTGTATGGAAGCCGATGCCATGAAAACAATGTGTAAGCAGTCTTGATACATTCATTCTTGAATTCATAATATACAGTGTTACATCGCATCACAGACTTTATAGATATAACGTTATTAATGTACATTTAAGCCCACAGCTGATCATTTAGGTAGGATGTTAGGTCCGTCAAAGAACGATTTTTTATGATCACAAGTTTTTATAATGTTTACATATGTACATGTTTTGACTAAAATTTGTATGAATTTAAGTAACATTCCCATACCGAAACCAGATGAAAACCGAAGTATTGAATAATGGACTAATAATAAATAACGGAATAATGGAAAATTGCAGTTTTAACAGATATAATTAACCTATAATACTATAAATTAATGAAGTAAGTAGTAAATATTAATAAAGCTTTAGATCATTTTACACTTTGATTTCTACAATTTATACACGCTTTTTATTAAAATAAAAATAGTGCCTGTTGCTTCTAAGTAGTCTGTTCACACGACCGGAAACGTTCAAGTAAGTGTAAACTGTGAACAGACTTCAGAATGTAAATGTTGGTAATTAAGTTACAATTTTTATAATGATATCTAAGCAATCTTCTATATCAACTGAATATACTTCAAGACTGAAATGTATTTCTCTGATAGACAATAAAATGTCGTCCAGAATTCAACACATTAGCAACACACACTCACCAGTGAAATGAAATACAGATGTCTGGCAACATTCACATTGCAATGTAAATTGTGCTATTGGTGCTGGCTGTATGCTAACGATGCCTTTGACTTTATTTAAAGACAACAGAATATAACACTTCATTGCGTAATAACTTTTTAGACTCATCACGACTTGTACTATATATAACTTATCCATTAGGCTTCGAGTTTTAACACTAATGTCAGAGTGCAAGTCTATGGTATAAACACTGAGGTTGATAAGACGGTAGGAGGATGAATTGATTAGTCTGTCTTAAACACTAATCAATTTTATTGTTCACAAAAGAATAGCGCTTTGTCATAATTAGCTGGGGCAATGCGACTCAATTTTTGTTGTTCGACCCAACGACTAACCCGACAAAATTCAAACAAAATTACTTTTTTATTTGTTATTATAATATTACAATAATTGACAATATAAAACCAGATTATAATAACATACTGCAAACCACTAAGGCTTAAAGTGATGCTATTGTATTTTTAATCTTCAGTTCAGTTCTCGCAGTTCCCGCATTGGAAATTCGACTGTTGGTGTGCTTGTCATACGTGTAATTCTAATTAGATTAAAATTTAGACATTTAATTGAATGAATGCTAACACTTGACGGGCGATATATTCATTTAACCGAGTGATTTAACCATTGGACTTTAGTGTTCTGAGTACGTAAAATGTTTCGGCACAATTTCTTGCAATATGCTTGTATTTCGTTTGTGTTTCATATCACTGTTTTCAATTTTTTCCTTTGGAATAATTTCAATGATAAAATGACAGATTTAATGGAAATAACAAGTGGTTTTACATTTAATATCCATTAATAACGTATGGTTAACGTTTTAGATGTTTCCATTAAATAAAAAATTGAGACTTATTATTTTTATTATAATCTGATTTTGGTGTTTAATTTTATGACATTGATTTTTCTCGCCTCTCCAAGAAGTTTCACTTAATTGTACAGTGGACCGCATTTTAAGCAAAGTATTAATAAAGTGCTCTTTTTGTATTCCGTTGGTAATTATTGATGTAATTGAATATTTGACATTGTCGATATATTTAATATAAAAAGTTAGGTCAATAAATTTCACCTAACCACAGTTAAATATATTGATTTTATCTAATTTCAATTGATTGACCAATGACCAAGGTCACCAGGGTGAGTAACACCTGTGTGGTAAACTGTACAATTGAAATACGATTGCGTTATAGATAGTATTTTTTTTATGAATTTTGTGAAATGTGAAAAACTGAGTGTTCTTGTGCAAAATACTCAACCTTTCTAATAAATGTATGAGTGACTGCCAAGTAAATAAATGACTGCGTGGGAGATTCCTGTCAACACATCCAATTTAGCTGTGATTAATGTTATAAAATAAATTTATAACGTTAACAATAGATATAAAACTTTTTAAAGTTGGTAAACAGCGTAGAAGAGTTATTCTAAATTTTCATGTTAGACTTTAATTAATTGTTTGTGTCGTTTAGGAAATCAAAATATAGATTTCAAATAGTATACTAAAAGTGATCTCACAAAGGAAGTATTTGACTGTCCCTAATTTTAACTGAAATGGAATAGAAACAAAAAATATTAAAAAAATGTTTTCGGTTATTAAAAATACTAATAACAATAATGTGTTTTACGTTATTGTAGTGTTTTTAATAAAAAAATAAAATAAAAATCTATAACATTTTTGGAATTAAAAATCGCCAAATACCTCCTTTGTCATAGTTGTAGACGTAAGTATGTTTCCGATGTTTGATGTACTTACTTGTATGTATTTGTAAAGTTCAATAGTCTTGATGTGAGTTAACAATTAATGTTGGATGATATTATCTCCTTTAGAACCTTTAGACATACCTAAAACAGGATAGTATAAAACCTAAAAACTACTTATATTAAAACATGAATTTCCTCATATTTGTTTTATTAATGTGTTATGATGATGGTATACAATGGCTATTATATATTAAATAACTCAAATAATGTACCAAATTTGTATATTTATAAAACTAACAGGAATCATAAAAACATTTTAGTGTCGTGTTTAATATAATCTGTAGCCTCCTTCGCATATTGACTGTTTCGTGGGTCTAGTGGTTGCAAGCGTGACTGCATATCATGAGGCTCCGGGTTCGAATCCCGGGTCGGGCCGAATTCAGTTATTGGGTTTTTCTGTCAAGAAATTCTCAGTGGCTCCCCGGAGTCGGGAAATTGGTGGTTTCACCCCCGTGCCTCGGAAAGCACGTAAAGCCGTTGGTCCTGCGCCTGATCTCTCTACGGTCGTGTCGGTTTTCCGTCCCGTTGGACTATGAGAGTGAGAGAATAAAGAGTGCACCTATGATTGCGTAAACACTAGTTCACTATGATCCAGTCCTGTGTAGGTGTTTAGTCTCCGTTCACTGGCCGTCGTGACCGAAATTAGGTGTGGAGGACATTATGATTAATCTGTAGCACAAATATATTAAACTTATACTAAACACATGAGACTGGCAATCTATTTACTTTTAGAAAAAACATGGCTTCCTACTTCGTTTTTTGTAGCTAATTGTGTAGCTAATGTACCAATCGCACGGTTAAGATATTCGTTTGAATTTTCCTAAACAAGCTTGTAATATCTAGTAGATAAAAGCACGAGTGTATTTAGATTTTACAACACGAGGTAATTAGTAGAGTTGCGTCGACCGTCAGTGGTACCAGAATGACTTGTACTGGCGAGCTTATTAGCGACGCCTGAAGGATTGTATTCACTAATTTCATTATCGCATTTGTAAATGTTGAACTAGCAGTGCAATTGTGTAACTGGTGGGAGTCGAGGTTGGCTAAGTTGTATTTTGTAAATGTATCGGTGTATCGGTATTCCTATAAACCGTCTTTTTAGTTTTTATATTATTAGGTTAGGTTACAAAGTGTTTTCGTAATAAAAAGCAACGCAGTTGCTTAGTGGTCCCACCGGCTAGAATTACACAATCGCAACGCTTATCGTAATTCCTTAGACGGGGACTTAAAATACTTAATGGAATTCTGATAATGTACATATTACTTATATATATTATATATGTATCCGTTATACACAAACTAAACTACAGCTAAATTTACGGGTCACACATTTCCATGTTTCGGCAACTATATACCTATATTTACGATATACCTGCATTTGGAATGTTTTTTTGTATTTAAATATTTGTAATGCATTTATTAGTATCAATAATTATGTTTAAAACTGTACAGAGCAAATTAAGTATAATATTAATTCTTTGTATATTTTTCAAATATATCGAAATTCCAAATATGTGAAGCATTTCATTTTGATAATTCCCACAAAATTCATACAGCATACTATGTGTGTTTGAATTTTATTCTTTTTTATCTAGAATAAGGATGACAAAGGAGCACACAGTCAACCTGATGGTAAGTGGATACTGTTACTGTGGCCCATAGACATCTACATCTATCCTCGATTAAGAATCAAAATGCAGATTCGTTCTCACCCCTGAAGACTAAGATGAAATGCCTCGTTTCCAGTATAAACTGTATCCCGTTGAGTTTAGCACGAAACAGCAGCATTAATTGCTATTTCGTGCTACAACTATAATATAACTGTTGCATAGTATACTCTACTACGTAAAACTGATTTATATACTCTGGGCGACTGCCTTTTTAGTTTAAAAAAAGTGTTTATATGATTAACGCCATCTGTACTACAATATATAAAATAAGTATGTGTGAGAGATGTGTCTGAGTGTTTAGAGATGGTGCATTTATTAAATCGTATTTACTTTTGCTGGGTTGCCTGCCTACCTCATCGGTGTAGTGATCGTAATAAACATACTGATTCCGGTTCGAATCAAAATTAGTTATAGAGATTTACTGAAAAGAAATTCTCAGTAGCAACTCGAAGTCAGGAAGATTCGAAAAACATGTAGCTGGTGCACGAAGCTGTTGGTCCTGCGCCTGATCTTTCCACGATCGTGTCGGATTGCCGTCCCAGACCAGGGCCGACCCTAACCATCTAAGCGCCCAGGCGAGTGATTCTTTTGGCGCCCTTATATATCATACTAATGTTATTAAACGTGAAAGTTTGTAAGGTATGTTAGGATGTATGGATGGATGTTTGTTACTCTACCACGCAAAAATTACTGAACGGATTTTGATGGAACTTTACAGTAATATAGCTTATACATCAGAATAGCACATAGAGCTGCTATTATACGCTGGTATTCTGTGAGAGCGTGGCCCTTCCCCGGTCGAGCCGACCCATTCGTGCTACAACTATAGCAGTAATATAGCTGCAGCATGGCTCTACCACGTAAAATATATTTATTATTATTAATAATTACATATTTTATACATCTATTATCTAAACAATGTACGGTAGACTACAATGATTGGTACTCTAAGCACTTTTCGCCATGATTTGTGTTCCTAAAAATAAATTACAAGTGAGATATATTTGAATCTTTATTTGTAAGACGTCTCTAAGGTAGATGTATGTCAAAATACAATCACATTTATTGAAGTAATCATTGTGTAAGTAATAAAATAATGACTTGACTTCCAGAATTGTGTAAAAGTACGATCATTGACCCCTTGAAGTTATAATAAAAAATAACAAAAACAACAAACCCTCGAAATGATACTTCAACTTAAAATGTAATTTTCAACCAGAATAAACCTCAATTAGCCAACGTAATGAATCACATTTAGTTAAAATCTGAAAGTAGCAACCATCAAACATGAGCCCTGTCTCGCCAGCAACGCAAAGTTAGGAACTTGCATTTAGAAAAAGCAAAAATTAGGGGCTTTTTAGGTGCTTCTTAGGTACCAAGTTCAAAAATTTGGTGCTGTAAAATTTTCACCGCAACGAACTGTTGAAATTTGCGTTGCTGGCAAAACGTATCGCTAGCAACGCAGTGAGTAATAGATATACGATAAATATTAATAGCAAGGAATTAAGTGCTGAAAGATTATTGAGGTCGGATGTAGATAACGGTTATATTCTGGGAATTATCGTCCAGGACCACCATTACGTTACTATAAGGTATGAACGGTATTTTTTGTTCTTTATCAGTTATAATATTATAGATAAGGTAGGTCGAATCTGTACTAAAACCGAATCAGCTCGCCACGACTTCACGTAGTCTTGTCTGCCCTACCCCTAGTGTTGCAAAGCCGTAGGCGCGGAGGGAGAGCAGCCCCCGCCTTCTGTTCACATCGGCGACCAGCTTCTGCCGCTACGGCTTGCACAGATGCCAGCGATTTGCTACGCAACGGCGAAGGGGCTGCACTTTCCGTAGCGCCGAAGCCGTTGCAGAATTAACTGTGTCAATATTCCTGTGTGAGAAAAGTGAGGTGAAAAAAATTATTACTCATAAACTATACATACAAACATTTTTAACGGTGGTAGAGCCACGCGGCAGCTTTTGCTGTTGCACGTATGGGCCGGCTCGAGCCGGGTTGGTACCACGACCTCACAGAATACCGGCGTGAAGTGGAAGCTCTGCTTCTGCGTTTCGTCTGGTGAGTGCAGGTGCCCCCCCCCATCAACATCATAGCGGAATTAAATGAAAGACTACCCCAGGAGGGTACCAGCACCCCTGGAGAATCCCTCGCCGAGCATCCACGACCAAGCTACTCCACTCCTGAGCGTGGGTGTTCAGTCTGCCCCGCGTATTCTGGGGGCAAAATTCCGCTCGCGACTAAAATTGCTCGGGGCTTCTCAGGGAACTTCACTCCAACCTAAACGCCGTCCACTACCATCTCGAGACGGAGAAGCTGGCCTTGCTCTTTTTGAACGAGACGCAGGTGTCCTCTCCGGCTGATACTTGGTATCTCTCCTACCCGGGTTACAAATTGGAACACTCCTATGTGCTTCGGGCTGGAGTTTGCGTATACGTCAGAGAGGACATCTGTTCTCGACGCCTCGGCATTCTTGAAGGTTCGGACCTGTCCATCCTTTGACTACGCGTAGACAGCGCCGACCATCCGCGCGTCTACAGGTGCCTCTATAGCTCCCATAGCGGTAATGCCGAATCAGACCATCGACCACGTCCAAATGGCTACAGATTCCTTGCTACAACAGGTCCCATCCGCAGAGATTGTGATCCTTGGCGATTTTAACGCCCACCACGACGAATGGCTCGGTTCACGTTTAACCGATTATGCGGGGAGATCTGTTCATGATTTTGCCTTGGCATATGGTTTGACACAACTGGTTACTACGCCTACGCGGATGTGGAGGATCATGCACCTTCCCTGTTGGACCTTCTGCTGACCTCTCATCCGGACAGATATCAGGTCTCCGTCGACGCCCCTCGTGGCTCCTCGGACCATTGTTTAGTCCGGAGTGTGGTGCCACTCACGCTGAAATCGCGCTTGCTTTCTGCAGGCTGCCGCCATGTTTGGCACTATAGGTCCGCTGATTACGATGGGATGCGGTCTTTCCTTGCATCCTACCCTTGGGGACGGGTTTGCTTCTCGCCGGACAATCCCAACGTTGTTGCTATTCTGTTGCTGATGTGGTACTTCAGGGTATGTAACTTTTTATTCCTTCCTCTATGGTGCCCATCGGAGGCAGATTTCAGCCATGGTTGAGATCGTGATGCTATTTTATTTTACACACCGCCGACCATCCCGCGGTGTGAGTGCTCCATGCCGGATGTGCGGTTCTCACAGGGCTTGGTTCGCAAGCACTCCTCTCCATGGACATCCACAAGTCGAGTAGGCCTGACGGAATCCCCTCAATTGTGCTGAGGACGTGTGCTCCGAAGTTGGCAACGGTTCTAACGCGTCTTTTCCGGTACTCCTACTCCATAGGCGTAGTCCTGAAATCATGGAAGACGAAGGTGATGGTGATAGGCATGTAGTTAGACGCTCAGACCCGTCTAACTACATGCCTATCGCCATCACCTCCTTGTTCTCCAAAATAATGGAATCCATTATAAAATGGCAGCTCATGCGGTACCTTGAGGATCACCAGCTGATTAGTGACCGCCAATACGGTTTTAGTCGGGGTCGATCAGCTGATGAAGTAGTTAGTTTGTACCAGTTCTGGCTCACTGAGCCAGAACCTCAGGCCTCATCGGCTGACGGTGGGTCGACGGATCCTAGGCATGCTCTGATCACGAATCTGCGGTCCGTTTTTGCGTAGGCTGCGCGGTTCTGGAGATGTGCAGATCAATTAACTAATATGTAATTGATATCCGGTGGGCCTGCACCCATTTTTCATTGTTCAACCTTTCCTCTTATCTATTGTTCCTTGAACACCGTCATTGCCGCTTTTGTCTAATACTCGTACGCCCTGCTTAGCAGTGCTATTGTATTATACTTCTTTGTTCACAACTACCACGCTATTCTGAATCATCAATAAAACACATTCCTTAATTTTGTTACAATTTTTATTTCCATAATGTTATTGCTATCTATAAAATAGGAGCGAAACATCTCATCCACTAAAATATCGTTGTACTGTGTGTTCCCTGTAAATATGCTCGTAAAACTATGCATTCAACATCCCAGAAACTTAAATAGCAAATACATTAAGCAATATTTACCACAAACTGAAGTCCACTCATTCTGAATCCTATCAACATTCCAGTCCCATCTTTTACAATTCCTTTTTAAAAACTCTAGATGATATCGTGCAGGTGATCGTCCATATGAATCAAAATATTGACCGACTCCATTCGTATCGATATATAAAGCTATCCAGTGTGAGCCTTGTTTATGATCTGTATCCAAATTGCATATTATATACGTTGGTACGTGGGTATACATGGGCAGTCTATTAGCAACATAAACATTATTTTCTAGACTGGGATGAATCTTTTTCAGATGTTATTGTATATCTAGTGTATCCATGATGTTACTGCTATTAGTAGATTATTACAGTACCAATCTATTCAATGGTTAACATAGGAATGATCAATTATAGTGATTTGTAAATATTAAATCGCATTCTTTTGTGATTGCACGCAAGCTTGTTGACTCATAAAGTTACTATCAGTTTCACTGCGGAAATGCTTTAGATTAGAATTATAGTGATTTGTAAATATTAAATCGCACTCTTTTGTTATGATTTGTAGGAGTCATCGTGTAGCAACAAGCTTATCTCGCATTTTGTCGAGTCAAAAAATGCGAGATAAGCTTGTTGACTCATAAAGTTACTATCAGTTTCACTGAGCAAACGCTTTAGATTAGATATAACTTACTGGTGCTATATAAGACCGAGCAGCTGCAGTCATGGAGTCAGTGTATGGTCGTTTGACCGCAGTGGATCTACCAATAACTACCACACTCGTTACGAACGAGAGCGGACGTGTGATCGGTTCAACGTAACTAATAGCGGAAAAAGTGTATTTCTCAAATAAATGGATACAAAATGTAACGGCTGCGATGCCGTAATATACGACATTTCATACATGAAATGTGCAAGAGATGAATGCAAAAAATTGTACCATCTTAAATGTTTAGCTCTGACGAAGGATAGATATGAGGCATTTACCGAAGAATACAAGTGCAATTGGAGATGCCCGAAATGTGTTTGCAGTGCGCCCAAGCGAGGTAATTCGGACACACCAGTTCGAGGTAACCAGAATGTAATGAATAAAACTTTTACTCCTTGCTATGTAAACACAGACAGAGGCAATAGGATGGTTCCAGAAGAAGTGATAGAAATGGATATCGGTAGTAAAATATTGCAAGAATTGCAAGAATTTCGACTTGAGATAAACCTTAAAATAGATAAGCAAATAAGGGAGTACAATTTGCTCAAGGACAGATTTGTCGACACCGAAAAAGAACTGCATAAATTGCGAGATACTATGAAGGTAGTGCAGAAAAAGGCGAGCAAAGTCGATGAATTAGAAGCGCAGATAAAAACATTGGAACAAAAAAATGAGCAATTACAGAATTGTCTGAACAAAAATCAGCCTACAAAAGAAAGAAATGAGATGGCGAAGGAAGTCAGAAAGGAGACTATATCATTTAAAAATATACTCACACAAAACGAAAAGCAGGTAGTAAGTAAAAATCAGTTAGTGAGCAAAGATAAGAATAAAGATAAGAGTGTAGCGGCGTGCGTGGCCACGAAACCGGCATGTATTATAGAAACTACTACGGAATGTCCTGATAAAGAACAATTATCGACAGATAATATAGAACATCAGATGGAAACAAACAAAAAGGATGGATCATGGATTACTGTACAGAAAAAGAAAAAGAAATATTTTAGCAAGCAAGTCATAAGAGGAGGAAATACTAGTACGGGAAATATTCAAGGTACTGAAAGGAAAAAGTTTTTACATGTTTGGCGCTTAAAAAAGGATAGCACAGTAGAAAGTATAGAAGGACATGTAAAGAACATATTATCTGGAAAAGAGACGGAAATAACAGTGGAAAAAATTAAACATAAAACGGAAAGAGACTATGCGTCATTTATAATAGGAGTTCCAGAAAGTTCATACGAGATACTGTGTAAACCAGAATGTTGGGCAGTTAACATTGAATTTTGTGAATGGGTGTGGTTTCGTAAACCACTCAACAAGTAATAAGAAATTACATAATTCTGTGGAGATATACTATCAGAACGTGAGAGGATTGAGAAGAAAATTACACGATTTTTATGTGGGAATTTCTTCGCATAGTTATGATTTTTTTGCAATAACGGAAACAGGATGCAACGATTCCATCTATGATTCAGAACTCATCCCACCTGGATACAAGATACTTCGGTGTGATTGTGCAGACGGGCGCAAGCATGGCGGCGCGTGTTTAGTGGCCACACCACGGTACGAACTCCGGCAACTAAATACACCTAACGATGTATGTATTCAAGATCAGGCATTTGAACTGGTTAGCGCTGCGGTTTATTTACAAAATAAGTTTATGTTTGAGTTGTGTGTAGTATATATTCCACCGAGTTGTAGGGATAATGAATACATGTTGTTGTTTAGTATAATAGAAAGTTATCGTGATGACTACAATGACTTAATAGTGATAGGCGATTTTAATTTATACTCTAGCTCAACAAATGTTCGCAATTATTTTGAGTACTTTAGCACATATTGTGGATTCACCCAGTACAACAGAATAGGTAATTGCAATAAACGCCAATTAGATCTTGTTTTAAGTACGCGTTCATTGGGGGACCGGTTGGAGGTGTGCGCGGCTGAGCCGATTGTGCCGCCCGACCCACATCATCCGCCGCTCGTTACTACTGTAATGCCACAGCGGGGGCAAGCGCGCCCCGGCGTGCAGCCCGCGGCCGAGCCGCCGCTAACTGAGTCACACACTGGATGGAACTTTTACAAAGCAAACTTTTCGTTAATGTATTCGTTAATAGTGGCTATAGACTGGACGCCAATGTATAGGTTAGATGTGAATAGTAGTTTAGATTATTTTTATGAGGTTTTAAACAAGGTTATGGATGACTGCGTTCCAAGAAAAAAGCGAAGGCGTGTTAACTCGGAGTACAGTTACCCCGAGTGGTACACGTTAGATATTATTCGCAACATACAATTAAAGGCTAGGCTTCATAGGCAGTTTAAGGGTAGCAAATCAGGGGCCGATTATGAAATGTTTGCTAAATGTAGGGCGAAAGTAAAAGGTTTGATAAGCTCCGCGTACAAAAATTATAAAAATCGGATGCAAAGTGAGTTCCAGGAAAATCCAAAGGCGTTTTGGGCTTACGTTAACTCAAATAAAGACAGCAGAAGTCCACGCAAGATTTTAAAAGATGGTAAGATACTTACTAGCGAGCAGTGTGCTACTGAGTTTGCGCAGTATTTTTATTCTGTTTTAGTCCTAAGATGCCCAAGCTGGACGTAGAGGCGGCAATGAAACAGGCTGGTGGTGAGAATGGAGCAAGGGTACACTTAGATAAACTAAAGCTTGATGAAGTACTTTACGCTATGCAAAACTCAAGCCAAAAGTCAACAGGACCTGATGGCATACCGCCCTACATTTTCAAAGACTGTCGATTAGTACTCTGTAGACCACTTCTACATCTTTAATCAGTGCCTGGCGAAGGCCGTGTTTCCAGAAAGATGGAAAATAACTAAGGTCGTCCCGGTACCCAAAGGAAAGTCAACATCAAACGTGGACCAATACAGGCCGGTTGCTGTGCTTTCGACACCAGCTAAAGTACTAGAGGCCGCAGTACACAAGAGAATCCTCTCGCAGGTTAATGTACAGCTTTCAGATGAGCAACATGGTTTTAGACCCACCAGGAGCACCACCAGCAACCTAATTAATTACATGAATTATATTGTACCTGAAGTGGATGCTGGAGGACAGGTAGATGTAGCTTTCTTTGATTACAAAAAAGCATTCGACCTAGTGGATAATGACATACTGCTCACAAAACTAGCAGGTGTAGGGTTTACTCCCCATTTACTAACCTTTTTTGCTAGATATATGCGGGATAGACAGCAGTATGTAGAATATGCGGGGTATAGGTCTGAAAATTATTTTACTAGGTCCGGAGTAAGTCAGGGCAGCAACCTCGGTCCGTTGGAATTCGTAATAATGATAAATGACCTTCCGATGGTTGTCAAAGATGCTCATTGCACTCTATTTGCAGATGATCTGAAACTGTATCTTGCTGTTAGGAACAGAGAGGATTGCCAAAAGTTACAACAAGATATAGGTAGGGTAGTAACCTGGAGCAAACGTAATAATTTACAATTTAACATCTCGAAGTGCATAACTATGACTTTCAGCCGTGCACTATGTCCAGTTATGTACCAATAACAAATTAACGGGATACCAATAGCGAAAGTGTCAGAAGTCAGAGATCTAGGGTTAATTTCTCTTCTAAACTAGAATTTGAGAGCATGTAAGCAAAATTTGTAAGAAAGCCTACAGAAATTTAGGATTCGTGCTTCGGGTAGCTAGGGCTTCACTAATATCAAGGCAATTATTGCATTGTATAACTCTTTAGTGAGGAGCCAATTAGAGTTCAACGCAGTCATCTGGTCTCCACGTGAAACTAAATATAGTATCATGTTGGAGAAAGTGCAGAATATATTTATTAGATACTTATATAAGAAAATGTATGGAGTATACCCATTTTACCCAAATAAGTATCCTACCTTATTCATCTTAGGTATGGTAGGATATAATGAGTTAAAAGTTAGAAGGAATTTAGCGCTAGTCTCATATATCTTTAAAGTGATGAGGGGAAAGATTCACAATCCAGAAGTATTGCAACAAGTGCGCATGTGTGTTCCGGACAGATACGTGTGGCTTAATGTATAATAATGTATACGTTATGCTCAACGTTATCATAGTTGGTAGCTGGAATATGTTTTTTGTAGTACACTGTGGATGGTTTATCTTCATTAGGCATTAACATGGATTTTGTAATGTATATATAACATTTTCATGATCTTGAACAGTAAACATGGTACATGGATATTGAAACTCGACAACTCCAACCGACCATTCACCTTCTAATTTCATAGCTTTTGGTAATTTCGTTGAAAAATTTGTGGTCTTGTTATCAGGAAAGTATTCCATTGAACTATTGCTGAGCATAGTTAAATAAAAACTTATTTATTCATATTTCTTTTAAACTAGAAGCTAAAATCCAACTGTTAAATTTATCTGGATACCCTTTCCACTTCACTAATACTCCTTTTCTGTTACCTGAATAACGAGTGTCAATTATTTTATCTATTTTATATTGTGAGGTGGGGTTGCAAGTGATTTTCTGTAATTCCCTTTCACAAAAAGTATCAACTATTGGTTCATTTTGTAAATCTGTTATTGTATAAACAACCCATGGAGATCTATCAATTATTGAAGATATAATAAATATTTCATCACTCCAATTTGATTCATATCCTTTTTGGAAAACATGTTTATATTTAGTTATTCGAACATAATCACCCACATTGAAATTTGGTTTTGGATTTTCTAAAGAAAGTTTGTTTGACCGTCTATCATAAAGATTAGTCCAAACTGTCATAATATTGTTGGAATTTACATCACATGGGCACACCTTAATACTAGAGTGAAAGCTGTGATTATAAGAGTATATTAAATCTTGTAAAACATCTATATATCTATAGGTATTATTATGAGTGAAATAACGCCACATTTTCATTTTTAGAGTTCTTTGAAATCGTTCAACGATACTGGCCTTAATGTCAGGATTGTTAGTGGTATAGTAGAATAGAATAGAATAGAATAATTTTTTATTCAATATAGATTACATGTGTAATTCTTATTCAAAGTCATTTTTTACTTTACCACTGGTTCAAAAAAAACCTCTGTCCTCGGAAGAACCAGCAAGAAACCCAGCGGGACTTTTTTTTAAAGTAAATTTTACATTAATGGTTGTACAAACTATTTAAGAACAAAATTTATTTTATAAACTGCTTGGTAGCGACCACCTCATTCCCAGGGGTTATTATCAATCATGTATTCATTTATACTATAATAACCCTTTTTATATAGTTTCAGCTTAACAAAACATATAAACTTGGTAATAGAGAGAGCCTGTACACTTTCCGGGACCTTGTTGTAATAGCGTATATATTGCCCCAAGAATGAATTGACTCTGTGGAGTCGAGAAACTGGTATCACTAGCTTGTGTTTGTTCCTAGTGTTTACAGAATGTATATCACTTTTTTTACTAAAACTACCTTTGTTTTTGTGAACATACATTAAATTTTCGTAAATATACTGAGAGGCCAAAGTTAATATATTTATTTCTTTAAATTTATCTCTAAGAGACTCTCTCGGTTTTAGATATATATAGGCTGCAGAACTTAGTCTGCTTGCTAGTTTGGATATATGGGGCCCCACTGAAGCTTTGCGTCGAGAGTAATGCCAAGAAAAACAGTGGATTCAACAGGGCTCAGTTATTAATCTTTTTGGATTTAAAGTATTTTTGTACATCTTTTGAAACAAATTCTGTACTTTTATCAGATTGTATGTGAGTAGGTGTTAAATTACTTTCAGTAAATATACTTTCAAAACATTCTTTAGTTGTTTCTGAGTTTTCCTTTTTCATTGGTCTTGCAAAAGCATATTTACTAAATACATCAATAACATATTTTACTTTAACATATTTTACAGTATTTTACTTTTACTTGTTCCAACTAAGTTTAATAATAACTGACCTTTTTTATTATAAGTTTTTGGTATTAAAAGGGTATTTGAGCTGGTGTATAAAGTGGATTTGCATCATTTTCTTTACTTTTAAGAATCGATTCACCTCCAACAAAGATCCAGCATCAACTGAAGTTTTTAGATCTGTATCTTTATTTTTAAAACCAATTTTAGACTCATTTGATTCTTCATTAGATGTATCAGAATAAATTGGTAATCTGAGTGGTTGACGATCCTCTTCGGTAAAATCATAGACTTAGAATATACTGGCGTATAGACCGACATAGTGTACCAGGGAGAAGAAAATTCCTTATGGCAAAAATGCAAGATAGAAAAGGATACAAAATCTCATGACTCTGTAACCGATTTTGAATGACAGGTCGGCACAAGTCGGCACGCAGGAAATAAGCTCCTAGGTATTTTGTAATTTTTTAGAGTGTAATAGTAGTTATTTTTAGTAAGTAACTTTTTTCTAAATTGATTACTTGTTCTGTGAGTGTATGTGGTGTTAATAATAGAAATAATCCTGATAATTGCACATTTCACAGGTAAATTCTCAAGACGTTGTCAATGTTATGACGCGTTTATTTTTGGTTAAATTTATGTTAATTTTAAAATATAGAATGTTTTCAATTATTTTGTTAATTTTGATATTTTGAAAAGAAAAAAGGCACGTTGTTGATAATTTGCATGAATTTGGTAAATTTATTTTTATACAAAATATTTTACATGTACGCTAGGGATTGACTCAACTATATCAAAATTAATGTCGATATTTATCTTGCATATTTATAATGAATCGATAGACTTGCCCACATAACAAGAAAGTAAATCCTCGGTTTGCGTTCTAAAATGTAATTTTATTTTGCCTTTTGTCAAACAGATTTCCTCCGGATTCTATAATTAGAAAAAATGGTTAAGGTTAATTGGACGGGTTGGTTGGGATCCAAAGAAGAACTCAAACATTTGCATTTCTACTTTATTTGTACCAGTAAGTATAATATTGTTATAATAAGACTTCAAAAATTTACTTTCAAAAATTTTGATAAAAATAGAGACAGATTTTTATACATTATAAAACATTAAAGATAAAAAATCTTGAGATTATCCTATTTAAGCCATTATGAACCCAACTAAGTATATATTTATCATCCAAAAAAATGTATAACCTTACTTCAACACCCGCACCTCACGGTCACACTAGTGCAATATTCATAGCATCACGCTATTTTTCCCAAGGGGTTGCGCGGAGCTTCGGATTATATGCCCAAGTCACAATGATAAAACTTTTAGTGTAGTTAGATATAATATATTTAGTAATGCTCTTGAAGCGCTACTAGACGCTGCACATGAGACGCGCGGTTAAATGTGCCAGGATAGTATAAATTCCATAGTATTTGATACTTACAACGCTCGATGCCCGATTCATGCTTGATGGCCGACGACATTGTGCTGAGGACTTAAATAGCGTGGTTCATCACCTACAGCGTTAGTCGTAAAGAAGAGGAACTCGTGGTTAAGAAATAGATGCGCGGATCAATAAATCTGCGAGATTAAGTTGCACTTGCCGCGGTCAGTCCATGAATGAGTGACCATTTTCTTAACATACCGAGATTGAGAGAATAGAGAGTGCATCTGTATCCTCAGACACTTAGTGCACTTTACTCTGTTAAGATCATTATGTTTTTAAAATTCATGCAGCTAAAATGATAATAAGCTTATTATTACTTTATACTTTTCAGGGACAGATGAAAGAATATAAACATGAAGCGTGATGAAGCCTCATAAACATATTGGACTTTAAACATAGCAATCTTATTTAACTGATTCCTACAAGTTTCCTTACTTAAATTATTAAGTTTTCATTCATATTTAAGTCGAATTTTAAAATAAACTTCTATAATGCATTTAATTATTAATTATTAAATGTTTGTAATTACCAAAAGTAATACTTATATGAAAAATAAAGCAGTTATTATGTACTCCGTGTCCCCGTTTTTTATTTCCCCATCAAAACGTTTTATAAAATATATAAAGTAAATATTTTTCTCCAAAGATCATAACTCGAAAATACAACTTTCCGATCTGATTCTTGGGGAGTTTTCTTTATTAATTTTTATTATTTATTTATTTTTAATATTTATTTTATATAATTATAATTTTATTTATTAATCCACTCAATATTGCACCTAATATTATTGGTAAGAAAGCCCCTCCTTTTTGTTTAATTATATTTTTTCTTAGTTTACTCGTATGTTTACACTTACGCACCAGTTTACGGAGTATATTTTTGTGTATATTCAATTTTTGTTTATCTTGATTTTTAAGGGTACCTTTCCTTGTAAAACGTTATGAATACATTCACAAATACAATTTATTTCTTCTTCATCACACGTTTCAAGTAATGCTCTTTGATATTTTGGTTTAAGCGTATGTAAAGCGTTTAGAAAATTTTTATGCGTTGTGAGTCGATGATGCATCATTTAGAAATGATTTGAATTGTTTGATTCTTGGTGTATTTAAACTCTTTTGTGGAGACGTAAACTGTACAGAAACCATTAATTGGGAAGACATTTGTATGATGATGTATGTATGGGAAGACATACGACAAAAAGCATTGGTATTCTGTTTTAAATCTACCATTAAATATCCATGCGTCTCTATTGTTGCATCCCTGTAAGCATCTTCAATGAATTTTGGGTTATCTGGTGACACTTGTCGTGCTAAATATCTTATTTGAGTTTTATCTCGAGGGTTTTTAAAATATATTATATAACTTGAGTTTAAAGAAATGTCTCTTTGACCTTTACCCTGATGAAATAAATTTTGTGTTAAATAAAATACACTAAGATTCCTGTTATGACTACCTTTTGTAAATATATCCACAATTCTTCCATCAGACTCTCTCATTAGATCATCAATAATAACAAGATGTGGGTTTTCACTATCAAACATATTAAGATTTGTAATTCCTTGATGATAGGTAACATTTGGTAAATTATATAAAGGTTGCATTTCATCAAAGCATCTGATCAAAATCACAACTACATATTTCTGTAACTGATTTTATGAAATTTGTTACATAATTTGACTTCCCACATCCATTTGGTCCTGCCACAATAGCAGTAAACGGATGGATAAAGTGAAATATTACACACGTCTAAAGTTCTAAGGGATGAAATAAAAAATGAAAGTGTTGGTGTAAATAATTAATATATATTGCAAAAATTATATAAGACAGAATTATCTGTATACTATTTCTAACACAATTAGTACATCAGAATTTTACAATCACCTCAACCTCAAATGTATATACACACACACACACACAAATAGAAACAACAACTATCTTAAATTATTTACAATCAAACAATAATTAAATATGTAATAAACTCTACGTCACATTATAGTATTATCATAATTTTACAATCAATACTAATTTTATTTACACACAGACATAAAAGTAAAAACTATCAACAAAACTACCAAGCTAATGTTTCAATATTATTATCTAAAATATGCCTCTTTGTGTCATTATTTAATTTTTGTGTGAAAATTGTGTGCTTAATTGATTTAAATCTAAGCATACTATAATATTGCATTTTTTATTAAATAGAGAAAACTTACAACTATTCATTGTCATCGTTTTAGTGATACATTTATTTATCCCTTTTGCCTTGGCTATATTCTTACGCACTAAGTTAAAATCGTACATTTTAGATCGTAAACCTACAAATTCTTTCATTATTTTACCATTATTTTAATCTTTGAAAAAACCTTATTTCTTTTTATTTTATTTTGTATCATAATCTGAGGTATCAAAATATGAGGAAAGGTCAGGTTTATATCAGTGTAAAAATCATCTGTAAATATATGATATATTAAACTATCCGTATCTGTATACAATAATTTGATTTTACTAAACTTTTTAATCATATAGTTATAATAAAAAACATACATTAATGCTTTTGAAATATCTAAAATAAAAAACCCTAAATAAATTGGTTTGTCATATATTAACTTAGTTTTTCGCAACTGAACCGCAACTAGGTCTTCCGAAAATATTGAAAGACTATGAAATTGTGGTTTAGCGATTAGATCTTGAGCACCTAAAGCTTTACCCTGGTTCTCCCAGTGTGTAACTAATTTTAGGTTAACCCTTTTTTCAATAATCTCCATAGTCTTACCGAAGACTGAATTATTAATATCTACTAGTAATCCCGCCGACAAACTGTTACGCAGTTTGGTGGGTGTGAAAAATGCACTAAAGGTTTGGTCCAGAATAAATGATTTATTATTATTCGGGATATTTATAAAGTATTCTCATTTGGTTGGGCTGAATAAATATATAAAAGAAATATAGTAAATAAATATACATAAATATATATGTATATATTAAATATACTAACACAAATAATACATAAATAAATAAAAACCCAACCAAATGGAAGCCCTCGGCAGGGGAGACCAAACAGCTGAGGGTTAGGGGGAAAGAGAAAGAAACCGGCGGACGATGCGGGCGGTGTCGAGGAGCACCGCCTTCTGCATTTGAGCACGGAACGGTCCTTCACGGAGTCCCAGTCGCCTCAGATGACCCGAGAGGCTGACCGGGATTAGCCCGTTCGCAGAAACGACCACAGGAATAATTTCGGTCGGCAGACCACCCACATGTCGGTCACCTCGTGAGCCAGGCCCAGATACTTTGTCAGTTTATCTGTTTCGGCTTTCACGAGGTTCTCGTCATAAGGAATGGTAATATCGACCAAAAATATCCTTGACTGTGCCCGGTCCATCAGCACAATATCAGGCTTATTCGCAAGAATAGTCCTGTCTGTGATGATGGCCCGGTCCCAGTAGAGCCTGGCGCGGTCATTTTCGAGCACGGCTTCCGGCAAGTACTTATAATATGGCATTTTTCTATCCACGAGACCATATTTCAGAGCGAGCTCCTGGTAGAATCCTGGCTACTAGGTTGTGTCTGTGCAAATACCAGTGTTAGAAAGCGCCGAACAACCGAAGATGACATGCCTAAGTGACTCGCCGGGATGGCGACAAGCTCGACAGATGTCGACGGCGCCATCCTTTAGGATGTATCTCCGATAATTGTTGGTCTTAATAACCTGATCCTGTATCGCACAGACAAAACCCTCGGTTTCCCCAAAGAGGTCACCGAAACGTAGCCAATGGAGGGAGGCGACTGTGTCTACGAAAGGCTCATGTAGAGCCTTGTAGAACCTCCCGTGGAGCTCCTTCTCCTTCCATACGGTCTCCCGGTCGGAAATGCACTGTACTGCTGGGTCTTGCCATTGCTCGTTGGCTAAGGATAGAGGAGTAAGCCCTTTATCACACGAAATGACGTCCCTGTAGAATGGATCATCCGATCTCGCCAGAAAGTAATTACGGAGGCTGCACACTTCGCGATTATGCATGGTGAGAGCGCTCAAAAAGCCGCGCCCACCATGTTTCCGCGGCAAGTACAGCCTCATTACTGACGATCTCGGGTGATGCATCCTGTGTGACGTCATAACAGTGCAGACTTTTCTATCCAGAGCGTTCAGTTCGGTCTGAGTCCACCTGAGCATGCCGAAGGTATATATGAGGACAGGCATGACCCAACCGTTATATGCGTGTGTCCTATTCACACCCGACAAAAGACTGTTGAGCACTTTTGTCAAGCGTGCATAAAACACATCGCAAACTGACTGTTTCATATCCGCCTCATCGATACCTATGTTCTGTGACATACCCAGGTATAGGTATGTTTCAGCCTGGGAAAGGGTCCTTATGTTGATGGGCATAGATAAATCTATGCCCTCAGAGTTAGCAACCTTACCCCTTTCGACATGGAGGACCGCACACTTATCCGTCCCCAGCTCCATTCTAATAGAATTGCTAAAATCACAAGTGATGTTTAGCAATTCCACAAGATGAGCGACTGAGGCGAATAACTTGAGATCATCCATAGAAAAGGTGAGTCACTTTATACCTCCTTTCCGAAGCTGAAATCCTCCCAGAACCCTCCAGTAAGGTACTGAGAGGGTTTAGAGAGGCAGAACCAGATTGGACTCAGACAATCGCCCTGGAAGATACCCTTCTTATCCTTATGTGGTTCTCCGCAGCCGTCATCCGCTCGCCTAGATGACAAAGGATCGTACTCCACTGCTCCATACACTGCCCGAGGAAGTCTCTAACTGTACAGTCAACCTTGTACAGCTCGAGGATCCTCTTCAGCCATGTATGAGGCACCGAGTCGAATGCCTTTTTGTAGTCTATCCAGGCGGCGGAGAGGTTCCGACGGTTGCGTTTAACCACCTTGCCAATGACCGCGTCAATGAGGAGTGGTTCCTTGGTTCCACGACCACGCTTCGACATCCATTTTGAGCGCGCGACATCACCTGATTTGCGTTCAGGTGACGAGTGATTCTCGCGCTCAAAATGGATGTTAGTGTCTTGTATATGGTAGGTAGACACGTTTTGGGGCGGTATTTGCTCGGGTCTGTGGAATCCCGGTCTTAGGAACCAAATGAGTGATCCCAGTATTGAAGAGGCTGGGAGTGACTTTGGTCGAGAGCCTCTTGAAACTGTCGGTGAGCACAGCGTGACACACCACGAACCCTTCAGCCAGTAGTGATGCAGTCCGTCGAGTCCCGGACTTTTCCAGTTCAGGGCCCTACGGACCGCCTCAGCTACGTCATCCGGCGTTATGATGACGGGGTCCATGGGCGTAACACTCGCACACTGACTCGCCACAACTTCCGTCCAAGGGCCCTCGCTGTGGTTTACGGGCTCTGACCACAGGCCGCGCCAGAATGCGATAGTGTCGGCCTGATTCGGTGCTGAGCCCGTTCCACGTACCATCGGCCGCTCCAATGATTCATAGAGCCTCTTCTGATCACTCAGGAAGAGACGATTCTGGTTGAACCGTGTCGACCTCTCGGTATATCGCCGAATCCGCTTCCCCCAAGCAGCAATTCTCTGCTTCAGGTCGTCTATGCTATATGTCTATATATTATTATTATTATTATTATTATTCATTAATTTATAAAAATTTTTTTCAAAATCTGATTTTGCCAACGTTCTTAATTTTGTATTTAGATCTATGTACATTTTCAACCAGGGAGACTGTTTAAATTTTAAAACTCTATGAATTTTAGTTAATTTAACCCCCATTTCTATACACTGCGTTAAATTTCTGTAATGAATTACATATTTATCTTTATTATTTAAATTTGGGACTAGTTTATTCTCATTAGTATTGCATACACAAATGTTTTCTGGGCGTAAAGGAAAGTCCAAATGTAAATCATGAAGTTCCAAATCAAATTCTAAAATAAAATCAAAGTCTGATGTCTCAGACACATTAAAATCTATATACGGACTTACCCATTCAAATCCACCTGTAGGAAGATATTGAGACATAGCCCAACCATATAAATTGTTGGCATCAAAATATTATGTGATATATGAATTTGGTTTCCCTGCATCATTATCCCCCATGTATTTGTTATTAGCTCTAGCATAACGATTACCACATTGAGATACACCACCCCTGATACCTGATCTAATAAATGCAATTTTCTCATAATCTGTTAAAAGTTCTAATTCTATTTTTGTATATTTTAACATTGCATCCCAACTTAAACCGGGAGCTGTGTAATAATGGGCAGGGTCTAAATCATAAGTATTAATACATAGCTTTCTAAAGTTTTCAAATACATCGGATAAAAGTAAAACGTCTGTTTTTAAATACAAGTTTGAATAATCTAGCATATTACAACACCCAAAGTGTTCCCAAACATCTTTAGCATGATTGTAATCATCATTTGAAATATGGGAATCGTGAGCGAGCTATCAAAATTTTTTTGTTCAGGAAGCGACGTTAGGTTTAAACTATCATAATTAGACATAATATCATATAATAATATATTCCGTTTTAAACGAATGAAATCTTCATCATTAGGGTAATTTCAACGTAATTCTTGAAATTGATCATTACTGAGATTTTTGGCTAATTCTTCTAATTTACATGATAAAAACTTAAATGAATCTACGAATCTCAATATAACTTCATGGTTATTCATTTTTAATTTTTTGGAAAAGGATATATATTTTTCTTTATTTTGAGGGATAACTTCGACTTCACCATCACAAAAGTTGATGCATGAACAATAAAATGAGCATCATAGTGACTAAGGTTGTGTAAAAATATTGGTATATGACGTGGTGTTCTGAACTTTGAGTTACATGATTCATGAGCAACACCTATAAAACTACCAGTGTACCAATCAAAATCATAAAAAAGTTCTGCTAATTCTGTTTCACAAATATGACAAATAGTTGCACTTGAAATTTGGTTTTTGTCTTCATTTGTTAGCGGAACTGGATATATTTGAAGTCCATTTATTTCTTTTAAATTGTTAGATAAACTTTCCATAAACACTTGTGCACAGTTGGGTCCGCAATATGTTACATATTTTGATAATTTATCATCATATGAACATTTTATATAATAACCAAAACAATGCACTTCATGTTTCTGAATATTATGTGTGAAAGGTTGGATGGATCGTTAGAACATGATTCTATTGGTTTTAAAAATGCTTCAAAATCAGCATAAACTACGAATGGTATCTTTAACTTTTTTATAATTATCAAATTTAATTTTATCATTTGAATAAGTTGACCAAACCAATTCTTTTTTAAAGTTTCACTGTTTGGTAATTCTGTACAAATGTGGGCAGAATCGTATTGTTCATGATTATTTGACCTTTCCTGAGATGGAAAATGAAGAAGACATGCTTCGCAAATGTACATGACGAGACCGTCTTTTGAAATTTGTTTACTAACTAACCGCGATAATTTTTTTATGTAACAATAATGATTTTTCGTATCCTTGGAAAAATATAATAAATTGATACGTCTATCTTTACGACACTTTGTTAAAAATAATGGGCCTACTATAGAATTACATCGTTTTTCTTTATTATATTCTAACCCAAAAACATTAATACTAATATCATTTAATTTCTCCACTTTTGTTATGTCAGAAATTTTAAATGAAAAGGAAATACCATCAAATTTAAGTTTATTTGCATGTTTAGCCTACGATGATACCCGATCCGCGTTTTTGTTTACGAGATATAACGCTAAGAGTAACGCCCATTTAAAACAAAAATAGTCTTCGTTTTAAATTTATTTTAGCCCTTTTAATTTTATGTCACAGGGAAGATCTATGTATGAAGTACCGCGTAGGGGGTTAAATTTATTAACATTCATGTCTATAGATTTTATGTTTTTTAGACTCCATCCACTATCTTTTTTTTTCAAATGCACTAATTTTACTAGTAACTGTATCATTTAAAGATGAAAGAAAAATATTTAGGTCATCTCCTTGACAAATAATATAGTTAAATGTTTGAAAATCAAACGTATCATGAATATCTTTAGTTTGTTGAACAAAATCAGCATGCAATATGAAATTTACTTTAAAAATGATGTGTTGATGAATACACTCTAGTATTAAAAATAAAATATCATCTTTAATATAATTTAAAAATAGTTCAGGTGTTTCAAAGTTTAACCGTGTCGAACGATCTACTCTACTCTTGATTTTATAAGTTAAAATCCTATTTCAATAATACTAACGTTTGATAAAGAATTATGTGAATTTAAAATATTATTTTTGTGAACATTACTTTTAAAATGATTAGCTGAATACCTTTTCTCGCTAAATATATGACACGTTAGATATTCCACTTGATCATCGTTACCGACACTGTTCCCTGCAGAGGTAGACGCTTCTTCTTCTGTTTTTGGTTTTTTGATGATCTTCGGTTCTTCGCTGCTCGTTCGCATAATTCCTCTTCCAAGTTGTAGTGGTAGACTGTTAATTGTGTTTAAATTTATTAAAAAACGATATAAGAGAATGTGTAAATTATGATCGAAATTTATGTCTACTCATCATCATATGATGAATCAAACAGTTTACGCTTCTCCATTTCATCACAAACTTTTAGATCACTTTGTTTTCAAAACACTATTTCTTAATACATAAAACATTTTTTAACGCACAGATTTTCTTATGAGTAAAACAGTTATACAGTTAAATATCTTTACAATAAAGTTCACAAAGAGTATTTAAATTGGGAGCTCCTAAGCAATTTATATCTATGATAGTATTATTTTCATCACAAAGATCTTGTACCCATTTTATTTTATCACATCCTTTTAAAGAATCCTTTTATCTTTCAAATATGTCTTGATAATTCTGTGAAACTCTCTATAATCAACAAAGCCCTCACTCCATCGATACTCTCTGTGCTATTCAATCCAGCAATTTTGTTTTTTCTCCTCAAGAGATAGTGAAGTGAACGGGTAAGGAGGTTTAATTAGGAATATTTTGGTGTACTTTAGAGTGGCTATAGCAAATTCTTTTACTATAAATTCATTTTTGCTATATTTGAATCCTTGAAGATCTACGATTTTTGTATTGCTATTCATGATATTTTCTTAACGATATTACTCAGATTAATGACGATGTCGTCACTCCCTTCTTGAGGGGAGAGTGGCGTAGTAACTGTTTATAGGTATTTTCATCGATGCTGAATGATTTCTGCAACAACACAGTTATCATGTTAATATCAATTTGTTTACACTTAATGACACACACTCACTCATACACACACACACACACACATGTAAGAAAACAACAGAAAGAAAAGTAAGTTTGGCAATAGAATAAACACTTACGTCCATGACCATTGCTGCGTTCAAGTAACACAAACGTAGTATTGGTAGATCCAGTGCGGTCAAACGACCGTACACTGACTCCATGACTGCAGCTGCTCGGTCTTATATAGCACCAGTAAGTTTTATCTAATCTAAAGCATTTTCGCAGTGAAACTGATAGTAACTTTATGAGTCAACAAGCGTGCGTGCAATCACAAAAGAATGCGATTTAATATTTACAAATCACTATAATTGATCATTCCTATGTTAACGATTGAATAGATTGGTACTGTAATAATCTACTAAAAGCAGTAATATCATGGATACACTAGATGTACAACAACATCTGAAAAAGATTCATCCCAGTCTAGAAAATAATGTTTATGTTGCTAATAGAATGCCCATGTGTACCCACGTACCAACGTATATAATATGCAATTTGGATACAGATGATAAACCAGGCTCACATTGGATAGCTTAATATATCGATACGACGATCACCTGCACGATATCATCTAGAGTTTTTAAAAAGGAATTGTAAAAGATGGGTTCAGTTCTGACTCAGTGAGCCAGAACTGGTACAAACTAACTACTTTGTGATCTTCCGGTCTACCTGACTTATAGATGGCCGGAGGCAGTAGAGTCCAAGGGGGAGGCGTTGGCCGTTAGTTTGGATATAGCGAATGCCTTCGATCGGGTTTGGCACAAAGCGCTTTTTTCGAAGCACCCTTCCTATGGGCTTCCCGAGAAATTGTGCAATTGGATCACCAGCTTTCTTGCAGATTGGAGCATCAAGTTCGTTGTAGACGGTGCATGCTCCGACTACAAGCCTATTAAAGCTGGTGTTCCACAAGGCTGCGTGCTATCACCGACGCTGTTTCTTCTGCATATCAATGATATGTTGCAAATCGGTAACATTCATTGCTATGCAGATGACAGTACTGGTGATGCTCTATACACCGGCTGTGCCGGACGGGCGAAACTCGAGAGTAAGTATTATCGAAGGTACTCCGCGAGTCGCTCACGTCCTACACCTGTAGGTTCCGGAGAATACTTCTACTGCCGTCTTTGTGGGTGAAGCTGGGGTACTGTGGACTGAGGTTAAATCAAAATGCACGAAATAGAATACAAATGGCAAGGCAGTGGCCAGCGGTTCGACGGCTCAACTGTTCGACGGAAATCTTCTGACTATTGGTTATTGACCACGGTTGTTGAATACGGTTGTTCAACTACGGTTGTTCTATATCGGTTGTTCACTATCGGTTGGTCACTATATTTTTCAGACGATTTCTTCAGTTGACTATTTCTTTAAATTGTTCAGTAGTAACTTACTACTACTAGTGCTATCTGCTTTTATTTTCACTGTTTATCTAGCTGCTATTATCAGCTACTATGTTGTGCAACTAACTATTACTATCACTTGTGTAGCTGCTATTATCAGCTATTATGTTGTTAGCTACTATTCACTACTGTTACTAGTCACTTCAGCTACTACAATGTTACTGTGCCCCGAAGCCATAAGGTAGACTCGAGCGTAACTTTAAAGTGTGCCGCTTGTCATTGTCCGTTTTGTCTCTTTATTGCATAACATTTTCTCTATACAATTTTCTTAAATTACAATTTTTTCTATACACGATTACTTCTTACGCTAAGGTACTATACATTGTTAAATCGGTAATTCAGTTGTCTATTAGCACACCATAAAGGTTTCTTAATATATAGTATAAAGTTATTAACCAAAATATCCCAAATGTTCACAATATTTGGGTACATTAATTCTTTAATTTGACTATAAGTAGGAAATAAGTTTCATCACGCTAAATATTATTTTATTTCCTTAATCTATAAACCTTAATCTAATTCAATACCATGTTTACAATTCTTCTAGAGCATATAAATTATTTCCATCATTTTCGGGACTAAATATTACGCAGTTAATTAATACTTTCTAGAATGTTCTATAACGTGTCGCACTCTGATTGGTCGACTTTTTGTTTGTACAAATAAGAGTTATTTTCTTAGCTATTACCAAACGATGCTCTATACTATAATACTAAGATTGTAAACATGTTTTAAAATTATATTATTGCACCTTTTACTTAGGTTTGTCACAAAAACTTTTCTTAATTACACTTTTAATACTGTTTAACTACGTTTTTAAACACTTTTCGCCGTCGCGAACACCGGCCGTCGCAATATTTCTTGGGAAAACGTCGCCGAGTAGCGGAAGAAACTTGTGTCTGAAGTCGAGTCTTTGCTAAACAAAGTCTCGGATTGGGGGCGCCTAAATCTAGTCCAGTTTAATCCTCTAAAGACACAAGTTTACGCGTTTACCGCTAAAAAGAACCCCTTTGTCGTATCTCCTAAGTTTCCAGGCACTCCCCTTGTAGCTTTAGCCAGTATCGGAATCCTCGGCGTCGACATATCGAGTGACGTGCAGTTTCGTGGTCACTTGGAAGAGAAGGCCAAATTGGCCTCTAAAAAGCTTGTCGTGCTCAGCAGAGCGGGACGGTATTTAATGCCAGCATACCGCCTGCAACTTTCTGGGCTGGCATATCTCTGGGCTGGGGCTACCCAGTGCCAGCTCCTTCCACTTGACCGCATCCAGCGCAGAGCGGCTCGAATCGCCGGAGACCGAGTCCTTCGATCGAGTTTCACTGGCGCTGCGAAGAGATGTTGCATCCCTTTGCATTTTCTTTCGCATTTACCACGGGGAGTGCTCTGGGCAATTGTTCGGATTAATCCCAGCCGCCAAATTTCACGAACGCACATCGCGGCAGAACTCCCGATACCATCCACACCATCTAGATGCTTAGCGGTCCATCACTGTACGTTTCACTAAGAGTTTTCTTCCACGTACGACCTCTCTGTGGAATAGTTTACCACCGGCGACTTTTCCGTACCGATATAACTTAGGGACCTTCAAGAAAAGAGCTTACTCCTTTTTAAAAGGCCGGCAACGCACCTGCAATTTCCTTGGTGTTGCAGTTGTTCATGGGCGGCGGTAGTCACTTATCATCAGGTGAGCCGTATGCTCGTTTGCCCCCTCTCCTATAAAAAAATACAATTCCGCCCCCGTACGCAAGTACCGGATGTCTATAGTTTTACCATTTTCAGAAAACCTGATTATTGTGTCTGCTTTGTTCTGAATAACGACTTTATTTTTATTAGGGGCGCCTTTACTTGCAGCACTTAATTAGCACTTAATTCCTTGCTATTAATATTTATTCTATATCTAGTATCGTCACTGCGTTGCAAGTGATACGTTTTGCCAGCAACGCAAATTTTAACAGTTCGTTGCGGTGAAAATTTTAGAAAATCAAATTTATAAACTTGCCACCTAATTAGCATCTAAAAAGCATCTTTTTCTAAATGCAAATTTCTGACTTTGCGTTGCTGGCAAGACACAGCTTCGAACATGGCCACGCGTATTGTTTTATTTTTTTATGAGTTATCAGGTAATATTTTCTGAAATCTACTTTTTAGATTCAATGAACTATAACTATACAGAATACCAAAAAAAATATTTTAATGCAGTTTTAGTTATAACTGATTTTAGTATTTGGATTTAAAATTCAAAGTACCGATCATTTTAGGAGAGCCAGAAATTAAAAAAAAGATATTTTATTTGATAGCTTGAAAATAAGTTAAATAGGAAATCTACTTCCATTTCTTTTTAGGCTTTTATTTTTTTTAATTTGCTTATATACTTAACAGTATGTAGAAAGCGAAGAAAGCATAGTATAATACAGAAGACCTATACGAGTTACCATTTCTCGCTTGTTGCTCAGTGCGTCTCTCTCGTTCTGCATTAGTAAGTGAGAGATACGACAAGTGACAAAATTATATGTTGAATGTGAATACTCATACTCACTCTGACGAGATAAGTTCGTAAAAGTAAATACATACGCTGAATTTATTTTTTCTTTAGATTGATAGAGATAGTCATTAAAATTAAACTAAGTGAAGAAGTTAAGCTGGCGCGTGTGGCGCCCTGTAAGCCCCGGCGTCTTGGCGGTCGCCCGGCCCCCGAAACCGGCGCTGCATCAGACTATACGAGTGAGGAAATAGAGTGCACCCATGTTCATGGTGCACTATAATCCTGTCCTGCGCAAATGGCTGTTCTCCGTTAGACTGGCCGCTATGACCGAAATTCGGTCAGGAGAACATTATTATTATGCTGTTAGTTATGCGGTTATGCTTATAGGTAGCATTTAATTAGTCCTGAGCCATCTAGATGCATCGATTTCTTGCCTAACTTATCGACTTGATGTCAATTTCATGGTTGTCGTACACTTACTTTTCTTTCAACACTTAAAAGCCAGTGCTTAACTACCACCCCACTTCGTCGTAAGTGGTGATATAGCTACACGGTTAATCGCACTGGCTATGCGATGCCTTATAAAAACCTTTTCACTTTTGTCTTCATAATATGTACGAGGATGCCACTTGAGAACGTTTAGATTGCAGTCCCTTTTGACTTGAACATTTTCGTATAGAAGTATATTTTTATAGAATAAGTGTGAAAAACTAGCCCACAGTCCTCTTGATGGTAATTAGATCCTGTTGCCCATAGACATCTACATCTATCCTCGAGAATAAAAATGCAAATGCGTTATCACCACTGAGGACTAATATGGAATGCCTTGTTTTCAATAAAAAGGTTTCTACTCACCGATTTACTATACGATATACACGCAACATTAAGCTACTATTTTAGGTTGGTATTCTGTGAGAGCGTGGTCCTTCCCCGGTCGAGCTGACCCATTCGTGCTACAACCATAATATTGGCTGGCTTTATGACGTATAATTAAGAGTGACAAATGAGTACACAATGCACCTGGTGGTAAGTGAATGCTCTGGTCTATGGACACTTGCATCTTTCCTCGATTAAGAATCAAAATGCAGATGGGTAGTCTTCATTGAAGAGTAAGATGGAACGCCTCGTTACAAGTAAATGGGTCTTCGGTTCTCTCACCATACGAAACAAAGCGTCATTATGCTATAATTTATTCTATGCGAACGTGATCCTTCCCCGTTGGGGCCCACCCATTCATGTTGCAGCTATAATACAGTTACTACGCTATGCTTGCGCCTCCGGCGACTCAAATACTGTCGGAAGTTTTCCACTGTACGAATGTAGAATAGAATGGATTTCTTTATTCAATATATTTAAGAAGAACACATATTAAAAGTCCTTTGCTACTGGTTCGAGAATACCTGCCCTGGGAAGAATCATCATAAACCCAGCGGGACCTTTATGTAATATTACCCAATTCCGAAGTCGCATGGTAGCTATTCATTTTATTCCCAGGGGTTATTATCAATCATGTATTCTTTAATAGAGCAATTATCATTTTTCTACCATTGAATTAAAATGTATTTAAATACATAGTACATAATAGAGCAATGTTTTCACGGCTTTAGTTTAATAAAAATATATAAAGACACTACAATTGTGCAAATTTGACTGTACTGTGCTCGATATCGATAAATGGATAATTCATGAGGATTTCCCCAAGATAAAAAAAGACTCGCCGTGTAGTGGCGGTTAAGAATATCCACTACCCCATATCTTCCCGTGGGTGCATCCTCCAAGATGAAAGTTACGAAGAGTCCCAGTCCCAGTCCCCGATTGCCCCGCTATTCCTGGCTACGGTTGCGATCATGGTAACAGCGGGGAAGGGGGTGCTATGAATCTCCGATGGAGGTTCGGTTGCCACCTAAGACGCCTCGATCTGGCAAAATACAACGCTCGCACCCTGAGGACTGACGAGAAGACCCTGGTACTGGAAGAAGAGGTAGAGAAGTTGCGCTGGGATAATATAAGATTATCTGAAGTCTGAAGAGAGGGGGTAGACACGATAGTCCTCGAATCTAGCAACTTGTTCTATCACCGGGACCATCTGTCCCAAGAAGGTGTGGGATTTATCGTCCACAAGTCTCTCGTTAACAACGTTGTGAAGATTGAGAGTGTGTCGACGAGGGCTACGTACCTTATACTCAGAATCACCAAACGGTACTCGTTGAAGGTCATACAGGTTTACGTACCAAACTCGGCACATCCCGATGAGGAGGTGGAGGAAATGTATGAGGATATCTCTAAAGCCATGCATTCCCCCAAAACCCACTATACGGTGTTAATGGGAGACTTAAACGCAAAACTAGGCACAAGAGAGAACGGTGTGCGAAGGTAGGGAAATTCGGAATCGGGCAACGGAACCCAAGGGGCCAGCAGTTGGCCGACTTCATGGAGAAAGAGGGACTCTTTATGATGAAATCTTTCTTCCAGAAGCGGCCCCACAGTAAGTGGACCTGGTCGAGCTCCGACGGTTCGACAAAAAGTGAGATTGACTTCATTATGACAACTAGACGGCAACTGTTCAGTGATGTCTCAGTGATCGCGAGGGTGAAAACTGGTAGCGATCACCGAATAGCTAGAGGCACACTGAACCTAAACGACAAGTTGGAGAGGTCTCGTCTAATTAAATCAACGCTCCGTCCCCCTCGTGCTCTATTCCAAAGTCCCGAAACCCTTCAGCTCAAGTTACAATAACGTTTTCAGTGCCTAGAAGACTGCAACGCAGTAGACGATATGAATGACAAGTTCGTGGAAACTGATTCAGTTGGCTGATGTAGTCAGAGAAACTGTCGTGCTGACTGCGTTCTATCCATAGCCGCTCTGCTTTCTGAATGTGCTGAAGGTTTAGTTCTCGAGCCCGTCCTCGCATGTTGTCCATGAACTGTATGACCCTCGCCGTGGCTCTGATCAGCATTTCGTAAGAAGAGAATCTTCCTATATCTGGCAGGTGTGTTGCGTCCTTGAATTTGCTGTGGTGCGCCACAATTTTTTCTATGTTGTCCTCTCCTGCCCTCTCTTCTGGTTGCTGTGGCCATACGCTCTCTTCCTTATAGAGAAATAACGGTCCGGTGAACCATTGGTCGCTTCCTCTCTTATTAAGAAGTTCATGCGCGTCACCTGGTCTGCTATATTCTGTTAAGTCAGAATCCATCTCCACTGATCGGGTGAGGTTTTCTCGGTTATCTCCCCAAGTCGATGAGTTACATATTATGGAGTGTAACGCGCTGTGTCATCAGCGCCGTAGTAGATAACGTTTTCAGTGCCTAGAAGACTGCAACGCAGTAGACGATATGAATGACAAGTTCGTGGAAACTGTCCATGCGCTCGGTGCTAAGTTCTGCAAGACACGCCGCAGAAGAACATAAAACTCTCCGATCACACTCTTAATCTCATGGCTGTTAAACGGGAAATGAAGCTGCAGTCTTCAACAAATTTGACAGCATACAGGCAACTGAACAGATAGATCAAGTCAATACAGCTCGTATTGAAGAAGCGATCGAGCGGGACCAAGGCTCCAAACTCTTTGCCAGAGATCTGTCTGCCAGAAAGAGCCACCTGTCAAAGCTGAAGACCGAGTGTGGCAGCATCGTTTCCGGCACACTTGATTTTGAGAGATTTCGAGAGAAATTGAGAGTTTCTATGGGCAGCTGTACATGACATCGTAGGATCCACACGCAAGTGTGAATAACGGTCCAAGAGCAAGTCTTATCCGACACTATTCCGATGATATCCCGGACGTCAGTCTGAGCGAGATTAGAATGGCTCTCCAACAAGTTAAAAACGACAAGACCCCAGGCGAGGATGGAATTACAACGGAGCTTTTGAAAGCGGGTGGAAAACCGGTACTTGAAGTCCTTCAGAAGCTCTTTAATTTTGTAGTCCATGGTGAGACTACTCCGGAAGCGTGGAGCAGAAGTGCGGTGGTCTTGTTCTTCAAGAAAGGCGACAACGTTCTCTTGAAGAACTACAGATCGATTTCTCTTCTGAGCCGGGTCTACTTTTTTCGAGAGTCATTACGAATCGACTACTTCCAGCCTCCCGAACAAGTCGGTTTCCGAAAACGCTTTAGTACCATAGATCACACATACCCTTTGGTAAATTGTACAGAAGACCGAATAGTACAATCTGCCACTTTGCCTTGCGTATGTGGACCATGAGAAAGCCTATGATTCCGTCGAAATTTGGGCGGTGCTACAGTCCCTTCAACGGTGCCAAGTTGACTGTCAGTATATCGAAGTGCTAAAGTATTTATACAGTAGGGCTACGATGGCTATCCGAATACAGAACCAAAGTACGAAACCACAATTGCAGAGAGGCGAAAGACAGGGTGACGTTATATCCCCGAAACTCTTCACCGCTGCATTGGAAGACGTTTTCAAGCTACTGGACTGGAAAGGATACGATATAAACATTAACGGCGAGTACATCACTCAACTTCGATTTGCCGACTATATAGTCCTTATAGCTGAATCGCTGGAGGACCTTAGCACTATGCACAATGCCCTCAATAATGTCTGCCAACGGATAGGTCTTAAGATGAACATGGACAAAACAAAGATCATGTGTAATGTCCATGTCACACCTATGCCGGTAGTTGTTGGGAGCCCTAAGCTCGAAGTTGTTGACGAGTAAGTTTACCTGGGACAAATAGTCCGACAAAGTAAGTCCATATTCGACCGAGAGATGAATCGACGGATTCAACTCGGCTGGGCAGCGTTCGGGAAATTAAGACACATCTTCTTGTCAGGTTTACCTCAAAACCTGAAAACGAAATTGTACAACCAGTGAGTGATGCCAGTGATGACTTATGGGTCTGAGACGTGGTCCTTCATTGCTAGCCGTATGAGGACGCTCAAGTTCACTCAGCGAGCTATGGAGAGGACTATGCTCGGGGTTTCTTTGCGAGATAAACTTGGAAATGAGGATCTCCGCAGTAGAACCAGAGTGACTGACATAGCCCAACGGATTAGTAAGCTGAAGTGGCAATTGGCCGGTCACATGGAACCGACAACCGATGGGAAAAAAATTCTAGAGTGGCAGTCTCGTACTGGTAGGCAAATTGAAGGTGGCTCAAGACCGTGCTTTGTGGCATTCCTTGGGGGAGACCTATGTTCAGCAGTGGACTTGTGAAGGGCTGTAATGATGATGATGATAAAAAAAAACTGGATAGGTGATAACTATAAACCGCGAACGGAGTGTTGCCGATGACGTCATGACTTCCGTGTACATGGAAGCTTTGTTAGCGGTATTCCGGAATCAGCCACCTTAATTTTCTAAATTGTAATAACAGAAAACTGTCAAAATTAATGTGAATGGCATATCTCAACACTTATTCAAACTTTATAAACACAACATGATAACATGGTCTAGACTCAAGTTTCAATTGCGAAGTTTAAGCTAACACTCAAGATTCCTTCTACAAGCCAAGTCCCGTGACTCATGACTTAACGTTAATTTTCGTTTTTATAGATTTCTATTAGCGTCTACGATTGTAGAAAGTCAATATGGCTAACCCCACTGAGCGGAACAGCACGTTCAGGACACGTTCGGCGGAAGTGAAGAGTAATCATCGGCAAATCTTCTTCGCGCGGCTTCTAACAATTTGTGATAGGACTAATGTTGAACCAGCGGTCAGATGACCCGCAGCATCCAAGTATGCCAAAGTATTAGAAATGGGGTAAGTTGAAATAATACGCGAACACTTTGAATATTTTTCCATTTATTAAACATAGAAACATTTTTTTCTTACTAACAATAAGCTGAACACAAAAATACAAAATAATGAATATATTCTAAAACAAATTCTCATTGATGACTACAAAAAGCATTCAACATATTCGACTTTACTTTGTGAATATATATATTATAATATGCCAGAATAATCCTATGGTACTTTCGATCGAAACAAGTAGTGATCCAAACTTCAAATATGAATATTTCATAAGAAGTTTTTTGTGGATCGGATCCTTTTTGTGTATAATTTATAAGAAGATTAAAACATTAACTTAATCCAGAGAAATAATCTATAAAAAAAATAGCAATATATTTCTATTAAAAAAGAAAACTTATTTTACTTTTATTTTAACGTGGAGATCTGTGACTTATTTATAAATCAGATCGTGATAACGTTGTTCATCTGTCATTGAGTGGTAGGACTCCCTTTGATGCCCAAGATTACGTGTGGGTAGATACTACCCTTGGTTTTGCATTTGTCGGCGGCGTCGGGCATCGGTCGACACTTTCATCAGATGAGCCGCATGCTCGTTTGGGCTATAGAAGAAAATAACTAAATCAAAATTAACACAAAATTTACAAGTTTATAATATTCACAAAATACGCGGAACACAAGTAAAAAAAAACTTAATTTTATTTATTGCTAATAAAAAACGATGTAGTACATAAATTGTAAATTATAAAAGTACACAATGTCAAAGTCTCATTCTAAATAATTAAAAGTTAAATTAATTTTCGTTATAAGGCGAGACGCACAGTCGCTTTTTATGTCATATAAATATAATCATCGAAAAATAAATAGATACAGAGTACAGATAAAAAATATTAAAATTATTTTATTTCACATTGTTATTTTATAATTAGCAGAACAATTAGTACTTTAAAGACAGAGCTGTCAAACAATAATATAATACTCTGTGCGATAATAAAAAAATATTGGCCATGTTTAAAGTAATATATTATTTTAACACATGATACAAAAAGAGAAGTAACTACTGATGTAAAAAAATAAAACAAGTTTTATTCAATGTGTGGCGGTACCTATTCGTGTAATATCAAAAAATGATTTTCGTCAGTCTCTGTCTTGCTTTGTTACATGTCATTTATCACACAATCATGTATTGTAATGAATTCTAATTGTAAGAACATACGGGATTACAATGCATTTCCTTAACAATCTTTATTTATATTTCACATTGGGTGTTTTTTTTAATAATCGCAATTATTGTTCGGTGCTATTTATTGAAGTGTGTTTACTGGCTAAAGAAACCAACATGCGTAAGTATAATTTATAGGAGCCTGATCGTGGGTTTTTTTATAGAATAAGGATGACAAGCGAGCATAAAGTCTACCTGATGGTGAATATATGCGAGTCACCGCCGAGGACTAAGATGTAATGCCTCGTTTCCAGTAAAAAGGGTATTCGGATCTCTGGATGTATAATATGTTCAAATTTTTCTAAGGTAAAAAAACAAATTTTTATCCAATCAATGTAGTACTTCTTGTAAAAGAACTTCGCTGTAAAGAATCAAATAAACCAGGGAAGATGAGGTTAGGTTTCGACGCAGCAGCTCGCGCATCAGGCAAATGCCTAAACGGCCCCGACTTGTTACGGAACCTACCCGGTATATTGTTTCGGTTTAGGGAACGAAAAAGCGATGTCCGCGGATATCCGTGAGATGTTTATGCGTATCGATCGCCGCGACCAACCCGCACAACTGTATTTGTGGCGAGGAAACGAACGTTCTAGTCCCAAGGAGGTGGGAGGAAGTCCCAAGATGGCCCAGGAAGAACCCTAGGCTTGTTATGGATGGCCGAAGAGGACGCACTGACATTTAATACGTCCATGAACAGAGTACCGTACGAAGTGAAGATGCTCCATCGACTACCGACCAAGAGGGAGGCTTTGAGCTCAGTCATGAGAGTTTTTGACCCGCTTGGACTGGCCAGCTACCTCACCATCACAGCGAAGATCCTGCTGCAGGATAAGTGGCGGATGAAGAAGGTCGGATAGGACGACGAAATACTCGAGGAGGCAGCAGATGAGTTTCAGAGATGGCTGCGAGTCGTCGAGGAGGTATCATAGCTGCGACTTCCGAGATGCTATGCTCCTACGGGGGTAGTAGTAGATCGACAACTACACGTATTTAACGACGCATGTGAACGCGCGTACGCATCGTTACGCATCACGTTAGTAGCGGCGAAGGTGAAAGTCACCCCGATTAAGACTCAGAGTATACCGCGATTAGAGTTGCACGCGACTCGCGCAATTTCTACATGACGAACACAGAGTGAGAGCGGATAGGATCGTATATTGGACGGACTCTACTACGGCGCTGATGACACAGCGCGTTACACTCCATAATATGTAACTCATCGACTTGGGGAGATAGCCGAGAAAACCTCACCCGATCAGTGGAGATGGATTCTGACTTAACAGAATATAGCAGACCAGGTGACGCGCATGAACTTCTTAATAAGAGAGGAAGCGACCAATGGTTCACCGGACCGTCATTTCTCTATAAGGAAGAGAGCGTATGGCCACAGCAACCAGAAGAGAGGGCAGGAGAGGACAACATAGAAAAAATTGTGGCGCACCACAGCAAATTCAAGGACGCAACACACCTGCCAGATATAGGAAGATTCTCTTCTTACGAAATGCTGATCAGAGCCACGGCGAGGGCATACAGTTCATGGACAACATGCGAGGACGGGCTCGAGAACTAAACCTTCAGCACATTCAGAAAGCAGAGCGGCTATGGATAGAACGCAGTCAGCACGACAGTTTCTCTGACTACATCAGCCAACTGAATCAAAACAGAAACTTGGTCAACGGCAGCACCCTGACAAAGCTCGATCCCATAATGGAAGATGGCATACTACGAGCGAAGGGTAGAAAAAACGCAGCCAACGTAGACGACCAAATGAAGCGACCAGTCATATTGGATGGTCGACATCAATTTGTGAAGCTGCTCATAGAAAAAGCACACCAGGACGCAGGCCATACCAACAAAGAGAGGGTGGTCAACGATTTGCGCATAAAGTACCACATCATCCGTTTACGACCAATCGTGAGAGAAATAGAAAGAAGATGTCTACGCTGTCGAGTACGGAAAGCAGCACCACGGCCAGAGGTCATCGGAGACATACCACCCGAACGGTTAGGGGCGTTCGCGTGACCATTCACATATACCGGACTCGACTATTTCGGACCATTGTCGGTAACCGTAGGGCGACGGCACGAAAAAAGATGGGTAGTGTTATTTACGTGTTTAACGACGCGCGCGGTTGACGTAGAAATCGTTCATAGCCTAACCACGGACTCGGCAATCATAAAGTTAAGGCGCATGGCGGCTAGGCGCTAGGCGCGGGTGGCCTACGGTAATATATTCCGACAACGGAACCCACTTCCACGGAGCAGACACCGAACTACGACGGGCCATGGAGGAATGGAGACCACTGCTCAAGGACTTCGCGTTGAAACAGCGATCCGAATGGAAGTTCATCGCACCGAGTGTGCCCAACCAGGGAGGTGCATGGGAACGACTTGTTCGATCCATCAAGACTGCGTTAGAAGCAAATCTCCATCAAAAGAGCCCCAAGGAAGAAACATTGATGACCTTTAACTCACGTATCAGTCAGCATCGACGATCAGGAAGCCATACCGTATAGTTAGTTGGTCACCAACTAACTATACGGGGTTTTGAGCTAATGTCACTAAAGCTGTATGCGAAGTGTACCAGAATTTCTACAAAATCTAGGCCCTGTGGCTCTGTCTTGGCCCTGTGCTTATTTTACTTGCGTAGTCACACAGTTTAAGCTACCACCTCAATGGAAAAAAGCTAATGTGATCGCACTTCCGAAGCCAGGAAAATCACCTGATATGACTGAAAATTATCGCCCGATATAACTTCTATGTAAGTCGTTTAAATTGCTGGAAAGAATTCTCCTTATAAGACTCACCAAAAATTGAAGAAGCGTTGCTACCAGAACAAAAAGGCTTTCGAATAAACCGTGGCTGCTGTGATCAAGTGCTGTCATAAACATCTCACATAGAGGCTGGATTCCAACAAAAACTTAAGACAACAGCACAACAGCGGTGTTTGTCGATCTAGCTCAACCATCAACACAGTATGGAAGCGAGGATTGCAACTGAAACTGATGAAAATCTTCAGATGCAAAAATCTTCTTAAACTTATTGACGCATTTCTATCAAAACGAATCTTCCAGGTCTGTCTAAATGGTACAGTGAGCAAACCTAGATCACTGAATAATGGAGTCCCGCAGGGCTCCGTTGTAGCTTCGACGCTTTTTAACTGCGATATACCTAAGACAAAAGTTCGATCGTTTATGTACGCCAATGATATCGTGTCCACTGCACAGGTACAAACCCTTCAAAAGTCCGAAGAACAACTGCAGACAGATTTCACACAGCTGGAAAGATTCTTCAAAACCTGGGGCCTTAAAGCAAACTCGAACTAGACTGTGTGTAGCACTTTTCATCGTAGAAACAGGCAAGCCAATCAGCGATCAACCTAACTGACGAATGCTCGATTTATAAAATTTCAGGAGGACTACAGAGAGTGCATTCCACAGATGACGAAGTCATTAATTGGCTGACAATACTTATTACATTGTGAATGATGACGACCCTACGAAATAATAATAATAATACTTACGAGTAGGAGAAGCAAGGGAAAGCCTAGATTTGTTCCTCGATGCTCACATACAGAAACTTCGAGATATACAGCACAGGAGCAATTTAAAACACCAGAATTTATTCTTTATAACTGGAAGCGGCTTACACAGCAATGGAAGTCCCAGACTGAAACCTGCTATCAAGAAGAGACTCAGACAATCGCCCTGGAAGATACCCTTCTTATCCTTATGTGGTTCTCCGCAGCCGTCATCCGCTCGCCTAGATGACAAAGGATCGTACTCCACTGCTCCATACACTGCCCGAGGAAGTCTCTAACTGTACAGTCAACCTTGTACAGCTCGAGGATCCTCTTCAGCCATGTATGAGGCACCGAGTCGAATGCCTTTTTGTAGTCTATCCAGGCGGCGGAGAGGTTCCGACGGTTGCGTTTAACCACCTTGCCAATGACCGCGTCAATGAGAGTGGTTCCTTGTTCGACGACCGCCCGACATCCATTTTGAGCGCGCGACATCACCTGATTTGCGTTCAGGTGACGAGTGATTCTCGCGCTCAAAATGGATGTTAGTGTCTTGTATATGGTAGGTAGACACGTTTTGGGGCGGTATTTGCTCGGGTCTGTGGAATCCCGGTCTTAGGAACCAAATGAGTGATCCCAGTATTGAAGAGGCTGGGAGTGACTTTGGTCGAGAGCTCTTGAAACTGTCGGTGAGCACAGCGACACACCACGAACCCTTCAGCCAGTAGTGATGCAGTCCGTCGAGTCCCGGACTTTTCCAGTTCGGGGCCCTACGGACCGCCTCAGCTACGTCATCCGGCGTTATGATGACGGGGTCCATGGGCGTAACACTCGCACACTGACTCGCCACAACTTCCGTCCAAGGCCTCGCTGTGGTTTACGGGCTCTGACCACAGGCCGCGCCAGAATGCGATAGTGTCGGCCTGATTCGGTGCTGAGCCCGTTCCACGTACCATCGGCTCCAATGATTCATAGAGCCTCTTCTGATCACTCAGGAAGAGACGATTCTGGTTGAACCGTGTCGACCTCTCGGTATATCGCCGAATCCGCTTCCCCCAAGCAGCAATTCTCTGCTTCAGGTCGTCTATGCTATATGTCTATATATTATTATTATTATTATTATTATTCATTAATTTATAAAAATTTTTTTCAAAATCTGATTTTGCCAACGTTCTTAATTTTGTATTTAGATCTATGTACATTTTCAACCAGGGAGACTGTTTAAATTTTAAAACTCTATGAATTTTAGTTAATTTAACCCCCATTTCTATACACTGCGTTAAATTTCTGTAATGAATTACATATTTATCTTTATTATTTAAATTTGGGACTAGTTTATTCTCATTAGTATTGCATACACAAATGTTTTCTGGGCGTAAAGGAAAGTCCAAATGTAAATCATGAAGTTCCAAATTTAAAATAAAATCAAAGTCTGATGTCTCAGACACATTAAAATCTATATTCGGACTTACCCATTCAAATCCACCTGTAGGAAGATATTGAGACATAGCCCAACCATATAAATTGTTGGCATCAAAATATTATGTGATATATGAATTTGGTTTCCCTGCATCATTATCCCCCATGTATTTGTTATTAGCTCTAGCATAACGATTACCACATTGAGATACACCACCCTGATACCTGATCTAATAAATGCAATTTTCATAATCTGTTAAAAGTTCTAATTTATTTTTGTATATTTTAACATTGCATCCCAACTTAAACCGGGAGCTGTGTAATAATGGGCAGGGTCTAAATCATAAGTATTAATACATAGCTTTCTAAAGTTTTCAAATACATCGGATAAAAGTAAAACGTCTGTTTTTAAATACAAGTTTGAATAATCTAGCATATACAACACCCAAAGTGTTCCTAAACATCTTTAGCATGATTGTAATCATCATTTGAAATATGGGAATCGTGAGCGAGCTATCAAAATTTTTTTGTTCAGGAAGGACGTTAGGTTTAAACTATCATAATTAGACATAATATCATATAATAATATATTCCGTTTTAAACGAATGAAATCTTCATCATTAGGGTAATTTCAACGTAATTTTGAAATTGATCATTACTGAGATTTTGGCTAATTCTTCTAATTTACATGATAAAACTTAAATGAATCTACGAATCTCAATATAACTTCATGGTTATTCATTTTAATTTTTGAAAAGGATATATATTTTTCTTTATTTTGAGGATAACTTGACTTCACCATCACAAAAGTTGATGCATGAACAATAAAATGAGCATCATAGTGACTAAGGTTGTGTAAAAATATTGGTATATGACGTGGTGTTCTGAACTTTGAGTTACATGATTCATGAGCAACACCTATAAAACTACCAGTGTACCAATCAAAATCATAAAAGTTCTGCTAATTTGTTTCACAAATATGACAAATAGTTGCACTTGAAATTTGGTTTTGTCTTCATTTGTTGCGGAACTGATATATTTGAAGTCCATTTATTTCTTTTAAATTGTTAGATAAACTTTCCATAAACACTTGTGCACAGTTGTCCGCAATATGTTACATATTTTGATAATTTCATCATATGAACATTTTATATAATAACCAAAACAATGCACTTCATGTTTCTGAATATTATGTGAAAGGTTGGATGGATCGTTAGAACATGATTCTATTGGTTTTAAAATGCTTCAAAATCAGCATAAACTACGAATGGTATCTTTAACTTTTTATAATTATCAAATTTAATTTTATCATTTGAATAAGTTGACCAAACCAATTTTTTAAAGTTTCACTGTTTGGTAATTCTGTACAAATGTGGGCAGAATCGTATTGTTCATGATTATTTGACCTTTCCTGAGATGGAAAATGAAGACATGCTTGCACATGACGAGACCGTCTTTTGAAATTTGTTTACTAACTAACCGCGATAATTTTTTATGTAACAATAATGATTTTTCGTATCCTTGGAAAAATATAATAAATTGATACGTCTATCTTTACGACACTTTGTTAAAAATAATGGGCCTACTATAGAATTACATCGTTTTTCTTTATTATATTCTAACCCAAAAACATTAATACTAATATCATTTAATTTCTCCACTTTTGTTATGTCAGAAATTTTAAATGAAAAGGAAATACCATCAAATTTAAGTTTATTTGCATGTTTAGCCTACGATGATACCCGATCCGCGTTTTTGTTTACGAGATATAACGCTAAGAGTAACGCCCATTTAAAACAAAAATAGTCTTCGTTTTTAAATTTATTTTAGCCCTTTTTAATTTTATGTCACAGGGAAGATCTATGTATGAAGTACCGCGTAGGGGGTTAAATTTATTAACATTCATGTCTATAGATTTTATGTTTTTTAGACTCCATCCACTATCTTTTTTTTTCAAATGCACTAATTTTACTAGTAACTGTATCATTTAAAGATGAAAGAAAAATATTTAGGTCATCTCCTTGACAAATAATATAGTTAAATGTTTGAAAATCAAACGTATCATGAATATCTTTAGTTTGTTGAACAAAATCAGCATGCAATATGAAATTTACTTTAAAAATGATGTGTTGATGAATACACTCTAGTATTAAAAATAAAATATCATCTTTAATATAATTTAAAATAGTTCAGGTGTTTCAAAGTTTAACCGTGTCGAACGATCTACTCTACTCTTGATTTTATAAGTTAAAACCTATTTCAATAATACTAACGTTTGATAAAGAATTATGTGAATTTAAAATATTATTTTGTGAACATTACTTTTAAAATGATTAGCTGAATACCTTTTCTCGCTAAATATATGACACGTTAGATATTCCACTTGATCATCGTTACCGACACTGTTCCCTGCAGAGGTAGACGCTTCTTCTTCTGTTTTTGGTTTTTTGATGATCTTCGGTTCTTCGCTGCTCGTTCGCATAATTCCTCTTCCAAGTTGTAGTGGTAGACTGTTAATTGTGTTTAAATTTATTAAAAAACGATATAAGAGAATGTGTAAATTATGATCGAAATTTATGTCTACTCATCATCATATGATGAATCAAACAGTTTACGCTTCTCCATTTCATCACAAACTTTTAGATCACTTTGTTTTCAAAACACTATTTCTTAATACATAAAACATTTTTTAACGCACAGATTTTCTTATGAGTAAAACAGTTATACAGTTAAATATCTTTACAATAAAGTTCACAAAGAGTATTTAAATTGGGAGCTCCTAAGCAATTTATATCTATGATAGTATTATTTTCATCACAAAGATCTTGTACCCATTTTATTTTATCACATCCTTTTAAAGAATCCTTTTATCTTTCAAATATGTCTTGATAATTCTGTGAAACTCTCTATAATCAACAAAGCCCTCACTCCATCGATACTTCTGTGCTATTCAATCCAATTTTGTTTTTCTCCTCAAGAGATAGTGAAGTGAACGGGTAAGGAGGTTTAATTAGAATATTTTGGTGTACTTTAGAGTGGCTATATAAATTCTTTTACTATAAATTCATTTTGCTATATTTGAATCCTTGAAGATCTACGATTTTTGTATTGCTATTCATGATATTTTCTTAACGATATTACTCAGATTAATGACGATGTCGTCACCCTTCTTGAGGGAGAGGCGTAGTAACTGTTTATAGGTATTTTCATCGATGCTGAATGATTTCTGCAACAACACAGTTATCATGTTAATATCAATTTGTTTACACTTAATGACACACACTCACTCATACACACACACACACACACATGTAAGAAAACAACAGAAAGAAAAGTAAGTTTGGCAATAGAATAAACACTTACGTCCATGACCATTGCTGCGTTCAACACAAACGTAGTATTGGTAGATCCAGTGCGGTCAAACGACCGTACACTGACTCCATGACTGCAGCTGCTCGGTCTTATATAGCACCAGTAAGTTTTATCTAATCTAAAGCATTTTCGCAGTGAAACTGATAGTAACTTTATGAGTCAACAAGCGTGCGTGCAATCACAAAAGAATGCGATTTAATATTTACAAATCACTATAATTGATCATTCCTATGTTAACGATTGAATAGATTGGTACTGTAATAATCTACTAAAAGCAGTAATATCATGGATACACTAGATGTACAACAACATCTGAAAAAGATTCATCCCAGTCTAGAAAATAATGTTTATGTTGCTAATAGAATGCCCATGTGTACCCACGTACCAACGTATATAATATGCAATTTGGATACAGATGATAAACCAGGCTCACATTGGATAGCTTAATATATCGATACGACGATCACCTGCACGATATCATCTAGAGTTTTTAAAAAGGAATTGTAAAAGATGGGTTCAGTTCTGACTCAGTGAGCCAGAACTGGTACAAACTAACTACTTTGTGATCTTCCGGTCTACCTGACTTATAGATGGCCGGAGGCAGTAGAGTCCAAGGGGGAGGCGTTGGCCGTTAGTTTGGATATAGCGAATGCCTTCGATCGGGTTTGGCACAAAGCGCTTTTTTCGAAGCACCCTTCCTATGGGCTTCCTGAGAAATTGTGCAATTGATCACCAGCTTTCTTGATTGGAGCATCAAGTTCGTTGTAGACGGTGCATGCCCGACTACAAGCCTATTAAAGCTGGTGTTCCATAAGGCTGCGTGCTATCACCGACGTTGTTTCTTCTGCATATCAATGATATGTTGCAAATCGGTAACATTCATTGCTATGCAGATGACAGTACTGGTGATGCTCTATACTGGCTGTGCCGGACGGGCGAAACTCGAGAGGTATTATCGAAGGTACTCCGCGAGTCGCTCACGTCCTACACCTGTAGGTTCCGGAGAATACTTCTACTGCCGTCTTTGTGGGTGAAGCTGGGGTACTGTGGACTGAGGTTAAATCAAAATGCACGAAATAGAATACAAATGGCAAGGCAGTGGCCAGCGGTTCGACGGCTCAACTGTTCGACGGAAATCTTCTGACTATTGGTTATTGACCACGGTTGTTGAATACGGTTGTTCAACTACGGTTGTTCTATATCGGTTGTTCACTATCGGTTGGTCACTATATTTTTCAGACGATTTCTTCAGTTGACTATTTCTTTAAATTGTTCAGTAGTAACTTACTACTAGTGCTATCTGCTTTTATTTTCACTGTTTATCTAGCTGCTATTATCAGCTACTATGTTGTGCAACTAACTATTACTATCACTTGTGTAGCTATTATCAGCTATTATGTTGTTAGCTACTATTCACTACTGTTACTAGTCACTTCAGCTACTACAATGTTACTGTGCCCTGAAGCCATAAGGTAGACTCGAGCGTAACTTTAAAGTGTGCTTGTCATTGTCCGTTTTGTCTCTTTATTGCATAACATTTTTCTATACAATTTTCTTAAATTACAATTTTTCTATACACGATTACTTACGCTAAGGTACTATACATTGTTAAATCGGTAATTCAGTTGTCTATTAGCACAATAAAGGTTTCTTAATATATAGTATAAAGTTATTAACCAAAATATCCCAAATGTTCACAATATTTGGGTACATTAATTCTTTAATTTGACTATAAGAAATAAGTTTCATCACGCTAAATATTATTTTATTTCTTAATCTATAAACCTTAATCTAATTCAATACACATGTTTACAATTCTTCTAGAGCATATAAATTATTTCCATCATTTTCGGGACTAAATATTACGCAGTTAATTAATACTTTCTAGAATGTTCTATAACGTCGCACTGATTGGTCGACTTTTGTTTGTACAAATAAGAGTTATTTTCTTAGCTATTACCAAACGATGCTCTATACTATAATACTAAGGTTGTAAACATGTTTTAAAATTATATTATTGCACCTTTACTTAGGTTTGTCACAAAACTTTTCTTAATTACACTTTTAATACTGTTTAACTACGTTTTAAACACTTTCGCCGTCGCGAACACCGGCCGTCGCAATATTTCTTGGGAAAACGTCGCCGAGTAGCGGAAGAAACTTGTGTTGAAGTCGAGTCTTTGCTAAACAAAGTCTCGGATTGGGGCGCCTAAATCTAGTCCAGTTTAATCCTCTAAAGACAAGTTTACGCGTTTACCGCAAAAGAACCCTTTGTCGTATCTCCTAAGTTTCCAGGCACCCCTTGTAGCTTTAGCCAGTATCGGAATCCTCGGCGTCGACATATCGAGACGTGCAGTTTCGTGGTCACTTGGAAGAGAAGGCCAAATGGCCTCTAAAAGCTTGTCGTGCTCAGCAGAGCGGACGGTATTTAATGCCAGCATACCGCCTGCAACTTTCTGGGCTGGCATATCTCTGGGCTGGGGCTACCCAGTGCCAGCTCCTTCCACTTGACCGCATCCAGCGCAGAGCGGCTCGAATCGCCGGAGACCGAGTCCTTCGATCGAGTTTCACTGGCGCTGCGAAGAGATGTTGCATCCTTTGCATTTTCTTTCGCATTTACCACGGGAGTGCTCTGGGCAATTGTTCGGATTAATCCCAGCTCTTCCAAGTTGTAGTGGTAGACTGTTAATTGTGTTTAAATTTATTAAAAACGATATAAGAGAATGTAAATTATGATCGAAATTTATGTCTACTCATCATCATATGATGAATCAAACAGTTTACGCTTCTCCATTTCATCACAAACTTTTAGATCACTTTGTTTTCAAAACACTATTTCTTAATACATAAAACATTTTTAACGCACAGATTTTCTAGAGTAAAACAGTTATACAGTTAAATATCTTTACAATAAAGTTCACAAAGAGTATTTAAATTGGGAGTCCTAAGCAATTTATATCTATGATAGTATTATTTTCATCACAAAGATCTTGTACCCATTTTATTTTATCACATCCTTTTAAAGAACTTTATCTTTCAAATATGTCTTGATAATTCTGTGAAACTCTCTATAATCAACAAAGCCCTCACCCATCGATACTCTCTGTGCTATTCAATCCAGCAATTTTGTTTTTCTCCTCAAGAGATAGTGAAGAACGGGTAAGGAGGTTTAATTAGGAATATTTTGGTGTACTTTAGAGTGGCTATAGTAAAATTCTTTTACTATAAATTCATTTTGCTATATTTGAACTTGAAGATCTACGATTTTTGTATTGCTATTCATGATATTTTCTTAACGATATTACTCAGATTAATGACGATGTCGTCACTCCCTTCTTGAGGGAGAGTGGCGTAGTAACTGTTTATAGGTATTTTCATCGATGCTGAATGATTTCTGCAACAACACAGTTACATGTTAATATCAATTTGTTACACTTAATGACACACACACCACTCATACACACACACACACACATGTAAGAAAACAACAGAAAGAAAAGTAAGTTTGGCAAAGAATAAACACTTACGTCCATGACCATTGCTGCGTTCAAGTAACACAAACGTAGTATTGGTAGATCCAGTGGTCAAACGACTGTACACTGACCCATGACTGCAGCTACTCGGTCTTATATAGCACCAGTAAGTTTTATCTAATCTAAAGCATTTTCGCAGTGAAACTGATAGTAACTTTATGAGTCAACAAGCGTGCGCAATCACAAAAGAATGCGATTTAATATTTACAAATCACTATAATTGATCATTCCATGTTAACGATTGAATAGATTGGTACTGTAATAATCTACTAAAAGCAGTAATATCATGGATACACTAGATGTACAACAACATCTGAAAAGATTCATCCCAGTCTAGGAAATTATGTTTATGTTAGAATGCCCATGTACCCACGTACCAACGTATATAATATGCATTTGATACAGATGATAAACCAGGCTCACATTGGATAGCTTATATCGATACGACGATCACCTGCACGATCATCTAGAGTTTTAAAAGGAATTGTAAAGATGGGTTCAGTTCTGATCAGTGAGCCAGAACTGGTACAAACTAACTACTTTGTGATCTTCCGGTCTACCTGACTTATAGATGGCCGGAGTGTAGAGTCCAAGGGGAGGCATACGTTATTTGGACATAGCGAATGCCTTCGATCGGGTTTGGCACAAAGCGCTTTTTCGAAGCACCCTTCCTATGGGCTTCCTGAGAAATTGTGCATTGGATCACCAGCTTTGCAGATTGGAGCATAGTTCGTTGTAGACGCATGCTCCGACTACAAGCCTATTAAAGCTGGTGTTCCATTGCTGCGTGCTATCACCGACGTTGTTTCTTCTGCATATCAATATGTTGCAAATCGGTAACATTCATTGCTATGCAGATGACAGTACTGGTGATGTTCTATACTGGCTGTGCCGGACGGGCGAAACTCGAGAGGTATTATCGAAGGTACTCATGAGTCGCTCACGTCCCACACCTAGGTTCCGGAGAATACTTATGCCGTCTTTGTGGGTGGTTGGGTACTGTGGACTGAGGTTAAATCAAAATGCACGAAATAGAATACAAATGGCAAGGCAGTGGGCAGCGGTTCGACGGCTCAACTGTTCGACGGAAATCTTCTGACTATTGGTTATTGACCACGGTTGTTGAATACGGTTGTTCAACTACGGTTGTTCTATCGGTTGTTCACTATCGGTTGGTCACTATTTTTCAGACGATTTCTTCAGTTGACTATTTCTTTAAATTGTTCAGTAGTAACTCACTACTAGTGCTATCTGCTTTTATTTTCACTGTTTATCTAGCTGCTATTATCAGCTACTATGTTGTGCAATAACTATTACTATCACTTGTGTAGCTGCTATTATCAGCTATTATGTTGTTAGCTACTATTCACACTACTGTTACTAGTCACTAGCTACTACAATGTTACTGTGCCCCTGAAGCCATAAGGTAGACTCGAGCGTAACTTTAAAGTGTGCCGCTTGTCATTGTCCGTTTTGTCTCTTTATTGCATAACATTTTCTATACAATTTTCTTAAATTACAATTTTTCTATACACGATTACTTTACGCTAAGGTACTATACATTGTTAAATCGGTAATTAGTTGTCATTAGCACACCATAGGTTTCTTAATATATAGTATAAAGTTATTAACCAAAATATCCCAAATGTTCACAATATTTGGGTACATTAATTCTTTAATTTGACTATAAGTAGGAAATAAGTTTCATCACGCTAAATATTATTTTATTTCCTTAATCTATAAACCTTAATCTAATTCAATACCATGTTTACAATTCTTCTAGAGCATATAAATTATTTCCATCATTTTCGGGACTAAATATTACGCAGTTAATTAATACTTTCTAGAATGTTCTATAACGTGTCGCACTCTGATTGGTCGACTTTTTGTTTGTACAAATAAGAGTTATTTTCTTAGCTATTACCAAACGATGCTCTATACTATAATACTAAGGTTGTAAACATGTTTTAAAGTTATATTATTGCACCTTTTACTTAGGTTTGTCACAAAAACTTTTCTTAATTACACTTTTAATACTGTTTAACTACGTTTTTAACACTTTTCGTCGCGAACACCGGCCGTCGCAATATTTCTTGGGAAAACGTCGCCGAGTAGCGGAAGAACCTTGTTCTGAAGTCGAGTTCTAAACAAAGTCTCGATCAGGGGCGCCTAAATCTAGTCCAGTTTAATCCTCTAAAGACACAAGTTTACGCGTTTACCGCTAAAAGAACCCTTTGTCGTATCTCCTAAGTTTCCAGGCACCCCTTGTAGCTTTAGCCAGTATCGGAATCCTCGGCGTCGACATATCGAGTGACGTGCAGTTTCGTGTCACTTAAAGAGAAGGCCAAATTGGCCTCTAAAAGCTTGTCGCTCAGCAGAGCGGGACGGTATTTAATGCCAGCATACCGCCTGCAACTTTCTGGGCTGGCATATCTCTGGGCTGGGCCACCCAGTGCCAGCTCCTTCCACTTGACCGCATCCAGCGCAGAGCGGCTCGAATCGCCGGAGACCGAGTCCTTCGATCGAGTTTCACTGGCGCTGCAAGAGATGTGCATCCCTTTGCATTTTCTTTCGCATTTACCACGGAGAGTGCTCTGGGCAATTGTTCGGATTAATCCCAGCCGCCAAATTTCACGAACGCACATCGCGGCAGAACTCCTGATACCATCCACACCATCTAGATGCTTAGCGGTCCATCACTGTACGTTTCACTAAGAGTTTCCACGTACGACCTCTGTGGAATAGTTTACCACCGGCGACTTTTCCGTACCGATATAACTTAGGGACCTTCAAGAAAAGAGCTTTTCCTTTAAAAGGCCGGCAACGCACCTGTTCCTTGGTGTTGCAGTTGTTCATGGCGGTAGTCACTTATCATCAGGTGAGCCGTATGCTCGTTTGCCCTCTCCTATAAAAATACAATTCCGCCCCCGTACGCAAGTACCGGATGTCTATAGTTTTACCATTTTCAGAAAACCTGATTATTGTGTCTGCTTTGTTCTGAATAACGACTTTATTTTTATTAGGGCGCTTACTTGCAGCACTTAATTAGCACTTAATTCCTTGCTATTAATATTTATTCTATATCTAGTATCGTCACTGCGTTGCAAGTGACGTTTTGCCAGCAACGCAAATTTTAACAGTTCGTTGCGGTGAAAATTTTAGAAAATCAAATTTATAAACTTGCCACTAATTAGCATCTAAAAAGCATCTTTTCTAAATGCAAATTTGACTTTGCGTTGCTGGCAAGACAGCTTTGAACATGGCCACGCGTATTGTTTTATTTTTTATGAGTTATCAGGTAATATTTTCTGAAATCTACTTTTAGATTCAATGAACTATAACTATACAGAATACCAAAAAATATTTTAATGCAGTTTTAGTTATAACTGATTTTAGTATTTGATTTAAAATTCAAAGTACTGATCATTTTAGGAGAGCCAGAAAAAAAAAGATATTTTATTTGATAGCTTGAAAATAAGTTAAATAGGAAATCTACTTCCATTTCTTTTAGGCTTTTATTTTTTTAATTTGCTTATATACTTAACAGTATGTAGAAAGCGAAGAAAGCATAGTATAATACAGAAGACCTATGAGTTACCATTTCTCGCTTGTTGCTCAGTGTCTCTCTGTTCTGCATTAGTAAGTGAGAGATACGACAAGTGACAAAATTATATGTTGAATGTGAATACTCATACTCACTCTGACGAGATAAGTTCGTAAAAGTAAATACACACGCAATTTATTTTTCTTTAGATTGATAGAGATAGTCATTAAAATTAAACTATGAAGAAGTTGCTGGCGTGGCGCCCTGTAAGCCCCGGCGTCTTGGCGGTCGCCCGGGCCCCGAAACCGGCGCTGCATCAGACTATACGAGTGAGGAAATAGAGGCACCCATGTTCATGGTGCACTATAATCCTGTCCTGCGCAAATGGCTGTTCTCCGTTAGACTCCGCTATGACCGAAATTCGGTCAGGAGAACATTATTATTATGCTGTTAGTTATGCGGTTATGCTTATAGGTAGCATTTAATTAGTCCTGAGCCATCTAGATGCATCGATTTCTTGCCTCAACTTATCGACTTGATGTCAATTTCATGGTTGTCGTACACTTACTTTTCTTCAACACTTAAAAGCCAGTGCTAACTACCACCCCACTTCGTCGGTGGTGATATAGCTACACGGTTAATCGCACTGGCTATGCATGCCTTATAAAACCTTTTCACTTTTGTCTTCATATGTACGAGATCACTTGGAGGTTTAGATTGCAGTCCCTTTGACTTGAACATTTTGTATAGTATATTTTATAGAATAAGTGTGAAAACTAGCCCACAGTCCTCTTGATGGTAATTAGATCCTGTTGCCCATAGACATCTACATCTATCCTCGAGAATAAAATGCAAATGCGTTATCACCACTGAGGACTAATATGGAATTTTGTTTTAATAAAAGGTTTCTACTCACCGATTTACTATACGATATACACGCAACATTAAGCTACTATTTTAGGTTGGTATTCTGTGAGAGCGTGGTCCTTCCAGTCGAGCTGACCCATTCGTGCTACAACCATAATATTGGCTGGCTTTATGACGTATAATTAAGAGTGACAAATGAGTACACAATGCACCTGGTGGTAAGTGAATGTCTGGTCTTTGGACACTTGCATTTTCCTCGATTAAAATCAAAATGCAGATGGGTAGTCTTCATTGAAGAGTAAGATGGAACGCCTCGTTACAAGTAAATGGGTCTTCGGTTCTCACCATACGAAACAAAGCGTCATTATGCTATAATTTATTCTATGCGAACGTGATCCTTCCCGTTGGGGCCCACCCATTCATGTTGCAGCTATAATACAGTTACTACGCTATGCTTGAGCCTCCGGCGACTCAAATACTGTCGGAAGTTTTCCACTGTAAGAATGTAGAATAGAATGGATTTCTTTATTCAATATATTTAAGAAGAACACATATTAAAAGTCCTTTGCTACTGGTTCGAGAATACCTGCCCTGGAAGAATCATCATAAACCCAGCGGGACCTTTATGTAATATTACCCAATTCGAAGTCGCATGGTAGCTATTCATTTTATTCCAGGGTTATTATCAATCATGTATTCTTTAATAGAGCAATTATTTTTACCATTGAATTAAAATGTATTTAAATACATAGTACATAATAGAGCAATGTTTTCACGGCTTTAGTTTAATAAAATATATAAAGACACTACAATTGTGCAAATTTGACTGTACTGTGCTCGATATCGATAAATGGATAATTCATGAGGATTTCCCAAGATAAAAGACTCGCCGTGTGTGGCGGTTAAGAATATCCACTACCCCATATCTTCCCGTGGTGCATCCTCCAAGATGAAAGTTACGAAGAGTCCAGTCCCAGTCCCGATTGCCCCGCTATCCTGGCTACGGTTGCGATCATGGTAACAGCGGGGAAGGGTGCTATGAATCTCCGATGGAGGTCGGTTGCCACCCAAGACGCCTCGATCTGGCAAATACAACGCTCGCACCCTGAGGACTGACGAGAAGATCCTGGTACTGGAAGAAGAGAAGTTGCGCTGATAATATAAGATTATCTGAAGTCTGAAGAGAGGGGTAGACACGATAGTCCTCGAATCTAGCAACTTGTTCTATCACCGACCATCTGTCCCAAGAAGGTGTGGGATTTATCGTCCACAAGTCTCTCGTTAACAACGTTGTGAAGATTGAGAGTGTGTCGACGAGGGCTACGTACCTTATACTCAGAATCAAACGGTACTCGTTGAAGGTCATACAGGTTTACGTACCAAACTCGGCACATCCCGATGAGGAGGTGGAGGAAATGTATGAGGATATCTCTAAAGCCATGCATTCCCCAAACCCACTATACGTGTTAATGGGAGACTTAAACGCAAAACTAGGCACAAGAGAGAACGGTGTGCGAAGGTAGGAAATTCGAATCGGGCAACGAAACCTAAGGGGCAGCAGTTGGCCGACTTCATGGAGAAAGAGGACTTTTATGATGAAATTTTTCCAGAAGCGGCCCCACAGGTGGACCTGGTCGAGCTCCGACGGTTCGACAAAAGTGAGATTGACTTCATTATGACAACTAGACGGCAACTGTTCAGTGATGTCTCAGTGATCGCGAGGGTGAAAACTGGTAGCGATCACCGAATAGCTAGAGGCACACTGAACCTAAACGACAAGTTGAGAGGTCTCGTCTAATTAAATCAACGCCCGTCCCCCCGTGCTCTATTCCAAAGTCCGAAACCCTTCAGCTCAAGTTACATAACGTTTTCAGTGCCTAGAAGACTGCAACGCAGTAGACGATATGAATGACAAGTTCGTGGAAACTGTCCATGCGCTCGGTGCTAAGTTCTGCAAGACGCCGCAGAAGAACATAAAACTCTCCGATCACACTCTTAATCTCATGGCTGTTAAACGGGAAATGAAGCTGCAGTCTTCAACAAATTTGACAGCATACAGGCAACTGAACAGATAGATCAAGTCAATACAGCTCGTATTGAAGAAGCGATCGAGCGGACCAAGGCTCCAAACTCTTGCCAGAGATCTGTCTGCCAGAAAGAGCCACCTGTCAAAGCTGAAGACCGAGTGTGGCAGCATCGTTTCCGGCACACTTGATTTTGAGAGATTTCGAGAGAAATTGAGAGTTTCTATGGGCAGCTGTACATGACATCGTAGGATCCACACGCAAGTGTGAATAACGGTCCAAGAGCAAGTCTTATCCGACACTATTCCGATGATATCCCGGACGTCAGTCTGAGCGAGATTAGAATGGCTCTCCAACAAGTTAAAAACGACAAGACCCCAGGCGAGGATGGAATTACAACGGAGCTTTTGAAAGCGGGTGGAAAACCGGTACTTGAAGTCCTTCAGAAGCTCTTTAATTTTGTAGTCCATGGTGAGACTACTCCGCGTGGAGCAGAAGTGGTGGTCTTGTTCTTCAAGAAAGGCGACAACGTTCTCTTGAAGAACTACAGATCGATTTCTTCTGAGCCGGGTCTACTTTTTCGAGAGTCATTACGAATCGACTACTTCCAGCCTCCCGAACAAGTCGGTTTCCGAAAACGCTTTAGTACCATAGATCACACATACCGGTAAATTGTACAGAAGACCGAATAGTACAATCTGCCACTTTGCCTTGCGTATGTGGACCATGAGAAAGCCTATGATTCCGTCGAAATTTGCGGTGCTACAGTCCTTCAACGGTGCCAAGTTGACTGTCAGTATATCGAAGTGCTAAAGTATTTATACAGTAGGGCTACGATGGCTATCCGAATACAGAACCAAAGTACGAAACCACAATTGCAGAGAGGCGAAAGACAGGGTGACGTTATATCCCCGAAACTCTTCACCGCTGCATTGGAAGACGTTTTCAAGCTACTGGACTGGAAAGGATACGATAAACATTAACGGCGAGTACATCACTCAACTTCGATTTGCCGACTATATAGTCCTTATAGCTGAATCGCTGGAGGACCTTAGCACTATGCACAATGCCCTCAATAATGTCTGCCAACGGATAGGTCTTAAGATGAACATGGACAAAACAAAGATCATGTGTAATGTCCATGTCACACCTATGCCGGTAGTTGTTGGGAGCCCTAAGCTCGAAGTTGTTGACGAGTAAGTTTACCTGGGACAAATAGTCCGACAAAGTAAGTCCATATTCGACCGAGAGATGAATCGACGGATTCAACTCGGCTGGGCAGCGTTCGGGAAATTAAGACATCTTCTTGTCAGGTTTACCTCAAAACCTGAAAACGAAATTGCAACCAGTGAGTGATGTGATGACTTATGGGTCTGAGACGTGGTCCTTCATTGCTAGCCGTATGAGGACGCTCAAGTTCACTCAGCGAGCTATGGAGAGACTATGCTCGGGGTTTTTGCGAGATAAACTTGGAAATGAGGATCTCCGCAGTAGAACCAGAGTGACTGACATAGCCCAACGGATTAGTAAGCTGAAGTGGCAATTGGCCGGTCACATGGAACCGACAACCGATGGGAAAAAAATTCTAGAGTGGCAGTCTCGTACTGGTAGGCAAATTGAAGGTGGCTCAAGACCGTGCTTTGTGGCATTCCTTGGGGGAGACCTATGTTCAGCAGTGGACTTGTGAAGGGCTGTAATGATGATGATGATAAAAAAAAACTGGATAGGTGATAACTATAAACCGCGAACGGAGTGTTGCCGATGACGTCATGACTTCCGTGTACATGGAAGCTTTGTTAGCGGTATTCCGGAATCAGCCACCTTAATTTTCTAAATTGTAACAGAAAACTGTCAAAATTAATGTGAATGGCATATCTCAACACTTATTCAAACTTTATAAACACAACATGATAACATGGTCTAGACTCAAGTTTCAATTGCGAAGAAGCTAACACTCAAGACCTTCTACAAGCCAAGTCCCGTGACTCATGACTTAACGTTAATTTTCGTTTTTATAGATTTCTATTAGCGTCTACGATTGTAGAAAGTCAATATGGCTAACCCCACTGAGCGGAACAGCACGTTCAGGACACGTTCGGCGGAAGTGAAGAGTAATCATCGGCAAATCTTCTTCGCGCGGCTTCTAACAATTTGTGATAGGACTAATGTTGAACCAGCGGTCAGATGACCCGCAGCATCCAAGTATGCCAAAGTATTAGGAAATGGGGTAAGTTGAAATAATACGCGAACACTTTGAATATTTTTCCATTTATTAAACATAGAAACATTTTTTCTTACTAACAAGCTGAACACAAAAATACAAAATAATGAATATATTCTAAAACAAATTCTCATTGATGACTACAAAAGCATTCAACATATTCGACTTTACTTTGTGAATATATATATTATAATATGCCAGAATAATCCTATGGTACTTTGATCGAACAAGTAGTGATCCAAACTTCAAATATGAATATTTCATAAGAAGTTTTTGTGGATCGGATCCTTTTTGTGTATAATTTATAAGAAGATTAAAACATTAACTTAATCCAGAGAAATAATCTATAAAAATAGAATATATTTCTATTAAAAGAAAACTTATTTTACTTTTATTTTAACGTGAGATCTGTGACTTATTTATAAATCAGATCGTGATAACGTTGTTCATCTGTCATTGAGTGGTAGGACTCTTTCATGCCCAAGATTACGTGTGGTAGATACTACCCTTGGTTTTGCATTTGTCGGCGGCGTCGGGCATCGGTCGACACTTTCATCAGATGAGCCGCATGCTCGTTTGGGCTATAGAAGAAAATAACTAAATCAAAATTAACACAAAATTTACAAGTTTATAATATTCACAAAATACGCGGAACACAAGAAAAAACTTAATTTTATTTATTGCATAAAACGATGTAGTACATAAATTGTAAATTATAAAAGTACACAATGTCAAAGTCTCATTCTAAATAATTAAAAGTTAAATTAATTTTCGTTATAAGGCGAGACGCACAGTCGCTTTTTATGTCATATAAATATAATCATCGAAAAATAAATAGATACAGAGTACAGATAAAAATATTAAAATTATTTTATTTCACATTGTTATTTTATAATTAGCAGAACAATTAGTACTTTAAAGACAGAGCTGTCAAACAATATAATACTCTGTGCGATAATAAAAATATTGGCCATGTTTAAAGTAATATATTATTTTAACACATGATAAAAAGAGAAGTAACTGATGTAAAAATAAAACAAGTTTTATTCAATGTGGCGGTACCTATTCGTGTAATATCAAAAATGATTTTCGTCAGTCTCTGTCTTGCTTTGTTACATGTCATTTATCACACAATCATGTATTGTAATGAATTCTAATTGTAAGAACATATGGATTACAATGCATTTCTTAACAATCTTTATTTATATTTCACATTGGGTGTTTTTTTAATAATCGCAATTATTGTTCGGTGCTATTTATTGAAGTGTGTTTACTGGCTAAAGAAACCAACATGCGTAAGTATAATTTATAGGAGCCTGATCGTGGGTTTTTTTTATAGAATAAGGATGACAAGCGAGCATAAAGTCTACCTGATGGTGAATATATGCGAGTCACCGCCGAGGACTAAGATTTAATGCCTCGTTTCCAGTAAAAAGGGTATTCGGATCTCTGGATGTATAATATGTTCAAATTTTTCTAAGGTAAAAAAACAAATTTTTATCCAATCAATGTAGTACTTCTTGTAAAAGAACTTCGCTGTAAAGAATCGAATAAACCAGGGAAGATGAGGTTAGGTTTCGACGCAGCAGCTCGCGCATCAGGCAAATGCCTAAACGGCCCCGACTTGTTACGGAACCTACCCGGTATATTGTTTCGGTTTAGGGAACGAAAAAGCGATGTCCGCGGATATCCGTGAGATGTTTTTGCGTATCGATCGCCGCGACCAACCCGCACAACTGTATTTGTGGCGAGGAAACGAACGTTCTAGTCCCAAGGAGGTGGGAGGAAGTCCCAAGATGGCCCAGGAAGAACCCTAGGCTTGTTATGGATGGCCGAAGAGGACGCACTGACATTTAATACGTCCATGAACAGAGTACCGTACGAAGTGAAGATGCTCCATCGACTACCGACCAAGAGGAGGCTTTGAGCTCAGTCATGAGAGTTTTTGACCCGCTTGGACTGGCCAGCTACCTCACCATCACAGCGAAGATCCTGCTGCAGGATAAGTGGCGGATGAAGAAGGTCGGATAGGACGACGAAATACTCGAGGAGGCAGCAGATGAGTTTCAGAGATGGCTGCGAGTCGTCGAGGAGGTATCATAGCTGCGACTTCCGAGATGCTATGCTCCTACGGGGGTAGTAGTAGATCGACAACTACACGTATTTAACGACGCATGTGAACGCGCGTACGCATCGTTACGCATCACGTTAGTAGCGGCGAAGGTGAAAGTCACCCCGATTAAGACTCAGAGTATACCGCGATTAGAGTTGCACGCGACTCGCGCAATTTCTACATGACGAACACAGAGTGAGAGCGGATAGGATCGTATATTGACGGACTCTACTACGGCGCTGATGACACAGCGTTACACTCCATAATATGTAACTCATCGACTTGGGGAGATAGCCGAGAAAACCTCACCCGATCAGTGGAGATGGATTCTGACTTAACAGAATATAGCAGACCAGGTGACGCGCATGAACTTAATAAGAGAGGAAGCGACCAATGGTTCACCGGACCGTCATTTCTATAGGAAGAGAGCGTATGGCCACAGCAACCAGAAGAGAGGGCAGGAGAGGACAACATAGAAAAATTGTGGCGCACCACAGCAAATTCAAGGACGCAACACACCTGCCAGATATAGGAAGATTCTCTTCTTACGAAATGCTGATCAGAGCCACGGCGAGGGTCATACAGTTCATGGACAACATGCGAGGACGGGCTCGAGAACTAAACCTTCAGCACATTCAGAAAGCAGAGCGGCTATGGATAGAACGCACAGCACGACAGTTTCTCTGACTACATCAGCCAACTGAATCAAAACAGAAACTTGGTCAACGGCAGCACCTGACAAAGCTCGATCCCATAATGGAAGATGGCATACTACGAGCGAAGGTAGAAAACGCAGCCAATGTAGACGACCAAATGAAGCGACCAGTCATATTGGATGGTCGACATCAATTTGTGAAGCTGCTCAGAAAAAGCACACCAGGACGCAGCCATACCAACAAAGAGAGGGTGGTCAACGATTTGCATAAAGTACCACATCATCCGTTTACGACCAATCGTGAGAGAAATAGAAAGAAGATGTCTACGCTGTCGAGTACGGAAAGCAGCACCACGGCCAGAGGTCATCGGAGACATACCACCCGAACGGTTAGGGGCGTTCGCGTGACCATTCACATATACCGGACTCGACTATTTCGGACCATTGTCGGTAACCGTAGGGCGACGGCACGAAAAAAGATGGGTAGTGTTATTTACGTGTTTAACGACGCGCGCGGTTGACGTAGAAATCGTTCATAGCCCAACCACGGACTCGGCAATCATAAAGTTAAGGCGCATGGTGGCTAGGCGCTAGGCGCGGGTGGCCTACGGTAATATATTCCGACAACGGAACCCACTTCCACGGAGCAGACGCCGAACTACGACGCGCCATGGAGGAATGGAGACCACTGCTCAAGGACTTCGCGTTGAAACAGCGATCCGAATGGAAGTTCATCGCACCGAGTGTGCCCAACCAGGGAGGTGCATGGGAACGACTTGTACAATCCATCAAGACTGCGTTAGAAGCAAATCTCCATCAAAAGAGCCCCAAGGAAGAAACATTGATGACCTTTAACTCACGTAGCAGTCAGCATCGACGATCAGGAAGCCATAAATCCCATCCGCTTCCTCATCGAGCATACCCGTAACCTCGACGTGCTCATCAGCGGATCGACGAGCATGGAGATCAGCACAGGGACTGGCCGATGAGTATTGGAAGCGCTGCGGGAGTACCTACCTATACTGGTCCCGCGAGGAGAATCACGGAAGCCATGCCAACAGAGAGAGGGTGGTCAGCGATCTGCGCATAAAGTACCACATCATCCGACTACGACCAATCGTGAGAGAAATAGAAAGAAGATATCTACGCTGTCGAGTACGGAAAGCAGCACCACGGCCAGAGGTCATCGGAGACCTACCACCCGAACGGTTAGGGGCGTTCGCGTGACCATTCACATATACCGGACTCGACTATTTCGGACCATTGTCGGTAACCGTAGGGCGACGGCACGATAAAAGATGGGTAGTGGTATTTACGTGTTTAACGACGCGCGCAGTTGACGTAGAAATCGTTCACAGCCTAACCACGGACTCGGCAATCATAAAGTTAAGGCGCATGGCGGCTAGGCGTTAGGCGCGGGTGGCCTATGGTAATATATTCCGACAACGGAACCCACTTCCACGGAGCAGACACCGAACTACGACTGGCCATGGAGGAATGGAGACCACTGCTCAAGGACTTCGCGTTGAAACAGCGATCCGAATGGAAGTTCATCGCACCGAGTGTGCTCAACCAGGAGTGCATAGAACGACTTGTACAATCCATCAAGACTACGTAAGAAGCAACTCCATCAAAAGAGCCCCAAGGAAGAAACATTGATGACCTTAACTCACGTACCAGTCAGCATCGACGATCAGGAATACAATCCCATCCGCTTCCTCATCGAGCATACCCGTAACTCGATGCTATCAGCGGATCGACGAGTATGGAGATCAAAACAGGACTGGCTGATGAGTATTGGAAGCGCTAGTGCGGAGTATTTACCATACTGGTCCCGCGAGGAAAATCACGGAAGCCATGCCAACAGAGAGAGGTGGTCATCGATCTGCGCATAAAGTATCACATCATCCGACTACGACCAATCGTGAGAGAAAGAAGAAGATGTCTACGCTATCGAGTACTTGAAAGCAGCACCACGGCCGGAGTCATCGAGACCTACCACCGAACGGTTAGCGTTCGCGTGACCATTCACATACCGGACTGACTATTTCGACCATTGTCGGTAAACCGTAGGGCGACGGCACGAAAAAAAGATGGGTAGTGTTATTTACGTGTTTAACGACGCGCGCGGTTGACGTAGAAATCGTTCAGCCCAACCACGGACTCGGCAATCGAAAAGTTAAGGCGCATGGTGGCTAGGCGCTAGGCGCGGGTGGCCTATGGTAATATATTCCGACAACGGAACCCACTTCCACGGAGCAGACGCCGAACTACGACGCGCCATGGAGAATGGAGACCACTGCTCAAGGACTTCGCGTTGAAACAGCGATCCGAATGGAAGTTCATCGCACCGAGTGTGCCCAACCAGGGAGGTGCATAATCGACTTGTACAATCCATCAAGACTGCGCAAGAAGCAAATTCCATCAAAGAGCCCCAAGAAGAAACATTGATGACCTTTAACTCACGTAGCAGTCAGCATCGACGATCAGGAAGCCATAAATCCCATCCGCTTCCTCATCGAGCATACCTGTAACCTCGACGTGCTCATCAGCGGATCGACGAGCATGGAGACTCAGCACAGGGACCGGCCGATGAGTATTGGAAGCGCTGCGGGAGTACCTACTCATACTGGTCCTGCGAGGAGAATCACGGAAGCCATGCCAACAGAGAGAGGGTAGTCAGCGATCTGCGCATAAAGTACCACATCATCCGACACGACCAACGTGAGAGAAATAGAAAGAAGATATTCACGCTGTCGAGTACGGAAAGCAGCACCACGGCCAGAGGTCATCGGAGACCCACCCGAACGGTTAGGGCGCTCGCGGACCATTCACATACCGGACCGACTATTTCGGACCATTGTCGGTAATCGTAGGCGACGGCACGATAAAAGATGGGTAGTATTTACGTGTTTAACGACGCGCAGTTGACGTAGAAATCGTCACAGCCTAACCACGGACTCGGCAATCATAGTTAAGGCGCATGGCGCAGCGTTAGCGCGGTATTCCTATGGTAATATATTCCGACAACGGAACCCACTTCCACGGAGCAGACACCGAACTACGACTGGCCATGGAGGAATGGAGACCACTGTTTGCGACTTCGCGTTGAAACAGGATCCGAATGGAAGTTCATCGCACTGGAGTGTGCTCAACCAGGAGGCATAGGAACGACTTGTATAATCCATCAAGACTACGTAAGAAGTAAATTTCCATCAAAAGAGCCCCAAGGAAGAAACATTGATGACCTTTAACTCACGTACCAGTCAGCATCGACGATCAGAAGCTATAAATCCTATCCGCTTCCTCATCGAGCATACCTGTAACTCTCGATGCTCATCAGCGGACTGACGAGCATGAGACTCAGCACAGGACTGGCCGATGAGTATTGGAAGCGCTAGGTGGAGTATTTTACCATACTGGTCCTGAGAAAATCACGGAAGCCATGCCAACAGAGAGGTGGTCATCGATCTGCGCATAAAGTATCACATCATCCGACTACGACCAATCGTGAGAAATAGAAAGAAGATGTCTGGCTAATGAGTACGCAGCAGCACCACGGCCGGAGTCATCGGACCTACCACCTGAACGGTTAGGGGCGTTCGCGTGACCATTCACATATACCGGACTGACTATTTCGGACCATTGTCGGTAACCGTAGGGCGACGGCACGAAAGATGGGTAGTGTTATTACGTGTTTAACGACGCGCGGTTGACGTAGAAATCGTTCATAGCCCAACCACGGACTCGGCAATCATAAAGTTAAGGCGCATGGTATAGGCGCTGTAGGCGCGGTGGTTTACGGTAATATATTCCGGACAACGGAAACCACTTCCACGGAGCAGACGCCGAACTACGACGCGCCATGGAGGAATGGAGACCATTGCTCAAGGACTTCGCGTTGAAACAGCGATCCGAATGGAAGTTCATCGCGTAACTGAGTGCCCAACCAGGGAGTGCATGGGAACGACGGTACAATCCATCAAGACCGCGTTAGGCACCAGGCTTTACGAGTATTGGAAGCGCTGCGCGGAGTACTCTACTCATACTGGTCCCATGAGGAGAATCACAGCCATGCCAACAGAGAGGGTGGCAGCGATCTGCGCACAAAGTACCACATCATCCGACTACGACCAATCGTGAGAGAAAGAAAGAAGATATCTACGCTGTCGAGTACGGAAAGCAGCACCACGGCCAGAGGTCATCGGACCTACCACCGAACGGTTAGGGGCGTTCGCGACCATTCACACATATACCGGACCGACTATTTCGACCATTGTCGGTAACCGTAGGGCGACGGCACGATAAAAGATGGGTAGTGGTATTTACGTTTAACGACGCGCGCAGTTGACGTAGAAATCGTCACAGCCCAACCACGGACTCGGCAATCATAAAGTTACAAGCATGGCGGCTAGGCGTTAGGCGCGGGTGGCTATGGCCATATTCCGACAACGGAACCCACTTCCACGGAGCAGACACCGAACTACGACTGGCCATGGAGGAATGGAGACCACTGCTCAAGGACTTCGCGTTGAAACAGCGATCCGAATGGAAGTTCATCGCACCGAGTGTGCTCAACCAGGGAGGTGCATAGGAACGACTTGTACAATCCATCAAGACTACGTAAGAAGCAAATCTCCATCAAAAGAGCCCCAAGGAAGAAACATTGATGACCTTTAACTCACGTACCAGTCAGCATCGACGATCAGGAAGCCATAAATCCCATCCGCTTCCTCATCGAGCATACCCGTAACCTCGACGTGCTCATCAGCGATCGACGAGCATGGAGACTGGCACAGGACTGGCCGATGAGTATGGAAGCGCTAGGTGCGGGAGTACCTACTCATACTGGTCCCATGAGGAAAATCACGGAAGCCATGCCAACAGAGAGAGGTGGTCAATGATCTGCGCAAAGTACCACATCATCCGATACGACCAATCGTGAGAGAGAAATTGAGAAGATGTCTACGCTATCGAGTACGGAAAGCAGCACCACGGCCGGAGTCATCGGAGACCTACCACCGAACGGTTAGGGCTTCGCGTGACCATTCACATACCGACTCGACTATTTCGGACCATTGTCGGTAACCGTAGGGCGACGGCAGGAAAAAGATGGGTAGTGTTATTTACGTTTAACGACGCGCGCGGTTGACGTAGAAATCGTTCAGCCCAACCACGGACTCCGGCAATCATGTTAAGGCATGGCGGCTAGGCGCTAGGCGCGGTGGCCTACGGTAATATATTCCGACAATGGAACCCACTTCACGGAGCAGACACCGAACTACGACGGGCCATGGAGGAATGGAGACCACTGCTCAAGGACTCGCGTTGAAACAAAGGATCCGAATGGAAGTTCATCACCGAGGTGCCCAACCAGGAGGGTACAACGACTTGTTCGATCCATCAAGACTGCAAGAAGCAAATCTCCATCAAAAGAGCCCCAAGGAAGAAACATTGATGACCTTTAACTCACGTATCAGTCAGCATCGACGATCAGGAAGCCATACCGTATAGTTAGATGGTCACCAACTAACTATACGGGGTTTTGAGCTAATGTCACTAAAGCTGTATGCGATATGTACCAGAATTTCTACAAAATCTAGGCCCTGTGGCTCTGTCTTGGCCCTGTGCTTATTTTACTTGCGTAGTCACACAGTTTAAGCTACCACCTCAATGGAAAGCATGATCGCACTTCCGAAGCTAGGAAAATCACCTGATATGACTGAAAATTATCGCCCGATAACTTCTATGTAAGTCGTTTAAATTGCTGGAAAGAATTCTCCTATAAGACTCACTAAAATTGAAGAAGCGTTGCTACCAGAACAAAAGGTTTTCGAATAAACCGTGGCTGCGTGACTGGCGCTGTCATAAACATCTCACTATAGAGGCTGGATTCCAACAAAACTTAGACAACAGCACAACAGCGGTGTTTGTCGATCTAGTTTCAACTTCAACACAGTATGGAAGCGAGGATTGCAACTGAAACTGATGAAAGTCTTCAGATGCAAAAATCTTCTTAAACTTATTGACGCATTTCTATCAAAACGAATCTTCCAGGTCTGTCTAAATGGTATAGCGAGCAAGCCTAGATCACTGAATAATGGAGTCCCGCAGGCCCGTTGTAGCTTCGACGCTTTTAACTGCGATATACCTAAGACAAAAGGTCGATCGTTTATGTACGCCAATGAAATCGCGTCCACTGCACAGGTACCAACCCTTCAAAATTCCGAAGAACAACTGCAGACAGATTTCACACAGCTGGAAAGATTCTTCAAAACCTGGGGCCTTAAAGCAAACCCGAACAAGACAGTGTGCAGCACTTTTCATCGTAGCAACAGGCAAGCCAATCAGCGATCAACCTAACTAACGAATGCTCGATTTATAAAATTTCAGGAGGACTACAGAGAGTGCATTCCACAGATGACGAAGTCATTAATTGGCTGACAATACTAATTACATTGTTAATGATGACGACCATACGTAATAAAAATAATAATACTTATGAGTAGGAGAAGCAAAGGAAAGCCTTGATTTGTTCCTCGATGCTCACATACAGAAACTTCGAGATATACAGCACAGGAGCAATTTAAAACATCAGACTTTATTCTTTATAACTGGACGCGCCTTACACAGCACTGGAAGGCCCAGACTGAAACCTGCTATCAAGAAGAGACTTAGGACAGGAATTTGCGTAATTCATACATCAATCTTTAAATTAATTGATGTGGAAGTGGAAGAAACCTTGGCATACACATGAAGGGTTAGGAAAAAAGTATCATCAGAATAAGACCAATTTAGTTCAATTGTAAATTTGTTAAGAAATAAATTATAATTAAAAGCAAAGACCGCAACTTCAGCGATCTATATTTTATAAATAAGAACGCGCTTTAAGCTAGAATTTATTGCGAGCGTCCTATTGGTATTATTAAATAAAATGTTGCCTTCGCGAATGAACATAAATCTAACGAAACCTTACACTTATAAATCCATAAAGCTGATTAAACTAACGGACTGACGCGCGGATTATAATATGTTTAGTTATTTCAATTGCTTGAATAACCTTATCTTCCGCATTTTAAATAGTTATACTTATATAGCAACTCAGACTATTTTAGCATTTTACTGCAACTGAAACTGACGAAAATCTTAAGATGCAAAAATCTTCTTAAACTTATTGACGCATTTCTATCAAAACGAATCTTCCAGGTCTGTCTAAATGGTATAGTGAGCAAGCCTAGATTATTGAATAATGGAGTCCCGAGGGGCTCCATTGTAGCTTCGACGCTTTTTAACTGCGAAATACATAAGACAAAAGTTCGATCGTTTATGTACGCCAATAATATCGCGTCCACTGCACAGGTACCAACCCTTCAAAAGTCCGAAGACCAACTGCAGACAGATTTCACACAGCTAGAAGATTCTTCATAACCTGGGGCCTTAAAGCAAACCAGAACAAGACAGTGTGCAGCACTTTTCATCGTAGCAACAGGCAAGCCAATCAGCGATTAACCTAACTGACGAATGCTCGATTTATAAAATTTCAGGAGGACAACAGAGAGTGCATTCCACAGATGACGAAGTCATTAATTGGCTGACAATACTTATTACATTGTGAATAATGACGACCATACGAAATAATAATAATAATACTGTTCCTCGATGCTCACATACAGAAACTTCGAGATATACAGCACAGGAGCAATTTAAAACATCAGACTTTATTCTTTATTACTGGACGCGCCTTACACAGCACTGGAAGGCCCAGACTGAAACCTGTTATCAAGAAGAGACTACAGGACAGGAATTTAGCGTAAGTTCATGTTTACATCAATCTTTAAATTAATTGATGTGGAAGTGGAAGAAATCTTGGCATATACATGAAGGGTTAGGAAAACAGTATCATGTGAATAAAACCAATTTAGTTCAATTGTAAATTTGTTAAGAAATAAATTATTATTAAAAGCAAAGACCGCAACTTCAGCGATCTATATTTTATAAATAAGAACGCGCTTTAAGCTATTATTTATTGCGAGCGTCCTAATGGTATTATTACCTAAAATGTTGCCTTCGCGAATGAACATTAATCTAACGAAACTTTACACTTCAAAATATATAAAGCTGATTGGACTAACTGACTGACGCGCGGATTATAATATAGTTAGTTATTTCAATTGCTTGTATAACCTTATCTTCCGCATTTTAAATAGTTATACTTATATAGACACTCAGATTATTTTAGCATTTTACAGCAACTGAAACTGATGAAAATCTTCAGATGCAAAAATCTGCTTAAACTTATTGACGCATTGCTATCAAAACGAATCTTCCAGGTTTTTCTAAATGGTATAGCGAGCAAGCCTAGATCACTGAATAATGGAGTCCCGCAGGGCTCCGTTGTAGCTTCGACGCCTTTTAATAGCGATATACCTAAGACAAAAGGTCGATCGTTTATGTACGCCAATGAAATCGCGTCCACTGCACAGGTACCAACCCTTCAAAATTCCGAAGAACAACTGCAGACAGATTTCACACAGCTGGAAATATTCTTCAAAACCTGGGGCCTTAAAGCAAACCCGAACAAGACAGTGTGCAGCACTTTTCATCGTAGCAACAGGCAAGCCAATCAGCGATCAACCTAACTAACGAATGCTCGATTTATAAAATTTCAGGAGGACTACAGAGAGTGCATTCCACAGATGACGAAGTCATTAATTGGCTGACAATACTTATTACATTGTTAATGATGACGACCATACGAAATAATAATAATAATACTTATGAGTAGGAGAAGCAAAGGAAAGCCTAGATTTGTTCCTCGATGCTCACATACAGAAACTTCGAGATATACAGCACAGGAGCAATTTAAAACATCAGATTTTATTTTGTATTACTGGACGCGGCATACACAGCACTGGAAGGCCCAGACTGAAACCTGCTATCAAGAAGAGACTACAGGACAGGAATTTAGCGTAAGTTCATGTTTACATCAATCTTTAAATTAATTGATGTGGAAGTGGAAGAAACCTTGTCATATACATGAAGGGTTAGGAAAACAGTATCATGTGAATAAAACCAATTTAGTTCAATTGTAAATTTGTTAAGAAATAAATAATTATTAAAAGCAAAGACCGCAACTTCGGCGATCTATATTTTATAAATAAGAACGCGCTTTAAGCTAGAATTTATTGCGAGCGTCCTATTGGTATTATTAAATAAAATGTTGCCTTCGCGAATGAACATAAATCTAACGAAACCTTACACTTATAAATCCATAAAGCTGATTAAACTAACGGACTGACGCGCGGATTATAATATGTTTAGTTATTTCAATTGCTTGAATAACCTTATCTTCCGCATTTTAAATAGTTATACTTATATAGCAACTCAGACTATTTTAGCATTTTACTGCAACTGAAACTGACGAAAATCTTAAGATGCAAAAATCTTCTTAAACTTATTGACGCATTTCTATCAAAACGAATCTTCCAGGTCTGTCTAAATGGTATAGCGAGCAAGCCTAGATCACTGAATAATGGAGTCCCGCAGGGCTCCGTTGTAGCTTCGACGCCTTTTAATAGCGATATACCTAAGACAAAAGGTCGATCGTTTATGTACGCCAATGAAATCGCGTCCACTGCACAGGTACCAACCCTTCAAAATTCCGAAGAACAACTGCAGACAGATTTCACACAGCTGGAAAGATTCTTCAAAACCTGGGGCCTTAAAGCAAACCCGAACAAGACAGTGTGCAGCACTTTTCATCGTAGCAACAGGCAAGCCAATCAGCGATCAACCTAACTAACGAATGCTCGATTTATAAAATTTCAGGAGGACTACAGAGAGTGCATTCCACAGATGACGAAGTCATTAATTGGCTGACAATACTAATTACATTGTTAATGATGACGACCATACGTAATAAAAATAATAATACTTATGAGTAGGAGAAGCAAAGGAAAGCCTTGATTTGTTCCTCGATGCTCACATACAGAAACTTCGAGATATACAGCACAGGAGCAATTTAAAACATCAGACTTAATTCTTTATTACTGGACGCGACTTACACAGCACTGGAAGGCCCAGACTGAAACCTGCTATCAAGAAGAGACTACAGGACAGGAATTTAGCGTAAGTTCATGTTTACATCAATCTTTAAATTAATTGATGTGGAAGTGGAAGAAACCTTGGCATACACATGAAGGGTTAGGAAAAAAGTATCATCAGAATAAGACCAATTTAGTTCAATTGTAAATTTGTTAAGAAATAAATTATAATTAAAAGCAAAGACCGCAACTTCAGCGATCTATATTTTATAAATAAGAACGCGCTTTCAGCTAGCATTTATTGCGAGCGTCCTAATGGTATTATTACCTAAAATGTTGCCTTCGCGAATGAACATTAATCTAACGAAACCTTACACTTCAAAATATATAAAGCTGATTGGTCTAACTGACTGACGCGCGGATTATAATATAGTTAGTTATTTCAATTGCTTGAATAACCTTATCTTCCGCATTTTAAATAGTTATACTTATATAGCAACTCAGACTTTTTTAACATTTTACTGCAACTGAAACTGATGAAAGTCTTCAGATGCAAAAATCTTCTTAAACTTATTGACGCATTTCTATCAAAACGAATCTTCCAGGTCTGTCTAAATGGTATAGCGAGCAAGCCTAGATCACTGAATAATGGAGTCCCGCAGGGCTCCGTTGTAGCTTCGACGCCTTTTAATAGCGATATACCTAAGACAAAAGGTCGATCGTTTATGTACGCCAATGAAATCGCGTCCACTGCACAGGTACCAACCCTTCAAAATTCCGAAGAACAACTGCAGACAGATTTCACACAGCTGGAAAGATTCTTCAAAACCTGGGGCCTTAAAGCAAACCCGAACAAGACAGTGTGCAGCACTTTTCATCGTAGCAACAGGCAAGCCAATCAGCGATCAACCTAACTAACGAATGCTCGATTTATAAAATTTCAGGAGGACTACAGAGAGTGCATTCCACAGATGACGAAGTCATTAATTGGCTGACAATACTAATTACATTGTTAATGATGACGACCATACGAAATAATAAAAATAATAATAATACTTATGAGTAGGAGAAGCAAAGGAAAGCCTTGATTTGTTCCTCGATGCTCACATACAGAAACTTCGAGATATACAGCACAGGAGCAATTTAAAACATCAGACTTTATTCTGTATTACTGGACGCGGCATACACAGCACTGGAAGGCCCAGACTGAAACCTGCTATCAAGAAGAGACTACAGGACAGGAATTTAGCGTAAGTTCATGTTTACATCAATCTTTAAATTAATTGATGTGGAAGTGGAAGAAACCTTGGCATACACATGAAGGGTTAGGAAAAAAGTATCATCAGAATAAGACCAATTTAGTTCAATTGTAAATTTGTTAAGAAATAAATTATAATTAAAAGCAAAGACCGCAACTTCAGCGATCTATATTTTATAAATAAGAACGCGCTTTCAGCTAGCATTTATTGCGAGCGTCCTAATGGTATTATTACCTAAAATGTTGCCTTCGCGAATGAACATTAATCTAACGAAACCTTACACTTCAAAATATATAAAGCTGATTGGACTAACTGACTGACGCGCGGATTATAATATAGTTAGTTATTTCAATTGCTTGAATAACCTTATCTTCCGCATTTTAAATAGTTATACTTATATAGCAACTCAGATTATTTTAGCATTTTACAGCAACTGAAACTGATGAAAATCTTCAGATGCAAAATCTGCTTAAACTTATTGACGCATTGCTATCAAAACGAATCTTCCAGGTCTGTCTAAATGGTATAGCGAGCAAGCCTAGATCATTGAATAATGGAGTCCCGCAGAGTTCCGTTGTAGTTTCGACGCCGTTTAATAGCGATATACCTAAGACAAAAGGTCGATCGTTTATGTACGCCAATGAAATCGCGTCCACTGCACAGGTACCAACCCTTCAAAATTCCGAAGAACAACTGCAGACAGATTTCACACAGCTGGAAAGATTCTTCAAAACCTGGGGCCTTTAAGCAAACCAGACAAGACAGTGTGCAGCACTTTTCGTCGTAGCAACAGGCAAGCCAATCAGCGATCAACCTAACTAACGAATGCTCGATTTATAAAATTTCAGGAGGACTACAGAGAGTGCACTCCACAGATGACGAAGTCATTAATTGGCTGACAATACTTATTACATTGTTAATGATGACGACCATATGAAATAATAATAATAATACTTATGAGTAGGAGAAGCAAAGGAAAGTCTTGATTTGTTCCTTGCTCACATACAGAAACTTGAGATATACAGCACAGGGGCAATTTAAAACATCAGACTTATTCTGTATAACTGGACGCGCCTACAGCACTGGAAGACCCAGACTGAAACCTGCTATCAAGAAGAGACTACAGGACAGGAATTTAGCGTAAGTTCATGTTTACATCAATCTTTAAATTAATTGATGTGGAAGTGGAAGAAATCTTGGCATATACATGAAGGGTTAGGAAAACAGTATCATGTGAATAAGACCAATTTAGTTCAAATGTAAATTTGTTAAGAAATAAATTATTATTAAAAGCAAAGACCGCAACTTCAGCGATCTATATTTTATAAATAAGAACGCGCTTTCAGCTAGCATTTATTGCGAGCGTCCTAATGGTATTATTACCTAAAATGTTGCCTTCGCGAATGAACATTAATCTAACGAAACCTTACACTTCAAAAT